>OY728120.1:1582464400-1583664400 GCA_963277665.1 Viscum album | reverse complement strand
TTGGAAACACTAGATATATTCATAATGTTTTACATTACATCATAAAAATGAAAACTACAACAACATAGTCTCCATAGTCCAAACTCATTTCCCCACATACTATCCCTACACGTCATTCATAAATTACTTCTTCACATCTTGGGAAAAATAAAACATTGAAAGGGGTGACCTCAGATGCTCAGTAAGGATAACAATATAGCGGAAACTTTCATAAATAAACATAAACATTTAAGGCAATGTATAACTAAAATAAAAGCCTTTTAAACTTTAACTTCAGCATAATATGACAAAGATAAAATGAAATAATTCCATTTACTTATTCACATGTATATTCTACTAGTTGAATAATCACATGAAATATCAATAACCACTTTCATAATGATGGAATGCATAATGCCAGACTATCATAACCACATAACCAAGGCCTCGTTCCAAGACTACAAATAAGATTTTGTCAAGGCCTTATGCCAAGACACTAGTTTGTCTCATGAGACCTACCGATGCATCTAGGATCTATAGAGGGCTCCACCCATCACTTATTAAGTCCAATTCATTCCTCATATGAACATGTTTAAACATAACATAAACATTCGTATTAAAACTAGCATACGAAATGTCAATACTTTCACCATAAACCATGAATGGTATAAAAATAACACATCCACATTCAAACATATCAAAAAACCTTCAATAATATATGGAAGGTTTGTATCATAATAAATAAACTTCAAATAAGCTTAAAATCCATCAAAGGATGTTGACATAGATGAAATCAAAACTTTTTGAGAGAAATATCTGTTTTTTTGAAATCATTTAAAAGTCACATAATTATAAAATAATACATTTACTTTTGAAAATATTATTATAATCTTGTAAGGAAATATTCAATGATTTTATAATGGCGGAAAATAGCCTCACCCGCCGTATAAGTTAAAAAAAGACTTTCTTACCTTAATTCTGTCGAAAAGGTTAAAAAGGACCTTGTTTGGAAAACGACATCAATATTCCTTTATAAACTTATTATTAAAAGTCAACAAGGGTATAAATGACTTTATACAAGTCTTTAAAATAGTAATAATTATTTGAAATAAATTTTTGAGAAACATGGATGTGGATGATAAAGAGGTCCCAGTAGATAATCACATATAAACAACCTCGGATAATGAAGAGATTGTGAAATAAACTCTTACCTTGTAATTTTCCTTAGTCGATGGTATGTTAACCTCCTATATAATAGTTAAATTTTTTTTATTAAGTTATACAAGAACCATAGACATAATTATAATATCATATATGATCTTCTATTAATTCTTTGTTAATAATATTTTAGTATTATCGTCGTTTCGGGTGTTAACTTAATCATTTTCTTTTATATGTTTTGTTACATACGACAAGTTTGTTATGGATAGGTTGTATTTTATTCATATACATAATTATATCAAGTCCTTAAACATTATTTTTAACCATTAAATGAAAATTATTCTTGAATGGATACGATAGAGAATGAATCTTATCGCGTTCGTGGAGACGGTAGTCCGTACGTACACACAAGCGACAATATCATTTTTTTGATATTAAAATAATATATAATTGGATGGTATGTCATATAGACATAATCATTATCATGTTATATTTATTATTTACATTATTTATACATCATTATCATACCCATCTAAATAATAATATATTGAATAACAATTACACCACAACGTGGAGAGGGTAGGCCGTACGTACGCACGTATGGTGACATGTAATTTAAGGGATGGATAGAATAATGAATTTTTTGTTCCATATTTATAATAACATCACAGTTTATATAAGATACTGGAGTTATTATTTTATAATGGAAATAACAAGTAAAGAAGAAGTTGAAGAAGAAAGGAATTTTAAAGAGGGTGGTGAAGACGTTACCTCTTCTTCGGGTTCTTGCTTTTGATTTGATCAAAAGGGCTCTTTAGGTTGGCTTTATGATCAAAATAAGGAGTCTAGGTTGAAGTGAGGGAAGTTTAGAGAGTATTTGGGCAGGGTTTGGCCGAGCCAAAAGGCTTTGAATGTGTGAATTAGTGAGAAGGGGGAGTGCCCTTTCATAAGAGGGGTGAGGGGAACCTTTAGAAAAGCTAGAAATATTATTTTATAATAAATTCATATTCAGTTTATAATGGCTCAAAAGTGGATTATTCAAAGTATAAGGTGGGGATGGGTCTAAATAATTTCAACCAATAGAATTTATACAGGTTTTGGTTATTATATTAACCTTATCTTTTAGATTTAACTCTTAGTTAATTAGTTTGACATTTACCATGTCACTTTGTATTTTTATATTATATAGTTAATAAACATAGTATATACATCCAAGAGACCCCAAAGTGGTCCATTAATGATAAACCTATCATTATATAAGTATCTTGGCAGAACCTTAGATTTTTAGGAATTTAATATCAATTAATAATATAATATTTGTTTTAAAAACTCTTTTATGTCAATTTTGACACTATTTGGTATTTGATTTTTGTGACAATAATAACAGCATTATTACTTCGAAAAAACATAATTAAATAAATAAAAACATGTCATATTAACCTATTAAATTAGTTTAATTCATAAAAAGTCTCAAATTAGATTTATTTGGATATTTATAATACCAATTATTTTAATATTTCATTAATTAGGTAATTACTGCATCACCATTGTGTCATAAATAAATTAAATTATTCAATGTCTAAAAATTATAAATAAAATAATATTATGTAGTAAATCGTTTTATATTTCTAATGAATATTTACAATCAAATTTATCTTATGTAAAACCCTATATTAAAAATGTTTTAGTATTTAAACTTTGATTTTAACTCTTTTAACTCTTCTTCGAATTAAATAATAATAAATTTCCTAATCTAATCCAAGTGGACCTAAATGATAATATTTTATTACTAATGTTGTTTTTGGCCGAGATACACTTTCCCAATAGAATTAGGACATGTGATAGGGTAATATTAATATCATTTTTACCCTTACTTATCCTATTTACTTTTAACCGTGGTAAATAAAAGTAAAAAGTTACTATTCACCAAAAATTATTTTTATCTTATTGAACCACATTTTACTCCTTGATATTAACAATGTCCCTTTTATTTTATAAATTCCACTCACATAGGCGGTAAAATCTAGTTTTATGTGAATTTTTGAATTCTCCCAGGAGGTGGGTAAAAGACGGTGAAAAGTTCAATAAAATTTTTATATATCTAAAATTATTCTAAACTAACTCCAATGAATTAAATTGAAATTATATAGGTATTATTTATCTATTTTTTCCTTTAATTAAATTTAAATAAAATAAATAATTATTTAAATAAAAAGTCAGTTTTAACCAATAACTCAGTGTTTTTCACTATTCATCAAAAATTGAATGTTTTTAAAAACTACCAAAAATTCAACATAGGCCAATTTCGATATTCCGAATCCAAAAATGAAGTCCATTTTGAAATATAAAATTTATCAAATTTCAAAAAGTGGGTATTACTATTCATAACGGCTAGTTTTTTTGGTTGTGGTGTGTGTTAGAACTCGAGGTTGCGTACAACACACACTACTATATTATTCAAAGAGAAGCATACCGTGGAAGCTTGGGGTGTTACAATTTTCATGATACCATTTTTAAACTTGGTCACCCAAATGAGAAAATAATCATTCCATAATTCAAGGTAACTATTTGTGCAACTTATAATGTTATTTTTAAATGCAAATACCGATGGTCATTATAAAAGTAAAAGAAATGGATTGGGAATTGATTGAATAAACTGTTGTAATCCGAATACATGAATAATGAAAAAATATTAACCCAAAATAACCTCCCCCTTTGGCTATATAACCCTAGAACAAGGTAGGTTTACCCCTCATTCTAGTGATGAGAGTAAATGTGGGAAGGATGAAAATAAAATACATCATAATGAAAAATTGAGATGAAACTGGTGAGGAACCTACATAATGAAGCTCCTCACTCAAAGCTCTGGTCTCCAGATCACTTTGACAGCACCATCCTAAACCTATATTCGTAAAATCAAGATGTGATCATGAAGCATTTAATAAAATTTAGGATGGGTGAAAAAGTGGTCAAAAGTTTTTCCTAGGTTATAAAATAGGTTAAAACTCAAAAATACATAAAATATGGACATTTTTGGGACATCCCAATCAGTACACATTGTGTAGTGATTACATAAGGTGTAAATGTTTCACAACATGTACGTAATTCATGACCTACCTACTTTTTGGGAATTCATGGGATGTGTTACGGTGTGACACATGTGATCTTAATTCCCCAATTATTTCCTCCACTTCACAACTTGTATTTACTTCATAAATTTTATCGGTTCATGACATGTGATGATTACACAACATGAAATTATTAAAAAATGTGTAAATTCAATTTTCTACTATAGAATCCTTGTTTCACTTTGGTTCTTCAGTTTCATGCCCCATACGTTCTTGATGACCGTCTATATTTGTGGGAAAACTTCTTTTATGTGGATATCATGATAGTTTCCACTCTTTTTTATCATATCCCATAAAATACATAATCCCAAATAAAATGAATAAAACATCAGGCACACATACATTCATCAACAATAAAAATCACCTAAATCAATGAATTTTATTATCCAAAATGTAAGTAATAAATGAACTTATCTGTATATAAGAACATAGTTGGGGGGGGGGTATTATTATGAATATGAAGTTCCATGGTACTTGCATACACAATTAAAAAGAGATAGATTGGACAAGGATTAAACCTCTTAATATAGCCCTATAAGGATGCTCCTTGGATCTAAAACATTTCTCAAACATTAATCATTGAATGAAATATATCATAATTTTTTTAAAAATTATAACTCATTTTAACCTATGATTCAATCTTTCAATTGATTTTTTAATGTTTAAAAAATCATTAAGATATTCGAAATTCTCTAAATATAATTATATGATACTCTAAATCAATCATGGTAGTTTAATAAGAAGAAAGTTGATGAATCAAGTGTTATTATATAACATAAGAATTTTATTTCCTAAAACCATGATGTAGTGACCTCCACTACATCTTGGTTTACACTAAAACAAACTAAAAAATGGTTTATACCACCTCATCATGGGTTAGATTTAGTGAATATTTATATCATATATATTAGCAATTATAAGTTCATACATTAGGAAGACTGAGGTTTCAATTTCATTCCTTTATGTTAGTGGAGAGGTCAGAACTCTAAGGTTCACCCTATGCTTTTCAAACACATCTCTTGAAAGTGTTATAGTCACTACATTTTCCATTTGTTTTATTGTAGGTAATTATTTAATCATTGCAACTCTTTGCCCTAGGTTTTATTTAATTTAATGATATTGATCTCAATATTCTTAATTTGTGATTATTGATTTTTACTAAGTTGACACTACTATTTTCATAGATTATCGAAATAAGAAACAAAATCAATAGTTTTACTTTTTAATATAAATTCAATATTATGCTAAATTTATTTTATTATGATAAAGTGTATGCATTTCATGAAGTTATATTTTTTCCAAAATCGTATGAGAACTAGGTTTAATTTATTAATATTAGATGATTTAAGGACTTTAGTTGCGTAAACCCTTGATTTTGAAGAATTAGTACTTAAAAGAGAATTAAATTTCATTTTAGTTGAGTGAAGATGTTTTTTTGGTGTTCATTAACTCTTAAATTTCATTTTTATCAAATTTTGTTTTGCGAATTTCATGGTAAATATTCTCTTACTTCATATTAAATACCAGGTAAAATACATTTTTTTTATTTTTTTAGTGTTTTTATTATTTTAGGGTGAATAAATAAATATTGATATCACTTTTTAAATTAAATACTGAAAATGACCATGAAATTTTTATATTCATAATGGAAATACATTTTTGATCTTAAATTATAAAAATGCTTGTTTGTTTGAATAATTTGAAAATAAAATTTTAAATTATTGGAATTGAGTTGTATATAGTTGAATATATTTTGTATGTATTTTTATTAATTTGAATTAAATGCTTGTTTTTTTTATTTAAATAAAGTAATTTTTGTTCCTAGAAATTTTGAAATAAAATTTAGTATGTAATTTGAATTTATTTGCGAATACAAACCGTGAAAATGAAAGTTCAGATAATTTTATTTCTAATGAATATAAATTTTTAAAATTTCATTTTAATTTCTATATGAATCATTATAAGAAAACATTTATGTTGAATTTTTTTAAAATAAAATTAATAAATTATTTTAATGATTTTGGAATTTTCATGTGAATTTATATATTTAATATTTAAATTATAAGGTGAAAATAATTCTATCTATTGTTGTTTACTTTTATTTTTATAAGATAAAGGAAAATTTGGGCAGGAAATTTTGATTTATCAAGATAAAATAAAGGAATATTTGACGAGGTCCACAATCTCAGTTTCACTCCACCTCCGTAGTAACAAATCAGCAATGGGATTAGGGAACTCTTAGAATTTGTAATGCAAAGTGAGTGGTTGGTGTTGGTTTTATCTTAGGATGATTCATGCTAGATGTTAGGATACTGTTACACACTACCTTGAGTGGATTTGGGCCATCACTACTTATAAAAATATGGTGGAAATGATTTTTACTACTACTGGGTCTAGATGGATTCAGCTGGATCACCGAAAGAGATGTGGTTTGAGTTTTCCATTCCAGTTGTTGGGGATTATGGCCCGAAGAAATAAGCATAAAACATTGATCCTAAAGATCCCCCATGAATTTTGTGTCTGGAACTGATATGTCCGGTCACCCTATCCACCACACCGAGTCATCCTTTCATCTGGTTCCAATCCTCCTAAGGTCTTCAATACAAGCAACAAATAAGCACATGATAACAAAACATGGATGGAAGCACAAAAATACAAAATAATTCCCCATATGATTAAGTGTTTTATAATTTAATCCTACATACATGGGAGAAAAACATAATCACTTATAGTAAATTAAGAGAAACATCTAGGTTAAAATAATTAACATCTTCCAAAACTCGACCGAGATCACTAGAAGATGTTCCACCAACACCATTGGATTGTCGCATCTTCTAGATCTCTCCTTATGGCCTCTTCCAATGAAGTTCGTGACCTATTCATTTGGATCTTGTTCCTTTGGATCTATGTTTTCACCTAGGTTGTATTCCCTAGAAGGATTTCCACCTATGAATTTTTTAAGCCAAATCAGCACTCATCATTTGTACCCCAAAAAATTCACCACATCCATTTATATATATACAAAGTCCTTATCTCCAATAAATACATCAAATATTAATTTTTCCATCCATTAATATTGAAAATAAAATCTCTATTAATGTTGAGAGAAAATCCTCTATTAATGTTGATAAAAAAGTCTCTGTTAATAATTTTATATCTCTCCAATAAATGGGCCAGACCCAAATAAAATATGACTTGAGAATAATCTTCATAGGTTAAGCCCAAAAATATCCCACTTAAATACTATTCTTATGATCACACTAATCTTGAAACTGGTTCGTCTTCCATTCACCATTATTTGGAAATGTTTATATGTTTCTCCACTCCATGATGATTCAATCATCTACACTCCCACTGAAGTTGTTCCTCCTTGGTTTCCTAGAACAACAATCTGATCATTCCACTAACTTTGTAAAACTCATCTGAATGCCTTCATGGAAAATTTATCCAAATTAATCAGGAATGAAATTTCATCCTATGATTATTTTTAAGATTCCCAACAACAATCTTCACCATATACCATGTCTGTGGCCTTGTTATATCAGTTTGCACGAATTTTCAAACTCTCCAAATCTAAAATTATACACCACCCAAGATCTTTTTGGTACAGTAAACTCTAGTGAAACCATCAGAACCAACATTCATCCAATTACCATAGCTTCTAGAAAGTATGATGTCATCTTCATGATGAACTCCCACTAAAACTTTCTTCAATTCAACTATGAAAACATGGTCCTTTTCTTCCACTCTTTCCAGCCTAGTTTTGACTATTTGAGAGCCTAATTTCATCATAGAAGGTCCTCCAGTTTAATTACTGATCCTCCAAAAGATCATCACTATAGGGTAAAAATCTTCCATATCCCTTCTCCATCCCCAATGTCATGCATAATAGGGGAACTAGATGAATCTTCCATCAATTTAAACTGACAAAAGATGGCTTCAATACTACAAAAAACACATCTAACAACTCTAGTAATAGGCTTTAATAGCGCTTAAAAATTGATAACTTCCAAAGTGAAGTTAAAACAATACCTTTATCATCACTAGAAAAAATTACTGATAAATAGAGTCTTTATCATCACTTTTTTATTTCATTGATAAAAAATTGAAAGAAAACTATTTTTTATACCTTTTAACAGTGCTCAAGACCCCCTTTCTAAGCACTCCAACTAACCACCCCACACCCACCCCTACCTCAATGATCTCAAACCCCCTTCCTTAGTTCTAGACAGCTGCTCACCCACCTGTGTACACTTGGATTTGATCCTGTGACCTCCATGTGCCAAGTGAACCTCTTTACCACTACCCTAAATTGTTTTATAATGTATTATGATATTTTTATTTATTCATATATATATATAAATCCTAACACTAGATAAAAATCTTTTTTTAGTAGTGATTCATCTGGAATATCCTTCTAGGAACCTAGGACATCTGTCACCATACTTCAAGTTTCGAAACTATCCTCAATTTATTATTGTTGTGGTCTTACATTTCACTTGAGTTTTGGAATTTCAGTATCCTTCTACCAAAATCCAAATTCCATGCAATGAATGAAACACTCCACATGACACATGTGTCCATGAATGCTTTCAATATTCCAGCAACACCACTAATACTGCCTCTATCTACCATTGATATTCTTCTAGATTTCTGATAGGCCACCTAACGTATGGAACCCCAGTAGTATTCCAATTTTCACTAACTATCACCAATAATGGAATATGCCTCATTAATGATACTGATCAATTGGACTTTTGATATCCCATAGTAACCTAAAGTACCACTGATATATTTTAGTAATTCCCTTTGAGTCCATGATAAATTTCCCCACCAGACGCTTGCTACCATGTTTTGTAATTGAATACCTTAGAAACCTATGATACCACATGTTGGGAATTGGGGCATAAAGAAACAAGTGCATAAAATTTCTTCATAAGATCCCCTATTACTTTAGTGTTAGGAACTAAGGTGTACAAGAACCCCATTCACTACACCGAGTCATCCTTATATCTGGTTCTGGTCCTCCCAAGGTTTTAATTCCAAGAAAAAAATAGTATCATAACAAACAAACATGAATGCAAGCACAAAAATAAAAAACAATTAACCATAAGATTATTTAGTTCATAATTTCATCCCACATCCATGAGATAATGACATCATCACTTTCATTAAACAAGGATAAAAATCTTGGTTATAAGAATTAACATCTTTCAAAACTCTACCTAGTTCACCAGAAGATGTTCCACCAACACCATTTAGTTTTTTGTTATTCTGGATCCCTCCTTGTCTCCACCAATCCAAGTATCAACCTCCACCTTTGGCTTTAGTACATTTGGCTCTTTTTGTGTGCCTAGGTTGAATTACTTATAATGGGATCTACCAACTCCATTTTAGGCCCTATCATCGCTCAATATTCGTACTCAAAAAATGTCACCACATCCATTTATATAGACCCCAAGTCCATATATTCAATAAATCTGGCTGATATTAATTTTTCCATCCATTAATATTGAGATTTAGCTCTCTATTAATGTTGATATAAAATCCTCTATTAATTTTGAGAAACAATATCACCATTAATAATTTTATCTCTCTATAATAAATGGGCTAGACCCAAATCTATTCTGATATAAAAAACATTTTAGGATGTTGAGTCCAAAAATCTCCCACTCAAAGACTATTCTCCTGATCACATCAATTTCAAAACTAGTCCAGCTTCCATTCTCCATTCTTGAGAAAAAACTATATGGTTCTCCACTCCATGCAACTTAAATCATCTAGGCTCCCACTAAAGTAGTTCGTACTCTTTATTATTGAACCACAATTTGATCATTCTACTGACTATGTAAAACTTATATAAATTATTTCATGTATAATTTCTCTAAATAAATCAGGAAGAAGTTGTTTTCCTTCGATTTTGTTGAAATTATAAATAATAAAATGTGTTGTACACCATTTACATGGCCTCTCTCTGTCTTCTTGCATGAGTTTTCAAAGTCTCCTCTACCAAGATTTTGCACCACCCAAGATCTTTTTGGCACAAAAAACACTAATGAAACCATTATAACTAAGAATCTTTCAGTTATAAACATATCTTTCAGAAATCCTAATGTCATCGACAAGGTGAAATACCACTAAAAATTCCTTTAATGAAACCATGGAAACATGGTCATTTGTTCCCATTGATTCCATATAAATTTTGACTCTTTAAGATCCCACCTTCATCAAAAAAGGTCCTTCCATTTCTCTAATGATCCTATGAAATATCTTCATCATTGAGTCGAAAGTGGAAATATCACTTATAAATCCACAATGTCATATAGGACGTGGGCACTTGAAAAAACTTCCATCAACTTGAACTGACAATTGAATACTTCATATGATATCTTCTTTAAAGAACATGACCTATCTTTCACCATAGTTTATGTTCTAAAACAATCCATGAGTGCTTGTGGTCACGGTCTTCGAGTTCTCTTTACTTCTGTATTTTTACTAGCCACCCCCAAACTCCAAATGCCACATAATGAATGGAACATGCCACATGACACATGTGGACAAGAAGACTTCCAATATTCTAGAAAAACTATTGATATGACCACCATCATTTGATGACATTCATTTTGATGCCTGATAGCCCACCTAACTCGAGGAACCATAGCAGTCTGACACCAAGATCTAACTATAAAAAACAAAGGAACAAACATCATGATTCCTTTTGATCAATTTCATTTTCTATATCTTAGAGACACCTATGGTACCATCATCATCTTTTAGTAACATCCTTTAAGTCCTTAATAAACTATTCCACTAGATGTCTGCCACCATGTTCTTCAATTGACCACCTCACCAACCCTCATACCATGTGTTGGGGATTGTGGCCCGAAGAAACAAGAGATAAACAATGATTTAGAGGATCCCTAATGGATTTGGTGTCTGGAACTTAGATTTACAGGAACTTCATCCACCAAACCGAGTCATCCTTGCACCTAGTTCTGGTCCTCCCAAGAATTTCATTCCAAGTAACAAATTAGAACATCATAAGAAAACATGAATGTAATAACAAAAATAAAAAAACAATGCACAATAAGATTACATGGTTCATACTTTCATCCTAAATCTACAGGAGAATAAAAACATCACTTTCGTTAAATGAAGAGAAATATATTGGTTATATGAATTAACAACTTCTATAACTCTACCTATATCATTGGAAGATGTTTCAGAAACACTATATGATCACATAATTTTCTAGATATCTCCTTTTGGTCTCCTCCCTTGGAGTTCTCGACCACTACCTTTGGATATGGTGTCTTTGACTCTTTTTGGGTGTTCAAGTTGGCTTTACTGAAAGAGGATACACCTCCTCCTTTTTTAGGTCCTTTCAAAGATCGTCATTCATACTCAAAAAATTTCACCATATCCATTTATATAGACACCAATTTCATATCTCTAAAAAATCCCACTGACAATATTTTTTCATTTATTTAATATTAAGAATTTAGTATCTATTAATATTGAGAGGAAATACTCTATTAATGGCGAGGAAAAAAATATATTTATCGATATATTTATCTATTTCCAATAAATGGAGTGGAGCTAATCAATTTAGGCAAAAAAAATTCATGAGTCCAATAATAAAATGATGATATTTATCACTGATTTAATTCCAAATGAGGATGTCCATATTCAATATGGATCTTAGTACTAGGATAGTTCATGTTATATTTTTGAGGCCGGTCATAGGTAGAAGAGGGTGCTTCTTTCCACACTATAGGAGTGGTGTGATTCACTGATCATGAAGAGAGAACAATGAAACAAGAAAATAAGAAAGTAATTGAGCTCTATTTAAACTTCATAAAAGCTTTCAAAAACTTATTCTCTATACCTACCTCTTCTCAAATAGAGATCATAATTCTATCTTCCTGAAAATAAGATCTCTCTCGCTCAGATATGATTAACTGATGAAGCTCCCATGGCTCTCCTTATATAGGCATGGTGGGAGGTTTCATGTTTGACACGAATCCCCCACCACCCCCCCAAAATACCCACATACCTTCAAACATGGTATCCAACACATTTAATATATGCAACAACCAATATTGATGTAGAAAAGGTTATGGTGGGGTTTGTACACTTGCCACCTTCCAAGGAAGCTATAAATAAACAAACTCCATCAATTCCCCTACTCTATCTACAATTTTCTGAAGCATACAAAAAGGTCCAGCTTCTCCCTAGAAACCACCTTTGTCAACATATCCACATGGTTCTCCTTTATGTGGATCTTTACATGTCCTAGTAGTTATCGATCCATTAGTTCACATATCTATTGATAATAAGTGTTGATATATTATTAATATCATCTTGGATCCACCTCATCAGTCATAAACTAGTACTCCAACTCCAAATATTTTTATGGAATACTTCCACATGAATATCTTAAATCTTGTGAAATTTTAGGTTCGGGAGGCAAAAAATCACTAGATCTTGTGATGGTTTTGAAACTTCTTATGGGTAAGATTGAGTCTCCTCCTACACAATATCTTCCTCCATTACCTCATAGTCCATTGACAATGAGTCTTCTTGCACCTCATCCTCTTCATTGATAGGTGGTGCTGATATAGGTGTTGGATCATGAATTGATTTTCTGAAACTTTAAATTCAATAAATTCTAGGATTTGGAACTTCCTCAATCGGTTGGTGATCATAGAACTCAACATCTCTGCTTTTGATCACCTTCTTCTCCTTGAGGTCCCAAAGAACGTATATGAACTCCTCATTTCTATAGCCAATTAAGATGAATGGAATTGATCTCCAATCTATTTTCTTAATAATATCCATGGATACATGTGTAAATTAAAAACATCCAAATACTCATAAATGAGAGTAATAGGGATATTTACTAGACCACCCCTTTTTTGGAATCTCAAAATTTAGTGGGACCAATGTTGATCTTTTGATGAGGTAGCATACAACCTGAATAGATTCTCCCTATAATGTATTAGGCAGATTTCCTAATAACATCATGTTTTTGACCTTATCCATGATGGTTCTATTCATATCTTCTACAACTCTTTTGTGTTGTGGGGTGTGTGGGACCGTTATTTCATGTTGAATTCCTTAAATCCTGCAATAAGCATCAAATTCCTTTGATATTTACTCTCATCCATTTTCTGAATGAAAACACTTAAAATTACTTCTAGTTCCATGCTCCCCCATGGATTGGAACATCTTTTAGTAATCTAGTACTTGGTCCTTTTTCTATAAGAATAACAACCACACCCTTATAGATGCATCATCAATAAAGGATAGGAAACATTTGTAAGATACTAGTAAATCCACCTCCATGGGTCCACATAAATCAGAGTTCACTAGATCTAGAAACTCTGATATCCATGATGAAGTAGTACTAAACGAGACTCTCCACTAATTCCCATAGAAGCGGTATTTATGAGGATCAAGTGATACATGCTTTTTAATACTGATGTACTTCTTCTTCATCAGGGTACATAACCCTTTTTCACTCATGTGGAAAAGTCTCTTATGCCACATATTGGATGATTTCAGTCCTTCCATTATGTTTAAGATGTATTCACATATATTCACACGTGTTTTGTAAAAATCACCTCATATTTATCCTTAGGCGACGATGATGGATCCTCTTATCTTCCATGATCCATTGATTAAGATGCTATCATATCCCTATTGATCAAAGGCTATTATTCATAACAGGTTGGACCGAAGGCTTGGAACATGCCGAACATCCTTTAGGGTGATTTTGTATCTAACATTCATCTTTACTTGGATATCACCCATGCCAAAAATCTATTCCGAACTGGTATTCCCCATCTTTACTACACCAATGTAACTAGATTGATAAGTCTAGAAATACTCATGATGCGGAGTGATGTGGTGTGATGTTGTAGTATCAACGACCCATTATGTGTCCTGACTCTATGTATTATAGAAAGTTTCTACTTCATCTTGGGAAAAAAGCATGATTTCTCTGGATACTTTTACATTTTCATCTCTATTTATTCGTTGTTAATTACTACTTTGACCATTTTCTTAAATAAACCTTCCATATTTCTTCTTGATGTGTCCTTAAATCCCACAATAATATCATTTTTATGATGGTATCCTTCCATATATAGTCTTATCTTGCTTTAGAATATGCTTTAAATCTCTAGACCACATCCCATGGATGGTCCCTCCATGGAGTTTCAATTTTGCAAAAAATGGTGCAAAATCATTAAGAATGGAGCATATATTTGTGTCTAGAATGGTTAGAAATGGTGGAATAAACTCTTGGATCATAGAAATTGGACACCAATTGATCCATATATGACCAAATCAGTGTCAAAGAACAATATAGACTAATGAAATGTGGATGAAGTGGTGATGATGTGATACACTAGTGCACCTACCAGAATCTCGCTAGAAATTTCATCAGCATTGGAATAGTACCTTCTTCTCTGGAAAGTGGTACTGTAGCACCTGAAGTTTGACCAAACTTTTACTAATCATAGGTATCTCATTTTAGACCCATTATTGAAAATTTTTATGCTTTTGGAATCATCTCAACATGTAATTTAATAATATTTCTTCAAAAGACAATTCTAGGAAACTCAAATTTTCTAATCATCAGAAAATCTCCACTTCTCACCACTGTTTCTTCTCAAATGGATCTGATACCACTTGTTGTGATTCAGTGATCACGGAGAGAGAATAATATAGGTAGAAAATGGGAAGAAAAAATGATTTATTTCTAATCAAACAAATCTTAAAAATAATTCCTCTCTACACCTCTATCTTCTCAAGTAGAGATATCAATGCTCTCTCATTAGATATAATAGTTTTCTAGATCAAATATAATTAATTGATGATACTCTCATGGACCTCTATAGATTGGCATGGTGGGAGGTATCATGTTTTATACAATTCCCCCACCAACCCCCACCAATCTTCACCTACCTTCAACCCTATTATCCTACACATTTAACATGTACAAAAACCAATATTGAAGTAGCCAAGGGGATGGTAGGGTTGTGCACCGTCCAACAACCAAGGAATCTAGAAAAGAGAAAACTCTATCAAAGATACTGAAAGGTTTTTTAATTTCATTAAAGGTGAATCCTTCTTGATTTGGATTCAATTAAAGGAGGTTTATTCCATCAAAAATATGGTGTACCATGTGTTTTTAGTAGTAGGGAGGTCCCACCAGCATTCAATGAGTTCCATCTACCACGACTTGGAGGTGGGGTTTCCATTCATTCCATAGATCACATGCTCATGGGAAGGTGTAAACAAGCTATGGGAACCCCTGATGAAACCGCTACAATGGTGGAAATATACCACTACTAAAGTCTTCTTTAATGGAGGCCATAGATCTTAGTTGACATTGGATAGAGTTTAGTTGGTTGACAGAGATAAGAGTTTCATGTGTTTTCTTTCCCTATTCATCACCCAAGGTTCATTGGATCTTTTAACATTGAAACCAAAAATCCAAACTGGTTGGTTTTAAGATGCTGGTTCACCACCACTGTTGGTCCATATTTTTATATTAATGTGCTAGAATCATGAAAATTAGGGATCATGAGTTTGGGTTTTATGCTCCTACTATTTTTGATGCAAATAATTTCAATAATTTTTATTGCTTCTTGCAATACCAAATTGACTCATAAGGAGCTTGATGATGGAGGAGGTTAGACCTGGTGGTTTGTTTCAAGTGTCGAAGAAAGGGGCAATGATGTTTGAGGATAAAAAACATTCCCTTCATTCATATTTTCTCCTAGATGATTATTTTTCCATGGTGTAATTCTTATAGAATTTTCAATAATTACACATGCTTCACAATAGAATTAACTATAAATTACTACCAATAAGGTCCACTAATAGTCATCATTAATTACACTAAAGAAAAAAATAATAAATATAGGCCTACTCTATAGATTTTTTAACTCTCCCCTATATGAGTTTCAAGATCTTTATTCTCTCTTAGTTTGATCTCTCTAATGATACACCTCCCAAATATGGCTAGAGGGTATAAATTTGGTGACACCAATGTCAAGGGGTTGTTACAAGTTATTATCCCAGGTCAAAAGGGTAGTTAATGAGGTAGATTAGAAGTGGGTGGCTAGATATTTCGATCCACACCAGTGAGATTCAATATGTCCACTAATCTTTGAGGTGCACATTTTTGGGTAAACCCACATTATTTTGTAAACCATGAAAAATCTGCGAGAAATGGTTATGTACCTTAACTTTGAATTACGCATGGTCTTTAAGATATATCTTACAGTTTGGTAAACCTATTTGATAGAACTATATATTTATTTTTTTTTCTACACAGTTTCTTGGTATGGGGAACACCATTTCAGATTTTTGGTAGAAATGTGCACAATAATAAATGAGCCCAAATTCCTCTGTTTCACCTATGAAACTCTTGCTTCATGCTAGCTCGAATAAATCCTTTATTGGTCAACCATTTGTGAACTATTAAAACATATTTATACAATAAATTATTGTTATAAAAGTAAAAATCAGATTCTCAATGTGAAATATATTGTAAAATTGGGTTATAGACACAAATTCATCAAACCCCCCACACTTGATTATTTTTTTTCTTAACCAATTACCTAGACAATCATTTCAAATTATAATAAATGAAACAAATTATATTAACCAAATGAGCACAAGTTTTGAATGAATGATTATTGAAAATCCTATATGCACCGTTCAAGATTCACCAATATTCAAAGTAAGTAATGAAAAGTAAACTCAAATTAAAATGTTCAAATTCTTATACTTGAATAATTATTTGGGTAAATCTATAATCAACCTTCTTAAATTAAAATATAGTTTCCATATTTACATCTGTCTCATCATACTCTTGGGTAGGTCAAGAAAAATATCTCATCTATAAAAAATGGTGGGGTATCACTTTTATAGGTCACATGATCTCATTGACTTGAAGCATTGAGAGATGATGTAGGTTCATTTTCATTTTGAGCATTTTTTTGATATCATGAAATTTTTATTAAATGAGGATAATTGAATTGAATTTTTTGTGCCTAAACATTTCCAATGACTCACCTTGAGGAATTGTAATGAATGTTAAGCGGTCATGAAATTAAGACTATGTAATAACCTTGTGTGTGGTATAATCAATTTTAACACTTCATTTCCCATAATGCATAAGTTGAATTCCATTTTTGAAGTTTCCTTAATTTAAAGTACTCCATTACAAAATCCATCTTTAAACACACTGTTTTAAGATGAAAATTTAAATAACCCTTCTTAAATTTTATTATGTTATCTCGTATGAAAGATAAAATAATTGATCCATGCATATGAATGATATCAACATGATTAATAAAATCTATATTTATTTAACTAATATGAAGATATGACAGTTATATATCATTTAAATGGTCTCATTGGAAAATATTCCAGCCTTGAAAATGCTAAGGTAATGACTAAATTAGGCACCAAAGATTTATGTGACCCCCCACACTTAAGATCAAGTATGGTATCCCATTAATGTGTTAAGGTGAAAAAGGTGAATAGTTAATTCAAATTAAAGGGAAATGGGGAAGAATAAACATAATGTAAGCTCAAAAATCAAATAATGAAAACTCCTTTTAAGGGAGGCAATATTAATGGAAGGAATTTGATGTGTGATATATTGATGAGTGGGTTAGTGTGCTTCAAGACATGAAATTGGGTCCACATGCTATCTTAATCAGAGAAAAAAGAGAGAGTGGAGAAATAATAAAAACACATTAGTAGGTGAAAATATAAACATCACATAGTAAAACTATATAAATTAATAGAATTTCATCATAGACAACAAAGAGAAATAAAATAGTGCAGCAAAAGGGTAGTCATGGAATGGATAGGTTATGAGAATGATAGTATGTAAAACAATCAATTAAACATATATTGCTCAATCCAAACCCATGGGAGGTATGATTCTAATTGAGTCTAGAAAAAATACATGGGATACTACATCCCAAGCTGAGTATCCATCATTAATTTCAAAATCCATTCCCTTAGTGGTTGGAGGGACAACCCCATCCCCACTAGTTGAAGAAGTCCTTATCAAACTCCCACCTACTATGCCCAGGGTGGAATGCACTACTGTTGGAGAATAATCACATGAAGTTCCATATGGTGAGAAGTTATTAGTAGGGATTTAGTAGGAATGGTGATGGTCAAGAAATGGGAAGTATAGTATAGGGGTAAGGAAGTCATGCAAGCTAGAGCCTTCAAATTAACATCAATCATATTCGATCTTCCAATCCAAAAATGCATAATGATCCTGATCGAGCTTCCACTGGAGGTCAAAGTTAGTTCATGAAATCCCATGGAGGTACAAGTGTGTGGTGTATGGATAATAATAAGGTGATGAAATGGATTTGGTAGGGATGGGTGGGTTAGCTGTAATAGTGTAGGTTGGGGTGTGGTATACCCCCTCGGGTGGGTGAGTGGTATGGTGAATTTCTATTGAAGGAGGGATGGAATCCTAAGGTCTATTCTATCCTGACTATTTATTTAATTTAAAATAGTACCATTTTTTATAATATTAAATAATTCATCCATGCCATTCTATCGTGGGATCAAAGGGATGATGCGATTCAAGCTCAGTGAAGGAATCTCTTTCAAAATTTATTCACAAATTCTCAGATATAAGTGTAATGTAAGGGCCTCTAAAAATCCAACCTTTGGTCTTGAAAACATATTTAGAAGTTAATATATGAATAAAAATGTTATGTTGAAAAAACATCTTGTAATTAAAAAATGATGTAGAAAAAATTTCCTGTAAATAAACATCAACCTTACTGTCTGAGCGAGGGGTGATGTAGGTGATAAAGACCCTACGAAGGATCCAACACACAAGGTTTAGTAAATTAGATGCCTTTACAGTTTGAGGAATGTAAGGAGGACCCATTTGAGTGATTTTTGTCCATAACTACCAGGAATAATCGGGTTCCCTACTCAAGAAAGATTTAGTATATTCTATGCTATACACAAAATCCTTATCACATAATCCAATAAAGATTGCAAATTGCCTGAGGGTCGGGCTGTAACCCCTCTTGAGGAGGTGAAATGTGAAATATCCATCATTTTATAAAATTAATCTATTTTAATTGGTATAATATCAATAATTTTAGTAATATTGTGCTAAAATTCAAGTATTATATTATTTTACGTTGGATCATGCACAAAACGGAATCCTTGAAGTGACCTCTAGAAGTTAAGTGTCAAAGATCCTCCTCTATTCCAAGGGTTACTAGGTTGTGAGGCTCAAAGTAAAGTGGTTGAGGGGAAGAATTACTAGTAATTAAGGAATCCTTAATTTTAATTCTCTTATATTCTAGATAATCTCAGGTGAAGTCCAGTGGCAGTTTCACAATTAGAACCACAAGATATCTTAGAGGAGGCTAGGGAGGAGTTCAGAATTTATTGAGGGTTCCTGTAGTTAAAAAAAATAAAAAGTATGTAGAATAAAATTTAAAGGATTTATAATTGAATTAAAATACATAAATAATAATAATAACTCATGGGAGCCATATAATCTTGTTGGTTTATGAAGAAAAATTGGGGGTTTGAAGAATTAAAATTTTTGAAGTGTGTGCGCAATGAAGAATTATGAAACATTGGCAATAAAAATCTACAAAAAAAGTGGGAGAGATAAAAAAAATTGAATCATGGAAAAGGGGGAAATGTAAAATAAATCCTAGAATAAAATTTAAAATAGAGAGAAATAGGACAATAAGAAAAAGAAAAAGAGTTAGAAAAAGAAGAAGAAAAACTTATATAGGGTTGGATGTCCAATTGAAGTGGATGAAGAAGACAGGGTAGAAGGAGGGATAAAATGAAAATGATAGGAGAATGAGGGGAGGGGAGGGGCTTATAACCTTGGAATAATTTGAGGTTAGGTATTTTTATGATTTTGAGTGAAAATTTTAAAAATCTATGGTTTACAAAAGAATTTCATGGTTGTTTCCCACCGTATGGTAAATCGTTCTTAAACCATATGATCTATTTTGTTTTTTGTCTTTCACTCTACAAGATTATATCACACGGTTTGATAAACCCTGTGGAAACTATGTGTTTCACTCATATTTCTCAAATTTGGTTTCCAATGAACTTTTTAAATCATATATTCTCCACATAATTGAAATTTTAGATTCACAAATTATTTTAAAAGATATCATGACTTCCATAAGAACAACTTAAGAATTATATAATAAAAATTCAACCACAAATCCATCACTTCATACCTATCATAAAACTAAAAAACATTAATATGAAAACACATTATAATGGTCTCCAAAAAAATAAAAACACAAAAATCTTTATAGAAATTTAGAAAATGTAGGATAACCTTATGGTGATTTCTACATTTAACATTTTAGTCTAAATGTACTTGGGACTACTTATAAAAAAAATTTCTAGTGGAAAAAATTTCTACCATTTAATTAATTTGAAATTGTGTATTGTGGTACTTAACATTATCCTTAAAGGTTGTTTCATCATCTACAAATATATTCACCACATTGTTGTTAAAATAATTTATCAGTTTAAAGGTCCCTGAAAATCTATAATTTAAATTTTATTGGATGAGTATCAACCATTAGTTAGAAACCAATTCCTTATCATCAGGTTGAAATGATTTTTTAGAAAACATAAAGTTATATACCACCTTTTTCTTATCATTTTTGATAGAGGCATTGTCTTATGAATCCCTCTTGATCTCAATGAGAGTAAACAACTACATATTTTTCTTTTCCTCATCCATTTTATGTTCAAAATTTAATTCTTTTTATGACCTATGTAATTTGTGCTCCAATTTGACCAGTAATTGGCATAGATTCTACTAAACCAATAATAAAGGATACGTTTCCAAAGGATTCATATATGTTGTCTTATAAGACAATAGAGTGTATCAAGCTTATTCACCTAATATTTTCATGAAGCACCCAACACCTTTTCAAGGACTTGTTTTAGTTCATAATTAGATAATTACACTTGGAATCTATATTGTGGATGGTAGGGTATACTTTTATTATAATTAAAAACACACATAATCAAGATATTTCTTAACATAGAGTTATCAAAATGATTTCCCCTATCATTGATGATCACCTGAGAGACTCCAAACAGATTGAAAATATTCTTATTGAGAAAGGTAATGACAATAGTGGAAATGTTATTTGTTGTAGTTGTGTTTTTCTCAAATTAGAAGAAAAAATCCACAAAAATAAGGATATAATTATTACCTTATGAGGGTGGGAATGAAACCCCAAAATCTTTTCACTAGACTTCAGATACTTCCACTTTTCGAATAGGATTCTATGACATCTCTACTCTGAACCCAATGTTACCCTTATGTTAGAATCTTTCACAATATACGATGATGATTTAGGTGTATTTATACATGGAAGGATAGAGGAATATAGATTTGAAGACCACGGTGATGGTACGATATAGGCCATGATTCCGTCCAGAAGGGGAAGAATGAAAAAAATTCTAATATCCCATACATTTCTTCCTATTATATAGACTAGAAGATAAAATCATATCCCCATTATCGAAACAAAAGTTGATCCTCTCAATAATAGTGCTTCACTTCTGAAGAAAATATTTTATTTATTTATATGAACTATTGGGTTTTAACACTCTGGAGGAAAAATAATTGGAAAATTCTGAAAATCATGGTTGAGGTGATACCATCATAAAAAATATAGGTTCATCTGGGAAATCCTCCGAGATATCTTTATCATATTCCACATCAAGATGAGGTAACCCTAAGAAGGAAAAGTTTCCAATAACAAGGTTCGAAATCCCATTTTTTTGTAAATATCTCTAAATAATATTCTTTAAGTAGAATCACCCATTTAATCAATATTGGATTATCATCTTTATTAATCAATATGTATTTAAGGGTTGCGTGTTTTGTGTAGAAAACTACTTTGGAAAACACTAAATAATATAAACAAATATGAAATGAAAAAACTACAACCATCATTTCTTTTTATATAGTGGTTTAATTAATAAGTGACTCATTAAGAGCATTTATTTCATATTAAATTGGATAAAATATATGGTCAACCCTTTGGCCAAGCATTACTCCTATGACATAATCACTTGCATCAAAAATGGTTGAAACTAATTATTCCGATATGGGGTAATCATAATTGGTGCTCCCACCAATATTTTATTTAAAAACTAAAACGATTTAATGCATGAATCCTCAAACTTAAAGATAATTTTTTTGGGAGGAGGTTCGTCAATGGTTGAGAAACCATAGAGAAATATCTTATGAAACATCGATAAAAGCCCAAATGTCCTAGAAAACATTGAATTTCATGAAAAAACGTGGTGATAGGGTGGTTTGATATTACTTCAATATTTTTTGGATCAACCTCAATTACTTTCCTGGATAATCTATATCCCAGGACTATTCCATGTTGTACCATAAAATGACAGTTCTCCTAGTTAAGAACAATATTTTTTTGCTCACATCTTTATAGTACTAGATCAATGTTTTTCAGGAACTAATTGAATGATTTATCATAGATAGAAAATTAATCAATAAAAACATCCGGAATTATCTACACTATGTTATAGAATATGACCATTATATATCCTTGTAAGCTGGACGAATCATTTCATATACCTAATGACATTTTACGATAAGAAAATGTGCCATATGAGCATGTAATGGTACTATTCTCATCATTTTTAGGAGAAATTTATATTTGCTTATATCTTGAATAACTAGATAATAAGAAATTGAATTATCGCCCTTCAAATAATTCTAGAATTTGATCCATGAATGGTAGTTGAAAGTGTTCCTTCCATTGGCATCATTCAACTTTGGATAATAGACACACACCCTTTTGACTATGACCGTTCATAGGGGAATGTGTAATTTTTTTTCCTTTGATATCACTGTAATACTGACCTTTATTGTAATGAATTTAAAATAGATTACACAAGAGATATCAGATATTAGATATATTATTCCAACATCCAAGAGTTTAATTAATTACTTTTTGACTACCACCTTCACGGGAGGGTTCAACCTTCGCTGTGGTTGTCATAATTTATTAGCCCCTTCCTCCAACTATGATTTATGGGTGAAAATTCTAGGGATGATCCTTTTAAGATCATTCATTGTTCATAAAATTTCATTCCCCTATATTTTATGAATTTCAATAGTTTTATCTTCTTGATCATTCATGATAGAAGAGTTGAGAATGACCAACAACATATCCTTCTCCTCAAAATAGCTATACTTCAAAGATGATGTAAGAGGCTTAAATTTTAGATACAAAGCCAATAAATTTGAAGTGACCAAAGGCCCAATATTTTCTCTTTGAAATCCATATGAGGCTATTTCCCAATGCTCGTAATGATTTCCGTATATGGAAACATGTTGAACCTATTCATGTTCAAGATCAGGATGATAGTCTTCCTTTTAATTCTATGAATATGATTGGTAAAAAAGAATATTAATTTCAATGAATCTCAAGTAATTCTCCAACATTGATATATTTCAAAAGTTCTTATACTCCATAAGAGAGGATTTATTGATATCCTTGAGAACATTATAAGACAATTTGTTATTTCCCAATAAGAATATGATCTTTCCTTGGTGGACATAAATTAACAATTTACTTATTGTTAGTAATAGTATCCCCAAAATAAAAAGCACATTGACATCCTCCTCTATGTATAAAATGATGAATTCAATTAGAAATATAAATTTTTTTACTTTACCAAGAAATTTTCTAATACCCCCTTGGGATATTTGATTGATTTATCAACTAATTGAGGTTCCACTCGAGTGGTCTTCAATTATTCTATTCCCAGTTTATTAAAGAATCCAAATGGAATAAGATTAATGATAGATTCCAAGTCAAAAAAATCATTCCTAAATTATAATTTTCTAATGATATAAGGGATATAAAAACTTTTAAGTTCTTTAATATTCAAAGTAACCCCATGTTGAACAATTTATGATCATTCCTTATTAAGGGAAATGGTGCCTATGTCCTCCTTATTATTTTGAAATAATTTATTTCATGAAATTTTCATATATGGGATTTTTTTCCAATGCCATGAAAAAGGAATATTGATCTGGATCATTCAAAACACTTTCATAAATTTCCAAAACTATTGGTCCAACATTATTTTCTACATTCAATTTATAAAGAGAAAAGGAGGTACATAATGTTTTACCACATTGTCCCCTTTACATGATTTATATATTTCCTATATGATTTTACTTTATCTGATATAACATATTCAAATTATACTATTTCTCCTATAGGTTCTGGAGGACCATATTTCTTCTTATCATCTACTACCTTTTGTTTTACTAGGGAAGACTACTAAAAATATTTCCCATTTCTTAAGGTAACCACCTTATCTTCCTCTTGGGGGTTCTTTTCAATGTTATTGATTGTGTATGAAGTTGTCTTGTTTGGAGTTTCTTAGAAATATTCTAATTTTTTTTCTTATTATTTTAGATGGTTTTATCCAAATTATGACGTCATGATTCTATAGTGGTGATAAATATAGACATTGTTTATTATATTTTGACATTAACTATTTCTACAATTGATGAGCCACTTGTTTTTTCTAATGAGAAGGATACACTGAATGTGTGTTTTGATAGCCTTATTGTTGATATAATCCATTATAGTATTAGTTTAATTTATATGGTCTCAGGTATGGATTTTAATACTAAGGTTTAGTATATCCTGGTGGTCTTTGAGGGCTCAGATGTAGAGATTTCAATAATTGTTAATTCCAACAAAAAATTTCATTATATTTCTACAATATACTTTAATAAGGTGGAAACATATTTATCCGATGATTCTTCAAGACATAACTCAATTCACTAGTAGAGGGACTGAAACTTATATTTGGATACTATCACATAGCGTGGTTATCACCATAATTGATGGATATTGGATGCTTTATAACATTAATTTGTGTATTTTAATTCAGTTGGAGAGAATCAATTCACTTTGAAAAATCATCTAGTTGGAAAGCTATCATGGTATTTTCATCAATTTTATCATGCCTCATCTCTTAATTCCCTAGTCAGTATTCCATTGGAATCTATTATCTAACATTATTTCCAATAATTCAAATAATTCCATATAATATTTCCTAATAGCTGTTACTCTATCCACTGCATCCACTATTGATTTTTCCCATGGTAAGACCACTTCAGTTTTTTTACTTGCTTCCATAATGGAAAAAATTGGTGTGAAAACCTTATATTTATATCAATGAATCACTCTTATGACTCACATAAGGATTAAATTTTCATGTTTCTAAAAACTGTGGATATCATTTCTCAACATCACTACCGGGGATGGGGGAAATCACATTGATAAGAATGATTGAGAAAGGGATTACCATGTGAGAATTGAGTGTTGTGGGAGTCACTTAATATGTTATTTATCCTTATTAACTAATGAAAATGAGAATTGGTGAATCTTAATTTCATCCCTAGACACTCCATTTAAATAGAATGTGTCACAAATCTCTATTTGGATCTTCACTCGGTAAGCCCCCAAATTGGACTGTATTTTGAATGTGATGCATTATAACCTATTTGTTTTGAAAAATGATGGCATGAATGGGTGAATGAATAATTATTGAGTCAAAACCATGAATTGAGGGTAGGATTTAATCCATTAGATTATGATGAGGTGGTGATTGGACTTAAGGAACTTAGAGAATATACTACTACTATGCTTGTGGAATTTATCTAGGCACAAATGAGACATCATTTTCTATTGATTTTTTGGTACATACTCTTCCACATAAAAGGTAGCTATTTATTTTTCTATCCCATAATTCAAACTACTATCCAACATCATTTATAAAATTTGGGCCTTCCACTTCCACACTTGGCATGGTATCATTTTCTACATGTTATACCAAGTATTATTATTTTTGCATTAATATTGTTTGTTTGATTGCTGGGTGAAAGAAGAGATCACATAATGTCTAAGAACTCTTGGAACAAGTGAGGTGGGGGATCATGTACCTCTATTCATTCACAACAAAAATAAAACACCAAGTGTAAAATGGAAATACCAAAATTTTAATAAAAATAGAAAAAGGTTAAATGACATAATTTTTCAGTATTTTTGATGTATTATTTTTCAAATTAATTAACCTAGACTCAATTGAAAATACTTTGTTTGATGGGATTCCCTATCAATGGTTCCTGAATTTTGTGTCTCTCTTCCCATCTAGTTACTTCCAAATGACCCAAACTGAATGTTCCATAATAAAAAAATATTGTGGTGGAATTATGGAGTCGAACTTAGAGAAAACTTGGTTATTTATCAACTTGAATTATTCAATTAATTATTTTAATATTCAATCATTTTTTAGAGAATAATTCAATATTAAACTTACCAAAATTAAATCTTTTATGGATTTAAGTCACTAAAGGAAAAAATGATAAAATTTGTTTTTATTAATTTCGAAGAATGTTTTGTTTGGGTTACGACATTTAATGGAGTTTATTAGGATTAATATATATTGTGTGTCATGTTTCTCATAATAAATTTCACCACTAGGAGTTTAATATACCAAAACATCCTTAGTTTAAAAGGTTATGGTTAATATCTTAAAAATAAACTTCTTGATCTGAATTTTTTTAGAAACTTTCACAAAATAAAACCCATGTAAATGAAAAATGAACCTAAAACTAATATGTATATTTTTCATAATTATTTCAGATATCCCTAGATAGTTCATATAATAATTCAATTTCCTAAGAAAATCTCCATTATTTCCCACAACCCCATCATAGTGGAGGGAATTAGCCATACATGATTTAAATGAAGAAAAAAAAGATCCACTATAGTTATTATTCACTATAATAAAAAGAAGAAGAATAAATACACACCATCTCTAGAGAAAAATGTCGGAACTCTCACCCTTATGAGTTTCATGCTCTTCCTTCTCTCCCTGATCGATCTTCCAAATAACCCCCCTTTACTAAAAATGATATGAGTCAATTAATTAGAAAACCCCTAGTGTAAAGGGGTGGAGTCATGTCATAATATCGGGTCAAAAGTTTAGTTAAGGAGGTATATGAGAAGTTGGTGGTTGGATATTTAGGGTCGAATGGTTGAGGCACTTGATTTGGAAAATCGTGCACAGAACTTTAAAGTCATTCTATCAATCAATCTTTGAGGTTCACAGCTTATGGGATCACCCATATGGTTTGACAAATCATGGGGACATTATGTGAAATTAATATGTCCCTCAAATTTTAATTCTATAATGTTTTGGGTGATACCTAACAGTTTCGTAAACCATATAGAGACTATGCGTATGAAACTTTCGATTTATTTTGGTTCCACTCAGTTTTCAGGGCTAAGGAACAAAATTTCTATGTTATAGTAGAAACCATGGGCTATAATAACTGATCTAAAATTCCTTTGTTTCATCTCAAAAAATCTTGGTTCATTCCAAATCCAACAAGTCCTTTACTGGTAAACCATTTGTAGCTAGGAAAACATATTTTTATTATAAATTCTTGATATCAAAGTTAAAAAAGAATTCTAAATGTGAAATATATTATAAAAATGGGTTATTAACTCAAGTGAATCAGTTTTCCTCCACATTATTTTTTATTTGATGATTCTCAAGAAGTAAGGCCAATGCTCAATAGAGTTGGTTGTATCTAACCTATTGGCACAAAATGCCCATATTTTATAATCATCAAGAAATAACTATTATTTAGTTTAATTTGATAGTATAAAATAGAGAAAAATAGTGGTATAAAATCACTAGTTAATCCTGAAAATGACTATATTGGTGATTTTCAACTCATTTAAGTTATTTTTTTCAATATATATCTTTCTATTATTTTCTGTATAAGCCATATTTTTAACTGGGTTGAGAGAGAACCCTAAATGGTCCAAAAGTCCTTTAATACAAGAATCGACCATTTCTTTAGAATGTTGATCCATCCTTAAAACCAAAACTATTAAGTATACCTATCCTTTTACCCCTTTATTATCCCACATTCATCCAGTCTTGTCTCCCATTTTCTTTCATTCACTTTTTTATTAATAAAAAGGAAAAATAATTTAAAAATACTTTGAATGCACTACCCATTGTTCATGGATTCAAACCTCTCATCACTATACCATCTAATAGGGTGAGGTAAATATTAATACTATTTTTTACAGTGATGACCTATCATTAGTCAAGTTGTATAAGTTATTGTTTTAGGGAAAATGACTCGATTTTACCACATAGTAAATATTTCTGATACATGGTCAGCCATGTAGAGGAATCACATAACTCCCAAATATGGATACCTAAATCCCATGAACAGATATGAGGTTTCCACATGGCCCTAAGAATATCGATGAATGATTTTCCCTAAAAATAAACATACAAAACATGATATAATAAATTACATTAAAACTTTAATAAATCCAAAATAATAGAAAAAAATCTATAAAGAAAGAGTGAAGGTGAAACAAAGTATCATGACATGAGAAAACCAAATATAGAAAAAAAATATCTTGGATTTTTTCACTAATATGTAGTAGAACATTTTCATGCCTGTCTTCAGTCATAGATCTTATGATCCATTTCTGATTAACACCGAATATTTCCCTTTATGAGAAACAAAATATATAACATCTATATACACGCTGAGATATGCCTATATTGGAGATAAAAAATATACCCAGTAATAATTCTCTAGAACACTAAAATTCATTTTCATAAATTATCTATCTAAAAAATGTAAACCAATACCATTTTGAAAATTTTTAAACACTTTTCTGAATAACATTTTAAGAAATAATAACACATGAATCTAAACCATGTTATCAAAACAACTCACCAAAGTGTTTTATAAAGTATAGATAATCTTAACTTTTTTCACCCCTAATCAAAATTATTTCAATAATCATATCAATTCTAGGAATCCAGAGTAATATTAATCCTTAAATTGACAATATTTCCACTTATGATCATAAAATCACTTTTCATGGATCATCATTAATTTATATATTAACTGTAACGACCCTTTATCATCAATATTATATCATGTGTCTATACAATCGTGTCAGTTTCTCATTATTACATTCATTTACCATATGTTCTATTTGTTTCTTGGAAATTATGAATATTGTATTTTGAATCCAACACTAAATGATTCCTGGAAAATATCCGTCAGACTATACACCCAGCTGACACATATCCTCTTGATGGACTCCCTCAATCTTGGTTTACTAGAAGACATGATGTCTTCACACCCTACTCACCATACCAAGTGGACCTTAAACATACTCAAGAAAAAGTCACTAGATCACAAACATTCAAAATAGAAATGATAAAGTAAATGATATAAGATTTTATGTGGTTTAGTCATGAGTCCTACATCTGTGGGAGAAACATTTCTATCTTTTTAATTTCAATTGGAAGATACAAGAATTAAAATCACTTTATCTAAATTATCTAATGATAAAAAAAATTACAAGTAATACTCAACAAAATTCACAAATCAAAAATCAACATTTATTAATGGTTCCAATTACTTAAAGTAAGTATCAACTGGTCAAATTAACACTAGTATATGAGATTCTAAGTGGACCCACCATTGAACCATAGTGACTACTAATCTCCTATTGTAATCGACACATGACCAATGACACATGATTAATAGTGAAAAGTTACTCATCACTTTGTGAATACCATGAGGATAAATCCTATAACATTCACTAAACATCATCTAACCCACTGACTAGTGCACATGGACATCAGATGAATCTATTATCTAATCATCCCACATTCTACAGGAGGTTATACCCTATTGTTTCATGAACCCATGACCAAGATATCATCTAGAGAATCTCTTTTTGGTGGAATAAATTAACACATGAATATGATTCACACTCCAAAAAATATCCCACTTAATGGATACTTTAAGTAAATCATGAAAACTATCTAACAATTTCACACAAAAAACTTTTCTACTTTCACAATAATAACAATAAATGTTCCCTATTCCCTTACATTCACCCAAGTCCCATTTAAGAACATCATTTCCTTAAAATTTATTTGACTAACACCTTGGTGATCATTTACACTATATATCTCCTTATGATTATCTTAAAAAACACCATCACTTTTTCTTATATCATGTATCAGATGAAATGGAATATCATGTTAAAATGTTTTATCCATGCATGACACACTAGATTCTGATCCAAGTAGACCACACTCTAATTATCACAAAATAACACTTCACCCTCTTGAATCATTTCAATCTCCTTAAAAAAGAACAGAAATCATACTATTTCCTTATCTTCTTCCATTGTAACCATATAATAAGATTCCATTATAGATAAAGTAACCATTTATAGAAGCCATTAAATACAACTAATTTCCATTTCCATGAAGGTAAACACAAACACTGTGGTGCTCTTCCTAATGTATGAATCCCTTGATAGGTTAGAATCAACATAACCTTGAAATAGATCATTTATCCCCAAGCCCAACATTGTATCTTATAATCTATTTATGTACTATATGTTTTAATTCACAGTATCTTAGTGTTACTTCCTTGTATTATACATGAAATAGATCAAAACTCTCACTGTAATTTCAATTTCTAATCGAGTACATATCAAGACATAAACCAGGATACCTACTGCTAATGTAAACATGATTTTATCAATATACTAGACCCCATTTTACGTTTTAGGTGATTTATATTAGGACAACCTAAAGTGTCTAACATATAGAGTTGAGATTAGATTACATTCAGACATTCTAAACTTCTCAACGATCTTCTAGATATATTACTTTTGTAATAGAACCAAAATCATGGATTCCCTATATCCATCAATCATCATTCCCAATATCTTATTGTTCTGTCTGATATCATTCATCTCAAACCATATAAAAAATTCATGCTTTAGATTCTAAATCCTATTAATATATGGACCATTCAACAACATATCATCCGCATATGTAATATATATGATGAAACTTCCATCATCCCATACCTTTTGGTAAAAAAACTGTTTTTTTCTTACAACATCAGAAATTTTCCTAATCTATTAAATCATTGGATTTTTTATTCCATTACCATGGATCATGCTTAAAATTTTAGAGGCCACTTTTTATCTTACATTCCATGTTATCTTTTCACCGATACATGAAACCCATAAGTTTATTCACGTAAATATTTGCCTCTAAATATCTCTGAATAAAGGTTGTATTTACATCTATATGCTCTAAGTTAAAATTATCAGATGAAACCATGCTTAGAACTTTATGGATCATTTCATTCTTAAATATGAGTGAGAAAATTTCAAAGAAGTTAATTCCTTATTTCTATTGAAATACATTCACCACTAACCATGCCTTTTTATTGCTTCATACCATTAACAACTTCCATGAAATGGAAAACCCACTTACTATTTCATTCTCTCTTTCCTTGTTGTAAATTAGTTATCTACCATATTATATTGGTATACAATGAACAAATTTATTCTTTTATTACAGACTTCCACTTTCCAACTTCATAAAGACTGGATTAATATTCTAGGATTTACTATTCTCCACTTCCCATTAGATGTAGAAAGTTTATTTCATCTCCAAACCTCTGAGACTATTTCTTGAATTTGGTAGATTTCCACACTATATCTTCATACAAAACTCTATCTAAAACCACATATTACAATGATTTATCTTCCATGGCACTATTTTACAATGATTTAATTCTAGATCTTTACCTTAGGCTTTAGTAGTCCTACAGAATTTGTTCACATTTTCTACTAGAATCACTTAAGGAATTATAGTGTTTCCATTTGAACTCTTTGAAAAATGTTTCTGTCCCATTATCCCACTCATATAAACTTAGACTTGGGCAGTTTATTCTCTACTCTCAAATTTATTCTTATCCATGTTCCTACCCTTGTATAGAACCTTATCATTGAATAGAACAACCCAACTCCTGATTATATTATGTTGATTATCATCTCAGAGTTAGAATCTAACATTTTCATCACCATATACCAGAATGAAATATTTATTATAATTTTTAGTGAGTTTATCATTGTCCTTAGTGTCAACATGGACATAGGTGATGCTCTTGAAAATTTTAAATTGGGATACTTACATTTGTTTTTACAACCCTATCACTTATTGTCCGAATAGATAAGATAGACATATGTTAACCAAACACGCTACCTTGTTCATTTCTTATCCCCAAATTTCTCTAGGAATTCTTGAGTACACCATTATACTATATTCATTTTATATTGATGTACTGTTCATTTTCTCTACCACACCATTCTTCTAGAGTGTATCAGGAAAATATTTCTCTTTAATGAACCCATATTTCCTATAGAATTTGTGGATGTTCTTTTTTTTGAACATTCCACAATTATTGGACCTTACAATTTTTAACTTCCAACCATTTTCCCTCTCCACCATGGATTTTTTTTGAATTAATGCTACAAAGTTATCAATATTATGTTTCATAAAGAAAACCTATAGTTTTATTAATTCATAATCAATAAAAGTCATAATGTAAAGTAATCCACCATGAGAAGGGAATGGGGTGGGTCCTCAAATGTCCTAAATAATCAGTTATAACTCTTGATCCTTTGGTTTCCATCCATTATTGTTGAATGAAACCCTTCCCCACTAACCAATAACACAAAACTCACTAATTCTAAACACACTATTATTGATCTTTAAAATTCCTTTTACTATTAAAACCTTTATATTCTTCTCAGTGAGATGTTTGAGTCGAAAATTAAATAACTATAGATTATCAGAAATTGATACATCAGAAATTACCTATCCATCTAATCATCCAAGATGATATAAGGACCCATCCTTTACTCTTAATTAAACCACGATAGATCCTTGAGTCAACTTCCAAACTCCATTGGAAAATCGAGTTCCATAACTTTTCCCATCTAGCCATCCTACTGAAATTAGGTTCTTTCATTTCTCAAGGATGTGTCTAACTTAACTAAAAAAACTTCCTTTATTTATACAGTAATTACCATCACATTTCCCTATGATTTTTAGATATCCATTGTCCTCTAAATTTACTTTTCCAAATCACATATACACATAAATCATTATGGATGCTGTCTTTTCATTGAGTTGAGTGGTGTTCTTAAGTCAATCATCCTTGACTCCAAAAAAAATATTGATATTGAGAAACAATTTATTTAATCCCTAAACTATAAACATAGAATTTTATCTTTTGTATGTTGATCTTAGAGAATTTTTCGTTCAATATTGACAATCCTTCTTGAGATTTCCTCTTTTACCACATTTCCAACATGTAGGACTTGGGCCAGCCAATTTTCCATAGATTTTATATTAATATCTATCTTATAATTATTTATTCTAACTTCTTTATTGGTGTGATTATCCTATTTCATTTTCATTTAGATAACTTATGAATGATACATGATTCTCCATTATTCTAATCTCTTAATTATGGATTAAGTTCCTTACATCTTTAAAAACAAAGTTGGTTTTTCTATAAAAATTTATGACTACCATCTCCACCATGTCTCATTACTCTGAACGTGACAACAGTATTAGAAGTTCCCAAGAATTTTCCATGAACTTCACCTTCAATGATTGAATCTTCTCTAAGATCATATTTAAATCATTCAAATGATCCTACATAGGTCTACATTTTGATATCCTCATGTTGAACAACCTATGAATCTTGAACACTTTCTTAAGAATTGTGGGGTTATCATACATTTCTATCAAGGCCTTTATCAACTTCACCATGATCTTAACTTATCATATGTGGAAGGCCATGTTTTGTGCTAATGAAATCCTCTAAAACCCAAGTTCCTTCCTGTTAAACTGTTCTTATTCCACCCGATTCATATTCTCCATACTGACTCCCATCGACAAAACCACTAAATATTTTAAATGAGATAATAATCCATTTTCATTCTCTATAAAACAAAGTCTCTTCAATTGAAATTGTCTATCTATAACTTATATTCATCCTACTTCATACGATCCAATGATAGTAAAATCCCACTGTAATCAAAATAACATTATGGAAAGAGAGTGGAATTTACCTAACCTATCTTTGAGTGTGTTGATGAGGGAGTTGGAAAAAAACCACAAGATACAATAACACTTATTGGGAATTCACCACCATTATATTCCAAAAAAACATCCAATGGATGATACATATAGTGGAAAAGGATCCTTCTGATGGACTCCCTCAAGCTGGGTGTACCATAAGACATGAAGTATTTACACCTTACTCACCGCACTAAGTTGACCTCACACACAGTAAGAAAAAACTAAATAACTAACTCACAATAATTCAAGATAGAAATGATAAACAAAAGTAAATAAGAGTTTATGTAGTCCATATGCGAGTACCAAATCCATGGGAGATACACTTTTTCCTTTTCCATTACAATAAAATGAAATGATAATAATAATTAATTAAGTTAAGTACGATAATGAGATCAATAATTAGAACTAATACTTAATCTCATTCACAAACCACGCATAAACATGTATCGATGATCCAACTTATTTATAGTATATATCATCTAGTCAAATGATTTCCCCACCATCCGAGATTCATAGATGACTGACCACTAAAACATGGTGACTTCCAATCTCATATTGTAATTTTTATGTGAATGATTATGTAAAGTGAACATTGAAACATCACTCAACACTTTGTTTCAAATTTTGAGGATAGATCCTATAACTTTCACTAAAAAAACATCCAAACGAATGACCAGTGAACATTACCATCAGAGGAAACAATCATCCAATCATCCTACCTTTTACTTTAAATTATAAAATTCCATTTTCTAAACCCCAAGATCAAGCTATCATCTAGAACATCTTCTTCAAGTAGAATGAATCGACACATGAACAAGATACACACTCCTAACACACTATTCATACTCACAATTAATTTGTTTTATAAAAATTAACTTCAACTAAAATATTTATTTTTGAAATACAAAACCATGAATTTCCAAAATCCTAGTCCAAGATCTCTAACAAGACCTCATACCATTTTCATAAAAAAATCGAATTTCCATGAACATCTAATTAAATTAAAAAATCATTTTATAATCCAAAATTACAATCATTAAATTAAAAATACATCAAATCACAAATAAAAGGATCATAATCATAAAGAAATGAATAATCACCACCTATCTTAGATGATAAAAATATATAATTATCATAAATCTGGGATCATAGATCTCACCGTTGACCAAAACCATATAATCCTCTCATTAATGATCCAATTTAACATTCAAAGTCTAATTTATCATGATCCAAACCTATCAAAATTATTTAATATAGACATATAAGGGATATATGAGAGTAATCAATAAGGGAAATATGTTTAGGATTAACCTCCTTCAATCAAGCTTTGATTCACCTAAACAACCATCAAGATCTAACAAATGGTGGTTGATAACAACAAAAATCAACTAGGAGAAGCCCTAAATTTAGTAAAACAATTACTATGGACTTAATAGTGGCTAAAATAGGTAAATTAAGGTTTTAAAAACACAATAATAGACTTTTTAGTTAAATAAATTTTTAACATGAATGGTTTCCCAAACTACACACCTAACCATGTGGTATTTATTATCAACTTTTTCTTAGAATGCATGGTTAACATTAATGAATACATAACCAATCACTTGATACTACCTAAAAAACCCCACATTGTTATAATTCATGATTTATAGGATTTTTTCTTAATCATTAATTATATAGAAAAGTCTCATATACTTTAAATTTTAGTCCAAAACTCACAAAAACATAATATATATCTTATATACCAAATTTGAGGCGTCATAATTGTTCCCAACATATTAATTTTACTCCCTTAGAAATAACTAGGTCTTATTTTTCACTAATATCTCTGGTAATTACTACCATATATAACCCTCTCTCTCCCATGTCTCATCTTGAATCATTATATACATACAAAACACTATTTCCAAAGGAATATTATTTCATCTAACGATATTATCCTTTATCTCAATAATCCATAATAGCTTCAAGTCAACCATATCCCAATGAATAACATTTGAAGAAACCATTTGGTACTACCATAATTGAAAATTGTGAAACATATCTTGAAATGAAACACAATTCAATGAAAATACCAACTAATATTCCACTATATTATTATATTTATTGATCATAAATAGACCTATGAACTAGGGTTCCACATTTCCTTGCTTGCAGATTCATTGGTGTACCATGTGAGGAGATGTTCAAAATCCGATTCAATCTCCAATTACAAACTATAGGCCCCATCATTGACAATAAATACAATACTTATATTAGGTTTAAGCCATCACTATTTTCTTCCTAATTAAATGAACCCAGTTGTTTATCTCTTACAAAAGACTAATTCCCCAGATAGAATTCCCTCCCAATTTATCCCATATAACAATGATTAACATGACCTTCTATATAGTTTTAAAAAAGGTTCCATTTTTATTTGAAACAGGACAATTATTAATATATATATTCCACTGAAGAAACATAATATTCTTATGATCTCTCAATTCCTAGCACACAATCTTGATGCATGTCCACCAATATCATTATAGTCTATTCCTGTTTCTCTTTTATCTATAGATGATATGATATACTCATCATTAACTGAGTAACTATCATATTCTAAATTAATTTAGAAATCCTAAATGTAAATCATGGATACAAATATATAACCATCAATAAATAATCCAAATAATGTCTCCCCACTTCAATCATATAATTTTTCCCCCAAAACTTTTACTAAAACATATTTCAAATGGGAAGCATGTGAACAGATTTCATAAGTTGATCAATAATCACCCAATTATCATCATGATTTCATGGTGTCCATGTTAGATAGGTCATTAAATCCATTTTAGTATTGTCTAATTTCTAATCCTACAAAAGTAATAGATGAAATAACCTTTTAAGAAATTGATTCCTGGCCATTAGGTATTGAATGTCCCAACATCAGAATACATATAATACTGTTTTTATAATCATTAAGACCCATAATAATTGTCATAAGATTTCATGATATATCATTTTTTCTCCAAGATGTATGACCCAAAATAAATAGTGAAAAAACATCAATAATTTAAAATTTAGACTTAGGGAACTAAAAAACTATTCTTAAAAGAGATATTTGAGTTAAATAGGAGTGACCAACCATCAATAGTCTCCCCACTATTTTGGGAATAAATAATCTTATTAAATTCAAAAATAGAAATATTAATTTCTTTAAATGGGTATATAAGAATAGAAGTGAATATAATTAAATGTAATCCCATGATTTATCTCTCATTCCAAGTCATTGGATGCAACTAAAACATAATGCTCATTAGTTACCAATTGATTCCCTCTTTTTTAACTACTTGATTTTTCATACCCAGGGAATCAAATACAAAATTACAATTACCTAGAGTATATGATAACTGAAATTTAATGGTTTGAGGATACCTCACCTATATTCTTTTCCATAAATTCATATCTCATTAATTGTAAATTTACATTAGACTTTTATGAATCAAATATACCATAAAACTTTCTTGAAATAGGTAATGTATCTACCTTTTCAGGGCATAAAAAACCACTACCAAATCCTATTCATTTTTTGAGTCAATTTATTTCATGTGTCTGTAAGTATCATGATCCATATTCCACCACATTATTCCCTCATATAAGAACATGTTCCAAACAAGTTCCAAACACATAACAAATTACTGAATATCCATTACCAAATTCATGTAGAATCAGTACTGGAGTTGAGTTAAGTGTTCCCTTAACTTCATTAAAATATCATTGTAACTTCTTAACACACTTAAAAATCTACACACTTTTAAGTCAATGGTATCATTTTTGATTCACTTTGAGTAATCCTAGATGAAGAGTTATTAATATCCATTGAGTAATCTTGGATGAAGTTACAATAGTATCAAACCATCCCAACAAATAATTAGATATGAAAAATATTCATGGGTAATTCCCAAGAAATAAATACTTTAAAATTATTTGTTCAACTAAAATAACCCACTAAGAGATTTCATTCCCTATGAAATTCACCTCTTGGATCCAAAATAATAATTTGGAAAGCTTATTATATTTCATCTTCTACCAAAATATCTCCTGAATTATTATCAGATGCTTTTTACACTCTTCCTCCAACTCTAAATAAACGAAATTATCATACAAAAAATATCAAAACAAACATGTAAAAAATATTTTTAGAAGATAAAATTCATCAAATACCTAAAAATTATAATAAAATTAGTATTCCCAAACTATATTACTATGAATTGAAAATTTTCATATCTTCTTTTATAATCCACCTTAGAGATTTCTTCTTCATTCAAACTCAATTAACGATATAATAATATCAGATTGAACTTCTAAAACCAAATTTATGATTTCATATAATAAAAAAGTTCTTCAATTTAAGGTAAATATAAATTATTATTCATGGTCACCTAGGTCACCTTTCCACATTCAATGCATAACCAAAACCTATCATTAGTGTACTTAAAAAAAGAATCACTATTTCCCAAGGTGAAATGATAAGATGAATAAATCCATTTTTCTATAGATACTATAATATAATAATTAGTATTAATACCTTTATGAGATCTATATAATTAAAAGATAGAGATATTGAACTTGTTACAAGAAACAAGTTGATAGAGAATTACATGTCTCTATCTGGTGGTAGTTTAGATTCGTATTCAGGAAACACGTAAAGGTAATGATCTAACACCAAAATAAATTAATGTTTATGTTTTTATTCACTATTATAATAACCAGCCCTTCTAGTTGAGAGATTAAAGATTCAAGATCCCAAACAACATGTCCTTTCCAACTTGACCAATCTATACACTATATAGGGATTGATATAGCTCAAGAAATGATTTAACCATTCTATCATTTTACTTTTTGTTTTTAATATTGTTTCTAAACAAAATTAATTTTTTAATGTATTTATGAAAATGAAAATATTTTTAAAATTAGGTTTAGGTATTGTTATAATAAAAAATTCGTTAACTATTTACCATAAAAGATATGTATTTTGTTATTAAACTAGGTATCAACAAATAGAGTTCAATGATAACTTAGAAAGTAGAATTTAATGAATTGAGTGATGGTTTGGGTTCATAAGTAAAATTTAATTATAATCTAATTCCTTTATATTGTATTAACTATATATCCCAACATGTTCATATAATTAAAGTTTCATAGTCTCTCTATAGCTATTGAAATTATTTTGTGATAGGTTTAGTAATTTCTGAAGAACCCATAAAACTTAATTTAAAAAATAAATATTATATTTTATTAATAAAAAACCTCTCCAATAAATATTCACCTATCCTAAATACTTTATAATGTTTTTAATTCCCCAATATATTTTTATTTATTTATTTATTTTCCTTCATTATTTGAATACAACCTCGTATAACCTATCACAAATAACTTCTATTTTTGTATTATTGTTTTGATGAAATTTATTAAATATAAATAAAATTAACGCATTTACTATTATTTGAACATTTATTATTATTATTATTATTATTATTTCGGTAGTGTTCACATTTTTAAATTTTATTTTTACATTCTTTGATGATGGTCACAAATCATAAAAATAGTATTCAATATCTTTTAATAAATGTTTCCATCAAAATAAATTGGGTTCATGCTTGAGTTTCCCTAATATACCCTAATTTTGGTATAATTAAGTAAAATATTTATTCTTCATAATTTATGAGATATATTTTCTCTAAATATAGAGAGAATATCTTTATGTTTTTTTGTTAATCCATTAAATAAACATAATTAGCGTCGACAAAACATAACAATTCCAAATCCATCTTCCTATATAGAACAAATCCAAGTCAATACTTACTTTAATGTATCAAATCAATTTATTAACCATAAAAAATGTGTTTATTTTGGTTAAATTTGAAAGCTTTATTATTGAAATTTGGAAAATACAATATCAAATAGTGTCACTATTAATTAGAGGTGGCTTACAATGAATTTTCAACAACTTATTACATTGATTGATATGAAAAAGTTTTCTTTTTAAGAATTCATCCTTATTACAATAGTTAATTTTAAAGGTTTACAATCTAAATTACCCAAAGGTTTGTGTTGAATGTATTTTTTGTCAATAATCAAGTAAATATGTATGTACTGTAGTTTTGAGTGATGGAGTAAGAATCAATGTAATGAAGATGATAAAGAGGCTTCCCACAAATAAATGGGTAAAGAATAATGAATTTGTTTCTTGGTGAGAAGACCTCCAAATAGATGATTATAGATGTATATTATAAATAATTAATGTATAGTGTTGATGTAATATAAATACATTTAATATTTTTTTGAATGAATGTAAGAAAATATGGTTATAATTCAGGGGAACCATCCATGGAGTTTTTAGGATGAAGGATACTACATATAGAGATTACCATCTATTGGATAAGGATTTTATAAGGTATATTTTAGGTTGATATTAAAATGCTGTAATTATTATTGAAATACTATAAATTGGGAATTTAATTTATATAATACATTGGAATTGAGACTAAAGTGGTTTGTAAATATTCTAATAATTTAAAAAGTTATCAAAAGTCATTTGAGATGTTTTTATGTGATTTAATAATGACATGTATTGATTTAATGTGGTTTTAATTTTATTTGAAGAATTATGGAATTATCTAATTTGTCATGGTTGATGTTATTTAGTGATGTTTTGATAATTTACAAAGGAAATGATACATATGATATTCCTAATATCTTATAATTTAATAAATGGAATAGGTATGGTAGTTGCCTGTATACCTAATATGTTGTATATAGAAGAGTGGAAATAATCATGGAAAATACATAAGATATAGATGATAGATAAAAAACTATTCCTGATAAATATTGAAAAAATAACCATGTATAGGATACATAAGAAGTTTGGATAATACGCATGATTTCTCAATGAGCTAATAGAAAATTGAAAAAGGCATGAGTGCATTTAACTATATAAGTGTGATGCAATTTTGAGCATACATAAGATTCATCTATAAAGATGAGAGGAAAATTGGGAAAAGGAGGAGAATATAGGTAATTTTTTATTATCATTTGAGGTGTGATACATAAGATGATCCAATAGATAAAGAATTAAGTTTGAAAAGTCGTGGATGATATGTATGATGTCCCTGTATATTAAATCAAAAAATTTGAAAAGTCAAGGATGTTACATATGATGAACCAATGATAAAAAGTGGATTTTTGAAAATGGAAACTTATTACACATAAGGTAGGATATGATATTCTGACACGGATGATATGTGATAATTTTTTCATCTTCTTAAAGAATTTATATTTATAGAAAATCTGAGATTTCTCAAATATAAGAATTCTAGAATTAAAATTTCTAAATAATGATATATACCCAATGATGCATGTTCTTTATTACTTAGATTAAATATCACACCATGAATTGTGATTCATACAAGGAATTAGAATATGATATATATATGATTTAGAGAAATAAGATCAAGATAATATGTATTTTGATAATTGTATATTCAATCTGAAGTCTGTACCTATTTCGCATAAGTAATCATAGCTTGAACTGATGAATCTCATTAGAATAGTTACCACTGTATATTTTGATATAGAAATGAAGATCAATTAAAAATAGATATTTTTTGGACATATTTTTAGAATAAGATTCTAAATACTTATAGTAAAATCAAAGGAGGAATTATTTAGTAGGATAAAATTATAAAAAACGAGAAAGGGTATTTCTATAATACCATTGGATACAAGCAGTTTAGTTGAAAAGAATATCCTGTAATTGTGGGAACACGCCCACATGAAAAAGTTTATGTAAATGAAAGGATAATAATTTTATTCATTTATTAATGAATTTATATGTCAAATATATATAAAAATTAATTATGTTATTCCTATAATATAAAAGGTGATAAGAAGATAGAGAATATGGTTATTTCACTAAAATAAAAGAGACTCTTTTATTTCAATGATAGAGTCTCATTCTTTGTTTTCATATAAAATTTTATATTCAAAAAATAATATTATATATATATATATTTGATATATACAATCATCACCAAATCAGTACAATTATTCTCCTCTAATTTTCATCAACCTTTTTTTTCATGTGGTCATGTTCCTTATATCACATGACACTCTTTTTTCCTCAAATCCTTCTCTTTAGTGGTATTAAAGAAATACCCTTTCTAATTTTACAATAATTTTAACTCTACCTTCAATTCATCAAGATGGATTAAGAAGCATATTTTTAAAATTTTTACATAGATATCCACATTTAATCAATATTTATTTATTTATCAAAATATACAATAATAACTATTTTAGTTGTTTGATTACTTCATGGCACAAGTGCTTTTGAGATAATATCACATAATTCAACATGAATATATAATTATTATAATTCTTCACTTATTAATATTTTTTTCTCAATTTTTGAGATCATATTATCATTCCCATTTTGAATCAAAATTCATTTTGTGACATTTAATCCATTTAAGAACAAGACATGAATCATTATATATATTTCATTCTTCAGAAAATTCATCTCTAGAAATATCAAATTTATATTTATCACATTTTCTCAAAGTAAAGAAAATTAGATAAGATGAAAAACATATTATGTATAAAATTTGTGGGAATATCATATCCTATTATCTAGATCATACGTATAATCCTCTCTTTTTCCAATTTTATTAATTTATCTCATAGAGACATCATATGTATCATCTATTTATTTGTGAAAAATTTATACTTTGGATCTCATAGAATATTATATATCATGGTCTAAAAAACATATCATATTATATATTGTTTTAAACCTTTTCCAAATTTAAATATTATCTTAAAAATAATCTTATATATTTCCAGATGTGAATCATACGTATACTAGGAAATTCACTCATGACTTTTATATATTTCTCTATACTCAATGGGAAATCATATTCATTCAAAAAAGTTATTATATATACCATAATTAATTTTTTTTTCAATCCTTATTAGGTATAAAATAATACATATCATCAACATATTATTTATTCTACTTGTATTTCAAATATTTCCAATCTTCTATATATAATTTATTATATATAAAGGTAAATTCATTGTCATTTCTATTTATTCAGTTCTAAGATACTACTACCATCATATGCATTATCCCCATTGTAAATTATCTCAAGTTATCTAAACAGGATCATAAGTATGAAATCAGATAAATACAAAATTCATCAAATCAACATAAAACCACTTAAACAAATAGAATGTATTGTTAAATCCCTATAAAACATCTTAAATGAATTTTAATAAATTTAGAAATTATTGGAACATTTACAAACCTATTCAGAATCACTTCTAAAGTACTATAGAAATTAACTACTCAATTTAGTGTATTTTAATATTTTTAAATTATTTTTAATATTTTATCTAGACATTGATTATTTACAAACTAGATCTACAATATTCTTATTTAAGAAATGATCACCAAGAAGAAACTTCATTCTTATTTACCCATATATGTATGGGTAACATCCTTATCTTCTTCATTTGGTGGATTTATTATCCATCACCCTAAAATAAAAGACATATATATTGAAATAATTATTAATAATTAATATAATCAAGAAAAAACTTTGGGTACTTTAATCAACCTGTTTAGATTTTCAATCAATACATTGAACTTACTCTCATAAATCCATGTCAATATTTCTCTCGAAATTCAAAATTTCTCTTCCCCCTTATCGATAATAAATGTATAGTATTCAAGATTTATCCCTTTATTGAAACTATAAGTGTAATGGTAGGTCTTCTCATCTCTGTCATATTTTTGATTTAAAATGAACATCTTCTCCCCTTTCTTGTTCGCTACTTATATTTTATCTCTTCTTTTATTGAGAGATTCCACTTGAGAGGAATATAATATATTATTCAAGAGATAATGGTGACACCACATTTCCCTTATCAATGTTTCATAAACTAATCAATACTAAGTCTACATAGGCTAAAATAATAAAGGAAAAAAGTATAATCAATTTAGGAAACAAATATGCCAATATTCAATCCTAAATGTTATACTCACTCTATTATTCACTTCTTTGGGGTAGTATAAAAATATTTTTAAGAAGTTTTATGAAATTTTTCTCAACTTAAATACACACATTAAAAACATTAATGTGAAAGTTTATTTTCACCATTTGGTTTAAAAATAATTCTACCTTGATAATTAGAATACACATAAGAAAAAATAGTGGTGTGAAATTGATCAATATACCTAAAACATTAGTTTTAAATGGGTTTTATAGAATAAAAAAATAATTATAAAATTATTTTACTTTAGAAACATTCACTTATAATCTCTCCCTTAAGGGACACTCTTTAATATTTCTTCATCATGGAATATTTTAATCCTGATGTAATCTCTAATAATTTAAGATAACTATTGAATTATGATACAAATTGATATTTTAAAATAGATACCACATGGGGTGTGAAAAGTTAATGGTTTCCAAAAGACACCATATTACCACTTTATATTTACTATGAAGTATTATTTTCATACTAAATAAGAATCACAACACACATTCATCTCTCTTATTTTCATGATTTACTTTCAATTCGCAAAATTTATACATAAATGTTGTTGACATGGGAATAATCTGAGATTCCATCAGCTACTTAATATGGGAAATAGTGATATGTCTTAGATATTAACCAAGATAATAATTTATTTTTAGTTCTAAATTGTTGATAACTCTTCATTATTGTTAAACCCTTGTTTTTATAAGTTTTTATATATTTGGGAAGCATTAATTTCTTTTTATCTTAAACTTTCTTCATAGTTGGAATAAATTTCTTCATTACAGTGAGGAAGAAACTTTCTATCCTTTATGAATATTATATTTTTTATACATTTCTAAATATTATAGCTATATGGTTAAGCACTTTTTTGGATACATGCTCGTCCATATTCATGTGCATGGACACATAATTTATAACATCAACCTTGATTATTTGAGTCACTGGTGCATTCCTATTATTATTCAATAATCCTCATTGTCTTGGAAACCATGTCATTAATTTTGTAGCTGAATTCCCTAAGAATTTTCTTCTTCCACACAAATATTCTATATGTTCAAGTTACCATTCTCGGTCAGCCTCTTGAACTCTTCATCAAGGATATTAACAAAAAAACCCATACTACTATCTCTTTCTTGGATTGATTTTTAATTTATTGATTCCGTCTTGATACCTTTCATCTTAAAATTCAAGGAATATTTGAAATGATCTGAAATATGTAATTTGTTACAATAAAAAAAATCATCTCTTAGTTGTTGGTGTGAGTTTTTAGACATATTCACTGACTTATTCAGAGTATTTATTTTAACAATATTCTTTTGTTTCATCCCCAATGATGAAATATATGCCTTTATTATTTTTCTAATTCACTTCTATTTACGTATATTAAAATTAGCATAGAATTTTTCCTATGTTGGTTTATACTAGAGAAATTATTTACTGTGACTACTTTTGTTACAAAAATCATAAAAATTGTCAAGAAAATCAAATATATTGTTAGATAACATATTTCTTCTTTTCTAAGAATCCATCATCTATCCAATAAGTATTCTATTCACTTCCAATTTTCTTCCCATGAATTCAAGACTTTTATAATTTCTATTTACTAACATATTGTGCCAATAATCAATAGAGTTTTCCCTGAAACTTCAAAAACACAAAAAATTATAACACCCCAATATTTTAGTATGTATTGTCATTTAAATAAAACATGTATGTACGATAGGCTGTGATACCTCAAACATAGAACTAAAAAAATATGGGACATTTTGAGAAGATAAAATATTATAATCAACTAATAAATTACTTGGTTATAATACATAAAAACATTAATAAAATTACAAGTGAAATAAATTCACATGTATATGTGAATACTATGAATATAAAATTTTTATCCATGTTATTATCCATAAAGATAATAACCCAAACCAAAACTATGGAAACAAGGAAAATAATTAGAAATATAAAATACATGATAGAACATAAGCAAATGAATAAGTTGAATAAATTTTTATGAATCCTTTATGGATATATATCGAAATAGAATATAGCCGTTGAACATATGGTTGTTGGACATATGGTTGTCAGACTTAGGAATGTTGTATATAAATATGTTAGATATATAACTATTTGGTATATTTAAATTTAATTGATTTATAATTTCCTATAATAAATTAATGAAGATATAATTCACAATATTCATGTAATTAGTTATTTATATTAAAAAGGTCTAAGAACAATTAATGTTTAATAAATCATATTTCAATATGAAAATAGTGTTTCATTATATTTTATGATTTTTTTAAAAAGTTAAAATTTTAAAATTTATAAACTTAATTAGATAAAATGAACCCCATTTTTAAATTAATCATATCTAAATTAACTTAGAGTAAAATTTTTGAATTCTTATGAAAATGTTGGTTTTTAGGTGAATAGTTAAAGATATCATTTTTTTTACAAGTACTATCACTTTTATGAAATTATCATAATATAGTAATGACATAAAAGTTTATAAAACCATTTTCAAAAACAAAATATATGTTTAAGGACTAAAATAAATCATCAAAAAATTATATTGAATTTAGTATCCAATGTTTGACATTTTAAATCGTAATTAAAATTTATTATAAAAAAAAACAATTTATGATCATTTTATTTAATTAAATAATTAAAAATTTACATTAGGTTTTTCTTTTTTTTAAATTACTTAATTATCATTTATTTATTTATAAACTAAAAAATGTTGTTAGAATCAATTATATTCATTTTTTGGTATAAATTCATTTTTATAATTAAAAACTAATTTTTTCTAAAAAAACCATATTGAATATTATTGTGCGTACTTATATTAAAATTCATTTTTACGACATCTATGAATTAAATTGTATAAAATGTATTCAATAATTTTAATTATAATATTCAGATTATTTAAAAATTACTATTTTATTTTTTAGTCACAATGAATAGTTATTGTTATAAATTTTTTTCCAACAATATAATGTTTAAAAGGGTTATAGAGGGGGATAAAATAAGATACAATGAATAAAATATCACTAAGAGTTGCATAAATTTTATTTTTTAATGGAATTTAGTCCCTACCATATTTTATTTTTAATTTTTTTTCCATTTGGTGCCACATTCCCTTGAAAATGACTATATTATTTTAAAGTAAAGAGTATTTACAGGGGTTCCACTCCCCTCATTTATAAATGGGCATATACTATTCCCACCTCTTCATATAAAGAAATATAACTTATCTTGGAAAAAATATTCAAAAATATAATTAAAACATGTTTATCTATGACCAATATTTTCTGGTTTTCCAAAAGTACCCATTCAATATGCCTTATGGTATTTTTCAATGGAGATTATCCAAGGACATGGCAAATATTCTTACTGATATTTTTCAAGTTTCATTCATCTTAAAATTCAAAAAAATATTTTATAAACATATTAAAATAATGAAAAAAATATATTTACTATAATGATTTTATTTTATGTTAATTATAACCATTTTCTATCAAATTTTTATATAATGGAAAATTAAAACATCGTTTAAGCATTCGTGTAGACTACCACATTCCTGAAGCAATGAAATTAATTTTTCTTCATCACCTCCCTTGTATAGTTATACAGATGCATCTAATGAATATATATGTTACTTATGAAATAATTTTTATTTTTATAAATATAAATCATTATCTATATTCTTTTATTTTCATCGATTTAAAATTGAAAAGGTCACCCATGCGTATGTGAAGACTATTAACTTCATGAATGATATTTTAAATTTTTCATAACCTCCATTTATGGATAGTTATAAAAGTAAATTTAATATAATAATATTATATATATGTGGAATTATTAAAATTATGGATGTGGTTAAATCCTCAAAAAATAAGAAATTACTAGAACTTCTGAATCAAAATATGCACGAGTAACACAGTAGTTAACTCATAAATAATTGATTTGAACAAATAATTTTGAGTAAATGGTTATAAAAAGTTACGAATAAATGATATGTATAAATATAGACATAATATCTATTAATAATAATTATAAATTATTATAGAGTAGGCTGGGATGGGTCTGAATAAGCAAGAATCTAAGGTAAGGGTTTCTTGCCTCAAACCTCCACCTTTGAGACATGTTTTGAATTACGCACCAATTTACATTATATGATGTATATTACTTCTATTTGAAAAATATTATGTCATGATAAAATTTTAGTTCATGGTAATTAAATTTAAATTTAAATTTCTCCCAATCATGATGTTTTTATTCAAGTGTGATAAAACATGTAATGAGTTTTTAGTCTCAATTTTGATTCCACGAGACATGGTTTATATTTCTCATTATGTTATATTTTATATGGTGTAATTACTAACCAAGGATATATTTTTTCATATTATTCAATATTATTCATGGGATTTATAGAACCATATATTGTTTTAAATTTTTATTGCTTTTAATTTGATAGTTACCAAAGTTGTAAGGGTATATGGTTCAATCTCACTTTTAATCAGGATTGTTTATGCATGAATCTCAATTGGGTAATTTATATTATATTTATCTCTTTAATACCATGTATTTTATTATTATATGGTTATTTTTGTGTTTTAAATTTATTATTTACACTTACCCCCCCTTTGGTACTGAACACCATCGAATTAATGTTTTTAAAAAACTTGACCTTATTTATCCTTTTTAGTCAGGATTATATTTACTCCATTTCCATATTTTTTTATTCTTATCAAAGAATTTTACTTTATTTAATTCAATGATTTATTGAGTCCAAATTATGTTAAATTTTTATATCTATTCAAAAATTTTAATGTAATATTATCATCGTTTTCCATATGGGCCATTGTTGTCTCTCTTTACAAAAGCATGAAAATAATGTTTTTAACATTTAACACTTAACTACAATTTCCCATCATCATATAAAATTTTAATTATTAATATTAATTTACAGTATTACAATATTTTTCAAATAAAAACCTAATCCCATTATTTTGGATATTTTTCATTCATAAAATCTAACAAAAAGGGAGGGATATTATTTTCTCATATTTTTTTAAAAAGGGCTGTCATTATATATATATATATATATATATATATATTTATCTTCCACTTAGATTTTTATTAATTATTCATCATTAATTTTCAATATTACTTTATTTTAAATTATATTGAAATTAGTGTTTTAGGTGTCTCCTTGAAACCTCATGAAAATATTTTTGAAAATAATGTACATCTTTTTTTTTCACAATAATGTTTTAAATTTTTTAGGAATGTAATCTTCAAAGTTTCAGTTTCATTTTCTTATATAATTTAAAAATACATTATTTTAACAAAAAAACATAATTTATGATGAATTTATAGAACTATTTCATCTTTTATTGATTTATAGTTTGACCTAATATTGTGTATAAAGATTATTTACAATCCATTTTCTTTCTTGAAGTTATGTTCTTTATCACTCTCCATTATTATTTGGACATTATATCCAAATTTTTTAGTATGATGGATATATTTATAATTTCAATATTTTATTAACCATATACCACTACTACATATGGTATTGAAAAACTTAAACCTTAATCATTGTGAACAGTAATAGCACTAGATTACTATGATACCTTAGGCATGCCTCTATATATGCCAGAGGCCATCAACTAGAAGTGGGAGTGTAAGGAAGTTCCTTGGGGAGTTTTTATCCCCATATTAGAGTGAATAATCATAAAATAAATAACTATGTATCATACATAAACCACAACCATCAGAGTATATAAATATAAATAAGGTAGTAGAATATGAAATAATAAAATAAATATTGACATAGAAGTATAAAAGACTGTTTAGCCACGAAGCGAATCACATATACAAAATAAAAAAAAAGAAATCAAATGAAGATTAAAATAAATATTCATGTGGATCCACTAAAATTCCCCCCCTTCACCTTATCACGATCTTCGACTCTCATCCAAGATGATCAAACTCGATCTTGAAATCCCAGGATTCATCCCAACCTTTTACAATAATAACCTTGTGATAACTGCTTAGGTACCAAAGTAAAATGGAAGCCCGAGTAGAGTGTGAGTACATAACTCAATAAGGAACCTCTAACATAGAGTCATACATAACCAGAAATCTTGTGATATATGCAAGTGACATGATATGAATAAATAAATAAACTACTAAAGTAAATAAAACAAATAAAAACCTTCATCAAACCTTCAGTCCATGGCCCCAATCGACCATACCGACTTTAGCCAGTACTAAAATGTCTTTGAGCCTAAGAATCACCTTATGGGGACTTATATCAACAACTTGGAGATCATGTGCCCATTTATACATAATAATGAGTAGAGGAAACTAAGGTGTCACTTGAAATCGTTCATCCTCAATCAGTAAAACTGAACTCTATAATAGTTCTTGACCATTCACAATGTTAGGCCAACATTTGATTCCTTAGAGATGGAAGGTTCTTGGAAATTCTATACATCTAGCTATGACTGATTCATAGGATACATAGGTAATTGAATGTTATACACTTATGTATCCCAATATCTATCACCTGTGCATCCATAACATGTGAATCCTCAGATGTACCATATGTTGTGCGTCCAGACAATCCTATGGGGTATCCTAGTAAAACATCAAGGGGATCCAATAACAATTGTTTGGATGTCTAACATCCTTTAATGGGGATATACTAACACCTAATACCTCATAGAACCAATGGAATATAATAGGTAAAAAGAATTAAAAATTTTATAGTGGTATCACCATTCGAATCCAAGGAATCCCAAATATTCGCAATGGCCTCATAGTTTCAAAGGAATCACTGGAACCATAGGAATTTATTTATGTTCTCTATCACATACTCTGATGTTAGATCCTAAAAACCTCCACTACGAATCCACCACTACATAAACCATATTATATGCTATCTAGACTAGGAATCCACCCCCAACATGTCATGAGATCAAATCCCATACGTTCCAAGCATACCCGTATCTCATCTATCTCAACAGTTGATTCCCATGCATCCTGAGAAATGACAATAAATCTAGGATCAAAATTTGATTCCAAATAATCCTGGTAAATTACATATCATAAACATAAATAAATAAATCAACCCAAGGGATGGTAAAGTATCCATTCCTAACATCTTTATCACAATCCCACATGGATTAATAACTAGTTCAGGTTCTAGGGTGACACTCACAACCGTTTCTACCTATATCCATGTGCACATAATTAGGTTAAACACAACACTAGGAACCCACCATGGTCTCCTAGGTCTCATCAATTATATAAACCCACCCTGAGATCCTTTATATAAAAAAATTTCTCAAAGTATCACCCATCACATGGGTAAGTAATCCCCTTTTCATTAACCTCATCTCTCCAGAACCCCACTAGGTTCACCAAAACCCTCTTTAGTGGCTTCACTCCCAAGGGATGACACAAATTCCCTTTCAAAACTAAAGAAAACTTGAGTTTAGTCCAAATACCTGAAACATCATCAATCCATCCATGGCCTACCCACAAGTCCAAACACATCACAATGGAAAATAATCTCTCACCCCACTACTTCCTCTATATCCCGAGGGCCTTATGGAATCTTGATAGTCCACCTGGTCATTACCCTAGTTTAACATCCTAGTCAACCCATAACCTCTACCCAGAGGTTTCTAAGGATCTTAGTCAAGGGAAACAAGGTGAAACTAACTCTCCCCCCCACATTAGGGTCCAAATGTCATAAGTAATACCCAAGTAATTCATGATCTTAGTCATTCATGACCAATACGAGGCTGATAGTACATAAGAGAAAACATATCCTTGTAATTTTATTCTATCCAACTATGGAAAAACAATTATAATTAATATTTTATTTAATGTTACAATTAAAAATTTTAATCAGGTAGTTCAATTCCTTCAAGGCATGAAGATGCATTATAAGTAATATAATTAACATGCATTAAGCCGTAGGGAAAGTTCCATGTACACTAAACTTTAAATGAATCTTTTTAATTTTTTTACATATCCCAAAAACTCATTATCTAGCCCTCCCTAAACTCATGATAGATCAAATGAACACTATCCCAATTCTCTGAATCCTTTCTCACACAAGACCATCATAATTAGTTATAACCAACTAAAATAATTAAACAATTAATTCTAATTTTTTCATAACCATCAAAATCTCACTAGGCATCCAATGATTTTTAGTTCCTTAAGAATAAGGTAATAACCATTCCCAACACTCTCCTAAACCTAAAACTATAAAAATCTACAGCCTATATCACCAATTACATCATTAAATATTTTTTTAATGAAAAATAAAAAAAATCCACCATATGACATAAAGTTGATGAAATAATGAATGATGATAGGATAACATCATCACTGGATGTACCCCACATGGGTAAGAAAAAATCCCCATTATAGTTTGGATATTTTATCAAGATATAGTGAAATATTCATAAAAACCTTAGTGGAAATAATTTGGAATCAAGGCGGTGAAGGAGAGATTATGAATAGAGGTGGAATAAAACAAAATTCCTCAAATATTAAATGGAAAATGGAAAGAAACAAAGAAAAAAACCTTAAGAAAAGTGGGAAAGGGAAGGAAAACGTTTTCTAGATTGGGTTTTTATAATTAATGGAGGATGATAGAAATTCCACCTCTTAAAATTTTATCCTGGTAAATAGTTATTTCCCACTTAAAAGCCCCACTAGATTGCTAGTAGATTTTTATACCATCCATCCAGATTCTTCTGAGGATCCTTTGAGCCACCGTGGAACCTCATGAGGTACATTAATGATCAAAAAACATTCATTTAATGTATTACAACCATTATGATTTCTTTATGAACAATGGTTAAAAATCCAACCTATCCACTAATTCAATAATTTAAAATTCCTCTTGAATTTCCAAGACCTGTACAAATATAGGGTACTAAAATATCCCCACCATAAAACTTCTCATCCGTACGAATCCTTATTAATAAATATTTCATCCATATCAACCTACTTTGGTTTCAAATTCTTAACAAACTCATCACATCATTCTCCCAAATTTTAAACAAGCTCCCATAACTCAATTTCAAAACCATAGAGCTCCATTTACCAAAACAAAATCCCCCACTTATAACCATCAACAAAACACCTAGGTGGATTATAAACACACCTATATACCCAAAGGATACATCACACTGATTTTTAATCCACCGTTCATCCATTGGTTACCCCCACCATATGATCCAAATCATTATCTCCAATTCCGCTCTGGTGGTTCTTCCTACCATTGTAATTGTATATCAAACATAATTTTAGTGAACCACTAACCCTCCTAGCATGGTTCCAAACACACTACCCCTAAAAACATGTGATAGCATTGGTAAAATGCTATTACCAACTCTCCTTTCCCATTTCCAAGCTAAAAAAATGTGCCTCCACAATCCAAGAATAATAAGAATACACAAGATCTTTATCAAAAAGCCTAACCAACCACCAAAACATACCCTTTGTATCCAAAATAATTCACATAATGCATTTTATTTATTAGTATATATAATTAGACAAAAAATAATTGGAAATTCCTACTCTGGCAGAACTATACCAAAAACACTTGGCTTCTAGACATTAATGGACTTCCAAATTACCCAATCATAATTCATTCATCCATAAAAAAATTTTGTGACAATTAAAATGGATCCATTGAAGTTTTTACCTTATTTTCAATGAAATTACACAGTTGGAACATCAACCATAAAAAACCATTATTGTATCATACCATGCCATGAACACAAACACATATCTAAACGGATCAGACTAGTATCATCTCAATTTATCATAAGAATGAGGATGATGCTAATAATCCATCTGATATCATACTAAAAGTTATACCCAAAATTCACTCAAGAATCCAGACAAATTCAGATATATCTTCTCACCAACACCCCAGTCCAAAATGATTATCCATTGAATGATTCTACACCACCATGATTCTTCTAGTGTGGGGGTAAACACATATGAATACTATCACACTCCACACCTTGGGAGTATCCACACTACCACTTCATGGAACTTACTCCCAAACCTCAAAAACCATGTTCTTTTCCGTCACCGAACATAATTGATTTATTGAGTTACAACATGAATCACAATATCATCATCTATTATCATATCATAGAAACATATCCATGACCTCTATTAAAATTTTAATTCCAAATGATGGTCACACCCTCAAACCACTCTATAGTTAAACATCATCAGAATTGATCATTACATGTATGAAAATCCTCCCAAAATATTCTCATCTACTTCCAAATACTGACACCACCTCTCCTTGAAGATACGTGATGAGGATCACACTCTGGTTGAAAGTTCGAAAGAACCTATTTCATTTCTAGTGTCTCCACCACCACAGAGGGACATTTCAAACTTTGACCCAAAATACTAGGCCACCGTGACTGCATGAATAACATCAATTTCAATCAGTACTTAGCTAACAAATGATAATTTCTTATTTCAATTACAATGGGTTCCATACATGAAAGAGTACATCATCTTGGTCTCCCTTTAAACAGACAGGCATACACTATGGTACAAAAAAAAAACTATACACACCCTTTCACGAGTAGTACATTAATAAACTAGATTGATGATGCTCCATGATGTGTCACTATTCAATCCAAGAACATCCCGAATAATATCATCTAAAATATTGACTTGTGACCCATACCGAGGCCAACCACACACTTAGACAACACATGCCACTCTACTAAAACCAAAATCATGAATATATGCATGCACCATACTCTTAAATAATATCCTGATTCAATAAGGTTAGGAAATTGAAAGACCGTTCCCTTTGAAACAACCTTTATACTAAAATTCACAAACTAAAGGTTCCTGAGATTGAAAAAGGTAAGGTATAAACAATACTACCCATAACCCTATTTGAACCCCCACACATCAATCTCAAAAACTATCACATAATCATGATTTCTGCCACTAAGGAAATACCAATACTGGATCAATGCATCTCATGGAATAGACTTCAATATCATTACACACTGACCCACTATTTTCCAATTCAGAACTAAATTTATTTAATCTACCATATAGAAAAATAAGTTAAGTATATCAAACATGAAACAACCTATAGAGAAACATCCATGAAATTATCTCAAACAAACCACAACATCCAATTATCCAACACCAGAACTCATGGCTCTCATATAAATAAAACATTAGGAATCACATACCAACCAATCCAACCACAAGGAACAAATTTTCATGATAATATACACATGATATTTCCCCTAGATAATCACTACTCACCAGTCAACACTTCCATAACCAATTACATCATCCTAGACAACCCGTATCAAGGGATACATTGTCATTAACTTAGTTAAGTAGAATAAAATTATAATTTATATGGAATAATTCTATATAGTATGTTATTGATACATTAAATAATAAAACCTATGGAATAATAATTATGAGGGGTTCAATATCAAGGTATCAAATGCCTGTATGACTTACTTGGTCACCACACAATCCTAGTACTGAGGTACTAGATTATCCCCACCTCCAACGATTATATCACTATAAAACCCTAATAACTTATCATTGGAATGAAATTTATATACTTGTCAGTATAGATGAGTTTAATTCCACCAAGTATATATACTATAAAACAAAGTATGAGATATTTTTGACACTTTAAATAGAAAAACTCATTTTTAGTGAATAAATCACACACTACTAGGACTAAATGTCATGTGAATCCTTACATAATAAGAATATTGCAGGAGGAACCCCTTTCTTCTATGGGATAAGATAAAATTTCAATAAATGGATTCCACCCAATAGGACAAGCGAAAAAAATCAATAACATATAAATCTAAAATATCATGTGTGTCATAGGATGTGAAAATCATATATTTATTACAATGAAAGCCATGAATAATAATCCCAGGCGTATTGAAACATGGAATTGCTACTAGAACAAGTATTCCTGAAACACTATCCCAATATCCATAACAATTTCCCATATATTGCTATATATCATATAGTAAAATAATTGAAAACAATATTTGATAAGATTTTTTAATTCCCTAGTTTGGATCACCCTCAAAATTAACTGAAACAGGCCACCTTGTGGCCTCAGGTGTGCTTCCCCATACACCAACAATTGTTGGCTAGTAATGAGTCTCTAAGGAGGAACCATGGGGATACTATACACCCATATTAGAGTTCAAAATAATAATAGAGATAACTAATTAGCATAAAAAAAATAAAAATTAGAGTAAACATATAATAATAAGATAAAAAAAGACATTATAACAAAATAAGAACTAATATATAAGAATACAATACTGACCACCACTAGAATGATGAAATATATAAAATAAAAAATGAAAATAAATAAACACCAAAATAATAGTGTTGTATTATCCACTTTAATTCCTGAGCCTCACCACATCTCGATATTAAAATTTAATTTGAGATGCTCCATCTTGATCATGGAATTCTGGGTTTCACCCCAACTTGTTCGTGCAATAAAAATGTGAGAGATACTTGGGTATATAAGGGTAATAGAGTCCTGAGTAGGGTGTGGGTACAAAACTTTGCAGGAAACAACCAATATGGTCCCATAAATAACTAATAATGAAGTGATACATTTATGTGACATGATACGAATAAATAAATAAAATGTGGAATTAAAAAAACAATTAACAACCATCATCGACTATCAGGTATATGGCCAAGATCGACCATACCTACTTTGACTAGTTCCAGAATGTCTCTCAGTATGAGCATCACCTCAAGGATAACTATGTTTAAAACTTGGGGATGAGATGCTCATGCCTCTACCATGATGAGTAGTGGAACCTGGGGCATCACCTGGAACCCATCATATTCAAGACCTCAGGAAAAATCCCATACTAGTTGTAACACACTAATATATAAATATATACATCTCTTTTAAATGGACATTTTCTTTGATATCTTGTGAAGCATGGGAAATAAATCTAAAATCAACCATTATTATTTTATTGAAATAAATTATTTTAATAAAAAATAAACAATAATACATTATGAGATTGAAATATGAAACAACCTAAAAAAATATAAGTTGAATAAATAAAAATATATATAAAAATACCACAATAATAAAATATTTATCGTCATGGTTTTACTTGAATATTGTGACCCACACTATAACTATGGAAACAAGGAAAAAAGTTTGGAATATAAAAGACTTGATGAGATAGAAGTAAATGAATAAATTTCAGTAAATAATTACAGGATATATATTGGTCCCTAATATGGCCATTTTATATATAAAAGTTGAACACATATCCATTTAATGTGTATATATATAAGGTATATTTAAATTAAATTGGTTTGAAATAAATTTAAAATATTTAGAAGGTAAAAGTGATATTTCCCATAAAACTATTTCTATGTTTGTAATGTATTTTTATCACAATAAATTAAATTAATTAGTATTGATAAATTATTCTATAAAAATTAATAGATTATATATTAAATTTAATTAATTAAATTTAATTCAATTTTCATTATAAGGAAATTAATGATAATAAATTCATTTTATGATTCAAAAATACATTTTCTTTAAAAATGGGTTTAATTTAATTTTTTGAGAAAATATTATAATAAATTTATTCTAATTTTCATAATTTTATTTGATAAAAATTATATAATTTTTGAAATTTTCATATCAAAATTATCTTTGGCTAAAATATTTATATTTTTCTAAAAATATTTATATTTTTATAAATAGTGAAAAATACCGATTTTATAGAAAGCTTCCTTTTCCTTTCAAGTATTTACAAATTCCCATTTTATTTTGAATTACTTTTAAAACTTCATTATTTTATTTTCATTAAACATAATCCAATTATTGCCATTTTAATTTACATTATACTTAGTTTTTATATAAAATTATTTTTATACTTATGATGAATTTTTATGGAAAACTATTTTTTGCCACATTTTATGGGTTTATTTTCAAGGTAATTTATTCCACTTAATATAAATGAATTTGATAAAATGGATTCTATATTCATAATTACGAGACTCAAATTTTGTAAATAATTGACTTTTATTTTTCTCATTCTGAATAGTAATCCTGGTAAATATTTATCTCCATGATAAGGGTAAATATGAAAATAAAGGCTAAAAATAATTTGATAAGGATTTAAAAATATATATAAAACCTACTTTATTTATTGTAAATGAGTTTTTTTACTATCCTCATCCAATATTCGATGATATGGAACATTGGCTCCACTTTTCTTTGATAATAACCTTAAAATTATTTTATGTAAAGAATATATAAAAAATATCACTCTCTTTATCTTAATATCCATAATATTAATTAACAGGGATAAAAAGAAGTTATATAGATTTATAAAAGGTTATTTTTAATATGAATAATTTCATTTTTTATTGAATTTTTGTAATTTTTATTTATGAAATAATTTTGTTAAATTCTTATTCAATGCTGACATAGTGTTTGTGCACGCAATATAAAAATGAAGAAAATGATTATTAAGAACACAAAAATTAATTATATTTGGATAAATTATCATGTTATAAGAATATGGTAGATATATTTAACATATTAGTAATGTTTCAATTGTTTATATTTTAATTTCATTACTATGTTGAAGTATTTAAATTCAAAATATATGAGTAGCTTCCAAAATGACTTTAATGGTATCTTATGTAAAATAATATTTTTGTAAATGATTAAAAATTAATAAAAATTCTATATTCATCCAAGTGAATATGATATGGTCTAAAAAATCAAAAAAATTTCATTCATGGGTCACTTTTACTAATATAGTAATTTTCTTGACCCCTAAAGAGTAAACAATTGTTTTATCATTGTTATATTTAAAAAAGTTAACGAGAGGATAAAAATAAGAAATAAGAAATAATAAATCATTGAAACTTTTAAAAATTTTATGTGATGAGATTATTTTTACTTATTCCATCCTGTACTCTTAACATATCAATTTGTTCCACTTGAACATTAAAATTATTTATAATAATTTAACACTTTATATAATTCCAAGGTTGCCACTATGTTCTCTTATATAAGGACACCACCTATTATTTATTCCTTAGACATACTGAGCTACTTATATCAACAAAAAAATTTCAGAAATTCATCTTAAATCCATTATATACATTATTTAGGTTTTTTTATTCTTTAAAGGCCACACCCATGGTCCTTAAATAAAGATCCAACAGAGGTTCTTCAAAGAAGAGGTAATCGTCTTAACCAATCATTTTCATTCTACTTATTATTCTATATCCTTAAATACTATGGTAACCTGTTCTATAAACTAAATTAATTATCCACCATATAATTATATATTATTAATTTAATTTAATAATATTATTCATTACCTCTTTTACATCAAATAGAGATCAAAAACAACATTCATGCGTACGTGTGGACTACCACCTCTACGAAGCGCTGTGTTTTTTTCCATCACCACCTATCATAGATGTTCATAATAATGTATTATATTTATATATATATATATGATATTAATGAAATAATAATTATTATTTAAGGATAATATATCATCTATTTGTTTCCCTTCAATCCCTTGGAAAATGATAACGCCATTCGTTTGTACATGTAGATTACCAGCTTCATGAAGTGATGTGATTATTTTTTCATGTATGAATTTAATGGATGGTTAAAAAATTTTATTTTTTCTATAAAATTTATAATTATTTCATTAAATTTATTTCATTTATGATGGATCAATTATCCCTTTGACCGTTTAACAAAGTTATTTTTCAATTATGAACTGAACATCCTCAAAACACCTAACATGAACTTAAGCGATTTAATAATTAAATATTTCATTGAAATAAATGAAATTAATGGTGTAATGATAAATTAATAAACCTTTAAAATTTTATAAAACGAATAAATAATTAAGATAGTTTTATTATACAAGAGTTAAATGACATACATAGCAAGTCAAGAGTAAAGGTAAGGGGTTTCTTAACTCAATTTCCATTCATTGGGTATACTTCTAATTCACTGACTATATTATGCCATGATTATATGTCAGATGACCCCTTATTATATTTTGTTATATTTATAGTTATTTTATGTGGTTTTACATTTATTTCACATAATCACCTCAATTATTAATTCTCAGTTTAATTATATGATCTTTGTAAGGATTATCCATCTCTATATTATTTCATTGAGACATGTCTTGTACTATGAACCTAATTACTTTTATAATGATTATATGATACCCATTGAGACAATATATCACTATTTAATCTTTTTTCATGGTATTTAATGTTCCTTTCAAGTTTCATCTTTCACGAGATATAAAATAAAATGTTAGAAAAGTTTCATAGGTTTTCATGGTCTCAGTTTCAATTATTTGAGACATAATACATGTTACACACCATGTTATATTTTTTATAGTTTACTTAATAACACCTAAATGAATAATTTTCATACATTATATTGTAATTAATTGTATACATATATCCATTTTAAATTCTTTCTTTTGATGTATTTTGATTTAAAATTTATAAATTAGTGAAGTCTTTATGTTAAAATCCTATTTCATTCAAGGATTATTTATGTTTAATGTTCATTTTACGGAAATTATATGATCCAATTTTCTTAAAACACATAAAATTTCTTGTACTATAATTTTTTATTATGTTTACATGAATTCATTTCATTTTCCTATCTTTGGTACTCGATAAGATCAAAATAATATTTTTATGAAATACCAACCTTACATTTAATTTGGTCGAGAACATTTTATAAACTATATCCATATTTAAAAAAATGATTTTATGATGATAATTATTGTTTAAAATCATTTTAACTGAATTATAATTTTTATAAAATTGATTAAAAGGAATATTTTAAATATTATTCATATTAAACATTTTAACATTCTTTAACAATGTGTTAAAGGAATGTTTTCTTTAACATATTTATCTAGACAACCTTTTCCCACCTGTATAACCATTATTTTATATAATTATTCCTCTAAAAGTTAACATGGATATTTTGAAATAAAATAATTTTATCAATATTTTGGTATCTTTTATTTTTTAACGGAACAGAAAGAAAAGTGTATTTTCTCCTATTTTCAATGAAATAATTTAATGAATATTTTAAAGGTATTTTCATATATATCAACATAATTTAATGATTCATCTAATATAACAGGCTTATGATATTATTATACAATCCATATTACCTATCTAGATGTATTACTATGATCGTTTTAAAGAGATTATCATAAAACCCATTTCTTTTCTATGGGTATGTTAATCTATAAAGAAATGAAAGTTGTTTTTAAATTTTTGATAATGAAAATGAAATATTACACATGTTATATTCATGTATGATAGTGAAAAATTATTGATGATGATGGGTTATCCTCATATATATTATATGATGGGTGTTCCTAATAGAGATTTATAATTAATTTTTAAATTTTCCTTATCTTTGAAGGAAAGGAGGGAGTTAACCAAAAATGCTTATCCTATTAATTAATTGTGCTCAAATTATTTTCTACATGAGGGAACATGATGATGGAGATAATGTTCCATGAAACTAACATGTTTTATCTATGATTTATATAAGTTTTTAATGGCTCCTTTAATCAATATTGACATACATAGATCATGATTATTAATTTTTATGACTCTTTTTTATATTAAAGATTTATGCCATGTCATATTTTTAATGATCTAGGTTTTAATTTGTATTAATTATCTTATGTAATTTTCATATAATTGGAATATGTTCTCACCAAAGATATTAAATTATTAATGGCTATGTTTACCCTTTTAGATGTACAATAAGAAAATATTCATCTGGTGAAAAAAATTCTAACTTGAAGACAATGTTATTGTTATGTAACATTTTATCCAAATTCTATTAAACTCTAAACCTAATAGTTCATTGGGAGTGTAAGTTACCCAATATTTTGGTTTCATGTTATATGTTTTGGATGAATAAAATTGGGTTACATTTATTGGTATCAAATCCTAAAATGAAATGATTATGTTTTTAAAACTGGATCCAGGAGTACGACTTCAAGGCAATTATAGTTGGGATTAGATAAATTTGGAGATTATGATGTTTTCATGCATGGTAAACTTAGGAGTTATGGATAATGTAATGGGTTCATTAGGTTTATAGTATGTTCAATGGATAAAATTCTCTTTTTAAATTCATAAGTGATTATAACTTATGATTTGAACCTTTTACCAGTTTCTAGGAAGTATACTCCATTGAGGTAATTATTTTCACTTGTATATTGGGTTAACCTTGATGGGTAAAAATTTATTTTTGTCACAATTTAATTTTTTTGGATATATTAATGATAATGTTAAGGATATATTTTTAGGACAATATCTGAAGTTGATTATTGTTATTTTTGTAATTTCCACTACATTATATGATTATGTAGTGAATCCCATTTTTTTTGATAAAAACAAATTTTGATGTGTTTTATGGTTTACCTGTTTATGGAATGACCTATGTTAAACATTAGGTGTTATTATTGATGTATTTAATATTAAAGTTCTATATGTTCATATAAAGGTTTATTTGGGTATTATATTTTCACGTGCTAACAAATTTTGGTTTTATTAAATATAGGAATAATAGATTTTCTTCCTTTTACATACATAATGGTCAAAAAAATGTTTATTATTATTATAAATGGATTAGATATGCATAATCACCATTTTGAGTAAAAGATGTGATTAATTTCCTTTTGTTCTTAGTCTAGATGGTAAAATAATTCTTCCACCTAAGAAAAAATATCTTGAAAAAAATGTTATCCTATTACATTAATTTTAATGAATTTATGGTATTGTTAATCCATTATGGATTTTTAGTTTTTTTGTCACTGAATATATCTTAACCCTTCATTTTCTAATGATCAATGCTCTCTATCACTTTAAATCACTATTTGGATATTAATTTTCTCCTCCATGTACATATTTTTACTTCCCACTTATATGATCATATTTTAAAACCAATTTTTGTTTTATTCTTGATGAAAATTATATTTCCCCTTACCAATTTTCAAAAATATTTTTTATTAACCATATTTATGATATGGTTTTTCAACAAAAGGATTTTCAAATGTTAGACCCTAGATTATCGAGCTCAGGATAAAATTATGATAACATAGTTTATTAAATAGAGGAAAAATGTAACTACCTGATATTTTGATATATAAATCTACTTTAAATTAATATTATGTTTTATATATTTTCATACATGTCAACTCTATAAATAATTAATAGTGATGATTTTATTGAAATAAAATATTAAAATGAAAGATAACCACTAATACATTATGAGGCTGTAATGTGAAACAACATAAATAAAAGTAAAAGTTGAGTATATATATATATATAAATCATAAAATATTTATCCCCATGGTTTTTCATTATTATATTAATCCCAACTACAACTATGGAAATGAGAAAAATAATTAGGAAAACAATAGATATGATAAGAGAGAAGTAAATGAATAAATTTTAGAAAAGTATGTAATGATTTCAATATAAATGTAATATAACTATTTTATATATTTTCATTGAACACGTATCCATTTTATATATATGGACATTTGACATATAGAAATTAGGTATATTTAAATTCAATTGGTTTGGCCTTAATATAAAATCATTTAATGGTAAAAGAGATATTTTCCACAAAACTATTTTTATGTGTGCAATGTATTTCTATCTTGGTAGAATAAATTATTCACTATTGAAAAATGATTATAATGAAATAAATTGATTATATATTCAACTAAATGAATTAAATTTCATTAAATTATTATTATCGGGAATGGAATGAGAATAAATTCATTCAATGCTTTTAAAAAATACATTTTCTTCAAAAATTGGTTTTATTTATTATTGTGAGAAAATATTTTCATTAAATTTTTCTACATTTAGAACTTGTATTAGATAAAAAAGATATAATTTTTTAAATAATAATATAAAAATTATTTTAGGGAGAAATTTTGTATTTTTTTCGGAAATTATTTATTTTCCAGAGAATAATGAAAAATATATATTTTAAAAAAAACTATACTTTCATTTAAAAATTACTATTTTTTTTATTTTTTTTAAATTTAATTTATTATTTTTATTAAAAATAATACAATTAATTTATTTGGAATTTAAATTATTCTTATTTTTGGATTAAAATTGTTTTATACTTAAAATTCATTTTTATGGATCACTATCTTTCCTACATTTTGTGGGTTTATTTTAATGTTAATATTGGCCACTTATAAGAAATTTTCACTAACCACCATACCAGGGCCACGAACCTAGTCATATGACCCTATTTGTATCCTGTAATACCTTGGTTTCCATCCCAGCACACCATGGGCTATTAATCAACGGGGTCTCTTATCTGACTAATTATTATTCCCATAGGCTAACACATATATTTTTAGCATGTTTTTTCCACACGAACACACACCATAAAAACATTCTCAAGATGTTAGCCATCCCAACACTACTATAGGACAAACATACATAATTTTGGAGTTTTAATCAAGTATTCACCCAAAAATAATGGTTCACAATGTCGAAATGAGTAGTAACATTTAGTAATTTAAGTCTAGTTTTACAGCGGTGTAACACTGTTCCCCTTTAAATGGATAGTGCCCGAATTATGGAACCCACACATCAAAACCAAGAATTTCATTATCAATTTAGGTTTGGTATTATAACTAGCATCATTGTTTCATGACATGACCTCCTGGAACCATGAACCTAGTTATTTTACCCCATGGGTCTCTTGTATACCTTAGTTGCCTCCCAACACACCAGATACTATTAACCACCGAGGTCACTTATCAAAAAATGACCATTACCAAATCCAAAAACATATTATTTTAGTGTGTTTCTTCCTCACTCACACACAACTTGAGAATTCCCTAGAGGTCACCCATCCTGATACAACTCCTAGAAAATCATGCCTAACTATAGAGTTTTAATTAGGTTGGCTCCCGAAAATAAAGTTACACCTTATTGACAAGGCAAGTAACATTCTGTCTTCTAAGTATCTATGACATACCGAAATGAATCACTTGGTCTGAGATAGAATTATACATGATCTCAAGAATTCTTCCCCATATGCTAGAGGCTACTGACTAATAGCGAGGGTCTCAGGTGGAACTATTGGGAGTCTATACCCTCTATTAGAGTGAAAAATAAAAATAAATGACCAAACATGTACAAATAGGTAAACATAGTATATGGAAGAATAAATATGACATCTATATAAATGATATGAAATTGTATATAAAATCAATATTCAAAAATAAAATTTTCAATCACCCACTAGGATGATTATAATTATAATATTGAAACAAAATAAAGGTACAAGAGGCTATGGAACCATGACCTATTCATCAACTCAATCGGCACCTGAAAGAAGTGAGGGATTATCGAGTACCCAAGTTCTATGTATGCCTGAGCAGGGTGTGAGTACAACCCAATAGGGTGACACCCTCACTGTCCTAGACCCAATCCATGACTTTCAATGTATATGGATGTGATAAGATCAAAATAATGTAACCAAGAAATAAAATTCTACAAAAGGATAATATATAATCACTAATGCACAAGTAAGAAATAAAACACCCATATTCCAAGTGTTCATGCACCCACTATGATTCTATAAAACCCGTACATACCTATTTTAACTCCACTCTATAAGGAAAGTCCACCAGTATCCTAAAAAATCTCCCTTGATGGAATAATACAAAGCATGTTTGAGATATCAACTTGATGGATAATCCAATGCATGATGACCATTACATCTGACACATCCATATTAGGGGATATCCTACTTGACTCAACCTCATACTCAAATTGAGGAGACTGGAGAAAATCACATAGAAAATACGATACAAATATAATATCAAATATTACATCAAATCAAGCAAATATCATAATAATAAAAATTAACATGCAATAAACACATGCATAAGTATCAAGGATACACATGAAAACCTACTACGATAAAGTATCAACATATGTATCTCTGGATAAGCACAAAAATACATTTTATCAAGGTGTAAAACAAGGTATCATAGGCTCCACATGCACACCAGATGCAAGAAATCTAGTATAGGAATCATTAACACACACACACACACCACCACATGTAATAAATCAAGAATAGGTCTCATAGCTACAAACACACACATACACACAACATGTGATGAAACATCATCACATTCTCAATAATAAAATTATATAGGAAATACACAACTAATTAACCCTTGAACACCAACAACAAAGAAATAGGAAAACACATAAGGTCCAACATGACCCTTTACACCTTTTTAATTTATTCAGAACATATTAATTAGTTAAGACAAAAATTTTATTAACAAATTAAGTGTGGCCCTATATATCCCACTATAATTAGTTTGGTTAGTTGATTAAAGTTTATTCCATTTTACTCATCTAATAATTATGAATTTAGGATTGTTCACCCAAGTTAGTAGACCTTATATCACATGCTAAAAAATAGTACATAATTATATAGGGTAGAGTAAATAGGACCTACTACCTCAAATATAGTCAACTCACAAGACAAGAAAATCCTATAAACTTTTTCAAAGTTATCTAAGTCAATTTTCCTCCATTGATTTCCATGAGTTTCTGTCATATTCCTAAGCATTAAAAAATTAAATACAATTCAATTATTCTTAATTAAATGATTACAATGAAAATCACATTAAAAAAGAAAAGTATTACATGTGAAAGAATTATTTGATATCATCTACATTCTAGAACCTAGACCAACCATCTATTAAATTTACAGAACACACTTTCAACTTTGTTACTGGGAAAATCCCTATCACATGGAAACACAAGACCACAAAACAACCAGTTTAATAATATTAAAATTTAAACTCTAGAAAAAATCAACTAGGTGACACACCTTCACCAAAATGATGCATGATGGCATGAAAATCTTGTATTAGGTTCTCTTATATCTAGGACAAGTGAAAACCCTCTCATAAATGGTCAATTATACAATACCCATTGGAATCGTTAAAAAAACCCTAAAGTAGAATCACCCCAAATCCAGAATGATAGGGGAAACGTAATGACTAATATGGTAATAGGAAGTTAATTACATTTTAATCCATAAAATTTCACCTTTAACCATCCAAATTAGAGGATAAATTAGGGAGCTATGCTCCAACTAATCCCTCATATATACATCCCGACCATCCAATGTAAAGGGAAGGGGGAACCCCTATTTTTAATAAAAACTAGCATGTTATGTTTCATATAGTGATGAATGGAGAAACACAATTAATTTTCAGTCTCAAACCCTTGGTACCATTTTGAAATCATAAAACTCCACATTACACCCCTCGAAACCATTTCACATCATGAATAACCCATTCATGACATGAATAGGTTGCTGTGATATTTTTCTACCATCCTGGCCCCACAAAAACTCCTTGGGTAGCCTCATGAACCCCTGATTTATCATAAATTCTTCGAGAACCATAAAAAAATTTCATTATGGTACAATAAAACTCTTTTAACCTTGTTATGTTTTCCCAGTTATCAAAATGGAGAGTCCAACAAAACTGAAAGTTCAAATTTTCCTATGAATTCCCAACCCATAATAGTGCGGTTTGTTACAAGATCTCAATTTTAAAATGGTGTTACATAATTAATTTTTATAATTTTTTTTAAATATTTATAATCAAGAGGATAATTTTTTTTTAAATAAGACACTTTTATTTTTGGTCATTAGGAATAGTAACCATGGAAAATTTTTGTCACCTCGGTAAGGTTAAATCGAGTGATTAAGGTTAAAAATATTGTGATAAAGATTTAAAAATCTATCTAACACCTTGATAAATTATATTTTAAGAATTTAGTTCATCTATATTCATCCAAAATTGAAATATATGGAAAATTGGTTCAATTTTTCGTTGATAATGACATTAATACTGTTTCATGTAAAGATTAAATACAAAATGTCACTCTCTATGTCTTAATAGCTATAATATTTTTCTGTAAGGGATAATGAAATGAATTTGATGAATCCAAAATTATATTTCTAATTGAAATATATTTGTTGAAATGGTAACGTATTTTTTATTTTTATTAAGGAATTAATTACCTTATATTCTTTTGCAATGCTGATAGAGTGCTTTAGAAAGTTTTAGAAAAATCATGTAAATGATTTTTAAAAACATAAAAAGTAATATTTCTTGGATAAATTATTATTTTTTAAAATATTCTGAATAAAAATAACATATTAGTGATGTTTTAATATTTTATATTCAAATTCCATTACTATCTAGATGAAATTAATGTCAAACAATGTAAATATTCTTAATAATGACTTTAATGGAATCTTATGTTAAATAATATTTTATCCAATGATTTAAAAATCATAAAAGTACTATAATTGTAAAATTTAATGGGATTTATCAAAATATATCAAACATTATCCATTTATGGGTCTCTTATACTTATATTTTAACCTTATTTACCCCTAAATATTAAAAAACATTATTATCGTGGTACCCATTAAAAGGGTTAAGAGGAGGTTAAAACTAAGAGATAAAGGTTAAAAAATAATATAAAGCTACTAATATTTTATTTTTATTAGAATATATAGAATTATATCTATAAAAAAATATATATAGTTCAATTATTTCCAACTCTAACATGGAAATTAATTTATATTAATTTAATACTTTAAGTGATTCCAAGGACACCCCTCTCCTCTCTTATATAGAGACACAACCTATTCCCGATTACTTACATTTCATTAGCCACTTATATTGATAAAAATATAACAAAAACTCTTATTAAATTTATTATGTACATTATAGAGGTTATTATATTCTTAAAATACCATCCCTATGATTTTTAAGTAGAGATATAAGGGAGGATCTTTAAAGAGGTGGTAATCATCTTAAATGAGAATTTTCATTTTACATTTTATTAAATATCATTAAATCTAGTATTAACCATAGTAATATGATAAAATCATTATCTATCATATATTGATATTATCTTATGTTAATTTCACAACCTTATTCATCTCATTTGTCAATGAAATAATGAAGAAAAACATCATTTGTGCATATGTCTCAACTACCACCTCCACAAAGTGATGTATTTAACTTTCTATTACCACATATAATGTATATTTTTAATGATTAATTTAATGTAAATATATTATATTAATGAAATAATTATCATTATATAAAGATAACATATTATCTATTTTCTCACCCTTTAATCTGTTAGAAAATAATAAGGTCGTTCATGTGTACATTTGAATTACTACATCCACAAGGTGATGCGATTAATTTTTCATTTATGACTTTAATTTATGTTTATAGAATTATATTTTATATATAAAAATTATAATTATTATATTATTACTATTCTGTATATATTGGAATGATGATCTATTTGTCCATAATCAACCTACCAATGTCATTTTGCGATTCTGAATTGAACATCCTCAAAACACCCGACATGGACTTAAACAATTGTTTAAGTAAATATGTCATTAAAATAAATGAAATAAAAGGTATAATGATAAATTAATAAATATTTTCTTATAAAATTAAATAATAAATACATTTATATCATATATGAGTTTAAGGAACATACAAAGCATGTTAGGACTCAAGTTAAAGAGTTTCTTAACTCAATTTCCAATCATTGGGTTATACTTCAACCTCATGGACTATGTTATGAAATGATTATATGTGAAATTACCTATGATTATATTATTTTTCCACTTATTTTTTGTCATATTAAAATTGTTACACATAATCTCCTCAATGATTATATATCACGTGAGTGATACAATACTTGTAACGATTATTCAACTCAATATTGTTTTTGAGACATGTCTCATATTATGAAAATAATTCCTTTTATATGGTGTATATGGTAATTATTGATATATTATATCATAAATTAATCTTTTATAATGATATTTAAATTTACTTTGAAGTTATCTCTTAAATGACAGATTGATTTAAATGTAATAAAAATTTCAAGCGTTTTTATGGTATCATTTTCAATTCTTTGAGACATAATTCATGTTATCAACCATGTTTTATATTATATGGTGTACATACTACCCCATGAATTAAAAATTTAAATATAATATATTTTAATTAATTATATATATAGATCTATTCCATATCATTTCTTTTGTTGTATTTTTATTTGAATGCTACCAAAGTGGTAAATTATTTAAGTTATAAACTCATTTTATTCTAGAATTTTTTATGTCCAAAGTTATTCTAGAGAAATTGTGTGATACAATTTTTTCTAAATACATATATTTTTTATGATATGATTATTAATATGGATTATTTCCATTAATTGTTCCCCTTTGGTACACAAGAATAATAAAAGAATGTTATTAAGAAAAACTGACGTTATTTTGTTTTTTGATCAGGAATATTTTCTCTCATATACCCATGTTTTAAAAAATATTATTAATATATTAAAATAATTTTTTAAAACTAATTTTTATATACATTTTAAGTTTCATAAAATGTCTTAAAAAATAATCTTTGAGACCATTTCCTTTTGACACATTTTGGCATTCATTACCAAAGTGTGAATAGAAGGGTTTTTAAGATATATAAATGGACCAACTCATTCCATTATTATAACTATTATTTTATTTAAATATTTATTTAAAATATTACATGGTTATTTTAAATTAAAATCCTTTTCTAATTTTTTTTATTTTTAATGGTGAGAAATAAATGGTTGTTTTCTCCTTCTTTCAAAACAATGATTTAGTTCTTATTTTGAAGGTATTTTCAAATATATAAATATACTTTAATGATTACTATGATTTTGTGAGAATATAATATTTTGATAAAATCTATATTATTTTGATGGATGTATGATGATGGCTATTTTTAATATATTATAATTAAACACATTTCTTTTCCATGGTTAAATCAAGCTATAAAGGAATTCTATATTTTTTATAAAAAAGTTTGATGATGAGAATGAAATATTCCTTGTGTTATTTTTACGTATGGTTCTCATAAATTATTGATGATGATAGGTGCTATTTATATAGCTTATACAATGGGTAATATTGATATAACTCTCCAATTCATAGGGTAATTTTCCATGTATTTAATGTAAAAAAGGATGTATTTAACTAGGGTGGGTTCTTCATTGGATTTACCTGGGATGAAGTCATTTCTAACATAAGTAAACACAGTTGATGAATATAATGTTCTAATATATCAACACATTTTATCCATACTTTATATGTGTTCTTAATTGTTACTTTGACCAGGATTTACAATACATGGATTATTATTATTTATTCTTGTGACTCTTTCTTATGTTAAATATTTATGCCATGTCATATATCAAATGATACATGTTTTTATGAGTATGAATTCTATTATTTAATTCTCATGAACTTTGAATTTATTCACATACCTTTATTCTCATATTGTAATCATTGAAGACATCCAATTGTTAATGCCCATGTTTATCCTTAATGATCATTTTCCTTATTCTTATGTTTCCTTTTCCATATGTTATAAATAAAAATGCCATGTCACATATGAATATAAGGGTTTAACATGGGATTTTATGGATACTTAATATATAATAATAAAAGGTTTATATAGTGGAAATAATGTTCACTTGATGAAATAGGTGTTGTAATGTAAGAGTTTTTGATTGTACTCTAAAACTATAAGCCTATAAGGTCCATGAGAATGTAAGTGATCTAATATTTTAGTTTGATGTTATATGTTTTTGATAGATTAAATTGGGTGAAATTTATTTGTATAAAATCATTAAATGAAAATATTATGTTTTTAGAAATATATCCTGAAGTGAGGGTTTTGAGGATATTATAGTAGTACTCAAGAATTCTCAATGTCTGGAAGATGTCTCATTCCTAGAAGGGGAAAATCCTTCAGAAATTTTATATACCAAGGCATAGATGATTACTGGTAAACTTAATAAATAAAAAAGAATACCATCCTTGATATCATGGTATGTCACATGGGCATCCATAATATGAATATCCTAAGCTGTATAATATCCAGTACGACCACATGATCCTAGGGGGTAACATAGGAATCAATCAAGGGGATCTGAAAGTCACCCTCTTGATGTCCAACATAAATTCTTAGGGATTTATTCTCATCCTACACCTCATAATTCAATTTAAATCATAATGTTCCAAAAAATTAATAATGGTATAATGGTGTCACAATTCAAATCCCAGACCCCCATGCATTCTCAATAGTCTCATAGTATCTAAGTAATCCTTGTATTCTTGGGCATTATGATATTCTCACTACCATATACTCAGATGTTGGATTGTTAGAACAATTAGTATGTATCCATAGATACATAAATCACATTGGATGCTAGAAAAAAATAATAATCCACCCCAAAATTGTTTGAGACTTAATCCCAAACATTATAGGCATCCCAAGATCTCATCCATTTAAAAAGTGATTCTTAGGAATCCTATCTAACCACAATAGAGCCAAGCCCAAAGATTGATTCCAAGGCATCATGGGAAATTTCATATTATACACATAAATAAATAAAAAAACTCAAGGGTTGGTCAAACATCCATGATTAAAATCACGACCATAGAACCCTGGGGATTAACCATCAGTTCCAGTTCTAGGGGGTCACCCATAACCATATCTACCCATAACCATGTGATCCCACCCAGGTTCAAAAAAACATTAAGGAACCCACTAGGGCCCCCTAGGTCTCCTCAAGAACAAAAACTCACCCTAGGATCCTTTATCTCGAAATCATTTATTAGGGAAACACCTATCAATCTAGGTTTGTGCATCCTTCAGCCTCAAATTTATCTTTACATGATCCCACTTGGCTCCCTCCATACTACCTTAGTGGTATCACTTCCAAGAGATGAAAAAAAATCTCATCTTAAACCCAAAATTTCATTAGGTTTTTCAAAACACTTGACCCATTATCAAACCATACAAGGCAAACCCACCAGGTCAAACACATTTCATGGGAAATAAATGACTCACCCGACCACTTCCTCTCCACCCCATAGGCCTCATGGAATCTCAACAGTCAACCCAGTAAATACCTTAGTCTAACAACCATATCCATATTTCACCACTATCTAAAGGTATTTAGGGATTTTATACTAGAGGAAAAAGGTTACACTCACCCATTCCGACCCCTTAGGGTACAAACATCACAAGCAATACCCAATTATCTCACGATCTTGTGCATCAATTACCAATACAAACATAGAATTGAACAAGTGAAAATGTGGCCTTAACACCTTTTTCTAGATGAATCAAGGAAAATCATTTCAATTAAACATTTATAATTCAATTAAATAATTCAATTCATTACTCATACATGTCAATTCCATCAAGGGTATGAAAATTTATCAAAATATGCACAAATAACTTATATTAATCCATTAGGAAAGTACAGAGTACCACCTACGTCAAATAGTGATATTTTTAATTTTTTTACACATAATAATAACTCATTTCCTAATCTCACCTAAAATCACCCCAGATCAAATGAGTTCCCCTCGCATTTCCAGGAATGTAACTCAGAAAAAATCATCAAAATTAACTAATCATAACAACTCAAATAATTAAAAAATTACTTCCAAAATTGGCATAATCACTAAAAACACACTAGGATTCCTACTATCATTGGTTATTTGATAAATGAGGTGCTAACTCTCCTTGATAGACCCCTGAATCCAAACCAATCAAAATCCACAACCTAACCACCAATTATATCATTAAATGAATTTATTTTTAAATAAAAACTGATGAAAAATCAATTTTGTGATATACCATTGATGAATCATTGGATGATGATAAGAATACATCATCTTAGGATATCATTTACTTGGGAAGAACAAAGGAACCATCATATTTAAGTGATTTTACCATGCTCTAGTGAAATCCGCATCAAACCCTAAATGAAAACAAGTTAATGTTAAGGTGGAAAATGGGATATTATAAACATAGGAGGAATTATATGACATACCTTCAATAAAACATAGAAAACCCCAAGAAATGGAGCCCCAAACGTTGGGGAATAAGCTAAGGTAATGGGAAGTCTTTCCAGCCTAGGCATGCACAAATAATGGTATAAGAGGGTGATTCTCCCTCTTAAAATATAAGGGGTTAAAACATTAATTTACCCCATAAAATCCCCACCATATATAAAGTAGTTTTATGTATTTTTTAGTTGAAACAACCCCCTGTTTCTTTAGAGGCTTCTCTGATCCGTCAAGACACCTCCCAAGCTCCATTAATCATCTAAAATAATTTATTTGATGTACTGTAATATTCAAAATTCCATTCTGAACCTCTATTGAAAATCCTTCCCATCCACTCATTTAAAAATTTCAAATTCCTCTTGAATTTCCAATATCTAAATTGACATGGGGAATTATAGGTATTACTTGAAAGAAGCTTATAAATAAAGGTATTACATTAACTATGGAATGTTAAAATTATATATAATTGATTCAATAAAATTATTTATTGATAATTAATACATTTGTATTATTTATTTTATTGATCATTCAATATATTAGGACTTAATTGGACATGCGTATGTGGTTGGTGGAGTCCGAAATTATATATCCCCATGATGCATTAGTAGGTCTAATGAGATAAGAAAGAATGTGTATCACTTGGTCTATGCTATCCCATATATGTGAGGTGTATTGGAATGATAACTTTATAGTAAGACCATAATGTCATGGAACATGGCCTTGAGGGTAAAATCTTGTTTCCTTGATTGGATCCCTTGATGTAAGATCATGATATTTGGGAACGAGGAATTAGTGGAAAGATCACAATGTCTTATCTTAAGAATTAATATGTGTTTCATTGTCCATTCCATCATTAACTCTACACATAATAATGGAATAATGATATTAGATATATAATCATTGGATATATGGTTGTTGGACATATGGTCATTAGACTTATGATCATTGTATTTATAACCATTAGATATATAACCAATAAGAATATTTTTCCCAAATTATTATATAATTTATTATAATAAATTAAAAATAATATAATCCACAATATTCATGTAATTATTAATTTATATGAAATAGGTTTAAGAATAATTAATGTTTATAAAAGTATTTTTCTATATAAGAATAATTTTTCATTATATTTTATGTTTTCATATAAAAGAAAAATTTTACACATTTTATAATTTTAATTATATAAAATTAACTACATATTTGAATTCATTATATAAAAATTATCTTAGGGGTGAATTTTTTGGATTTTATTGAAAAAGTTAATTTTTAGGTGAATAGTGAAAATACCGTTTTTATAAATATTGTCACTTTTATGACAACATTTTAATATAGTTATGGCTTAAAATTTCATGAAACCCTTTTTAGAGAATAAATACGTGTTTAAGGATTAAAATTAATTATTTAAAAATATTATAATGAATTTATAAACCTTTGGTTGATATTTTAAAACTAATGTAATGTTTCATTCTAATAAAAGAACTAATTTCGATCATTTTCTTAAATTAAGTAATTAGAAAGTTACATCCAGTTTTGAGTTGGTTTTAACATCACATAAATATTATTTTATTATATTTAATCACATAAATTTTTGGATAATCATTTCTATAGTTGATGTTGTTTTAAATTGATTTCCTGCTTTAAAAAGCATTTTCTATAATTTTTTTCATTACGTTTTTCATTATTATATTAAAAATGATTTTAACACCTCTTGGAGTTGAATCTTGTAAAATGTATTATATATTTTGAATAATAATAATAATAATTAATAATTCCCATTTTATTTTTATTAATAATGAGTATTTACCATGGTAAATTTCTTTAGACCACTATAAGAATTAAAAGTGTTAACGTGGGGGGGGGGAGGGAGTTAAACTATGACATAAGGCTTAAAATATCACTAAAAAATGTATAAATTTTATTATTTGAGTGTATATAAGCCTTAAATTATCCTATATTTTAAAATTTATCCATTTGGTGCCACAATCCCATGAAATTTACTTTATATTATTTTAAAGTTAAGGATATTTATAAGGGTGTCACTCCCCTCAATTATAAAAGGGAACATCCTATTATCAATTATATAAACTTTAAAATATGAATTTGACAGAACAATATCTACCCAAATACTATACCAACACCCTTATACATTAAATATTGGTCTTTTCTTCCCAAGATAACAATCCAAGAAGCATTAATGTTATCAAAGGAAATTATCAAAGGACAAGTTTTCTGTTCTTACCAAACTTTTTCATGTTTCATTCTTCTTAAACCTACTAAAGGTATTTTATAAACATAATAAAATAATAAAATAATAATATTTTCTATAATTAAATGTTTTTATATTAATTTTACAACCATTTTGTTTCTCTTTTACATCTAATGTAAAATAAAAAGGTCGCTCTAGCGTGTGTGCAGACTACCACCTCTACAAAGTGATGTAATTAATTTTTCATCACTAAATAGCATGGATGGTTATATTTATGTTTTAAATGAATATATATGATATTTATGAAATAATTAATGTTCTAAAAATATAAATCATTATCTATTGTTTTCTTTTAATCCGTTGAAAAAATGGAAACGTCATCTATGTGTACATGTGAAATTCCACCTCTGCGAATGAAGTATTTAATTTTTCATAATCACCATTCATCGATATTTATAAAAGTTTATTTAATATATAAATATGATATAAATTAAATGATAAGAATTATTTATGTGATGAAACCTCGAACAATGTGAAATGACTAAAACCACAGAATCAAAAAATTCTTGAGAAACAAATCAATTAAAACATAAATAATCGATTTTAATAAAGAGTTATGGGTAAATAGGTAAAAATAAGTTAGGAATAAATGTAATTAATAATTATATATATAAATATCGATATAATATATATTATTAACAAATATAAATTTATTACATGTGATGTTGTGACATATCCGACCAAGAGTGAATCTAAAGTAAGAGTTTCTCATCTCAAACATTTGTGTTTAAGGCATTTTGAATTATATACCTCTTACCATTATAAGGTGTATATGATGAATAAGTTAAATATATTATATAAGGATAAAATTTTTAATCATGGTAATTAATGTTCCTTTTCAAGTTATCTCATTCAACATGTTTTGATTTATGTTTTATAAAACCCAAAAGGGTTTCTTAGTCTCAATTATGATTCCTTGAGATAGGTTTCACATTATACATCATGTTTTATTCTATATGGTGTGATTAATAACCCATGAATGTATTTATATATATTATTTCATTTAATTAGTTTGATTTAAAAAACCATATAAATTTATATTTTTCAATTTCTGTTATTTTGAAGGTTACCAAAGCTGTTAGGGTTTATGTTTTAATCTCACTTTTAATCAAGATAACTTATTCTATAATCTCATTTGGGGGAATTATATGTTTTCTATTTCTAAAACCCCAATTATTTACTTATAATTTAGTTATTTCTGGGGTTTAAACGTATTCATTCCATTTCCCTCTCTATGGTACTCAAAACCACTAGAAAAATGTTTTTAAGAAAAATTAACCTTCTAATTTTTACAGGAATCATTTAACACAATATCAAAATACTATATTTTATATAAATAATAATATATTAAATAAATTAATTACTTTAATGTATAATTATATTAAATTTATCTTTCTATAAATGTTTTAAAAGAATATTTTTATATTTTTTTATATGGATCATTTTTAGCCCACTTTAAAAAAGTCTGAAAAGAATATTTTTTTAATATTTTTTGCCTGACCACAATTTATCACCATAATATCCCTTATTATATATCATGTTTCCATTAAAAATTTACATGGTTTTTAAATTAATATAATAATATCATTTCTCTATGATTTTTTTAGTTTAAAAAGTTACTAAAAATAAAGAAATATTATTTTCTCAAAATATTTAAAAGGGGGTATCATTTTTTATATATATTTATATAATTCAGTCAAAATTTCCTTAATTAAGAATAGAATAATTTAGATATTAAATTATTGTAAATTATGTTATAATTATTATTTTAAAATTATCATTGAAACCACTTGAAAAGAGTTTTATAAATGATTTATTTCAGCATTTTGACAACAAAGTTACAAAAAATTTTAGAAAGGTATTTTTCAAAATTTTGCTTCCATTTTACTCTATAATTGAAAAAATAATTTATAATAATATAAAATATTCACTCATGATTAATTTATTATCTTATTTTAAGATTTACTAATTTATGTTTTGTACCTTATCTCATATACATGGATTATTCTTAGCGAATTTACTTTCTTTAAGTTATGTTCTTTAGAACACTCTGTTATTATTTTGAGATTATATCCATATTGTTTTGTATCATTGATATATATAACTTATAAATATATTCTTAATAATATAATATTTCCACATATGGTATTACCTGAAGTAATATTATATGTAAAGTTATTCTATTGATATGGGAATATTTAAATTTCATATAATTTATTCAATACATATATTTATTGATTATTAAGGTATATTAATTATTTATTATATTGACCATTAAATAAAAGAATAAATAATTCTAAATGTTCAAGTTACGGGAGGGGATTTAATTATACATCCCTTGATGCATCCGTAGGTTTCATGAGACAAATAAGAATGAATATCGCCTGGTGTATGCTATCTTATAATGGAAAAGTGCATTAGAATGGGGCCTTGAATGTAAGATCATGATATATTGGAATTGGGAATTTATGGTAAGATCATGATGTATTGAAAGGAAAACATGATTTAGGATCTTGGAGTCTTGGAATGATGCATTCACGTCAAGATCCAGTCATCTTGAATCAAGAATTACGATGTTCAACATCATGCAGTACATCATTATGAAATAAATTATTAATACCCATGTGATAATTTATATTATTATCCTTTCATATATTTCATTTCAAAGTTTGTAATTATGTGGAATATTTATTTTTTATTAAACCTTAAATATTTTTTATACCTTTTGTATTCATAATTGCTTCTGCTTTACTATTTCCCTTACAGAGCGTTTGAACTGACCCTTTCTTATGTTTCTATTTCCATAGGATATACAGAAATGTAATATATAAGATATATCTAAAAGGTAATAATATGTTCCAAATTTTATGGGAGATATTAAATACTTATTATATAATAATTAAATCTGGGTTTAGTGGAAAAATTTCCATTGGCTGAGAAATATATGGGTTATGTTAAGTAATGTTTTTTCTAATTCTCTAAAGCTCCAAAACTAAAAATGTCTTGATAATTAATGTGAATTAATCATTTATTTGATGATATAATTATGTATGGATAAAATTGGGTCTCTTCAGTTAGTATCAAATGCAGTATGTAAAGATTCAGATTTTAGAATTGGATCCCAGAGCACAAGTCAAGGCTATTAAAATAGTAGCCTAAAAATCTGACTATATCTTATATATTTTTGTCTATATAGATTGGCCACCTTGTAATTTTTTAAAAGGAACACCGTTATTTTGGGTACCATTTAGGGATATTATATTGTTTTATATTCTTATATCTACCATTTTTTATATGGTTGGATTATAATTTTTTTTATCTTATAATTTTTTCTAAATTGTAAATTGAGTCTTGTACTAGACACCAAAATAGAATTAGTGAAAATAAATTTATGTATAGTGTAGTAACCCTTCATCATGAGCATAAAATAGGTGAATCTATATTATATATCAATCTATTTTACCACTATTATGAGTCTTCTTAGAAGAAATATTTTTTTTTGAAACTTTTATCGAACAACTTCTTTTTCTAACAGATTGTGAATATTTTTAATGGGTGTTTTCCATATTTCATAGATTTATCTCTAATCCAGGAAATTTCATTTCAAGAATGTACTTATGGTCTTATTGTTACTCCACCATTTATTCACAATCTCATTTTAATTTATAAATTTGATCCTCATAAATCTAACTTAAATCTATTATAGAATAATATGTTCTTTTATGCTCTTGGTTTTATCCTATTGTTATACATCTTGATCATTCATAGAAAATTGATGTATTTTCTCTACTTCATGGATCAATTTAGAAAAAACATTCTCACTCACAACCATCTCACAAACATCTCTTTTAAATTATTCATCAATTAGTCAAACTATTTCATTTCAAAGATAAATATATTCTTCCTAATATTTCATAAGTTTTTTAGAGTGTTACATCAATTTACCTTTTTGACTAATGCCTCTTCCATTGAACCGTATTCTAACACCATATGTGATTTTTCATCATATTGTCAATTGATGAATGTAAATATGTGTGTCAAAACACCAATATGCACTTTCTTTATATATTAATTTAATTATTAGTAAAATTCACTTAGCTATACATTAAATGTATCTTTATGATAGCTAGAACTTGTTTCATTAGAGGAATCATTTTCAAATATTTCATCAAAAAAATATCCATAATTTTACCACACTGATTAAATTTAGATAAAAATGATTACTCTTTTACATTTTAATTATTATTTATATTTTTTCCTATCTCCTATTACTTTTAATGGTATTGGATAAGTCCTTTTCAATTGAAAAAGATGAATACACATATGATTTTTTATGTAAGGCACTACTATAAACTTTTAAAATATGAAGTTCATATATTATGATAGAAACTCCTAGGAATGGAAAAATTTTGATCCAAAAGGGGGGAACTTGTTCCCATATACCAATTGATATACCCATAGGATTGTCTATTCACTTGAGTAGGGGGAGGGGGGATAGATTATGTGTGAATTATTTTTAACTAATTCTTAATATCTTAGAGATTTTATGCTAGAAAACGTCTTAATATCCAAACCTCTATAACCAATTAGTATATAAATGAATATATTTATCTCTTAACAAACATGAAACAAGAACATTAAACCATAAATTTCTAGTATCTCACTAGACACACACCCTATCAACTCCAGTTACTGAAATTAATTCCACACTCTTGAAGTTGATATCCCCATAGCATAGGATGTCTTTGCATCAGTGTGATCTAATATTATTCCCCATAAAAAGTATTTAAACACCTGTACATCTTCAAGAATAAAAATATGAAACTCTATCTCTATAAATTTCCTTATTCCTAGATATTTTTCCAATGTTTTCACTAGATTACATTAATATTTTAGTTACAAGATCTTCAATAATAATTTTTCTCCCTAATAATAATGGAATGATACATAGACCGTAAAAAACATCAATTGCATCAGTCTCTCTCTCAAGTTTCTTTGAATTTATTTCCCACTACTTTATCAATATAGGTTATCACATGATTTATTCATATTATACTTTTTATTTGACTAACTAGATTATATTAAGAGAAATAAATCAATATTATTCTTATTCTTATTCTTATTCTTATTAAATACCAAAAAGGTTCTTCTTCATTAGTTCTACATTGGGTTATTTTATATTCTATTTGTATTTTGAGAGTGTCACTCTATTTTTTTCAGTGATAAAGTTCTATTCCCTCATTTAATCTAACATTTTATATTCTTCGAATCACATAATGTATTTTTATACATATTTTTTTTACAGAAAATATTCACCAAATTAGTATGTGAAAAAATATTAATACATATTTGAATTTTTTCAAGAGGTAAATATTCTAACATACCTTTAATAAACCCACATGACATAAAATTTCTGTTTAATAATCATATAAATTTAAAATTTTCTTTTAATTAATTTAATAAACTCCTTGTTGGTTTTTCATTTAACACACAAAATATGATTCTATAATTATAAACAACACCACAAGCCTTTACTTTGTGGTATTATAAACCTAATTTTTTATCAACTTATCCTCATGTAAATTATATGTTTCTATGAAAAATATCATGTCATGAGTACCATGATCTTAGTTGTTGATTTAATCTATAAACACCTTATTCAACACACATCCCTTTTCCTCTTCAATATCAGGTACGGACCATCTGATTAGAAAATATAGACCTTTTTTACCCCAAAAATTTGATTAATGGATATTTAATATCTATTCAGAATATTTTGAATTTCCTTTGTATAACAATAATTAATAAAAGACTTATTGTTTAAATTATTTCAAAAAGAAGAAAACATTTTTTCAAAACCAATATCATTAATTTAGTAATACCCTTTCTACACAACTCTTGATTTTCCCTCATCACCTTTCCATATTTATTAACTATTTTTTCAAAAATAAATTGTTTTATGATATCATTTTTGTTCACTAACCCTATAATAAGTTTAAATAATTCATTATTATTAATTTTTTCAAGTTATCCACTCGTTAATTAGAAATAAAATTGTTATTTTTATGACTCCTCAATGTTTTTTGGCTCTACAAGAGACAAAAAAATTGTTATATATATTATCCTCATTATTATAATTTGAACTAGGAAATGTTTATCACAAAAAATACCACCTTCAAAAAATTTATTTTTAAATTATATTTTCTTAGTATCTTAGGAATGAAACACCATTGAATTAATTATACTCTTATAAATAAATTTTAAGATGAGTATCATTGTTTTAATAAAACTTCTAAATAAAAATAATCATTAATATCTTCATCATGATTTTTTACCAGTTTAATATAGAAGGATATAATATTTAATTAGAATGATGTCTCAAAAACTTTTAATCATATTATATAGCCTTTTAAAATAAATTTCATTCATTTCTCTTAGTTGAATAACATGGAAATCTACCCTTACCACCTTTCTTTAATTTTTATCTTTTACTTCCAAAGGAATAAATGTTTTTGAGACTCATCTTATTCCACTCACTTGTGACCAAGAATACCTAATAGGATGTGATAATAAAAAGTAAGATAACTTCATTCTAGTACTTTTGTGAAACTATTTTTGAATTCAAAATTTTCTTTTTATATAATTTATTATTCAATTTTACAACTCAAATACCTTTTTAGGTGTTCTCACATCCATGCATTCATAAATCATTCCATTAATCTTGTGATAATATTATACCATTTTATTTTTGGATAGTATTCCATTTCTATAAATCAATGTCAGAATTTTTTTACCATACATATTTTTAACTACCCTAGCATAGAACATAATGCAATACAACACATCTATTTTTTTCTAATCTCAAAATACATATTAAATCTTTAAGATGCATTTTTTAGTGAATTAGAGGATGTTTTTATGCTGAATTTTGGGAATATTATCACATTTTTGACATGAAAGATGGAACAATCAAATTATTTTTGATTTTATATGATTTTGGATATATCATGAGTAGATGTGGAGTAGAACAAGATTTATTTATATTAAGTGATCATCATGATGTGGATATTTTTATTGATTTAATAATATTATTTATTTATTAGATATAATTTGTTGTTGTGTTATTTTAGAGGTAGGAATTAATCCATAGATGTTTTTGGAGAATTTAATTATAAGTTTTATGTTGGAGTTAGTGATAATGAAAATAATTTTTTTATGCATTCTCACAACCTAATGTTTCTTTCAAGTATGATCAATTATTAATTTTATTTACTATTTTTTCATGCTAAATCATGGTTATTTTTTGTTATTTTATAACCATGTATAGGGTCAGGGGTGTTTCCTAAGATTAATTATAAGTGTGTACCAGATATTATAGTTGGAAAAGATATAATAATTCCACTAGATGTCCATTGAGGGCCACAAAACTGCTAGTAGACTGATCAAGGATGACCTTAGCTATAGAAAGTCCATTATTTAGTTAGTGAATTTCCAGCGACTGACAAGTGAAATTTCTAGGGATGAAAGAATTCTTCCTATAACCAATGACTCATCGGGGACTAGCCAATAAATATTTTGTGTGAAATAATGTTTGTAGTACTTCCACCTATAATCACTAAATAGTGATATGGTTACAATTATCCAATTGGTAGAATCCACCAGCTAGCCGATGATTTTGATCTAAATGAGTAATGTAAGGGTAAAATAATAATTTTCCACCAATGTTTTATTTTAATTTATCATTACACCTCCATTGAAATTTTATCTAACTATATGATCCTAAGATCCATATTTAGAAATTTTTAATAGTCCCTACTTGAATCACTGGGAAATCAAACTTCCGATAAAATATGTGATCATATTTTTGGTATGATTAACTCCGAATTAGTATTAGATCCTATTATTCATTGTGTTACTCATGTTTATTTTTATTTAATGTCCGTGAAAAACATGGTAATTTATATTATTCAGAATTCTAAATAGGGAAATGATGTTCTAGGGATCTTCTTATTGATTATTCTAGCATTCTCCATCTCTCTATAGATTGTAGAGTCCTAATAGTAGTTGAAATTCCAAGATTTTTGAGTTATTTTTTTCCTAACCAGTTTTCATTGGACAAACCTTTATTTATATCTCATTTAAATTTGTTTTTGAAATTTATTAAAGGATTAATCAATGTTTTTATGAAATATGGAGGTTTTGGTAATTTATATAAAATGGAAATCCCATTAAAATTATTGATGAAAATAAAATTTCAACGCATTTTTTATAGTTGCATAGGTTTCATAATTATGTATATGTTGAGTTATATTTTGAATGGTTTTAATTGTGAGAAAAAGTAAGCCATGTGTGATCATATATGAGTTAGGGACCCATTCATGATATTAAACTCTTACTGCATAATCTTGTTGTTCTAGGGTAATGTGTGCAACAGGAGGAATAATATTAGGTATGAAACTTTTATCAAAAGTTAACTATTAACTCATAGGACCATTTTTATAGGATAATGTGCATATCTAGTGGCCAAATATGAGGTAAAAATGCATTACAAAGAGTGAAAAATTACTCCCAAGGCCTATTTCTCTAGGGTAATGTGTTCACCATGAAGCCTTTGATAGTAGAATTTGTATTGAGACCCTTAATACCCAAAAATGATTTACCTAATGCCCAATATTCATGTTTCATACTATTTAGAATTTTTGTTTGAATTGTTTTACTGAGATTATTTCTATAGAAATGATTTTAAAAACAAGTTTATTTGGAAATTTGTAAAGTCTATAAAAATATATGATTTTTATACAATAAAATAAATTGAAAATACTCAATCTCAGGCCTTATTTAATTTATTTGGAAAAAATGGTCTATATTATAATTACCTCTTATAGAATACTTAGTGGGATCCAACTGGTCCTGTTTTTTTCACAAAATACATACACATTTAAGTGTAATATAGATATTGTTTTATATGATGTATATAAGGCAAGGCATCATAGGGTGGGAGAATGTTTTTTCATGAGCAGGTTGAGGGAGTATTGTTGTGAATTCATGTTATGTGGAGATGGATTATTACTATAATTGTGTAATATGATAGGGTTTGTGGTTTCTGAAGATAATTTTCCCTTCTTTACATCTCATTTACACTTTATTCCTGTGTTGCTATACCAAAATTATTTTTTACGTTTCATCTTGGTTTATGATATTTTGTGGTGGAATCATACCTAATGATAGTTCTTGATGAACTAAAACTTATTTCCAACTTGTGTGGATCAATAAATACCTTCACACTATGTGAGTGATGGATCAGGTTCCTGGTTAGTTGGGTGATCCATGTTGGTTTGTGATAAAGTTTCTTTAATGGTAGGTTTATCTATTCCCATTATGGGTATAAACCTTGAGATATATTTTTTGATAGGAGATAAGATTTTTGGAACTTAAGATGGGGGTTGTGAGAACATTCTTGGAAATCTCTCATCATGAAGAGCCTTAAGTTACCATGAAATATTATGAAATGATCTATAGGGATATTGAGTAATTTAATTTCACTCTTCTTTTTATATGTCCCTCTAGGATTCTAGTTAAATTTGAAATTTAGTTTTTGAATCGATTCTCGGATTTAATGTTATTATATGTCTTATTTTAATGTTATGTAGTACCATTTACCATAGAAGCCTTCCATAAAATTCTCAAGAGGGTGATAATGAAATACCTTGATAGGGAAACTCTCAAATTGATTAAAATATCATCAAAAATGTTCACACAATCTAATATATGGATGAAGGTGTGGTATCTTCCCCTACTCAGGCTTTAAAGGAAAAACCTCAAATTGTAAATGATAAAAAATGACTATAGGAATTTATTCATTAAAAAAAATTTCATTATAGTGGATTATTAATCATTCATAGGTGGAAACATAGTTTAGAAAAATTGAAAGAATCATTTAATTACTAAATATAAAATATTCTTTCACACTAAGGTCTATTATCTTTTTTATTAAAGGCTTGAGTAGAATATGGTAAGTAATAGTAGTTTTAGAAAATTAGAATGGGGAATTAGAGTTGAAAGAATTCAAGGCCATAATTATTAAGAAACTATACCTAAAGTCTATGATCTTGATAAAATCCTAGGAGTTACTCATCCTTGATAAATGGAATTGGGAAGTGATGTAATATACTAATTTATTAAATAATATCACTCTATTTTTATATAATGTTTTTTAAAATTATAAGATAATTGATTGAAGGTTTTATATTAAAATTTTATCTTATATCTAATCACATTTTTTCATGCTAAAGAGTTATACCAAAGATGATGTGGTGGATAAGGAATTAATGATAGAGTTTGAATTGATGGGAAAGTCCGGACTGATAAGAGTTCCTCCATACTATAATGGTTTCTTCATTTTTTCATTTATGGGGGAGAAGAAGCAGAGTGAGTTTCACAATGGAAAAAATGTATATGCCTCATAAAATTTCTATTATAAACTATCGATATATTTTAATGGTATTACTTATTACTAGTGTGGCTATATGGGAAACACAAAATTATTTTTACTCATACCTCTAAAAACATAAAAATAAGTTGGACTCCGTGATACCTAATATAATTAGGTCATACTATTTATTTTACATGTTTTAGTATAGGATCATTGATACCTAGAGGTTCTGTAGATAAGTTAGATGATTCACGAGAATCAGAGTTCCAGAAATAGGCCTATAAAATGAAGCAATAAAACATAATAAATGACTGTCCAATTGATGTTGATGTGGGTCCCATGACTATGATAGGAAACATTTTGTTATTTATTATTTATATTTTACTTTATTTGATTCAATTTCGTCACACTTTTTTCATTCAACATACATTATGGATCTTTTAGAACATCCAAAAGAACTCATGCCCTATATTATAGAGTTGGAAATGCCTATAGGAAAGAAGAAGAATAAGGGTTTATAAAGGCCATTATTCTCTATTTTTTATGTGTGATGTTGAGCTAGTTTATGATTTTATAGTCCTTAATTTAACCCTATTTTATTTTATTATCTGGACAGATTAGTTTATTTATCATAAATCTTGAATTGATTTTTTTCATTTATGGGTGGATTTTATCACATATGATGAAAACTCCTAGGTGTTTTAAAGATATTGTTACATGTGGTCTAGTAAGGTGGTATCTCCCCTTACAAAGCTTGGAACATTTAATTATTTTTTGCAGCCGAACCTGTAAATGAATACTTTAGTGGTGTGAATCCTTTGGTAGTCATTGAATTTACTAAGGAGTTTCCAGATGTGTGTTCTTATTTTCCTATAGAGAGGAATGTGTATTTCTTGATTGAAAAAGTGTGGGGAGATCAACAAATTTTTATTCCATCTTACCACATGGTTCCTAATGATTTAAAAGAAATGAAAATTCAGTCTTATGATTTTATAAATAGGGATTCATATTCCCAATTGTGTCACCCTAGTCGACTCTTGTGCTCTTGGCCAAGAAGGTTGATGAAACTCTCCACTTATTTGTTGATTATCAGATGATCATAATAGTAATAGTCAATAATAAGTACCATTTTTGTCTTATTGAGGATTTATTAAATCCTTTGAATGGGGGAAAGTCATTCTAAAATATTTATCTTCAGTCTAATTATCACTATCTTAGAATCAAATAGTCATATATTTCAAAGAATACCTTTAGGAGAAGGTATGGTCATTTAGAGTACCTCATGATGATTTTTCTTCTAACTAATAATCGTATAGTATTCATGAAATGGATGAACTGAATATTCCAGAAGTATTTTGAATCTTTTTTTTGTGGTGTTCATGGATAAAGATTTCAAGTAATCAGTGACCAAAAATGATCATGTGTGTCACCTGAGACATGTTTTTGGAATCCTAACGGACCATTATCTATATGAATATGTATTAAAATACCAATTCTGGATTTAATAAGTTATGTTTATAAGACACATGATCTCAGAACATTGTATCTTATTTTACCCTGAAAATTTGATGCCTGTCATGTTATTGTATGAATCATGGAATGAATCTAATATTCAAATATTTTTGGTCTTATAAAGATATTATCAGTGGTTTGTGAATTTTTTCTAAAAACATGAATCCCTTTTACCATCTATCACCTAGAAAAGGGGTGAATTTCATTTGGGAAACAAAGTTTCAAGATTCCTTTGATGATTTGAAGTGTTTTATGAACTAAACACCTATTTTGAATCTATAAGTGGTCGTATAGAGATATATGGTTTTTTGATAATTTGGGTGTAGGTCTAGGATATGTAATTATTTAAGGGGATCGTGTGGTGGATTATAGCTCACATCACCTTCGACCACATGTGAATAATTATACCACTCATGATTTAGAACTCACAATTATTGTGCTTGACCTTAATAGTTGGAAGTAATCTATTTTTAGGATAAGTTTATCATTTAATCTTACAATAAGAGCTTGGGATATGTAACACCCCAATATTTTATGAAAAATATTCTCTTTAATTTAATTAATGTATTGTGTTATACACTACACAAAAAGGATCTTGCATAATACGCATCCCTGACTTGGCTTTCATTACATGCAATCGTGACCTTCCACGATAGCGTGTGTTGTACGCAATACCGATTTTTGCTAAACAACGATACGTTATATAAACTAGCCGTTATGAATAGTAACAACCACTTTTCAAAATTTTACAAATTTTATCTTTCAAAATGGACTTAATTTTTGGATTTAGAGTATCGAAATTATCCTAGGGTGAATTTTTGGTGATTTTCTGAAAACTTTCAATTTTTGATGAATAGTGAAAACACTGGGTTACTATTCAAAAACCGACTTTTTATTTAAATAATTATTTATTTTATTTAAATTTATTTTAGGTAAAAATTGATACATAATACCTATATAAGTTCAATTTAAGTCATTGGAGTCATTTTATAATAATTTTAGATATATAAACATTTTATTGAACTTTTCACCGTCTTTTACCAACCTCCTAGGAGAATTTGCAAATTCACATAAAACATAATTTTACCACTTCTATTAGTGGAATTTTAAAAATCCGAGAGACACGGTTAATATCAAGGACTAAAATGTGGTTCAATGAGATGAAAATAATTTTTGGAGAATAATAACTTTTTACTTTTTTTTACCACGGTTAAAAGTAAATCGGGTAATTAAGGGTTAAAATGATATTATTATTACCCTAACACATGTCCTAATTCTATTGGATAAGTGTAATTCGACCAAAAACAACCTTAGGAATAAACTATGACCATTTAGGCCCACTTGGATTAGATTAGGACATTTATTATTAATTTATTTAAAGAAGGATTAAAAAAGATAAAATTAATGTTTATTAACTAAATCATTTTTAATATAGCATTATACCTAAGATATATTAGACTATAAATATTCGTTAAAAATATAAAATTATTTACTATATAATGGTGTTTTATTTATAATTTTTATACATTAAATAATTTAATTTATTTACGACACAATGACGATGCAGTAATTATCTTATTAATGAAATATTGATGTAATTGATGTTATAAATACCCAAATAAATGTAATTTGAGCCTTTTTATGAATTACACTAATTTAAGAGGTTAATATGACATGTTATTATTGATTTAGTTAGCTTTTTTTGAACTAATCATTCTGTTATGATTTTCACAAAAATCAATTACCAAATAGTGTCAAAATTGACCTAAAATAGTTTTTAAAACAAATATTATATTATTAATTGTTATTTTATTCCTAAAAATCTAAGGTTAGGCCAAATTACTTAGATACGGTTATATATATTAATAATAAACAACTTGGGGTTCGTTTGGCTTGTTATAGTATGTTTATTAACCTTATAGTGTAAGAAAACAAGAAGACACGATAAAAGAAAAATTATTTAACTTAAAGATAAATATAAATGATAAGGTTAAAATAGAAACCTAAACTTGTCTAAATTCTATTGGATGAGAGGATTTCGACCAATCCCCACCTTATCTTCGAAATAAATCAATTTGGAGCTATTAAAAACAGAATATTACTTTATAATAAAATAATAGTTTTAGTTATTCCAAAGATGCCCCTCTCCTCCCTTATAAAAGGGCACCTCCTCCGTCTCTTCCTCACACCACTTTGAGCCTTCAAGCTTGGCCAACCCCTGCCAAGTTCTCTTATCCACTTCCCTAGAAACATCCTAGAGGTTCTGGTTTTCTTCAAAGACCAATCTTAGTACCATAAGAGGAGGTTTCAAAAAGGCTTGTCGAAAGAAGAGGTAATATCCGTTACCGATTCTTTCAACTTTATTTCTTCTTCTAGTTCTTCTTCTTTAGTTGTTTCATTATGAAGTAATAAAATCAGTATCGCTCATATAATGATATGTTATTATATGTAAGAAACAACCCTATTTCACCATCTATCCATCCTACGGTAAACTAAATCACCGCGCGTGCGTACGTACGGAATACCATCTCCACGCCATGTTGTAATCTATTTTGGACCGCCACCTTACTTGGATGGGTATAATGGTGTAAATAAATAACTATATATGATTATTTCAAATTGATAATGATTCTGAAATATTATACATACACTTCAATGTAATTCCACGATCATGTGAATGATATCATCGCTCGTGCGTATGTACGGACTACCGTCTCCACGACGTGATGAGATTCATTCTCCGTGTTAACCATTCATGAATGATTATAAAGTATATATAATAAGTAATGATGAAATATGTTACATAATAATGATACTGGATTTATGTATATATATATGTATGTCATCTACTTAATTTCATTCAATTCAATAAGGAAACGAAAACAACGTTCATTCGTACGTACGACCTACCGTCTCCATGAACGGTGTATTTCATTCCATTTAATCGATCTATCAAATATATACGTATATACTGAATATATATTACATATAAATCATGTTTTACATTCTGTAATTAAGTAAATCAGGATATAAGTAATAATATCAAGAATAACAATTCCAAACACGTACGATAAATAAAATGATTTAACCCAAAACGCCGCTTTAACATGGAACTTACAAAAGAATGGGTAATATAAAGTCATAAGTGAACCATATATGATATCATAATAATGAATATGATTATGAAATAATTCAATGACCTTATTTAATTCATTATACAAGAGGCTCGGAAATGTACGAAGCATATCGGACCTAAGGTAAGGGATAATTTTTCAAATCTCATTTTTATCTGAGATTGCTTATACACAACTATTTACTGGGGTTATTGTTATCATCCATGTCCATGTTTTCTAAAAGTCTTTTTATGTATGTTTAATTTCCTTTTTACTCATTTTGAATTTTACTACATGGTATGGAAGGAATCTTTCTTTTGTTTACCATATGAGGTACTTTTTGACTTTTTCGACAAAAGTACGAGGGGAATGTTTTTTTAACTTACATGGCATGAATAGATTTTTACGGTTTTATATTGCCTAATTTTCATGAAAATTCCTCTACAAGTTTTCATGGTTATTTTAAATAAAATCCTTTCTTTTAAAATTGTGTGGCATTTTGTGAAAAGAAAATGATTTTGAAGAAGAAAGGATATTTTCCTCAAGAATTCATTTCAAGTGTTTTATCAAAACTATTTTCCATCTTAGATGACATTATATAGCATGTTTATGTTTCAAGTATAATGTCTCTATTATTTACATGGTGTGATTTTTCTTATGATGAAATGATATCCATTTTTTTATATGGATTATGTAATGATTGGATGATGTTTATGAAACCCATTTTATTCTTTGGGTTATGATGAATGTTTTATGTTTATGTTGTGGTACACATAAGAATGATTTCATTATGATTTGGGTGGGACATATATCTCCCTCAAATGCATTGGGTAAAGATTTATATCTCATGAGATAGACATGGCTGGAACGGTAAGTTAATCTGGTTCAGTGTTACAGGACTGGAACGAGGAGTGAACTCGATTCAGAAAGGGACTTTGTCCACTAAGATGGTCTTGGTAGCAATGCCTTGGATACTATGGAAATCATATCATGTGCTTAATGTTTTTCCACAATTACAAGTTTTATTTCCAAGCTATTTTATCATGATTTATGTTCCATTATGATATATGGCTTGTGCACTTCGAAGATTCAAGTCTTTGCTCAAGATTTTGATGTTTAGATTTGATGTTCAAGTTTTTGAATTCAAATGTTTATGGACTGTTTTATGTTATCTATGTTTACCGTTACTGGGACTTTGAGCTCACCCCTTTATGTTTTATGTTCCCCAGGATATAAAGAAAGGTTTTAGTTAAGAAAAAAAGGGGAAGATCTTTATGGGAGATGTTGAAGATCTTTCACCATGATTAGAAGATTATATTCCGAGTTTCCAAAGACACTAAACTATTACGGTCCTTGTGTGTCTGTTTTCGTTGTGTATTAAGTATTCTGCAAATGTAATGTAATGTCCATGTATGTCAAGCTTTGGGTCTCTACAGTTGGTATCAGAGGAAAGGTTTAGTCTACCATTGGAAACTAGGATGCGAGAACTTTAGTGAGACCCCTAGAGATATTTCTAAGGTATGTCTAGGGATGTCCCTAAGGTTTAGTATTATTATAGGTTATAGTCCTAGAATTATGGTAATGATCTTAGAATTAAACCTAAGATGTTATATATTGATGTTACTCCCACTTTACTATGTTGTTTTCCCTAGCATGATTTTTGACTCTCACACTATTCTTTTTGGGTTTTAGACGATGGATGGAACCCGAAGGAACCGTGTTGATCAATGTAATGGACAATGCAATGGTTGTACTCCTGAACAAACAAATGTTATGGGAGATGGAGTGCAAAATCTTATTTCTATACTTATACAAACTATGAATCATTCTGGACTTCCAAATGAGCAAAGAAGGGAAAAATATTCTATTGAGTCTTTCATGAGGCAACGTCCACCTTCTTTTAGTGGGTCTTCTGATCCATTTGTCGCTGAACAATGGATCAGTACCACTGAAAAGATATTTTCAGTTCTTCAATGTTCTGAACATGATAAATTCATCTTTGCAGTATATCGTTTCGAAGGTGAAGTTGATTAATGGTGGAATCTTATCAGGAATACGAGGCCAAGAGATGAAATTGAGTCCATGGAATGGGATGAGTTCAAGAACATATTTTTCAATAAGTACTTACCTCATATTCTTTGAACAATGATGGAGAAGGAGTTTCTTGAACTAAAACAAATGGATGATAAATCTTTTTGTATATATGAAGCAAATTTTACAAGGATTGCAAGGTATGCATCTGGCTTTATCATCCAACCTGAAAGTGAAGTTGATCAATTCTTCATTGGCTTAAAACCAAATCTTCGAAGGGAATTAGCTATAAGAGACTTCAGTAGCTATGAAGAAATTGTGAATTGTGCTATCAAGGTAGAAATGGAAGTTGGTGTTACATATCCATCTCATGGTTTTGATAAGAAATAAAAGATGGATTTCAAGGAGAAATCTCAGAATAATGGTGAAAAGAAGATGAATGTTTCCTTATGCTCAAAGTGTGGAAAGAATCATGGCGGAGATTGTCTTAAAGGGACTAGAAAATTTTTTAAGTGTGGAAAAGAAGGTCATCGAGAAGCTGAGTGTCGAAGTAATGGAAAAAGGGTTGCTAATGATGTGAATAAAGAAAAGACTGCAGAGAATGCACCACCAACACTTCAATGCGTCAAGTGTAATGAAATAGGGCATTATGCTAATCAATGCCCTAATCCAAGGGTTAATGATGATCGATATGAGCAACCACTTAAGGAAAAGGAAAAAGGGAAGTCACATGCGATCACAATTGGCGATGTTGAATATGACAATGATGTGGTGGAATGATTAAGTGTTTATGTAATGGGATTCCAAAATAATGATGTATATAGTATCGTGGAATATTGGAATATTTATGTATTGGTCTACTGTGGTTTTCAATAATTTTATGGTACCGGTAACCATGGAAAGTGATTGAGATATTTTTGGAAAGAAGATGATATGCACATAATGAAGGGATAAGAAGAAAATGAAATGTTTGACAGTATTCATGAGCTCATGACTGATATAAGGAAATAGTTATATCATGGCTTGAGTATATAGAATTTTGCAGTTTTGGTATGTGGAAAGAGTTAACTTTTGGAAGCACTCATGTTTTCACTAAGATTCAATGGGTATTCATTTTTCAAGAGAATACATGATTAAGGCCTTCGAATGTTTGGAATGTGACCAACAAGACATATCTTATGATATATAGGGATCAACGATGGTATTAACATGCTTGTTATATGAAATATCTGGTAATCGTTTTCACTATAATATGAGAATAGACTGCAATATTATCGATAAGACTAAATATTGGAATGGATTATGTTGGACATAACTTAGTATTGTATTTTTAGAAAAAAAAGGACAACCTGCAAAACGAGCGACAACCCGTCACGTCGGACAAGGCTGTGGGAATCGAACCCACAACCGAAGTGCGACAGGACTTTCTTTCATACCACTAGCCTACATGAAGTCCCTGGTTAGTAGAAACTAGTTTTATTTTATTATACAGGATTACAGATGTAGTATAAGTCCATTTTGGAACCATATATGATTAATCTCACCATAGATGGAATTATGTATACAACTTTTGCTAACTTATGTTGGAGAAAGATGGAATGACCTATCATTCTATCACATGATCTACTAAAACTTTGTGAAAGACAAATTCAACTTCATTTCTTAAAGAGATGAAGTGGAAATTGTTGAATGCACGAACAATGGTGAGATTATACCAAAATAAAGTAAGTATTTATTTTAATTCAAATTCTTCAACTTTAGGGAAATGATCTTGAAAACCAAAAATGTTGTCCTAGTGCCCTTATATCCAATGAATCAGATGTTACCCTAGATCATCACAAATTTATGGCTTTGTGATTGTTGGATTTTTTATTTCCATGTTCTCTACCACTCTCCATCAGAACATGACAATTATATTTCTCTTCCTTATCCATATTTTCACCTATGTTCTCCTATGTGGAAATCCAGTGATTATTTAATTTGGGTAACCATTACGTTTCATACTTTAGTTTTTAAATCCAAGTTTTGGTATTATTTTTTATGATGTGGGTTTCTATTAAAGAAACTTTCAAGTAGTAAACCATTTATAACCCTGATGAATTTTGAGGGCGAAATTCATTTTAAGGTGGGGTAGAATGTAACACCCCGAGATTTTATGAAAAATATTCTTTTTAATTTCATTAATGTATTGTGTTTTATGCTACACCAAAATAAGCTTTCACAACACGCATCCCTGACTTGGCTTGCATTACACGCAATCGCGACCTTCCACGATAGCGTGTGTTGTACGCAATACCGAGTTTCGCTAAACAATGATATGTTATATAAACTAGCCGTTATGAATAGTAATAACCACTTTTTGAAATTTTATAAATTGTATCATTCAAAATGGAATTCATTTTTGGATTCAGAGTGTCGAAATTATCTTAGGGTGAATTTTTGGTATTTTTCTGAAAACTTTCAATTTTTGATGAATAGTGAAAACACTAGGTTACTATTCAAAAACCGACTTTTTATTTAAATAATTATTTATTTTATTTAAATTTATTTTATGTAAAAATTGATAAATAATACCTATATAAGTTCAATTTAAGTCATTGGAGTCATTTTATAAAAATTTTAGATATATAAAAATTTTATTGAACTTTTCACCGTCTTTTACCCACCTCCTAGGAGAATTTGCAAATTCACATAAAACATAATTTTACCTCTTCTATGAGTGGAATTTCGAAAATCCGAGAGACATGGTTAATATCAAGGACTAAAATGTGATTCAATGAGATGAAAATAATTTTTGGTGAATAGTAACTTTTTACTTTTTTTTACCACGGTTAAAAGTAAATAGGGTAATTAAGGGTAAAAATGTTATTATTATTACCCTAACACATGTCCTAATTCTATTGGATAAGTTTAATTCGACCAACAAAAAACCTTAGGAATAAAATATGACCATTTAGGCCCACTTGTATTAGATTAGGACATTTATTATTAATTTATTTAAAGAAGGGTTAAAATAGTTAAAATCAAAGTTTAATAACTAAATCATTTTTAATATAGGGTTATACATAAGATAAATTCGACTATAAATATTCATTAAAAATATAAAAATATTTCCTATATAATGGTGTTTTATTTATAATTTTTATACATTAAATAATTTAATTTATTTATGACACAATGATGATGCAGTAATTATCTTATTAATGAAATATTGACATAATTGATGTTATAAATACCCAAATAAATGTAATTTGAGACTTTTTGTGAATTACACTAATTTTATAGGTTAATATGACATGTTAGTATTGATTTAGTTAACTTTGTTCGAACTAATTATTCTTTTATGATTTTCACAAAAATCAATTACCAAATAGTGTCAAAATTGACATAAAATTGTTTTTAAAATAAATATTATATTATTAATTGTAATTTTATTCCTAAAAATCTATGGTTCGGCCAAATGACTTAGATAAGGTTATAAATATTAATAATAAACAACTTGAGGTTCTTTTGGCTTGTTATAGTAAGTTTATTAACCTTATAGTGTACGAAAACAAGAAGACGCGGTAAAAGAAAAATTATTTAACTTAAAGATAATTATAAATGATAAGGTTAAAATAGAAACCTAAACATGTATAAATTCTATTTGATGAAAGGATTTCGACCCATCGCCACCTTAGCTTCTAAATAACTCAATTTGGAGCTATTAAAAAACGAATATTACTTTATAATAAAATAATATTTTTAGTTATTCTAAAGGTGCCCCTCTCCTCCCTTCTAAAAGGGAACCTCCTCCCTCTCTTCCTCACACCACTTTGCGCCTTCAAGCTCGGCCATCCCCTGCCACTTTCTCTTCTCCACTTCCCTATAAACATCCTAGAGGTTCCTGTCTTCTTCAAAGACCAATATTAGTACCCTAAGAGAAGGTTTCAAAAAGGCGTGTCGAAAGAATAGGTAATATCCGTTACCGATTCTTTCAACTTTATTTATTCTTCTACTTATTCTTCTTTAGTTGTTTCATTATAAAGTAATAAAGTCAGTATCAATCATATGATTATATGTTATTACAAGTATTAAACCACCCTATTTCACCATCTATCCATCCTACGGAAAACGAAATCACCGCGCGTGCGTACGTACGGAATACCGTCTCCACGCCGTGGTGTAATCTGTTTTCGACCACCACCTTACTTGGATGGGTATAATTGTGTAAATAAATAACTATATATGATTATTTAAAAGTAATAATTATTATGAAATATTATACATACACTTCAATGCAATTCCACGATCATGGGAATGATATCATTGCTCGTGCGTACGTACGGACTACCGTCTCCACAACGTGATGAGATTCATTCTCCATGTTAACCATTCACGAATGATTATAAAGTATATATAACAAGTAATCATGAAATATATGACATAATAATGATACTGGATTTATGTATATATATTTATGTCATCTACTTAATTTCATTCAATTCAATAAGGAAATGAAAACAACGTTCATGCGTACGTACGGCCTACCGTCTCCATGAACGGTGTATTTCATTCCATTTAATCGATCTATCAAATATATATGTATATACTGAATATATATTACATATAAATCATGAGTTAAATTTTGTAATTAAGTAAATCAGGATATAATTAATAATATCAAGAACAACAATTCCAAACACGTACGATAAATAAAACGATTTAACCCAAAACGCTGCTTTAACATGGAACTTACAAAAGAACGGGTAATATAAAGTCATAAGTGAACCATATATGATATCATAAAAATGAATATGATTCTGTAATAAGTCAATGACATTATTTAAATCGTTATACAGGAGGTTCGGAAACGTACGGAGCATATCAGACCTAAGGTAAGGGATAATTTTGCAAATCTCATTTTTATCCGAGATTGCTTATACGTAACTATTTACTGGGGTTATTGTTATCATCAATGTACATTTTTTCAAAAATTATTTTTAGGTATGTTTAATGTCCTTTTTACCCATTTTTATTTTTACTCCATGGTATGGAAGGAATCTTTCTTTTGTTTACCATATGAGGTACATTTTGACTTTTCCCACAAAAGTACGTGGAGAATGTTTTTTTAACTTACACGGCGTGAACAGATTTTTACAGTTTCATATCGCCTAATTTTCATGAAGATTCCTCTACAAGTTTTCATTTTCATTTGAAATAAAATCCTTTTCTTTTAAAATTGTGTGGAATTTTGTGAAAAGAAAATGATTTTGAAGAAGAAAGGATATTTTCCTCAAGAATTCATTTCAAGTGTTTTATCAAAACTATTTTCCATCTAAGATGACATTATTTAGAATGTTTATGTTTCAAGTATAATGTCTCTATTATTTACATGGTGTGATTTTTTTATGATGAAATGATATCCATTTGTTTTATATGGATTATGTAATGATTGGATGAGGTTTAGGAAACCCATTTTATTGTTTGGGTTATGATGAATGTTTTATGTTTATATTGTGGCACATGTAAGAATGATTTCATTATGAGATGGGTGGGACCTATATCTCCCTACAATGCATTGGGTAAATATTTATATCTCATGAGATAGACATGGCTGGAACGGTAAGTTAATCTGGTTTAGTGTTACAGGGCTGGAACGAGGAGTGAACTCGATTCAGAAAGGGTCTTTGTCCACTAAGATGGTCTTGGAAGCAATGCCTTGGATACTATGGAAATTATATCATGTGCCTAATGTTTTTACACAATTACAAGTTTTATTTCCAAGCTATGTTATCATGATTGATGTTCTTTTATGATATGCGCCTTACGTATTTCCAAGATTCATGTCTTTGCTCAAGATTTTGATGTTTAGATTTTATGTTCAAGTTTTTTCATTCAAATGTTTATGGATTGTTTAATGTTCTCTATGTTTACCCTTATTGGGAATTTGTGCTCACCCCTTTTATGTTTTCTGTTCCCTAGGATATAAAGAACGGTTTTAGGTAAGAAAAAAAGTGGAATATCTTTATGAGAGATGTTGAAGATCTTTCACCACGATTAGAAGATTGTATTCCAAGTTTCCAAAGACACTAAACTATTACGGTCCTTGTGTGTCTGTTTTTGTTATGTACTAAGTATTCCGCAAAAGTAATGTAATTTCCATGTACATCAAGCTTTGGGTCTCTATAGGATATATCTTATCTAATATATATTTGATTATCCTGTAGAGATGATGGGTGGAATTCCTACAATCATTCGATTTTAACATTTCTTATACTATGATAATTTATAATGTGGTTACCAATGCTCTTAGTAAGAAGTTTATTTCTTAGGTCACGAGGAATGATAAGCGATAATTGAACTTTATGAGACTCTTTATATAGATACACTTGGGAGTCCGATAAGAAGACTCTTGTAATGTCCTTGAAAGTATCAAAATTATATTATCTCTTCTAGAGAAGATCCTATATGGGTAACAACATGATAAATAGTTACATAATATCATATATTCCTTATATCACGGGGAGACTATAAATGAATGGATTGGCTCATTGGAAGGTATTATTTACTTTATAAATATGTTTTCCATCCATTTAGCCATGAGAAAGGATGCGATATAATATTTTCATAATTCTCTATCAGTTGTCCACCCTAGAACTACAAATATGTTTTATGACATGAAGAGTCAATTTTGGTGGGCCAGTACAAGATATGATATAACCAAATTTGTATCACTATACTACAATTTCTAGAAGATTAATGTTAATAACTAAAATCCTTATGTCTTTCCCTATCATATTCCCATTCCAGCATGTAATTGGAATGAGATATTGATGTATTTAATTGCTAGTTTACATTAACCTACCTAGGGTAAGAATTATATTTGGGTGGTGATTATCTGGTTAACCATGTTGGTTCATTTCATACGAATTCATAACACCACCAATGTGGTTTATGTGGGATATTTTTATGTGAATTTGATCATCAAATTTCATGGGGATCCAATGGACATGAGATCAGATCTAGGTCCTTATTTACCTCTCAATTTTGGAAGGTCCTTCTTGATGTGATGAAATTGTTGGGCGGAGAAAACCCAGGAGAGATGATGGAAAGAGGGGGGGTGAATTGCCTTTTAAAAAATGATTAACAAATTAAAAATCAAAGTTGAAATGCAGCGGAAATAAAGAGGCAATCACACAAGAAATTGTTAACGGAGTTCCGCCAAAACCCGGCCTACATCTCCGCTCCCAACTCAACCGTTGAGAGATTCCTACCGCTTGATTTTCAATGGTTTTAGCAAGAAACCCACTAGGCATTGAGGTAGCACTAGGACCTATTACAGCTTGCTTTTAGTGGTTTAGCAAGAACCCACTTGCTTTTGATGGTTGAGCAAGAACCCACTAGCCTTCTTACAGGTGAAGGCTAGCTCACCTATGACACAAGCCTTTTGAAAGGAAAGGCTTGAAGAAACCTCTTCACACCTTAGTGGTGATGTGAAACCCAAAAGAAAGAGGGGATGAGAAAAGTTTGGGGTTTGTAGGCACAAACCCAATTTTAAGCTCAAAATAAATAAAACACTAAAAACCGTAATTGGAGAAGCCTTGGGCGCCTTTGATTGATAGGAGAGTTTGAAGGCCGCTTCCAAGCTTCTTTGGTGGTGCTCTTGGATGTGGAATTGGATGGAGCACTTGGGGTTCCTTGAGGTGGCTCTCCGGAGGATTGCCGAATGATCAACAAAGTGTCCTTGGGCTTGGTTTAAGTTCGGGTTAGTGTCCGGGGCTTCCTCAGCCTTTATTTATAGGCATGGAACCCATTGGGGGCCTTCGGAGCCGTTGGAGAAGGCCTCGGAGCCGTTGGAGGCCAAAAGAGGGTTGACTGGTCAAAGCCAACGGCTAGTTTGACTGGTCTACCGGCTGGCCGGTACATCTCCACCGGCTGGCCGGTGCCTTGGAATGTGGAGAGTGCTTCTGCCCAGGAGCCACCGGCTGGCTGGTGCCAGAGCCACCGGCTGGCCGGTGGTGAGACAGTAGGTCTCACTGTTCGACTGGATGCCACCGGCTGGCCGGTGACAGAGCCACCGGCTGACCGGTGGAACCTGGCAGTGGGCAATGCCTCTGCCAGGTCCACCGGCTGGCCGGTGCTATCACACCGGTTGGCCGGTGGACTGCAATTCAGTCCACTTTTTGATTCTTTCTTGGGCTATTTTCTTGGAAACCTTGTGCCTATTATTCAAAAACATTTCAAACAATATTAGACAAATAATAAGGTGATTGTGATCATGAAAATCAAACAACGAGGGGAACGAGAGGTACAACAATCTCCCCCTATTTTGATGATCACAATCACCGAAACAATCAAAGTAAAATACTGAAATTAAAGACATTCTTAAAGGATAATTTGAAAATAAATCAAAGCATGATAGAAAATATTCTCCCCCAATCAATCAAGAAATTTCTCCCCCTTTGTGATTATCAAAATAGCATGGGGCATAAAACTTGATTGAGGGAAATGGATTTGAAAGACAAGATTTGAAAATTGAAAAATCAATTGAGATTTTTTTGAAATTGAAATGAAAATTTGACTAACAGTTTGAATTGAAAGTTTTGAATCAAAAACCAATTGAAATTTGAAATTTGAAACCAAATGAATTTTTGAAATTGAGAGTTTTCAATCAAAAATGAATTGAAAATTTAAATTGAAAAAAGAATCGAAAGAGATTTTTGAGTTAAGAAAATTTCTCCCCCTAAATAAAACAAAAGATCATCGGGGAAATGAAACTATTTTTGGCCCGGAGAGACTCGCCAAAAGGGATTTTTCAATCCAAATTTGTTTCATGGCGGGTCTTCTCCTATAAAACTCGTCACTATAGTAAATAGACTTGGGTTTGCCATACCGGGCATTTTTACAATTACACTCATAAATGAGGTGCCCGGGTTTTTTACAATAATTGCAAAATTTATAACTAGAGCTCCCCCTTACAAAAACAGTGGGTGCATGGGAGGAGGAATCTATATTGGTGTAGCCAAGTCCATTGGTGGTTCTAGATACTCGTTGAGAACCTAAGAGTTTGGAAAGATTTTGTTCACCTTGGGTGAACTTGGCTAGGGATTCTCTAAGGTCCTTGATGGTTGATTCCAAAGAATCAACATTGGGGAAATTTTGGATTTTTAGGGAGAGTTCCTCCTTCTCTTTGAGAATTTGTTCTTTTTCGGAGGAGAGTTTTTTGAAATTATTTTTCAAAGCAACAAATTTTGATGAAAGATCATGAAAACCATTTTCTAGTTGGTCTCTAGCATGTTGGAGTTCTTCATATGACAAATGATTGAAAGAATTTGAAGAACTAGAAGCTGAGGAAGAAGAGTCGGAAGATGATACCTCATGATTTTCCATTAGGCATTTTTTACCTTGGTCGCTCGAGGAGAATGAGGAGAATGAAGAGGTGGAGCTATCACTCCATGTTGCCTTTGAAGCCTTCTTCTTCTCCTTTTTCTTGGCCCTTTTCTTGTGGAGTGGGCAATTGGGCACAGATTTTTCATCTGGTTCTTGCTTGTTGTCGGGTTCTTGCTTTTGAGCCTTCTTAGTGCCTTCATGGGTAAGTTCTAAAAGCTTCTAAATATCATGAGAAGATGTGCAAGAAGAAATACGATTAAATATATTACGGTCTAAGCCACAATGAATAGCATTCATGGCTTTGCCATCAAGCTCAAAATTTGCAATGTCTACGGGGGTCCATTTAGACTCATCAGAAGAAGTGAGGGTAAAACCATGCATAACAATTCTAAAAATAGGATAGCCAATACTTTTAAGAAATGTGGTCATGCGGGTTTTCCAAAAATGATAATCGGCTCCATTAAAGAATGGAGCACGATCCAAAGAATGTCCTTCGAGGGTTTGAGAAGAAGAAGCGGTAGAAGCCATCAAAAAGGATCTTTAATTTGAAACCGGTTAGGGAATTAATCAAATACGTCCCTCTGATACCAACTGTTGGGCGGAGAAAACCAAGTAGAGATGATGGCAAGAGGGGGGGGGGGGTGAATTGCCTTTTAAAAAATGATTAACAAATTAAAAATCAAAGTTGAAATGCAGCGGAAATAAAGAGGCAATCACACAAGAAATTGTTAACGGAGTTCGGCCAAAACCCGGCCTACGTCTCCGCTCCCAACTCAACCGTTGAGAGATTCCTACCGCTTGCTTTTCAATGGTTTTAGCAAGAAACCCACTAGGCTTTGAGGTAGCACTAGGACCTATTACAGCTTGCTTTTAGTGGTTTAGCAAGAACCCACTTGCTTTTGATGGTTGAGCAAGAACCCACTAGCCTTCTTACAGGTGAAGGCTAGCTCACCTATGACACAAGCCTTTTAAAAGGAAAGGCTTGAAGAAACCTCTTCACACCTTAGTGGTGATGTGAAACCCAAAAGAAAGAGGGGATGAGAAAAGTTTGGGGTTTGTAGGCACAAACCCAATTTTAAGCTCAAAATAAATAAAACACTAAAAACCGTAATTGGAGAAGCCTTGGGTGCCTTTGATTGATATGAGAGTTTGGAGGCCGCTTCCAAGCTTCTTTGGTGGTGCTCTTGGATGTGGAATTGGATGGAGCACTTGGGGTTCCTTGAGGTGGCTCGCCGGAGGATTGCCGAATGATCAACAAAGTGTCCTTGGGCTTGGTTTAAGTTCCGGTTAGTGTCCGGGGCTTCCTCAGCCTTTATTTATAGGCATGGAACCCATTGGGGGCCTTCGGAGCCGTTGGAGAAGGCCTCGGAGCCGTTGGAGGCCAAAAGAGGGTTGACTGGTCAAAGCCAACGGCTAGTTTGACTGGTCTACCGGCTGGCCGGTACAGCTCCACCGGCTGGCCAGTGCCTTGGCATGTGGAGAGTGCTTCTGCCCAGAAGCCACCGGCTGGCCGGTGGTGAGACAGTAGGTCTCACTGTTCGACTGGATGCCACCGGCTGGCCGGTGACAGAGCCACCGGCTCACCGGTGGAACCTGGCAGTGGGCAATGCCTCTGCCAGGTCCACCGGCTGGCCGGTGCTATCACACCGGTTGGCCGGTGGACTGCAATTCAGTCCACTTTTTGATTCTTTATTGGGCTATTTTCTTGGAAACCTTGTGCCTATTATTCAAAAACATTTCAAACAATATTAGACAAATAATAAGGTGATTGTGATCATGAAAATAAAACAACGAGGGGAACGAGAGGTACAACAGAAATCTTGTTCACGTTGAGTAAGGATTATCATCCTCAGCAGGATGGGTAAGCATAACATGTGATATAAATTTTGGAAGATATTATTTGTGCCTATGTATTATAATTTATAGGTTCTTGTTATGAAATTTTGTGTTTGGTTTAGTTTACCTATAACAATAGTTACCAATTATACATTAATATTGTACTTTTTGAAGATTTATATGGATAGCACTGTAACTCACCTCTATATTTATTGGAGGTCGGTGATGATTCATTAATTAGAGAATGTTTGGTTTAGGAAACAACTTTCAAAAATCTTGGTGATTTATCAATATTTAGAGGCGGTTCAAATCTAGTACAAATATTATGTGCATAATAGTCATTTTACTTTGGAGTTTTTGGATGGTGATTTGGTGTTCTTGAAAGTTTCACCTCATTTGGGTCACCAACATTTTGGGAAGCATGTGAAAAATGCTCTGATGTATATGGTACCAGTTGAGGGCATTGAAGAACCTAGATAATTAAAATATCACATGAATTTACCACCTTAGTTTCTTAAATTCATAAGTTTTTTTTTCTCAAATCAAGAAATACCAACCTGACTCATTTTATGTTTTGGATTAGGAAGACCTCGAATTAGAACTTGATATATTGGTGTTTGAGCAAACATTTTGAATTCTTGATTATCCTATAAAAGTTCTATATGGGAATTCTATGCAATTAGTCTGAGTTCTATGTCTGCATTGTTTTAATACTCATGAGACATGGGAGTGGGAGTCTTTTATAGGATAGTGGTGGACTCATCTCATTATAGATTAGTAAAACATATCTTTTTGGGGGAAGAAGGTAATATAGTTGATAGAATTGTCACACCCTGGTGTTTATTTTAGTCAAGATCACTCTATTCTTTCATTTAAATTATTTTCCAATTGATTCATAATTTCTATGGTTATTTTCTATTTTTTGAGGGTCAGGAGTTTTGATTGAGAGTTTGTGTAAGTGTGAACCAAATTGAGTAGCTGGAAAAGATATAGGAGGTCAACCATAAAGATAGTGAGAGCCACCAGCTAGTTGGAGGATGGACCTGGTCCAACCTGAGATATAGGAATTCCATCATCTAGATGATGACAAGCCACTGGATAGCTAGATGATGTTTTGGGGTTGTGGTAATTATTTTTGGTAAACACCATCTCAGTAGTGGCCAGCCACTGACTAGCTAGTTGGATCCACTAGGTAGCCAATGATACTGATCCATCTAAGAAAATCAATGGGAAAATCATAATTTTCCTACTTAGATTTGTTTTATTTCTTATTTATCCTTCTTAAACCTTTTATGGAACTTTATAAAACTAAGATTCCTCTTTTTATTTTATTGAGTCTCCCAACTTGAATCCCTGGATGATCAAACTGATGATCGAAGATGTGATCCTATTTTGGTAAGTCTAACTTTTATTTGGTCTTGTATCATCTTATTCATTATTTTCCTCTTTTTTCTTTCTATATTTCATCCATGAAAACCAAGATAATTCATTGGATTCTGGTTTTTTAATTGGAAATTTTTATTGGTCTATCATTATTGCTTCATTGATCCTTCCCTCTTTCCAACTTGTGAACCCCTTCTGATAGTTCAAATTCCATGTGTTTTGAGTTAGGTGATTTCAAGAAAATGATTTATTTTATATTTTTTTTCTTTACGTTCTAAATTGGTTTCTAAAATTGATTAAATGAAGGATTGTTTTTTGATGAAATATAGTAGTTTTGGTTATTTATATGAAATGGATCACCCCTTTATATTGTTGATGAAAATGGGTTTTAAAAGTAATTTTTGAATGATTGAAAAGGTTGAATTATTAAATTTATATGGAATTACTTTTTAAATTGTCTTAATTTTGAAAATGGTAAACCAAGTGTGATCATATGTGAGGCATGTATCTATTTTTAAGAGTCAACTCTTACCCCTCAGGCCTGCTAATATAGGGTAATGTGCACATCAAGTGGCATAATATTAGTTAGTGATACATTATAGAGAGTGAAATATTACCCCATAGGCCTGTTATTTTAATTTAATGTGCACACAAGATGGCCTAATATTAAGCTTAGAGACATTGTAAGGAGTTTACTCTTACCCCTATCCATGTTGTTCTATGGTAATGTGTTCACCCAATGGATTTTGATCACTAAAGTCATATGAGGGTCTTTTATACCCTATACTTAATTTAAAAAAGTTATAATATTCATGTTTTATACTCTATATAATTTTTCTTTAAATTTTTTTTATAAAATGATTTTTATATAAATTATTTTAAAACTGGTTTAGTTAGAAATGTTTTACAATTTGTTAAAAGGGGTGGACTTTTATGTTTTGAAATAAATTGTGCAAAAATAAGTTTTAAATTATTTTATTTGTCAAATGATAATTGATTGATATTATTAATACTAATTATGAAACCATTAGTGGGATCCTATTTATCCTATTTTTCTCACACCTTGAATACAACTTTGAGTATGCAGATCTTGTTTTATCTCACACTGGTAAAGGAATGGAACCAGATATTGGTGGTCGGTTTTTTTGTTAGTAGGGTGTGGGAGTATGGTGGCGACTACATATCACACAAATAGGGGTTATTTCTATTCTCATATACCTTGGTTTGGTTTGTGTTTTTTTTCAACTACTTATTCATTATTTATATCTCCTTTTCACTATTAAATTGTATTGGAATACTAAAATTATTTTTTTATATTTAATCTTTGATTATGATATTTTGTGGAGGAATCATCCCCAAAATTAGTTCTTGATGACCAGACACTCATATCCAATCAATGGGTATTGAGAAAACCTTTTGGGTTTTGTTAGGGAGGGATTGGGTTCCTTGTTAGTTGGGTGATTTGGGTTTATTATTTATATACATGGTTAATTTTAGAAGAAAAATTAAAGGATTTTACTCTATGGTGAGTTTTTTAAACATATATAATTTAATATAATAGATAAATTTTGAAATAAATATGTACTAACTCATTCAAAGGGATGTGGTAAGAAGTGAAATATTTAAGATATGGTGGAATTATTGATTCATTTTATTATTTTGACATGCACAGAAGTCTGTGATATACATAATAATAATTTATGTATTATTACATATTGATAATGGTGGTATATATTTATGATGAGAATGTTTTCATTGAAATTATTATGTCCAGTAATGTGGAATTAATGTAATTAGTGAGGTGTTTGATTGAGTGAGTTAAAAATTCAACCATAAATACTATAATAGAATAGAAAAATTTATTATGGAGGATATTCGATTGAAATATTTATTATGGGATTTAGAAATGGTGAATTTATAATGAGAATATGTGGAATAGTTTATTAAAAGAGGTTATTCTATACACCTCTAATCTATTTCAATTATATAGATCTCTATTATTTTTTATAGTGGTGGATATTATGATTAACAAAGATTAGATATTTGAGAATTGTTTTTATAATTAAGATACACAGAATTCATTATTTGGTATATTATATATGATTCATGCATGGTGTTTGATGATGTGTTAAAGTCTAATAACTCTCATTTTTTAGGATTCCATTTTTCTGGTGTCAAAATAAAGGCTTATGATAATTGGTAAGGGTACCTTCAAAATGGAATGGGGGATATAAAAAATACTATATTTTCATTCTTAGACCATTATTCTTTTAAATCCTAAAAATGTGAGTTACACGAGGACAATTTCAAGTTTTATAGGTAGCTAGTAATGGACTGTACCTTCACACGACACTATAAATCAATGCTTATTTTTAATAAGAGAATACCATTTTAAAAATATAATATTTAAAATTAGTATTTAATATATACTAATCCCAAATAAATGGTTGATATTAAATGAATACAAGAGAATAAACTATTGAGGAAACATAAATATAGTAGAAAACATTAAGGTTAAATTTATTGGAATGAATTTTTTTTGAGAATAGAGAATTCAATTACATGAAAAACCCTACATTTCAGATAACATTCAAAAAACATTGGTTTCTAAATAGAAATAAAATAGAATACTATTGCATACTAGATGCTCTAATGGTTGGAATATAATCAGTATTCAAGGATTGGTAATGGTTGATGTTCAAAAAAACAATAAGAGTCTCCATGACCATCCAAATAAAGAGGGAAATAATACATAAGACCAAGATCTCAAATAATATTAACCAAAAATGAATGATAAAATAAAATAAAGATAATTATACTAGATTACTTCCATTGAATAAAATTATTTAATTAAGAATATGAATGTAGATAGTACTTGAAATTATACATTTAAAAAACTATTGAATCCCAATTGAAGTTTCATTTTTCAGTGCATATTATAAATAATAATGTAGTATGGCATAGTAAAACTCGATAGTTTTATGTAGGCATATTGAAACTATAATTTAAAAAGGCTAATGAATGTATAATATATTAAATTATTCATATTGAAACTACATATTACATTTCTATTAAATAAAAAAATATTATTTTAGATAATGGATATTATACATGAGGTGGATGTTTGAAATTTAAATGGTAAAACTATACATGATGAATAATAATGAATCCAAAATATAATAACAATTTTTATTATATATTATATTGAAGCATGAATATTGAATCCATGTTGAAGGTGCACATAAATTCAAATGAACACAATCTGCATTTTGTTTCAAACTGTATAATTATATAAAGAATTTTTTATTATGAAACTTAATCAAATCCTCAAGTATTATATTAAAAGACATAATATTCAGTAATAATATAATTTTCATCCTATTAAATAATCCGAAGAATTGAAAAATGAATGAAAAAATAAAGGAAGAATATGGTTTAATGGATGACCAAAAGAAATATAGAAATAAGCATTATACTTGAAAAAAATGAACAACATGATTAAATCTATCATAGTAAGAGACAAAAAGTTTAAATAAATAACCATTCTATAAGATTGAATGAGCTTAAATAGAAACAAGTTCATGATTTCTAGATACCTAAATCAACTGAACTTGCACTTTCCCATGAAAAATATGTTCTTCAGTGTGAACCCATCTTTTAAAATCAATAGAATCTACACATCTGAAACTAGGAAAAGGAACAAATCCCATTAAATTGACATTGTAGAAAAAAGAATCATAAAAACTAGTATGCATTTATAAATAAAACATGGATCAAAGCAAAGTGAGGTTTATACTAGAAATTTTTTTAAACAAATAATCAATCTAGACGATTGAAGGGGAATACATAGAATACAAGGACATTCCCAACAGAATTACCAGGTACCTACTTGAAACGAACTGACACTATCCCATAAAATACCTTTTTTTATTTGAAACCATAACCTATAATAAAAAGAATACACACATCATAATATAGAAAATTAAGAAATTACAATAAATTTCAATCAGTGAATAGATGGATAAATAAAGTCAGCACAAATTAAGACATGGTTCTAGAAAGAAAGAAAAGGTAGGGTTTTACTCTTAAAATTTTCAAGCTTCATCTTGATAAAGTAACCATTATGGATGAAGTGGTATTCATCCTATAATTATTAAAATAACTAACGGATGTGGGGAGAGGGGATAAGAACCATAAATGAAATTCTGAATGAGAAGTTGGTGGATCAGGAAGAGGCAGAGAAGTCCTAGGTGGAGAAGGAAGAGGAAGAGGATCCAGAGATGGAGGAGGTAGAGAAAGAGATGTAAGAGGTGGCAGAGGAGGAGTTAGTATTGAAGCAGGCAGAGGATGAGGAGGTAGAGGAGGAGGAGGCAGATCTAAAGGAGGAATAGTTGGCAGAGGTGGAGCACGCAGAGGCGGAGCCTGTAGTGGTGGAGGGGCCAGAGGTAGAGTCACTGGAGGCAGAGGCACCAAATGTGGAGGAGTTAGAGGAATATGAGGCATAGGCATAGGAACTAGAGTAGGATAAGGTAGAGGAATATGAGAAAGGGAAGGAATAGTTGATGCACCCATAGGGGTACCATCAATAAGAGGAGAAGCTGGAGGTGGAGTAGGTAGTGAATTTTTAGGCACATAGGGTTTTCAAGGAGGTAGTGGGATCCAAAGGCAAAGATGAGAACCCTAGACATATAGAAAGGAATCCATGAGAGGGTGTGGTTGATTTTGGTGCAAATGAAAATCAAAATTAATTTTTAAGGAGTAGAATTCATGATGGGGTGAAACATGTATAGGAGACCACCCATATTTAGTATATAAATAGATGTGCCCCTAACTGTGTTCTATGTTATTCCAATTTAGTATTTTAAGTGATAGTCATGCCAAAATGACATAAGAAGGACAATAGAGTATAGATTCAATTCCATATTTTTACAATTTATATAAAACTACTTTAAAAGATGGTTTATTTCATTTCATTTATAGAATAAATTTTATTGAGGAATATTTATGATAATTATGATGGATAATCCTTTTAGGATCATCAGATTGAGAACTTATAGAATTATGAGGAACCACATAATGGTAGGTGTATGTAATCTATTATTATATTGAGCTAGTATATATATAGATTGATGATGTATTTTAATTATGTACTATTTATATATGATTCTAGTAATCTATTATATATATATATTTGAATAATTATTCATAAAAACATGACTTATAAAAAATATTATTTTTGATATCCATTAAGAATATCTAATTGTGTGTTTATGATAAAATATGTTAATTTTTTTTTTGATGATGGATGTAATAATTTTTTCTGATAGTCAGTTGTGTTTTTCAAATTTGATTTTATTGAAAATTATTATAAAGATATTTTCCTTGGATTTAATCATAAAACAAGTGGGTTTTTTGATTTAAAAATGGATTTCTTTATAAATGAGAATATATATTTCATATACTAGTTTTATTATTTTTGAAAATATTCAAATTGATATTAATTGGGTACATGAAAACTCATATTTGTTTGCATTAATTTTCTATTATGTGTATATTTCACTTTTATATTACTTATAATGATCCTTTGGTATGATTTGGGGATTAACATAATTCAAATATGTAAGTTATTTGGACTAATTATACATGTGTAAAAACCAGTGATCATGACCTATGGGTATAAAAATTTCTTGTTCTTATATTAGGGGCATTCTATGTAAACTACCTTATTTTTTTATGTGGGACATGTTATAAAAAAACTCATATTTCTTCATGAGGGACATGTTATGTAAAACCTCATGTTTATTTGTGAGGGTAATGAGAAACCTCATGTTTGGACACAAGTTTTATTCTTTGAGGATATTTTCCTGAAGCATTGATTTTAGTAATATAAGGCTATTATTATTTATATTGAAATATATAATTAAAAAATACATCATTTTTGACATTGTGAGTTTATAATTATGATATAATGGTGTTATTGATGGTTATTATTTAAAAGGGTTCCATCATCATTTATATTTATAAAATAAAATATGGTTTTATATTAAGTCTATAACTTATTAATTTATTGTTGTAATAAGGAAATTTTTTCTTGAAATTATTTTTGATAATCTATTTATTTGACAATGTTTTATCAAAATTTATTTGATATTACATGTTAAGAATAATCATGTATGGAATTATAGTGGATTAGTTGGGGGGGAATCATCTCAAAAATATATTCACTCCTTACATGTATACCTTAGTGGACACATAGATTCTATTGGCCATGATTCAAGAAAAAATAAGACCAAATTATTTATGATTAGAGGGCCATTGCTACAACGGCCTAGATTTTTCAATATAAAATTTTGTTAGAAAACATATATGTGTGTCATACATAGGATAATTATCTATCATTATGAATCAATTTACATGTGTATAAATAATATTATCAATAAATCACATGCACTATATAAAAAAATAAGCATTATTTTATTCATTCATTTTAGAAAAATACAAATAACAGATAAATACATTCTATAATATTAATATAAGTATAACTGGACAATAAAAACACATAAATAATAGAAATAGAATTAGAAATATGATCGGTTGTGGTTAGATAAAAATTCCACAGTCAGGAACATCACAAAAAATAAGGAAAAAAAGATTAGAAAAAAGGTTAGAATTTTATAAAATAAATATCTAGAATAATAAAAGAAAGCTCAAAGAACACAATTTATTAGATTAATATGGTATATAAATTATTTTAAAATGAAGTATAACCATTGTAACATGCATGGAAGCTGTTAATAATATGAACATTAAACTCGAAACCTAACTGTTGAAATACTAAAGTGAGCTTTACAGTTAATTTATAAAATAAAAATATAAGAAAAAAATACCAATATGTGTCTATCAAAAATTAATAAATGAATATTTAACACAAAAAAATATTTTTCTTCTTATTTAACAAAAATAAATTAATTAATTTTTGTACTATATATTATATTTATTTATTAAGACTCAATATTTTATATTCAATTTAAATTTGGAATTTACATAATTCGGAGAGTTATTATGATAGAATATATTAAAAATTTGGAATAAGAACATAAAAATTAGTCAAGAGTGAATTTTTAGGAAATTTATAAAATAAATTAATTTATGAAGTATAATTAAATAAGAAATGTATTATATATAATAATTTTCTCTAGACATAAAAATATACTTTATTAGTTAAATTATGCATTTGTAAATATTAAATTCAACCTCCAAAACTCATGAAGTAATTTTCCATTCCCAAAATAATATATTTAAAATGGGAGGAAAAGTTTCACGTAATGAAAACATGATTTTTAACATATTAGTAATTTTTTTACAAGTATATATTTTCATGGTTAGAAATTTATTTTCGTAAAATAAGTTTCATTTTTGGAATCATGATATAAAAATTATATTTGGATTATATTATCATGTTCTTCATTAAATATAGTAGAATAAATTAATTTGTGAATGAAATATGATATAGTAATGATGTAATAATTATATCATTGTAAACAAATAACAAAAAGATGTCATGTTTTACCCCCAAGATGTAACTGAAAAATATTTATTTAAGTAAATACGTATTTTATTGAGTTTCATGTAGTTTAGGGGATAGATTTAGAAAATTTATAAATTTACCTAGAATGAATGGGTATAATTCATGGGCCTAGAGATTGTGAAAGGTTTATATACATGATATAAATTCTTCTAGTGGGTTTTACATGGTCTTATGTATGGTTTGGAAGACCCCAGAACTGATCCATGTATCATTTTATAATAATTATATTTTCATATTAATATTTTGATTCCAAAATTTTATCCTCCCATTTTCTTTTTTAGAGTTTTTCAATCGACTAGGAGCATCCCCACTACGACTCCTTTCTTCAACATCCCTTCCGAGCTTAATGCTTTGTGAATGATTAGTGAAAAAACAATGTTAATGAAAATTTTTCCTTCCTCCCCTTATTTATACTATTCTTTCTCCGTTTAGCTCTAATATGGAATGGTTGGATAATTTCTCCAGCTAGGTCTATCCATTATTAGGGTCATTGATATACAGGGTGTTTGGATTCCCTCTTAGGTGCTAATATAATCTTATTTAGTGAGATATTTTTAATTATATTGGATCATAGTGGGAAATTATTGACATTTCCCATTCTCTGAAAAATTTCCATGTACTTGAGTATTCATTCATTATTTCCATGAAAATAATTTCTTGTATAATTTTCCATTGTTTTGGTATGAAATTTATCTTTTTTTTGGACCAAAAAATGTGTTATCAATTTTTTGATGTGATTTACATAAAATTATTCTTCAATGGTTTTTTGATATTTATAATATTTTGAAGTGTGTGGATTAAATTTAATTATTCAATGAATAAATTTTATAATTATTATATGTGTTATTATTGATTTTATATATTTATTTAAAGGTGTTAATTTTTATTTCAAATATTACTCCTTGTTTGTAAATTTTATAAATGATTAATTGATTTATTCTACCATGTTGAATATATATAAATGTATATAAACACCAATGTTATATATTTATGTAATCTCGTGGTTGGAGGTGGATAAAATGGGGTTTTCTCTATTAAAAATCTATATAAAATTACTTTGGTGATTTTACAATTTTTTATTAACTTATTGGACAGTTTATTTGAATCATTATAGGAATCCATGGGTTTATATATGGAAATTCTAGTGATGAGTGCTATATTAGTTTTAATCATACTCTAACTAGTTATCCTAGTTATGATATTACTTTCACTAGTTGTGTTCACTTAATCAGTCTTAGTATATAAATTTCAGGTACACCATTGGATCACATTAAACAATTTAAGAATAGTTTTGTAGAGTTGATTACTAGATTTATCCTTTATATCCTAGGGTTTTTCCATTACGATTAAGTGTTCTATTGGCGAGGTGGTATTTTTGTGTAATTGTGTGGGTATGTGTGAGTAATAGTTTTTATAATAAACGATTTATTATGAGTTATGATGGATTTATAATTTCAATCTATTTTTGAAAAAAGTTATAATAACCTTACATTAATTTCATTATTATCTTTAATAAAAAATAATAGTTTCATTTTATTTCTTCCAAACTATAATTTTTGGTTTATAAAATGAAAGAAAATTTATAAAATATTTAGAGATATATTTATATATTTATACTCACTCCATGATTACACAAAACATTTTGTGTCTAGTTTTTTTTTCATTGCCAAATTCCAATGAATTTGATGTAACATTGAAAAGAGGGGGGATGGTTGAATCACCATTACTCATCATAATAATTCCTTTTGAAGATTAATCTCTATGAATTTTTAGAGTTATGTTCATATCAATATTTAAGAATCAACATTAATTATATTTATTAAATATATTATATTACATAAGAAACATAATATTTTCATGGTTTAGTGTGGATGACTACGTCTTTGTTGGGTTCATGTTGAGTTTGAGGCATATATTTTATTATTAATATAATAAAGTGATTACCCGATGTGGGAAGGAATAATAATTTACCCAAAAAATATCATGATATTTATCTCTCGATAATTATTACACTAGATCCCTCTAATTTAAAAATGTATTCCCACTAGAATTAGAAAGATCTTTAATCTTCAGGTTTTCTCTAAAAAAATGATTGATCTTCCTTTGAGCCTTCAAAACTATGAAAATGAACACAATCTCACTTTCTTAGAGAAATTTACCTCTTGGGATATCATCTTAAAAAATCTCAGCATCCAGAATCTCAATTTCTAAAATTTGGTCTTGATCACTATATCAATATCACAATTTCTGGAATATATGTAGGTTACAGAAGATCGTTGGTCTTCCTTATTGAACTTCCAAAACCACAACATCCAAAATATTAACACTTCTTACATAACTGTATGAATATTCAAAATATTTTGGTAAATATATCTTATTATAATTATAATTTTTAAATCAAAACACCTCTAATTATACTAAACCTTGAATGTTTAAAACTTCATGAATAGTGCAAGAAAATGCTTTGAGAATTTGTAACATTTAACTTCCCTCTTTCTCAAGGATCTAGCTTCTATATTTAACTCTTCCAAAACATCCATATTGGAAAATACAATTTCAAATTTAACACCTTTTCAATATTCTTTATTTGAACCTCAAATTTTTGGTAGAATCACAAGTAATGACTTGTGATATTACTTTATGAATAATATCTCAGTATCATCACATTTTTTCATTAACTAAATAAAATATTCATTTGTATCTTCTAGTTGATCATCAAAAAACATTGGCCTACTCTAACATTGACCATAGATCTTCTGATTTTATCCTATATAACTTTGAGATATTCCATATGTATTCTTATATTTTATTAATAAAATGTAAAAGATCTAAATAAAGGAATATTAATTTGAAGCATATATTCCAATCTCCTTAGTTTTCATTTCCAAGATTTCTTACTTTGGAATATTATATTTTTAAACAATATATGAAAACTCATGATTAATCTTCTATAAATTAATATCTTATGGGGTTAAAATTTTATATTAGTGAATCTTTTATACATTAAAAGTTATCTATATTTTTATCTATTTTTGAACTTAAATTCTTCAATATCACCTTCTCAATAATTTTACTTTAGATTTTTCATCCTGACTTCAGGATATTATAGAATATTTATTACCACTTTTTGTATTATAATATTTCCAGACTATCAGACCATCCATAACTATATTTATCACAAACTACATATATATATATATATTTATCTTCTTTACTATGTTTCTTCTTATATGGAAGTCACATATTAGAACACGATGCTAAAATAATCCTCAACATATATTTCCTCTAACTTTATTAAATATGAAACTTCTCTAAAAAAATATTTAACCTGCTAATCAACAAGTTCCAAATATTAGCTTCTAAAATATATTTTTTACTGGAACTATATTATTTCCACTACAAATTATCTTTCATGAAACATGAGTTATCAAAAAAATTTCTTCTAGATACGCATTTATATTTAAATACCAACATAACATATTCTTTTTTTGTAGCTAGTAATTTTTGATCCACATATTCTTTCACCTATAACTCATCTTCCGAAAAGATACCTTATGTATAGTAATTTTAGAATCACCTTCTAGATACTCATATCCTAGATTATCTGACCAAATTAACATCACCTAAAGAAAATTATCAATATTTAACAAAAAACCCTTAGACATAGTTGAAAAAAATATAAACCCTATTCAAAATTCAATGTATTCTTCAATATCTCCCTTTGTATTTGTTATCAAATATAATAACACATATAATTTCATCAAATTATATTCTTTCTCAACGGGAAACATCCTAAAACTAAACCACTTAAAAGGAAATGTTTTTATTAATTTTTGGGACTAATCTAGACATAAGAACCTAGAGGGGGGGGGGGGGTGGATCTAGGGGTACAGTAAATAAAAAATATTTCTTTTTTTGGTCCCCATGTATATATGGAGCTTGTTCCCTTTTTGGAAAGACATATTCAATCCATCAACCCCATGGTGTAATTCTCACTAAATAATTCAACATATATGAAAAAGTATAAATCATATATAGGACATATGGATTTTACTTGGTTCACCACAAATAGATAATCCAAGTAGAATATACCAATTACATTTCACGACACAATAAGATAACACTATTGACTATAGATGTTACAAATCTTTTGAAAAAACATAATATCAATCTTAGGTTCAATTATTTTTCTTCTGCTCCACACAATACTTCAGTTAAAGAAAAATTAAGTTTATAGACATGAGAGTTTCTTAACAAAATTTATTGATTTGACCGAATATTTAGGATCAACATAGTTTAATGAGACACATCGTATCCCCCTCTCCAAGTATATTCTATTTTAACCTCTATATTTACTACACTCTTCCTCAATAAATCTTGATGGAATGAATTCCTTGTAGAAATTTGAAACTTGTGTCTTACAAGTCCAATGAAAGATGAGAGTATCCTCGTTTTATGAGGATTTTATATATCTTACACATGATATTATTAGTGACCAAACTCTCAAATTAATGATATTACAATATTACATTTATATCTAATACACCCATATATAATTCCTCAATCGGTTGAATATATCAATGAAACTCCTTTTTTCTTCAATTGGCCTAATATGTCAATATTCCACTCTTTTATTTTTTTCACTTAGGTAACCAGATTGGGAAATATGTTCGATTCTCCCTTTTTTACATAAACCATATGTAGAAATATATATCTATAAACTTTTGAAAAATTTCAATAAGAAATGTTTATAGAGTTTCCATGAACCTCCAACTTCAATCCAATGAATATAGTAACTTTAATTCCACTTAATGATATATAAGCATGCCTTATTTAAACCCAATTATAGTGGAAAAATTTCATTTATTTAAATTGATTAAACATCCTAAAATATTAATCCAAATAATTTTATTTTCAATTAAATCCTAATTTGGAGGTAACTGTTTCAATATTTGTCATGATGTAATTTGTATGATTGCAATGTGTTCTATGTTGTCACTTATAAAAGTGTGATGTGACTCCCAATATCATGAAATTATTACCTTTTCCTCTTAAAAATTAAAAATCATGCCACTTCTAATTTTGGAATCACCATGACATGGGCTTCTCTTCACAACACAATCTTCTTCATATGGGTGGAACTTTCACAATATACCATTATTCCTTTGTGGAATAGTTTTACATTTATATTTAAATCTCTATTTAAATAATCCATGATATCTAGACATTCAAACCTAAAATTTATAAATAGATATTATATTTACTATTCTAGTAAACATGATTGAAATTCCATAATAAACCATCACTATTTTCCCTATAAAATTGACCTTTAAAATCACTATTCAAATTCCCAATATATCATTAATTTGAATTTTACATGGATTAAAACCATTAACACTCTATTTATTTTAATTTAAATTATATAGGAAATTGAGATTTAAATAATTCAAAAAAAAAATTGATGATATTTTTGTTCACACATTCCTGATGCAATGACCATAGTCATAGCATAGTATCACTATCACCTCTTGATTCATTCCCATAAATTTAGTTTCTCACAACATAAGTTAAAAGGCCCACCATGAATTGGTTATCCATATTATTCATGACAATATTACATAGTCACATAATCCCTCTATATTATTATTAATTGATATTATCTAACTTCTAGATAATATAACACAATGATGAGTTCACCTGACATAGACCACCCTCATAGAGTTATTCACACACAAGTTTCATTCCATTATTAGATAACCCCCTAAATTATCATGTTAATCTCATATTTCTTCATTGAAACTTAGTTTAATCACATTAAATTTAATATAATGTAAAAATTTAAATTCATCAGTGATCCATGTTATTTGTTGGAACCATGGTTACGTACTCTAATGATTGATGAAATCATAATCATACTCTTGAGAATTATGGAAAGTAGAGGATGATAATTCAAAAATATTAAATATCATAGGTTTTTTTATTCTATTTTGATCCAATTTATGACCAAACCTACTATATTATTGTTGAAATTCCTTAAAAAGATTCAAAAAGGACAAACGAAACATCAAAAAAATTTCCAGCAACTTCACGATAGAGCTACACATCTTAGTTTCGCAACAGAGCTATGCGGCTTAGCTTCACGACAGAGCTACGCATCTGAACTGCATGCGAGAAGATTTGGGAAACCTCTACATGGAGCACCTGTGCGGTGGAGATACACCACATATCTGCACGACCAATGTTTCCTCGGCAGGGCCCATCCAGGCCTATAAATAGGACCCTTGGGCTCCCCATTTGAGGACTGATTTTTTTTGAAAGACTCCCTAAAGCTCCCATTGTGTAGCTCTTTCTCCTAGATCTCTCAAATTGTCTTAGGTAGTTCTATAAACTCCAAGAGAAGAGGTAATTAAAGGGAATAGGCATGTTTTGAAGTTCTTCAAATTTTTCATTCACCATTCATACCTAAGCAGTAAAACTGCGCGATACATTTGTGTGACATACCTGCCTGATTGAGCAACGCGGGGTATCTACACGGCCCATCTGCGTGAAGTTTCTACGCGACCAGTTCAAATACCCTTTGAAGCCTTTCATGGCATGGTATATCTTTCTCTGGTTCCCTTATTCAAAAGGGGCTAAGTTGAAGCCTCCCCCAAAACGTCCTGGCTTCTTAGACCTTTGGGTAAGGCGCATCAGTGTGTCTCTAATTTGGGTTTATATTTCCATAGTCAGAGGTTTCCCACATTTGTTTCAAAATGGGGTTAAGATTCATGAGAAGTTTGTGGGTTTTTATATCGGCAGTCACATAGACTTTTCTCCCAGAAAAAGTGTAGGGAATTTCCCAATTTAGAATATGGTGGGCTTCTGGCCTCTCCCTTTTCAAAGAGGTGACCCTGGACCTCAGTTCTCTGGTAGGGAAGGTACACTTCACACTTTCCATTCCGTGAAAGTATAAGAGAAATCTCCCTCCCCTACTAGAACCTATTTTAGGGCATCCATCCTGGTATAATCTCCTCACCTTTACCCCTTATTCCTTACATTGGACCATTTTCCAATGTAAATAGAACAGAGGGAAGGCTCATCGCCTCACCATCTTCCACGGTCGATGTGCCCTCTTCCATAAGCGGAGGAGGAAAAGTGTGAAGTGTCATTGTTGAATCTTTCACATCCTCTTATTTCTCACACCGAGAATGACTCACGTGGGCTTATAGATATGTGATGATTACAACATGTGCAAAAACACAAATTTGATTGAACTACGACAACTTTGATTCCTGTTCAATCCAGGATACGTAGGAATCCTTTTCAGGGCTTGAGATCACTGGATATACTCCTTAGGAATCCAACCCTAATTCCCCCAATTTGTGCATCCTCCTTAGGAAATAAGCCCCAAATAAATTCCCCATATCATCATGGCATCATTTTTTTGGAAGTAATCCCAAACTCATCTTTCTCATAGGACTATACTCTCCTATGAGATTCATCGAACTACGTGGGATTTGATTTCCATCCATATGGGATACGTAGGAAGCCTCTTTGAGGTTCAAACCCAACACTTCACATCAACCCTGTTCTCTTTGGTCCACATTCCCAATAGGGTCTGATCCTACTTGGAAACTCGTATCCTTTCCAAGTTCCTTGGGCTGCTTCAGTATAAGTCCCCCACTAAATTTCAAACTAAGAACCTTCCTCTTAGGGGTCCTTATCACCTGACCTTAAAAGTTATGATGTGTCCTATTAAGCGGCAGTGAACTATGAGGGTTTTCATTCTTTTCACAAGGATACGTAGGTAGCTCATTTTATGAGAATGATCCCAAGATCAAAACAAACCTTCATCTCCTTGGATGACAATAAACTCTAGAGTGCCCCACTAAGTGGCTTAAAAACCAGTATCATCATAAATAATGAATCTCTAATTAGTATATTAGAGGATACAATTGATGAAAAATCTAGAATACATACTGATATTTCTAAAATTTTATACATGTTAAATAAGTGATTTTAAATTCCAAGGGATAATTATGGTATATTTGGTGAATTAATAAGTATTCATGAAAATATTTTAATTTCAAAGAGAGTCCCGGAGTAGAAAATAATTCCCCTCAAAAGGGTGTAATGATTCTGACCTCCCATAATCTCGACCAATGTATGTTATTATGTATCGTAAAGTTCAAAACTTAACGAACGCCTGCCTTTGGAAATCAGGTACTCTTTGGATAAAGAACTGTAGGAAGTTTCTGGTTCCATGAATAAATCCAATGGAAACCGCTTGGAAACAAGAATTCTTAAATCTAGAATATCACGTTTCAAGGATTTAAGAAACAAAAATGGTGAACCAAAAATGAAAGGCAACAGTTCTTTACTCACCACATATTCCTAACATGTGGGTAACATGGTGAATTATTTAAAACACATTCCTTTAGTAATAAACTTGAACAAATTATGGCAGGAATATGTGGTGAGTAAATATTAACATAATAAAACATAATAAAGGGTATTCTACTAGTCAAATATCCACATGAACATTCAATTACTAGCTTCTTAATAAGGGAAGTGCATATTCCGGACATTCTGATTCATTTTTTCATGGCCTCGGCCAAGACATCTAGTGATTAAGGCCTCATCCAAAATCCATATCGCATTGGGAAAGGCCTCGGCCAATTCTACGTCTATTTGACTCATGAGACCTACCGATGCATCGGGGGGCTACATCGGGCCCCAACTATCACATAATAAGTCCAATTAATTCCTCATATGAGCAGGGATAAACATAAGAAACATATACATTCATATTGAAACTATCATATGAAGTGTAACTATCTTTCCCCAATCGTTAAACACTAACCATTAGAAATAATATGGTGAATGGTTTTAGGATAGATCATCCACAATAGAGTTAGTCATAAACCATTAAATCAAATATGGTAGATGACTTCATAAATGATTAAACCCAATAATACCATGGAATCAACAAGAGTGTTGAATTATAAGAAAACACTCTTATAAAATCATTAAGCAATTCTAGAGATAAATACTCTTTTATTTTGAGAAGAAGAGTTATTTTGGAAAAATATTTATATAAAACCAGAAGTGAAGTAAGATAGTATTTTCATAATAAAATTAGTGATTTTATAAAGATAATGGTTTCCAAAAACAAATTATAGAGTTCCCTTGAAAATAGGTAAGAATCTGAGAAATTCCCTTGAATCTAGCATGTATTTTGGAAATAGTTTTGAAAGTTTATTTTTTAGAAACATGCAACGATTCATAAAATAAGGAAAGGTTATGGTTTTTAAACATTTATATGATACTCACACAGAATATAATATGAGTACATAACAACACATAATAATTTAATTGAGGTAATTAGATCGTGAAAGTATCCTGAATGAAAATGGATGTTCGGGTGGAAAAACCCTTACCTTAAATCCAAATGTGTTCCGCTCTTGTACTTAAGCTCCTAGAATATAAAAATATACTTGTTAATAACTTATTTAAGAACCTATTATCCATGTATTCAGTTTACCATAATTCTGGTTAGTTCATTTATGTCTTTATTGATAAGTTATTGTATTCAATTTCGTCGTTCTGGAGTGTTCGTCTCCTTTATTTTCATATTCGGTTCACTTGTTTTTAAGTAATGAAGTTCATGTGGAATGGTTATAAATCTCTAGGATTGGAATTATATATTATTAATTAACATAAAGAACTGATAATGGTAATTTATATCATTTATTTACATGGAATGAGGTTGAATCATTAGATGACAACCACTTCGATTATTTGGCGGTATTTGGAATATTATGAACTAGTTTGGTCATATAACTTAATTATATGTACATATTCTGGTTCCTGAATATTAATTAGGTTATAAAACATATATTATAGTCTGGTTCAACCATGAATATGGTTTCATGACCAGTAATGAAGAATAAATTGATGAACTAAACTTCGTCATCCATGAAGGTTATAAATCGGAACATCATGGACGTCGATTTCATTTATAAAAATAAAAGTGAGAGAATAAGAATATTTATGATGGTTCTTCCATTCACAGGATATAAATCCATTATATAGATTTTACTGGAGTTATCATGTTCATTTGTATATAAGAGGTGAGGAGAGGATAACAAATGTAGATAAATTGAAATAAAACCAAATGAGAAAGAGGGGTGCTTTACCTCTTGAAATAATCTCCTTGAGAAACTCCTTAATGGAAGGGCTTTTGGTCTTTTGGAAAGACTAATATCTTCCTAGTCGTGGGGAGTGACTAGGAAAGGGTAATTGGGCAGAAAATTGAGGATCTTCAAGGCTTAGGGAAGTGAAGAGAAGAGGTAGTGGTGGGGGGTTTTTATAGTTGAGGAGAGGGGTAAATTTTGAATATTTAATTCATTATTTTATTATATCCCTCACGAAAACCAATAGTGTTGTTTCATTTGACCCATAATAGTAATAAGTTCATGTGAGTTCGAACCAAGTGGCATTTCATCACTTGTGATGTCATTAATAGTGTTTTTAACTGATAAATTGAATATACAGTATTTTAACGTATTTCACTATTCATCAAAAATTCAAGAATTTCAGAAAAATCTCAAAAATTCACCCCTACCATTTTTTGACGTGTAGAGTTAAAAAGTGAAATACATTTTTCAAAAATAATTTTCTAAATATTATTAATTTAATTTTTAAACAAGGTCATAGTTAATTGGAAAAATAAAAATCTTGAAGTGCAGTTAGTTTTATGTGACATTGAAAAATTAATTAAGATTCCATTATCAAATTGCCTTAAGAAAATAAAATAATATCATTATTTACTATTCAAGGGTTATATTAATATTCATATTACTATTCATAAGGGTATGTTACTATTCACCAAATATCAAGTTTGTTCAATCAGACTCCAAATGACTTACTGAAAACAACTATAGATGACCATTTCTTGAAATTCAAAACATAGAAGAGACAAAGTTCTGTTTAATAGTTAGATTAGAAAATAGTATATTTATTTTCAAAACCATGGGGTGTTACAAATACCACTAAATAAAACTGGTGGAGTACCGTGAAAAGGCACATACACCTGTTTACAAGTTATCAGCCAGTCAACTGGCTCATCTGACTGCATTTAAAGAGACCCGCCAATCTAATATGGTGGAAACTGGTAAGCAAAAACATACACCTATTTATAATAACTAATTCAGTAAGCATTCTCGTTTGCCTGTATTGAAGGAAACCCATCAACCATACTTGATGGAGAGTATCAAGCAGGCACATACACCTTCCTATGTTCATGAAGTATGCCAACAGTCTCATTTGGCAGCACCCAGAGAAGTCTGTCGGAAAGATCCGATGACAAATTTGGAGCAGACTCAACTCTCTTCCCCCATGCATAAGTACTGTCAATATCCGTTGACAGGAAAAGGAGGATAGGAGTAGGCACATACACCTATTCCAGATACGAAATGGACATATATTCTCGTTCTATCCACTGAAGTCAATAAACAAATCTTGTCAATGGTGAAATGGAAGACTCGTATCCCTACCCATATTCTGGAATCATTTCAAGATATTTTAACAACTACTTCAGGAGTATTAGGGGAATAGACACATAAATATATCCCCAAACATTGGATGATGCAACAACATGCCATCCCAGAGCATATACACACTTCTGTTCTAGTCTAGGAGGGTCATGGGGCATACTCCCCCATATCATACGAACAACAAGATTGGGAACATACACCCTTTCTAATTGGAGGTAATCGGTTTGTCTCAAAAACTATTCCAAGAAAGACACATATACCTACCCATGATAACCACTTTTCCCAGAAAGTGGCCCCAACCAAGTATAAGAGAACATCCAAGAAGAAATCTCGCAAAATATCGTTGGAAAATCAAGAGTCAAGCTATAATTTTGCTTCTCTTAATGTGGGAGTTCTTGAAGCCCTCATACATTTATCTGTTTCTGCTCAAGATCCTACCCTTCCATTAAAACATTTTGGGAGTGGTAGTTGTAATTATAATGCTTCTCAGTAGACACTTCATCATGAAAAATTGCTTCATGAAAATTCGGTCAATCCAGAGTGCCCATCTTTGGATGAGAGTCATGACAACCCTCCATGCGGCCAGAAGACCAAGGAGCAAGAATATTTATCCCTTACTGTAACCCACCATGGTGATCCTCCACATGATGGATTTCACTACAATAGTCCTCTCCACAGCAGTATTTCACATTGTCAAAACAATTCTATAATTGAAAATGTAATAACAAGAAATCCCTCCTATCTCGAGGCACTTACAAACACAAGTCCAGTCCTGTCTGATGCCTTATCATTTACGGGTGAGACACCTTCTCAGTAAAAATATATATTAAGGGAACGTTCATTCTCCAAACCTCCCTTCGGTCATTTATCCTCAAATGCAAAGCATCCACTTCGGTCATAACAAGTGGAGAAACCTCTAGTAGAAGATGATGAAGATGTGTTGAACATGAGGAAACAATTAGCTAAAGGAGAAATAGCAGTCATGTTCTGGCCTTAAGTAAATTCTCAGTTTGATATTCCAGAAATAATGATAGAAGATTGTATTCATGAAATTAGTTTCAACTTATGGAAAAATTTTCATCATTTGAAAACCAAAGTATTATCATATGAAGAATATCAAAATCATATAAAGGTAATAGAAGGGTTGCATCCCCAAATTGACTTGGCATCTCTTTTAGGTTCACAACATCCAAGGGTTGAAAAACAATAGAGAACCCTTTAACGTGCATGTATCAATTCTTTGAAGTGGCTACATTAATTAATTTCTGATTCCCCATCTAATGTTCGCATAAGAGTATGGGGTGCATATGGAGCATTGCATTTCACTGCACTCTAAAATCAGCAAAGTCCACAAAAAGTGGTTTCATGCAATGTTATTTCCCACAACCGTCCCCAATCAATAGGTTTTGTATGTAATCAAATGTATGCTCAAGAATAGGACTCAACTAGTTCTCATTATAATCAAGCTCAAAGAAAAGAAGTTTTTGAGCTACTTTTACATCAGTCCTCTGAGAATCTTGAGCAGGCATCTTGTTTAGAGGATTTCAGGCGTTAGAGGATGCAAATTTCTGAAATAGCACAATGATCTTCTGAAACAGGTGGTGTAAATGATGGTAGAATAATGCACCCAGCTAATGACCGAAACAAAATCCACAAAATCTTAAGTGTAGTTTCACGGATTTCAGATATAGCAGTTCAAGAATCACCCTAGCTTGTGAGGCTGGGGGCCCATCTAAATAAATATTTGAATTCATTAAACAATGTTCAAATATTTGAAGAAGAAGAACAATAACAACCCTATCCTACAAGGTTGGGGGACTTTTCACATTTGCAATCCCCTCCTAAGTGGAAGTCAGTTTTCTCCCGATTAGGGAAGAAGCCAAAAGGAAAGCATATGAGTGAATTATCCAATGATTCCCTTCAGATTACTGTCCACCCAAAAGTTCCATGGAATTCCTTATATAGGAAAACATAGTTTCATAGAAGACACAAAGGGAGAAAATCTAGTAGAAGAACTGAAAGAAATCCATCAATGCGTTATGTATCGATAAATGTCATCAATTCCATTGTCACTGATCCCCAAAAACATGAGGCTCACTCAGAGGGATCAGATGAAGAAGTTCCTGATTAAGAGGCTGTACACACAGAAACAAATGAATGAGGTGTGTGTACCAGAAGCCAGAGGGTTTCCCAGAGGCAAGACATTCCTTCAGGTAATGCCCTTCTATAATCCCAAAAGGTACATGCCAAGGAAAAAGGTAAAAGTCAGGTTACATCCCACCCTACCTCTGGAGAAGGCCAACCACTCTCATTAAAGGAAAGGTTTGCACAAAAAGAAGAATAAATGAATGAGATAAGGAGGTTAAATGTAGAACTACTTCAAGGTAGTCTTCCTCCTAAGCACGCTAGAGTTAATCAATTAAGGGAATTTTTTGTAGCTACTGGGATGGATCAAGAATATCCCCCTTTATAAGTACACCATAACAGGTCTAATACTATAGGTCATATGTGGCACCAATCACCAATACTACCATCAGTGGCAATACCGGTCGCCACACCCTTCCAAACTCCAGTTATTGAACCTGCTCAGGTCCAAGCTCACCCAGATTTTTCTCAAAAATTAATGACTACCATTGAGTCATTAACAGCTTGGTTGGAAGCTATGGAAGGTCGGTGTGCACAGGTTTAACCAAAAAATTGATCTTACCCTAAATGGGTGGATGCAATTCCTCCCCCATAAAATTTTGTGAATACCACATTCCAAATTTTTAATGGTTCGGGAGATCCAGAACAACACATAACACATTTTATTTCTCATTGTGATCCTATGATGGGAGATCCTCAATAACAAGAAGCAGTTAAGATCTGGTGTTTTGTATAGTAATTACAAGGACCTTCTTTTTTCTGGTATACAAGTTTGCAATCTCGGTCAATTACTAGGTGGGAAGATCTCTGTCAAAGGTTCCTTCTTCAATTTATCTCAACACTACCAAAGATGACAATTTTTGATCTTACCAATTGTAAACAAAGGGAAAATGAAAGAGTTTTATATTTCATTGCTCACTGGAACGGATTAAAATATTCCTTAAGTTAAGCACTCCCTCGTGAAGAGTTGCTTCTAATATGTGTGGCAAATCTGCATGATAAATTACGCACACCGTTGATCCCTGTGAAATACACAGGAGGGTTTCGAGACCTTGCTTCAATCGCTGAATAGATAGAAGACTCTCTTATAAAGACTAAGGATAAAACTCATGTAATTCCATCAGTTCCAGGAAAGAGAATAGGGAAAGCAGAGACTGCTATAGTTACACTTAAACAAGAACCTGCACCTACTTCAACCTCAAAACCTTAATCATATCAAAGGGCTCCACCTCCTGAGCATAAAAAACAACAACCACCTCATCAAGATGATCAAGGATATCAAAGGTAAAAATAGTTTGAGGATTTAAAGAAAAATGTTTATTCTTTCCAAAATGAAAAAGTTCCTGGTTACTTCATCTCGGCTCAGGAAAACAATCCGTTTCAGTTGCTGAGGCCCAAAAGGCCAAACAAGGAAGGAGATGAAGACCTCCCCAACTATTTCCATTTAATCCGATTTTGGGGAATCCCATTAAGGAGTGTTTTTTCTTCAAAGACCTCCTGCAAAAGATTGTGGAATCTGGACAAGTAAAACTGAATGGTTCTTTAGCCTAGGAAACATGTGTTTCTGCTACTGTTCCAGAGAAAGAAGGTAAGTGACACGAAGTCAAAAGTAAAAATGCACTGAAATATGATTATTGGGTAGTTAGTAAAATGATCAACCAAACTCATGTCATTTTAAGAACACAATTGAATCAACCAATTGTGTCTTATGCTATTTATAACACATCAAAACCCCCTTCATCCGAAGGAAAATCCTTAAAGAAGCGTCATATTTTGAAGAAAGAAGAGCAGTTAGAAGAAGATGAGCTCATGTCAAAGCCTAAGTTGTCTTTGACTCTGGAATATTTACGCCATCTGCTTCAAAAGCCTGGGCACCATCCCACCAAACGGCATAGCCTGAACTTGTTCATCAGGAAGAGTCTTCAACAGAGGAAGAATTGATCTTTGGTTACGTTAACATGATTCATTTAACGGATCCCTATGCCAATGATAGTTTCGATCATGATTAGCCTAAGTTCTATGTATCTAATAGAGAAGTTAGAGGAATAGATAGAGGTCTAGGATATAGGGGAAGACGTGGATATTCCAGAAGCCATTATTTTAATCCTACCCCTACCAGAACTGTATATGCAGCTGAAAATCATGGCAAAGCCCTTCATTGGACTCAACAGGAACAAGAATGTTCTTCCACGCATGACAGATTCGGTCCTGACACAGTTATTTTGGAAGACTGGTTAAAAGTTACACCTTCTTCCTCTCAGAAAATAGATATACCTAGTCGGTCTAATCTATCGAAGCCAGGAGTGTTTCTAATTCTTACCCCGATATAGGATGCATCTTCTTCCAAAGCATCAACTTCCAAGGCACCTGCAAAACCACATTTTCATGATGGTAAAAACAGAACTTTGGACCAAAAAAATGATGTCTTGAAAAATTTGGCCCAAGTACTGGCCAAGCTATCAATTATGGATGCCTTGAAATTATCAAAAGATCTTTGGGAGGCACTTATTGTGGCTTTTTCAAGTCCTCAATTATTCTAAACTGAAATTTCTGCAGCTGAGGTCTACCATATAGAGAACGATCCTATAGAATGCCATGCAGTAATATCTTTTAAAGATGAAGATGAATATGATTTTGTACATGGACATATCAGACCTTTGTATCTATCTAGAAAAGTCAATGATATAGACATCCGATGATATTTCATTGATAATGGCTCAGGAGTCAACATCATCCCTATTCATACACTTCATCAATTGGGACTCACAGAATCTGATTTATCTCCTTCTAATTTGATGTTGCAAGGATATGATAAAAATGAACAAGAACCTCTGGGTGAGATTACACTGAGAACTCATTTTGGAGACCTTGTGTCTAATTCAGATTTCATGGTTGTTCGTCATGACACAACCTTCAACATTTTGCTTGGATGACCTTGGCTACATCAACATGCGGCCATACCCTCAGCATGCCATCAATGTCTCAAATATTTTTTCAATGGTCAAATTGGGACATTGTATGGTGATAAAGCCCCATTAAAAATATGTGAATCTCAATACATTGAGGCAGAATTCTATCACATGGAAGGAAAGGAAAAATCCACAGAAAATGTGGTTACCAAAATTATTGCTCCAAATGGTTTGGACAAGATTCTAGTAAACCCATTCATACATATGAGTATAGATTATGTGTTTCCTATTAATCAAATTGACAAGATAGACCTAAATCCAAACACTCTTATGAAAACTTCCATAATGTCAGTTACCGAAACCAAGCCAGACAACACGGGAGAAATTGTTGATTTTTCAAGTAGTGACTAAAGCTTAAATGGAGATGTCTTCATTTAATCCACTGAAATCCAGAAATTCTATACTTCATCAAATAGGCCATAAAAAGGTATAAAAAAACTCGAGGAAAATAGTGATGTTAATTCTAAATCCATCATTTCATTTATATCGCACCAGGAAGATCCTTCATCATCAATAGGGTCAGAAATGGCAGCATCCTTTTCAATATGTTCAAATTTTAACTTCTCCCCTAACAATGGAAATTCTTCTTTGTCATATACTATGAAAGTAGAAACAGAATAAGTAGCACATATTGAAGAAGAGGAGGAAGATCTTAGGGATGCTCCTCCAGTATTTGAAGAGGGTATCTCTACCACTGTGGATGAACTCATAGAAATAAATCTAGGTACAAAAGAAGATCCATGCCCCACTTTAATTAGTACATCCATGAATCTTGAAGGTAAAAAAATGTATACCTCATTTCTAAAGAAAAATCGAGATATATTTGCTTAGAATTATACAGAAATGCTGGGTCTTGATCCCGATGTTTCCACTCATCATTTGGGATTTCCAGAAGAACATCGAGGATTCAAGCAAGCAACAAGAAGAACACACCAAGCTTATGCCTCCAAAATTTAAGTAGAAGTTGATAAGTTTACCATGGATAACATTATTAGAGAAGTTCAATATCCCAGATGGCTAGCTAATATTGTCCCTATGAAAAATAAGAATGGACAAATTAGAGTTTTCATTGACTTCAGAGATCTTAATACGCATCGTCCTAAAGATGATTTTCCAATACTGATTACAAAACTTCTAATTGATGCAATGACTATCTATAAAGAACTTTCCTTCATGGATTGATATTTTGGGTATAATCAAATCCGAATGGCTCTAGAAGAATAAGATTCTACAGCCTTTAGAGCTCCTGAAGGTGTGTTTTGCTGTCGGGTAATTCCCTTTGGCCTAAATAATGCAGGTCCAACATATCAATGTGCCATGCACCATATCTTCAAACCCTTTTAGGGAAATTTTTAGAATGTTATCTAGATTATTTGGTGTTTAAATCCAGACAATGTTATGATCACTTGGCTGATCTGGAAATCATATTCAACAAACTTCAACAACACAATTTGAAGATGAAACCCTTGAAATGTGCTTTTGGGGTAACCTCAGGAAAATTTCTTGGTTTTTTTGTATGCCATCATGGTATTGAAGTTGATCCTGAGAAAAAAAATCAATCCTTGGTATGTCACCTCCGAGAAATTTGAAGGAATTAAGAGGAATTCAAGGAATCTTGGCCTATATTCTACGTTTCATTGCCAATTTGGCAGGCAAGTGTTTAACCTTCACCAGATTAATGAAGAAGGGAGTTAACTACCAATGGATCGAAGATTTCCAAGAGGCATTTGATACCCTTAATAAATATCTCTTGAGTCCACTGGTATTAATGCCGCCTGTTGAAGGAAGACCACTTATTCTCTATGTGACAGCTTTAGAGAGATCACTAGGTGCCTTCCTCGCCCAAAAGAATGATGTCGGGAGTGAAAACAATCTTTACTATCTCAGACGCACTATGATTTATGTGGAAACTAGGTATTCAAATATTGAAAAGTGTTGCCTGGAATTAATCTTTGCAGTTCAAAAATTAAGGAATTATCTACAACATCATGAGGTCCAATTGGTATCTCGTAATAACCCACTCAAATTTATCCTCACTCGTCCTAGGATTACATGACGTCTAGCATGATGGAAAGTTATTTTACAGCAGTTTGATATCCAGTTTGTACCTCAAAAGGAAATAAAGGGTGAAGCCCTGGCTGATTTCCTTACTAAGCATCCATTCATGGAAAATATATCATTTAATACTAAACTTCCTGATGAAGAGGTTTTCTCTATTCAAGATAATTCCAAGACATGGGAATTGTATTTTGATGGTTCTTCTAGAAGTCCAATAGGGAAGAGACTGGAAAAAGCCTAAACTCAACAAGGATGGATTAGGAATAGTCCTTATTTCCTCAGAAAAGGTAGTATTGCCTTATTCTTTTCTATTATTGGAAGGTGGTACTAACAATGAGCCAGAATATCAAGATCTCATCATAGGTTTAGAATTGGCCCTTCAGGTGCGAATGGATTATGAAAAGGTAAAAGGTGATTCAGAATTGGTAATCAAACAAATCAATGGGGAATGATCTATTAGAAAAGAAGATTCAATACCTTTGTGTGATTACGTTAGAGAATTAATGGATTAATTTCCCTTGGAGACAACATTTTCCTATGTCCCATGATCATGAAATGCCCATGCAGATGCACTAGCTAATGCAGCTACAACCTTGACAGATCCAAATCCGAACGAGACATTTATCAGCACAGCCCATCACCGCATGGTTTCATCTTTTGTTCAAACCATGAGGGAGGAAATCAATGAAATTTTCCCTATTTATGAACTATATGGTCATACCATGGGATGGAGAACATCCATCATCTAATATCATCAAAATGGGATACTTGCACCAAATAGGACTGAGAAGGAGCAAATCCGACGACAAGCGGCTAATTTTACTCTTTATGATGGTCCAAACTACTGAGAGATCCTTTATAAGCAGAGCTTTGATGGGATTCTCTCTAGACATATTGATGGAGAAGAAACCGCGACTGTCAGGAAAGAAGTTCATTCAGGAGCTTGTTGTGCCCACCAATCTGGGCACAAACTCTCCGATCAGATTCGAACGCTTGTATATTTTTGTCCTTCAATGATACATGATTGTACAGACTTCACAAAAAATGTCATCCCTATCACGTGCATGCCAACTTCATTCATCAACCTCTAGAGTTACTACATATAGGTAAATACTCTTGTCCATTTTCCACATGGAGAATGGATGTAGTAGGGTCTTATCCTCCAACCACGGCTAAGCAGTTCAAGTATATTCTTTCTGCTACTGATTTCTTCTCTAAAGGGATAAGGCAATACCTCTCAAGGAAGTTGGAGCTAGAAACATCATTAGTTTTTTCAAAACTAATATCATCACTATATTTGGCATCCCTCATACTATTTTGATAGACAATGGTACCAATTTTTGTTCTTCTGACGTAAAAAAGTTATATCAGGAATATAATATCAAATCCAACCATTCATCTCGCTATCATGCAGCGACCAATGGATAGATAGAGGATTTCATAAAAACCTCTCAAATATACTCTAGAAGATGGTGGATAATGATAAGAAATCATGTCCTGATAAACTTTTTAATATTTTATGGGCTTATCGGAAAACTATCCGTACTACCACCCAAGCAACTCCTTATTCATTGGTATATGGAAATGAAGCAGTTTTACTAATTTAAATGCAATTTCCTTCACTAAGAGTTACAATTAGTGATCAATTATCTATAGATGAAGGGTTTTAGAAATGGTTCAATGAGTTGGAACGATTAGATGAGAAAATATTGCATACTTTTAATCATCTATAAGTCTATCAGAACAGAATTGCGTGAGCTTCTAATAAGAAAGTTTGTCTTCGTTCATTCCTTTAAGGAGAATTGGTATTGGTCCTTAGAACTCCAATGTCACCCGTAAAGAAACCTCCAAAACTTGATCCAAAGTGGGAAGGACCTTATTCCATACATAAGGTTTATTCAAATGGAGCATATGACTTAATCTAAATGGATGGAGAGATCATCACAACCCCAACCAATGCAATATTTTTGAAGAAATACTTTGTATAGTTTTGCATAAATAGTCCTCAATGCAAGAATTTAAACTGCACAATATCATGTCTATGCTGCAGGACATTAAACTAAATAACAACCATAAGCATCCATTCTGCATGATGTTAAAGTTCAGAACATTGTCGTCCTTTTTGCATAATGTTAAACTGCATGACATCATTTGTACAACTAACGTTTTCCCTATAATAAATTAGAAGTTTCCATAAGTAAACATTATTGATATCATCACTACTCCTTAGTAGTACATGAGTCCCTCTCTTTCCTATGTTGGAGTTAGATCTTCATAGAGACCAAGTTTCAAGAACTACGTATGGCTTGATTCTCATTTTCTAATGAGATACGTAGAGGCCCCTGAATCTCCAATTCGGGGCCCAGCCACAATCACAAAATTTTCATATTTTCTTTTCTCCTCCTATATATGAATCAAATATATACAAAGTGTTTCCTTAAGATATATGATTTGTTCCGAATACCATTTTTTATGTTTTCAGATTTACCATTCTCTTAGAATGTGTTAAAAGCCCCCATTTTTTCATTACAAATATGATTAACATGAGGAATGATTGTTTAAAGAACTACGTATGGCTTGATTATCATTGTTTCCAATGAGATATGTATCGATGACTAAATCTCCAATTTTGGGCCTAGCTGCGATAAAAAAACAACAAACCCCCTTTATTTCTTGTATGAGAATCAAATATACATAAGATATGTTTTAAAAATTATGCATGTATTTATTCTTTATCCAGCAAGACACATAAGGACATTTAGGTTTTATCCCTTTATGCAGCTACAATGTGTCTTTTATTTCATATTGGTTCACTCTCATCCTTACCGGATGACGTTAAACTGCATGCAAAATTAACACCCCTATTTATCACTTGGATTGACTTTATATTATAAAAGAAACCCTTACTGCTCCTTGTTTCTCAAACCGAGCATAGCTCAAATGGGATTATGAATTGGGTAAATGGATTCTTTATATAAATAGGGTGTTTTCAATTTATTATGGGTTTATCAATGTCCTCACAACATGACTCAAAACTGCACATTACCATATTCATTCAAATGAAACAATGAAAGCCTCCATTTTACATATGAGATGGATCTTTGTAAAGGACATCAAATTTATGGTGAATATTGATTAAAATATTTCTCATATAAATTGGGCATAACCCCTTCCAAATATCACACTCTTAGTCTTGAATTCTTCTTTCATATTTTCATAATCTTTCTTACGATTTCTGGTAACAAAGTTTTCATCTTCTGAGAACTCTTTTGCCTGACTATGCAGCATGTGCCCTTAGGCGGCCTTGCATAAGTTGCCAACATTAGAGACTTGTCAGTCAAAAGATGCCACTATTTGAATATGAAAAATATTCCCTAGTTGGATCTGCATAATGTGTATCCCACAATGGGTTTTCAACTAATGGTAACTTCATTATTGGCTATAGTGTCTTTTTCCCCTTTAATATTTGATGACAATATACAAGAATATATATTTTAAAACAGTCATTCAAGTATACTTGTCCTATTATCTTTCTCACAATCTGAAAGTCTTGAAGACCATGGTTTACACATTTCTCTCATCATGTTCTCAATACAATATGAAATAATCTTGAAATCACTTGACCACATGTTTTATATTGTTTCCATTTGTGGTCTTAGTTGTATGACCTAAAACTACAGACACCATATCTCTTACATTTGGGTTAGACCACTGTAAAAATCTTATTCCTATGATTCTTTGGAAATATTTATTAGAAATAACATTTCCATATGTAGGTAACTTTCCCCATAAACCAAACTCTTTGATTTGGAAAACCTGAATCTCCAAAAAATTTCTTCGACTTTTAGTAATAGAACATCAAACTTCTGAGAACTATTTTGCCTGACTATACAGCACGTGCCCTAAGGCGGCCTTGCATAAGTTTCCTAAATAACATGCCTATCAGTAAAAAGATTCCACTATTTGGCTATGCCGCATATTCCCTAGTTGGCTCTGCATAATGTAGGCCCCATAACGGGTTTTTCAAGTAATGGTAACTTCATTCCTGGAAAAGTCACACATTATGGTGATGCATGCTTTAATATTTGGTATCCATAAAAAAAATCATGGCCCAAAATTCCCCTTGGAAATATTTAAATAATTTTAAAGAAATTCTTAGCCATGAAGTTTTTTTTGTGATCTAATTCAAAATTTACGGTCAAAGCTATTCGACCCTAAATATTATCACTTTATAGTCCAATATGCATGACTTTAAACTGCCAGAAACAAAAGACTTGATACTCATCAGGCTAAAAACCCGCAAAGGGCGCTCTGAACAAAATTTGAGTCCCAGCTCACTAAATATACATTTTTTTGTATGATTTAGGTAATATTGAGAAATGAAAAGTCAAAAGATACAAAATTTGTGGGGTTATCCATATAACCCTAGTAATAATCAAATTATGCTCCTTAAATCACACAACATAATATGAAAATTTTAAGCACCTCATTCTTGTTATTATAATGATGATTGTTTAACATAAAGAAATCCTTATCATCATTTAACTTTCATATTGTAATAATGAAAGAAATATAGGAATGAAGGCATGTATATGATTGAAAACAAAATTTATTTCATTCATGTGAAAATAGATGGACATCCACAAAACCGGAGCCGCTCTATCATGTTTTAAAATAAACATTCAACATGACTTTTCATCTGTTGAACCACTTCATAAGCTCTATCAGCTACCTGTTGAAGTTGAGATAATTGAGCAACTCCAGCCTCCTCTGCCTGACAAAGTGCTTCCTTAGCTATTGAAATGTCAATTATACCCTCCAATTGGGTTTCTCCTAATGTCTAATTTAGTTTCTCAATCTTATTATTAACAACATCCGGTTGATGTTGAAGAGATAATAATTCCTTCGTGGATTCTTTAATTTGTTGGCTAATCTCGAGTGATTTCTTGTTATGATTTTCCTCTGCCTCAACCCCTGCAGCTTGAAATCCCTTAATATTGATGAGTTGTTTAGCTACTTCAAAATCTTATCGCAATTTATGCTCCTGATCCCATCGGCGGATAGTATCTTTCATGGCATCATAGACCGACTGATAATCGAATCCAAAAAATCCCAACACACAGAATAATGCTGGGAATTTTGGAAATTGGGATGATAATTTATCTAAAGGCTTTTCAGCAATTCTATTCTAAATATGCCGCCATGTCTTCTTACGTTCCATGCCAAGAGTATATTGCATCTCTAAATCTGAATTTGAGTCACTACCATGAGGTAAAATGTACTCTGGAAACAGGTTGCTTAAAGAATTGTTTCGTTCTACTTCTCTTGGAATGGTAGAAGATTCACCTTCTGATCTAGGAGCTAATAACAATAAATAATAAATCAAGGTCATTATTAGTTTAGAATGGAGGAAACAAATATGACTCAGCCGGCTAACTATATTTACCCAACAATAAGTCAGTTACTTGATTGGAATCATCCCCTGTACTTTCAGCGCCAGTGTTTTGAGTAGGTGTTTCTTGAGGAGGAGGTTGAATTTGTTCAGATATGACATTTGAAGGCTCCAGAACATCTCCTGATGAAGGATTATCTGTATGTATTTCTTCATCCCTAGCCGAAGGATAAAGGGGAACACCCTATTATTAAAGATCCTTTGCGACATTTTCTGCAAAAAAAGCTGCATAAGATAAATTATGATGTAAAGAATCAAGTTGAAAAACAAATTATGGATGGAAAATGAAAGAATAGGAACTTACTTCCTTGTAATTCCTCATGAAAATCTCCATACTCCTTGATGGAACCTGGAATATCAATATTCGGATTAAGGGTGTCCATCATTTCAGTGTATACTGCTTGAAATGTTACAACATCCTCACCATTTAAGGTATCCAACAATTGTTGGTTGATTCCCAAATTGGATCCGCTGAAATTTTGTTCCACTGACTCTTGAATTGGTATTCCAGCATCAGATCTTTCCGGGTTTGGGTTAATCTTAGCATTGGTTTCAGTTTATCTTGGATCTTCAGTCTTTTCTTCTGAAGCAATAAGGATATCAATATTTATTACTTTCCGGATCCTTTGACAAAATTAATTGGGAAATGTATTTAATCTTACCATGACCTTCCTCTCTATCAACAGAGCAAGGAGCAGGTATAACTGAATCTTTTGATGGTAAAAATACATCATCATTAACCTGGGTATCCCCTGGGACTTCATTTTCTAGAATTGAAGCATCAATACTTAATCCCTTAGGAGAGTAAAGAGACATATATCCTACAAGAGGATAAAACATGGTTACCAGAACATCTTGAGAAAATTTTGTGCCCTGAAGATTGTATAAATACTTACTCTTTCGGCGAACGCTTTGAAGAAATCTCATTACTCTTTTGCGTTTCAGTTCAAAAGCTTGAGGAGAGATGGAAACAATTATCTTAGCAGGGGAAACTTGAGGTAATGGTTTAGGATTATCTATCACCATTACCCCAGTCATGATTATTGCTCTTGGAGAAATTTCTAGTGGCTTGGGAGGATTATTCATTACGCCAATGGGAGAACCTGCAGGACTATACTTAGGCGATTCAAGAATCATTCCAGATCTTCCTTCTCTACAATCAAGCTGCAGAAATACATTTTCATCAAATTAATTATGTCAAATGATAAAGAAAAGTTAAGATGAAAGAAAAAGGGAAATACATTCTCAGTATTAGCATAAATATCCTACTCCTCCTCAGAGACGATAATTACCCCTTCGCGGACTCTTAAGTCCAGCATATGAGATACTCATTTAGAAGCTGGTATTTTTTAATCAGTGGAATATATAAAAGTATCTAACTCTACAATATACTTTTTTTGCTTCAGTCAAGTTATTTTCCAGATTGAAATCAGAAGGTTCCTTGATATCACCAATATCTGGTATTCGAATGCCATTTTGAAGAAACTCCCAGGCATCCCTCAGATCATGGGTTATAATCTCCCAATAATGAATGGAGGAAGGTCGCACATAATTTGATTTTGTCCTGGTTCACCATGGAAGAGGTTCAACACCTTCTGATAGAAGATCTTCTTCAGACCTTTCTTCCTTAGAAAATTTGATAGGTAGAATAAGAATCTCTGTTTGATGGCAGCGACTGGATCGCCTTGGCATTGGAAGTATTTCTTCTTTAGCCTTGTTCATCCTAGTGTAATTTCTGCAAAGACCCTTTGATGGCTCTGAATCCTCTGAAATTTCGGTATCATCTTTGGCCTTGGACTTCTTACCACGATTTCCACATGAAACAATCGTTGTAGCCGCCACTCGATATACTTCTTTTGATAGAGCCACTTGAGGATATGAAGAAACCCAAGCTTTGGCATACCCAGATTCCAATCCGATTGACGCATTTGATGTAGGTAATGTAATTTATAGATTGGATACCTATAAAGCTGTGAGATTCCATAATTGTTGTTCTACAAATGGGTGTTTCTCATGTCTAACATATGTGGGTGGAAAGGTGCTTGACTATTGAAGACACCTGAACTGACGAGAAAACCTATAGGGAACATACGCCTCGTAGTTAATTTCACCATCAATCCTGGTTGATAGTATAGCATCCTTGAATGCCATCATGTAAGATCTCAGCTGATACTCTTATTTACTATCATCAATAAATGTTCCAGTTGGTGGATTTCCAAAATGAAAGAAGTTCAATTCTCCTGAGACATTCAATACCTTCAGTAGCTCGTCAGGTCTCAAGTTCAGAGGCTTAATACCAGAATCTTTTTGTATAAATGGGGTGAATCGACCATTAGGAACTCTGAATGAGTTTAATACTGAGTATGAAGAAAAATGTGCTGCAATCCATCCCCACAACACTTGAAATGGCCCTGCAATTCTAAATGGAGCCTTCCCTTTGTATAAATGCAGCAGGAGATGGTAAATTCTTCCCAAAACAGGGGTTTATAGCCCAATATACTTCCCCTATACCAATTTTGAATCAATTACAAAAGTCCCTGATCTTACACCACCACCGGATTCACAGAGTGGAAACAAATAAGTACTTATCCACATAGCAAGGAAGGCAGCTAAGTGTACATTTGCATCTATATCAGGTTTGACTTTATAACCCCAGTGTTTGTATTCGCCTCTTTCCAGTGTAGGCCAATATTTGCCTAAACTACCTCAGTTATCAGTGGAAGGACAAACAGTAGGACGTCCACAGGTTGGACCTTTCTCTGTTGTTGGTTCTAAGAAAGCTTCCATCCACACTCTGGCATGAATATCTTTCTTATCTTTGGGTAAATTCTTCGCTATTCTAAATAAATCATGGTCCAACGGTGGCATTCTAGTAACATCACCCCATGTAGAAGTAGGCGGGATGAATTCATCATAAATTTCCCCACGAATAGTAATTACAGCTATTTGGTAAACATCCCAGAGACTAATACCAACTTCACCGTGCATCACATGAATGGAGTTTGTTTGTGGGCTCCATCAGCTCAGTAATTCAAGAATGAGTTCATTTTTGTAAAAATAAGTTTTCCCCATCTAGACAGCTTCATAAATTTGAATTTCTAAAAATTATTTTTTGAATTCTTCACAAGTCCGACATACCCAGAATGCCCATAACCACTCGGGTTTCACACCCCCTCCAGAACGAAGGTCCCAATCTCCTTTCCAACCACTCGATTGATCTGTTTGAGAAGCTCGAAAAGTGGAATCATAACAGTGTGGTCTTGTCTCTACAATATGATCCTTTATATCTAGAGTACAACCACTATGATGAAGGTTGCAACTAATAGAGACTGTTCCTTCTTGAATTGGAACCCCCTTGCACTAATATTCATGCAGTTATAGCTGGAATAATGAAGAAACCAATTCTTTGGAAAGTACTTCTCAATAGATGGAAAATGGAAATCATGAAAAATACCATGCCCTTATAGAGGTATGTAAGGACTTTGTGGATAGTCACGCTGGTACGGAATTAGACCCTTCTATAGCCCAGGAAGTGTAATCTCAATAGTGTCATAATAATCTAGCCTGATGATCCTCATCATTTCACTTTGGCGAGCCTTAGCTTCCTTGGTATGGGTCATCAAATGATTCATTATTTCCTGTAAAAGAATGACCAAAATTACAGATCATATTTCTAAATAAGAAAGTAAGAAATTTAACAAAGGTCCTTTGACAATATCCTTCAACAAGATCCTTCTACAAGGTCCTTCGACAAGGTCCTTTGACCAAGTACATCGAAAAAGTTAGTTGTGTAGGTCCTTTGACAAAGATCTTATCACAACTCAATCGGTGAAGTCATTTTATCATAGCTCTATTGTGTAAATAATCTTACCTTGAATAAATTTTAAGATAATTACGCGGGAGAACAACGCGATGCAGCTGAACGAACGAGCTATGCAACAATAGCTCTAATCTTTGGAAAGCGTAGGTGAAGAAAAAAATGCAAAAGGTTGAGACCTATTTATAGGCAAACATAAGATCTACATGCCAGACCTACGCGATGTATCTACGTACTATATATGTGAGACATATCTTTGTGACTGTGCTGTGTGAAAATTCTTGCGTGACACAATTTTTCTATTCATTAATCCACCCTGATATTTTTCGTAGACTTTCACCTCAGTACTTGACCCTCTTTGTACATTTCGGATCCAATCCTAAAGGGGGATTTTGTTGACACTCCATAAAAATATTCAAAAAGGAAAAAGGAAACATCAACAAATTTCAAGAAACTTTGAAACAGAGATACGCGGCTTAACTTCGTGACAGAGCTATGCGGCTTAGCTTCGTGACAGAGCTACGCGTCCGAACTGCACGCGAGAAGATTTGGGATGCCTCTACGTGGAGCTCATGCACGGTGGAGCTATGCGGCATATCTGTGTGACCAAAGTTTCTTCGGTCAATCCAATCCGTGCCTATAAATAGGACCCTTGGGCTCCCCATTTGAGGACTTAAATTTTTTGAAAGACTCTCTGAAGCTCCCATTGCGTATCTCTTTCGCCTAGATCTCTCAAATTGTCTCGAGTGGTTCTATAAAATCCGAGATAAGAGATAATTAAAGGTAATATGAATGTTTTTATGTTATTCACATTTTTTAGTCACCATTTATACCTACGCAGTACAATTGCACGGTACATTTATGCAACATACCTGTGTGATTGAGCAGCGCAGGGTACCTACGCGGCCCATCTGCACGAAGTATATACATGCCAGTTCAAATAATCTTTGAATCCATTCATGGAGGGGTATCTCTTTCATTTGTTCCCTTATTCAAAAGGGGATAAGTTGAATCCTCCCCCAAAACCTCCCGACTTCTCAGACCTTTGGGTAAGGCACATCAGTGTGTCTCCAATTTGGGTTTGTATTTCGAAAATCAGAGGTTTCCCACATTAGTTTCCTAATGGGTTTAAGATTCATGGGATGTTTGTGGGTTTTTATATCCATAGTCACATGGAATTTTCTCCTAGAAATAGTGTTGGGATGTTCCTGATTTGGAAGATGGTGGGCTTCCGGCCTCTCCCTTTTCAAAGAGGTGACCCGGGACCTTAGTTCTCCAATAGGGAAGGCACACTTCACACTTTCCATTCTTCACAAGTATAGGAGAAGTATCCCTCCCCTAACAGAACCAATTTCAGGGTATCCATCCTAGTATAATCCCCTCAGCTTCACCCCCTCTTCCTTACATTGGACCCATGTCCAATGTAAATAGAATAGAGGGAAGGCTCGTCACCTCACCCCCTTCTATGGTCGACGTGCCCTCTTCCATCCATGGAGGAGGAAAAGTGTGAAGTGTCATTATTGAATCTTTCACATCCTCTTATTTCTCACACTGAGCATGACTTACGTGAGCTTATAGATACATGATGATTACAACATGTGTACAAACACTCATTTGAATGAACTATGAGAACTTTGATTCCTGTTAAATCCAAGATACGTAGGAAGCCCTTTCAGGTCCCGAGCTCACTAGATATCCTCCTTAGGAATTCAACCCTAATTCCCCCAATTTGGGTATCCTCCTTATGAAATAAGCCCCAAATACAATCCCCAAATCATCAATGCATCCCTTTTCAGGAAGTAATCCCAAAATCATCTTTCTCAAAGGACTATACTCTCCAATGAGATTCATTGAACTAAGTGGGATTTGATTCCCATCCATATGGGATGCGTAGGAAGCCTCTTTGAGGTTCAAACCCAACACTTCAAATCAACCCTTTTCTCTTTGGGCCACATTCCCAATAGGTCCTGATCCTACTTGGAAACTCATATCCTTTCCAAGTTCCTTGGGCTGCTTCAGGATAAGTCCCCCACTAAATTTCAAACTAAGTACCTTCCGCTTAGGGGTCCTTATCACATGACCTTAAAAGATATGATGTTTCCTATTAAGCGGCACCAAACTATGATGGTTCTGATTCCTTTCACAGGGATACGTAGGTAGCTCATTTTATGAGAACAACACCAAGATCAAAACAAACATTCGTCTCCCTGGATGACAATAAACTCCAGAGTGCCCCACTGAGTGGCTTAAAAACTAGTATCATCATAAATAATGATTAAAATAATCTCTAATCAGTAAAATAGAGGATACATGATGAAAAATCTTGAATACATACTAACATTTATAAAATGTTATACATGTTAAATAAGTTATTTTAAATTCCAAGGGATACTTATGGTAAACTTGGTGAATTAATAAGGATTCATGAAAATATTTTAATTTCAAAGAGAGTCCCAAAGTAGACAATAATTCCCCATAAAAGGGTTTAATGAGTCCGACCTCCCATCCCCTTGACCAATGCATGTTCTAAAGTATCGTAAAGTTCAAAACTTAACGAACACTTGCCTTTGGAAAGAAGGTCCCCTTGGATAAAGAAAAGTTGGAAGTTTCCGGTTCCATGAATATATCCAAAGGAAACCACCTGAAAACAAGAATTCTTAAATCTAGAATATCACGTTTCAAGGATTTAAGAAACAATTATAAATGATTTTTAATGTTATAATGTCAGTTGGAAGAAGTTCAAAGTTGGTTTTGTTGAATAGAATAAAGTTTTGTGATAGATAGGAATTGTGATTATTTGGAAATTCATGCTAGTTAGGGAGTTAATTTTAGTAAAGAAACACACTAGTCATGAATTTCTCTAGTTAAAGATTATACCAGTCATGAGATACACTATTCAATAAATTCACACTAGTTAGGCACCATAGAGGTTGAGCTACGTGAATGGAGTTCCATGAACATCAGAAGTGTGACAAAATGGGTAATATTTTGGGTTTTTCAATAAATATTAGGTAAAATAATATTTAAATATTATAATGTTGATTTGGAGAAGGTAAAATAACTTTTCTTTTATATAAGGAATTTTCATGAAGGTAATCCAACAAACTTACATGGGTGAAGTGGGTTGGGTGAAGGAAAATTCATGAAGAATGATGAGAAAAGATAGCTATGTAAACTAGTAGAGAATGGAGGAAGGCATGAAAAGATTTTTCTGTGAACCATACATAAGAAAAGATACTTGAAAAATCATACATGTATGGAGAGGGTTGCATGAATCATACTTGGTAAAAACTGTACTTGAGAAAAAAAATATATAAGAAAAAGGTAGAGTATGAAAAATGGTTTTATACTATGAATAATATATAACAAAAAACTGACATGGTTATTACTATAAGTTATTTTAGAGGCCAAGGGATGAATTAGAGAATCAAAATTCCTGCATTCATGATCCGGATCACTCCACATATTCATGATGATGTGGAAGATACCTACATGTTGATAAAGTGAGAAATCATCCAACCCTAGTAGCCCATAAAGGGGGAATCATAAATTATAACTTGACAGAGGAAATGAAATTTTCACTATATTTATTTGTAAAGGAAGTGCGTCAGATAAATATTTACCATGGTAAAAAATTTTGATCCCAAAATGTCATGACCCATACCTCAGGGCCCATGTCGTGACTCCCCCAACCCTACCTCCCAAAGGAAAGGGGTTGGGGACTAGTGATGAAGGCGTCAACCTGTAAGTGGGAGGAATTTTCCAGAGTACCTATAAACATGCACATACAACAACGTCTCAAGAAAACTAGAAAAGAGAACATGCATGCTATTAAAAAACCACTAATTGTAAAGGTACAACTGAATGTAAATGGGCCAGAATACAAATCCAACAAAATACAACTGCCACAAGATCAGGTACACAATATATTGCAAGACTTCTACTGGAAACCCCACCCGATGGGTAAGTATAGAGTAGATTACCAAAGGCATAGAAGCACGTCCGACCTGCTTGATCTCACTTGGAACCGGTTGGTCCTAGACCACCTTGTCCTCCGAAAATTCATCAGTTGTCTGCACCAGACACAAAACATGTGGGAGAATCCCGTGCAGTGGTGAGTAACAAAATACTCTGTAGGGATACTGAAACAAAAAGGAAGGAACACGATTAAATCCACAGATCAAACCCCAAAACATGATCATGAAGTAAGACAACCCATGAATAAATACAGATCAAAAAGAAAGAAAACTCATAATAGGTATAATCTAGAGTATGGAAAGTAGGACCATCAGTCATATCATCAAACACCTTGGGCTACTAGAGAACTCCTCCTCAATGAGTATAGTGGGCCTAATGGGTTACACAGATCTGCTTCCCACTAACCATGGGTACTCATCCTTGATGACTGCAATTAGTAGGCTGGGTCACACCGAGCCACTTCCCACCATGGGCCAGCCAGGTCACACATAGTCGATTCCCACCTTGGCCATACTGAGGTAATACTCCCTGTCGAGTATCATGGGTATTCCAAGTCACAGAGATATACTCCCCACTCTAGTCCTATTGGGTCAAATATAGCCGCTTCCCATTGGTCCATCATACCTGATCCACACTGGGTCACTTGTAAGTAGTTTTCAGCTCAAAGACAACCCCAAGGTTTCCGCATGTAATGCTCTTGATTATTGGAGAAACTCTTCTCAATCCATTCATCATATTTCAACTTCCATTAAAACCTCCTTAGAGTATTCCAAAATATTATCCTCATCACGAGGGTTCCAAATCCATATAAGGTGCGTCAATTAGATGACCGAAGTGTAAGTTATTGGCATATTAGTAAATAGGGGTTGGTTGCATATGAGCCAGACCCGACCTGGTCGGACCAACCCAACCAACCCGGATCGGGGACCCCATATTCCCCGGTTTTTATGATCTAACAGACCCAACCTAGTTTGGGTTTGGGTCAACCCGGTCTATCTTGGCCATTTGACCAGTCCGATTAGGCCTCACTGGACCCCGCCTGATTTGGCCAAGGGTCCAGCCTACCAGGATTCCTGGTGACCTGGTCTCATTCGGCCAAAACCGGTGTGGCGGGTCTAGCCAGATGTGGCGGGTCTGGCCTGATGGGCACGCTACATTTCCTGATCCGCCAGATGGGGACCAACATTCTTCAGCATGGGCGCATAGCTCATCTGGGGTACTGTCACACGACCAGTCAAACCCCGCTGCCCAGGTTCCTCATTGGGTCAGTGGACTGCGTTCCCCATGAAGTTTCATCCCGAAGCTACGGGCTACTCCAATGATGTGGCATAGGTGTCATGTCCCATTGCCAACCGGCGGCCCGCCCGGCGGCCCCAACTACCTCATCGTGGTCCGAGCCAGCTGCGATGCTCCCTCTTGTGTGCTGGTGGGGTCTTCTACGGGCCACTGGGTCTAGTACGTTGGTCTATTCTTCGCACCATCTATGCCTTCAGCCCTTGTGAGGTTCAACCTTCTCTACTAAGGCCACAAAATCCTCTTACCACCATTTTGAAAGTTTATCCACAAAGAACACACAATGTGGAGGGGATTGGTCCTTGTTCTTTTAGGCCCGCTCCCTCCATGATAGTGTTTTAAAACCAAGGGGGAGGTTTGGGGTTTGAGGTTAAATATTCCAATAATAACAATCATTCCTCCTAAAAAAACCCCAGAAAGGAGAACCCTCCCACATTAATGATCAATACATGAATTAACCTGTTTGTGGGTTTATCTGTGTTTGTCATTTAAAAATGAATAACATGAAAAGATAACCCACAAAAACAACAACCCCTACCTCAAAGGTGGTCATCGTTGATTTGGTCTGTCCGCAAGGGTTCAAGTTTTGCTGGAATTCGTTGCATTCCGATTCCATTCTTTAGGGTTCATCGAAGTCGCTATAAATTCACTAGAATTCATCATTCTTCATTGGAGAGAATTATTTTTTTAGGTTCATTAGAGGAATTTCACCAATTGATCCTCCTTTCTCCAACGTGTTAACCCATTTAAATAAAACATTTCATAGAATTTCTATTACACTGCATCATCATTTCTTTACACTGTTTCATTTATAAAACAACGTATTTGGCACACCTCATTTAATGTGTCGTTAAGTTGTAATCCATTAATGAGGTTCATTTAATGTGACTCATCATCGCTTTGTCATCACACCACAACACCGTCGTTCCACCACCCAACACTTGAAATAAAATAAAATAAATTTTTATATTATTTTTTTCTAAAAAGTATGAAAATTAACATTTCTGGTCAAACCTTTGAGGTTGAAGTTAGGTCCATTCTAGGAGAATCCCGCCATTCTACGTTCAACAATGCCCTGATATTTTTGATCCGAGAACTGGTTTAAAAGTTAGAAAAAACATGCTCGTACATTTATTTAAATGAACTAAAAAAGTTCAAAATTCTATTATGGGATCATTGAGCCTTGGAATCAGGTGCCGTCAGAGCATCTAGTCTCAAGGTAATTAAATATATTTAAAAAAACATACACAGAATTTCTGGTACATTACATTAATCCATATTTTTAGGCTTCACATCCACATAATCCAAAACATGGAAAAATGAACAAATGGGGGTACTGAGCATTAATCTAAGCCTTTTGCTCCCATGGGCTCTCCTGGAGATTCTGTTGATGCCTCTGAACACATACTAGAGAAATAAAATGTCTATAAAGGACCCACTCCTATCGATCCTCTATGTCCCCTAGGAACTCCGTAAATGTCTCCCCATAATCAATTTTCATCTCTCCCCAGTCGATGGTGTGTGATAGATCAGGCATGTACCTCCTTAACTATGACACATGAAAGATTTCGTGCACCCAGTGCATCTATGGGGGGGGGAGCTAGGTGGTACAACACCTCTCCCACTCTGCTCAAATTCTGGAAAGGTCTGATGAACCTCAGAGATAACTTGTCACCCCATCCAAATCTTAGTAAACACTATCGGGTTTTGACCGAAAGGAAAACCCGATATCCCTCCTCAAACTCCAAGGGTCTCTATCTCTTGTTTTCATAAGATTTATGTATAATCTGTGCAATCCTCATCTACTCCTGGATGATCTATACCTTCTCAGTGGTAGTGTGTACCAACTTTGGAAACATGAGTGCTGACTCCCCTTGGTCTGTCCAACATGGAGGTGATCTGCAAGGCCTCCAGTAAAATGTATCGAATGATGCCATGCCAATAGTGGGGTGATAGTTGTTGTTGTATGAAAAATAAAATAGTGTAAGGTTGTCCCATCAACTACGATAAACATAAAGGATGCAAGCATGAAAAATTTCCTCCAATATATGTATGGTCCACTCCATCTGACCATCAGTCAGTGAGTGAAAAGTTGTGCCCAAGCATAGCTGAGTCCCGAACGCCTCATGTAATCCCTTCTATAGCTAAGATATGAAGAGAGAATCACGATATGAGACGATCATCAAGGTCACACTGTGAATCAACACTATCTACTGGATATAGAGGAGTCTCAAGTCCTCTATGGATCCCTACTCCCGGATGGGTAGGAAGTGATCTGACATGGTGACTCGTTTAATGATCACCCGGATAGAATCGTGGCCCTTGGACAAGAATGGTAAGCATCTCATGAATTTTATTGATATACCATCACACTTTAACTCTGGTACCTCAAGTGGCTATTCCAAGCCTGCTAGAACCCGATGCCCAACCTTCACTTGCTGAAAAGTGAGGCACTTTGAAATGAACTCGGCCACAACTTTCTTCATCCCAAACCACCAGTACTAACGTTAGAGATCCTTGTATATCATCACCACTCAAGGATGTACGAATAAGGGGGAGGTATGGAACTCCCTGAAAATATCCTTTCGCAACATCACTAGTACTACAATGTGTCCTATGAAATAGATGACGTTATCCCCACCAATTGAAAATACATCTGGATCTTGTCCTGATAATAAATGAGTACATCGGGCCTCATAGTCAACATCCACAAGTTGTTCCTCCCAAAATCACTATAAGAGTGGAGTCCTGATATTTATCAAATGATGTTAAAATGTTCAATCATCATCTGAGAATGATATCTGCATCACAGGTAGCTTCTCTGTCACCTCACTCAATAGCCGTAAACTAGACCTCCTACTGAACATGTCTTCCAACACTTTCCCCTTCCCAGGTGTATAAAATAACTCAAATTCATAGTACAGGAGGAACTCCAGCCATCACCGTTGTCCCAAGTTTTGGTGCTTTTATGGGAAGATATAACTGAGACTCATGTGGTCGGAGTCAAAATTAAACTATTCACCCATCATGCAGTGCCACCAAATCTTAAAATAAAATACCATTGCTAGTAACTCCAGGTCCTTGGTCATGTAGTTCTGTTCATGCAATCAAAAATGATGCAAGTCTTAGGTGATCACTGATCACTCCTACATCAGGAAAAAACCCAGTCTGATTCCTGATGCATCACAGAAAACTAAATACCCAATTCCCTCTTTTGGTAGTCTGAAGACAAGGGAACTTATCAGTCTCCACCATAGCTCGTGGAAACCCTTATGGATATTCTCCATCCAAAAAAATGGACATACCATTAGTGTCATTGCTCATAAAGGTACATATACTATGAAAAATTTGGCCATGAACCTACGGTAGTATCTAGAAAACCCCAAGAAAGTATGTAACTTAGTCATGCTCCTTGGTGGCTCCCAATCTAGCACTGACTCTATCTTTTCTGGATCTACTACAACTCTAGCCTCCAAGATTAGGTTTCCAAGAAAGTGGACCTACCAAATCTAGAACTGGCTCTTCAAGAGCTTCCCATAAATCTGGTACTCTCATAGTGTATATGGGACTATCTATAGGCGTGTAGTGTGCTCCTCTTATGACACTGAGTACACCAAGATGTCATTAATGAAGACCACCCTGAAATGATAAAGGTAATGCTAGAAGATCCTGTTAATGAGTCCAATGAACACTTCTATGAAATTGGTCACATAGAAAGGAATCCCAAAGAACTCATAGTGATCATACTAGCATCTAAAGGATATCTTTGGCACATCCTCATCCTCTACCTGAAGCTGATGATTGCCTAATCTGAGGCATATCTTCGAGAACCACCTATCTCCCTTCAGCTGATCGAAGATTTCATAAATCCTCGAATGTGGATACTTGTTCTTCATAGTAACCCGGTTCAGGAATCAGAATTCCACTCACATTCACAAACTCTCATATTCATTCATGGAACACAACACTGGGGTTTCCCATGGTGAAATGTTGGGTCCCACAAAGCCCTTCTCCTGCAAGTCCTTCAATTGTACCCTCAATTCACAAAGCTCTATGAGAGTCATCCGATATGTTTGAGTGAATATCAGTTTCATCACAAGGTACATGTCAATGTTGAATTCTACCTCCCTATAAGGAGGTAGTCTCAAAACATCCATAGGGAACACATCCTCATACTCGTCCACCATTATCGGAAGGATTGGACTCCTCTCGTCTACCACACCGAGGGTGAGGATAGCCAATTGGTGCGTGATCAGATGCACCCACATGTGAGAATTTTTGTCCTATGATGACAAAGTTCCCTTCTACAATGATGGAAAAAAAGGTCCCATCCTCATAGTCACATTGAATTTTGATCCTAATATAGTCGATCTGAGCATTGACTATAGATAACCAGTCCATACCCAAGATGATGGTGTAAGGCCTTGACACCACTACTAGGAAATCCTAGCTGATGGTCTCCCCTCCTAGAGTAAGCTCCCTCTAGTAGAACCAGTGTGTAATCATATAATACCCTCTCATAGGAGTCTTTAATCTTAAGAAATGATCCAATGAATCCCACAGAATATTTGAGCCTCGAACGAGGTCCATGGAAAGGAAAAAGTGACTGGAACCTTTGTCTATAAAAACTACAGCTAAGGTGGAGAAGATAAAGATCATACCTCTAATAATCTCCATAGCGCCATTTTCATAACTGAATGGCCTAAAGGTCTTCATTTTTATTTATTTTTTATAAACCCCCTTTCAAGGGATGATGGGGAACCCTTACAAGGCGCATAGGCTTACAGATTACATGGCCCATAGGCTTAAGAGATATTACATTACCCGAAGGTCTTAGGGAATTAAACTATACTATAACTACAGGGAAATACCCCTCCCTAGAATTTTCATCATGATAGTAACTCTCCAACTTTTCATGGTCATCAAGATAAGCTTCTCGTGAAGGCATAGGCTAGTCCAGATGGCATAGACATACCCCCTCATTCATCCAAATCCATTGATTCGGCTCTTGTGAGTGCATCTTCTTTGAATCCTCCTATAGGGATGCTTCTTTTTTGTAGAGTCTATCTAGGGAAAATATATGTGTCCTGAATGCCTTATAGTGGACCAAAGGCCTTACATGTGGCCTGAAATCTCTACTGACCCGCAGGCCTGGGTGGCCCTAAAGGCCTTAAGGACACCAAGAACAATATGGTGGCCTGAGGTGAATATTTCTGGATGCTACAGTACTAAAGAATACCTACTACAACAAATGCTATAGTACTACTATAGTCCTTGATATAGTACCCGGAAATATGCCTCTACTATGGTCATAGGCCTCTACTTTATGAATATGATCTTTTACCTATCCACCTGATCCCTATGTCCATGGTGGACCTCCTGGGGGTGGTGAAGGTAGTACCTTGAACCATCACCAGCCGCCTACTGGTCGACCAGCTCCCCTTTAACATCTGTCACCCCATGGGCCTGCTCGCTCGATCCTCTGTCTCTGCCTTGGAGGTTCCTCGACCATCTTCTGATTGTATGTGTGGAATATTGGGTAGTCACAAGAATTTTTTCCCTACCCTCCACATGTGAAGAACATCATAGTTCCATGCTGACTCCCTCTACTCTGGGATCCCCACAATACCCTGAGTCCTGGGGTTATCCCCTGAAAGATCTGACCACCCTGGGACCCCGTGTCTGCTGTCTGCTACTCACTACTGAAGAATATTTTTCTTGATCTCTACTAGTGTCTCTAGCTATTGGTTCCCGATCTTCTATGAATCTCTCTAATAGAAGGAATCACTCTAGAACTCCAGCCAGTGTGGGGATGCTAAGGGAAATCATTGATTCCCTAATCTCCTGTTGCAGTCCCTCCTCAAAGGTCTATGTCCTGAAGAAAGGGTCCCATACCTTGTCCATAGAGTAGCGATAGAGGTTAGTGAACCTCATAGAGTACTCAGACACTGAAATACTTCCCTACTGTAGGTGAAGAAGCTCATATATGTGCACTAAGCACAAGGTCAAGAGGAAGAACTCATCTCGGAAAATCTGCTAGAAGTCATCCCATGAGAGGGTCACCTAATCATGAGTCTGAATAATCAAACTCCACTATCTCCCTGCCATTCCATAAAGAATGCTCCTAGCTAAGATTTCCATCTGGTCAAGTGGAATCCCACTAAATGGAAGTCCTGCATCACTGCCTCCAGCAAGTCTTCAACGGCCTGAAGATCTGTCTCTCCCCTGAACCTAGTAGGTCTCTCTATTTGGAACTCATGCAAAGAAAAAAACTTGTGTGTGTACTTTAATGAAAACGATTGATGTTACTACTGATAAACGGGTAGTGGTAATTCTAGTGCACCACCCGACGAGGCCATCTCTAGAACTGGTCCCTAAACCGATGCCTCATCGCTATGTTGGCTATCCACATGACCACGTATTGGAATCCTAGATGATCATCCATGTGAAGGCATCCATAAATGGATCAAGATGGACCACAGTCAATAGATTATACTTGGAGTGATGAATATTAATCAAGAATAACATAATGAAACACTCAATTATTATATAATTCATGGAACCAGTGTTTTTTATGTATAGAGATGCAAATCAAAATTCAAGTTCTTGGTGTATGGATACATCGACCTCCACACCAAAAAATGGACTCCCCAAATCTTAAATTAGAACTCGAAACATATAACCCTACATCCCAAAAAACAATAGACTCCTGGTCTTTGAGGTAGAATTGAACACCTATGATACCACTTTTTCAAGACCCTTCCCCTAGGACCTGGGTCACGACTCCCCCAAGCCTGCCTTCCGAAGACCAGGGGTTGGAAACTAGCACTGAAGTAATCAACCTGTAAGTGGTAGGAATTTTCTGGAGTACCTGTACACACACATACAACCACATCCCATGAATACTGGAAAAGAGAACATGCATTATACTAAACAACAATTAAGTGTAAAGGTAAAATTGAATGTATATAGGCCAGAATACAAACCCAAAAAATAAAACTGCAATAAGAGCAAGTACAAGATTATTGGAAATCCATCCACTGAAAACCACACCTGATGGGTATGTAAAAACTAGATGCCAGAAGCCGTAGAAGTACATCCTGCATGGATTATCTCACTTGTAATCACCTGGTCCTGGGCCACCAAGTCCTCTGTCAAGTCATCAATCATCTGCACTGGACAAAACACGTGCGGGAAAATCCCCTGAAAGGTTGAGTAAAAAAAAACTCAGTAGTGATCCCAAAACACAAAGGAAGGACCACAAAGAAATACAAAGAGAAAACCATGAAATAAGATCATGAAGTAAGATAACTCATGAAGAAAGACAACTCACAAAGCAAGACATCTCACACTAGGTATAATGTAGAGTATGGAAAGTAGGACCATCAGTCATATCATCTAAAACCTTGGGCTACTAGAGAAATCCTCCTCAATGAGTGCAGTGGGCCTGCAGGGTCACACAGAGAGGCTTCCCACTAACCTTGGACTACTTTGGTACTCATCCCTAATGAGTACTATTGGTATGTTGGGTCACACAGATCCAATCCCTACTGTGGGCCTACTGGGTCACACAGAACCACTTCCCACCATGGCCATACTAAGGTACTCCTCTCCGTCAAGTATCATGGGTCTACTTGGTCAAACATAGTCTCTCCCCACCATGGACCTACCGGGTCACATAGAGACTCTTCCTACTAGTCCATCATAGCTGATCCACATAGGGTATCTTTTAAGTAGTATTTAGGTTTCATTAAACCGCATGGTTTCCGCATGTAGTGTGCTTGATTCTAGGAGAACAGATCCCTAATCCATTAATCATATTTCAACTTCTATTATATCCTCCTTATAGTATTCCAAATGATCTTCCTCTTCATAAGGGTTCCAATGATGCAAATGGATCATCAATTAGATGTATGGTTTGTATATAATTGGTGTTTTAGTAAGCAGTGGACAATTACAGCTGGGTCTGATCCGACCCGACCCGACCAACCCAGCTTGGGGGTTCCCATATGCCCAGGGTTAGTTCAAATAATCTGAGCCGACCCAGTTTGGGTCTGGGTCGGCTCGGTCTGACCTGGCCCAGGTGCTAGGGCCATTGGGCCTCGCTGGACCCTGCACGATTCGGCCAGGGGTACAGCCTATCATGTCACTCAGTGACCCAGTCTCATTCGGACCGACACACGGGGCACAGGTCCGGCCCGCCGCCTTGCCCGGTCTGCTATAGGCGGACTAGATTTTTTGAGACTGGATGCATTGCATGTCTAGCGTGTTGTCACCTGGCAGGTCAAACTCAGCCGCCCGAGTTCCGCACGTGGTCAGCGGACCATGTGCCATGTGAGGCTGTGGCCCGTGGCTGCAGGCCGCTGCACCGATGTGGCCATGGGGCTGCATTCATCCACTAGCCACTAGCCTGGACAACGGCCCATGGTTCCTTACCACTACCCAAGATGACTGTGGCGCACCCTCTGACGTGTGGTCATGATGCGTTTCCACCTGCCCACGACTATTTCCGACACTGGCGAGCTCTTCTACAGACCATTGAGTCTGCTCCGGTGGTCTGTTCTTTGCGACGTCTCTACCTCTAGCTCCTGTGGGGTTATTCCTTCTCTTCTAAGGCCTTATAATCCTCTTTCCACCATTTCAAAATTTCATACTTGATGAATGCACAAGGAAGATGGGATTAGGCCTCGTTCATGTCATCTTGCAGACTCAAAATTAGTGGTTTAGAAACAAGGGAGAGGTTTGGGGTTTGAGGTTCAAGATTCCAATCATAATAATCATTCCTGATGCAAAAAACCAAGAAAAATTCACCCTCCCGAATTAATGATCAATCCATAGATCAACATGTTCACGGGTTGATCTCCATTTTTCATTTTAAAAGGAAGAATGGGAAAATATAATCAACAAAAACAATAAACCCTAAATCTAAGGTGTTCATCATTGAAATAGTCTGTTTGTGGGGGTTAAAGTTCTGTTGGCATTCGTTGCGTTCCAATTCTATTCTTCGGGGTGCATCGAAGTCTCTGGTGATTCACCAGCATTCATCATTCATCGTTGGGGAAAATTCTTGTTATAGGATCGTTAGATGAATTTCACCAATTAATCCTTCTTTCTCCAATGCATTAACCCATAAAAAGAAAATAAATTTCAATGTTTATGTTACACTGTGTCAACGCATTGTTACGCTGTTTTATTTATGAAACAATGTATCTGTTATGCCTTGTTTAATGCGTCATTACACAAGACATTTAGGATCCATTAATGAACTTCATTTAATATGACTCATCGTCACTTTATCACCACACCACAACACCACCATTCCGCCACCGAATGGTTAGGAAAAACAAAAAAAAGCTTTTAAGTTATTTTAATTTTTTCCAAAAAGTTGGAAAATTAACTTTTCTGGTTGACACTTTCAGGTCGAAGTTAGGACCATTCTAGGCATATCCCTCAATTATATATTCGATGCTGCCATCAAAATTTTGATTTGAGTTAAATTTTAGAAAAACCCACTCACACATTTATTTAAATAAACTAAAAAAGCCCAAAATTCTATTCTGGGCTCACTGGGCCTAGGAATCAGGTTCCGTCAGAGCATATTGTATAGAAATAATTCAATATAATTTAAAAAAAAATTACATGGAACTTCTAGAAAATTACAAAAAAACCAGTAAATCAAAGTTAATTTTAGTACACTAATGTAACTCAATGTGTATGCTCCTTGGATTTACAAATAACAGTCAAACATATAAAAATTATTTTGGTTTTTAAAATTTTTTCATTTTTATTTTTTTGTGGTTTTCTGACTATATATGAAAATTTTAATGAATTCATAAAAACATGATACAATATCAAACATAACACAAGAAAAATTTATTACCCTGATTCATCTCCTCTTATGGTATCTTCAATTAAAACAATTGGAAAAAGGGCCATATGTTACATGCATCGAATATATCACAAAGAGATACTTTATTATGAAAAATATGGTGAATTTACATTGAATACTTTTTTGAAATGAAAACAACTACATGATCTAGAATAATAGGGTGCGATCACATTTATGGTTTCTTGTGATATAAGTTTCCTTAGCTTCCACACATGGGAAACTCATCAATGAGGTTTCAAAACTCTACATGATTGAAGCCATTAAGAAGCTATTAGATGATGATGCCAAAAACCAAAATTATTTATCTAGATCATTAAAAAACTAGATTTACAAGAAGGTGATGAGTTTCACAAGTTTCAAGTCCATATGGGATAAATTATCCAAAATATTTGAGATTGAAAAAAGATTAAAGGAGGAAAATCTTCAAGTTATAAACAATAAGATTACCATAAAAAAGTTATCTGATGAAAACATTTATGGTATATTAATCCAAATCATTGCAATTGTTAGAAATATTAGAGGACTTGGTAAATAGATAAATGATATTTATATTATTAACAATATCATACAATGACGAACACCTCTTTGTAATCCAAATTCATAGGCCCTTGAAGAGATAAAATAGGAAGAAAATTCATTGGATTAAATGAAAATTAGTACATCTGCATATGAAATGTGTGTTAATCTATAAGGAACATATGGTCACTCAAATAAAGATATAAATATTAAATATATGAAAAAATTGACATCACTAAATGTGAAGAAAATTAAGAATATATAAGTAATTTATTTCCACTACTCATAGGAAGGATGTTAAAGATAAAAAAGGATATGCTTAAAGTAAATATAACATTGGCACATATGTGATGCGGTAAATCTCGGAACATTGTTGTAGGGTGTTCAAGGATATTTTATAATGATTGAGGTGAAAAAGAAATTAAATAAAATCCATGTAGGTGGTTCCCTCTTAAAAGAGTCTTCAAACCATGTAATTCATCCCTGAAGATGTTTTATAGGAAGATCTTGGTAACCAATGAATAAGATGATGATAAAGATTATTTATAGGGAGGAAAAATAGAGTTTTATTCTGATTTGGAAGATTCTATAATGGATATTTTTGAAAAAGGATAATCTAAAAGGGAAGTAGATAATTTACTAGGAGGAGTTGTTGATCTAAAGGTTGAAAATGAGGTGGCTCTTGAAGAGATCGAATATTAATGAAATAAAAATCAAATGTTTGGTGGTTTATTAAAAGCGAAATTTGAGTATGTGGATTAGTGAGTAGGAATGATTTATTAGTTAGAAAAATAATAAAAATATCAATTAGGAAGTCATGTAAACTCAAAATATCGTGAACAAGAAGATAAAGATTTATGAATAGGATAAGGTGATTTATGACATGATTTATAGTGTAAATAAAAAGAAAAATAATGGAAAATCCCCTGAATAGAAGGTTATTACATTGAAAAAGAAAATTTAATAGAAAAACCAATAGGTATATATAATGAAAAATTTTACTTTGGGAAGTTCTATGATAAATAACTATTATAAATGTCCAAAAAAAGAATTAAAAGCATTGGGATGATAATGAATGATTAATGAAAAATAAACATCGGTAAACGTGGAGTTGGACTTGATGTATGAACATAAAAGGTAGAAAAAATGACATCCTATACTAGGGGGATGTTTAATGTTTAAGATATCAGCTTTGTCACTAAGATTCCAAAATACTGAACAATGACAACTCAAAAAATGGTAAGTATAGGGATGGATATTGTAATTATCCATATATGTTAAATTAATAACTAAGAAACTAGTAAAAGTATTTGGAACTGAGTAGGTATAGAGGTGATAATATATTTTCTCTTATGAAAGGACAATTTTTTGTTTATCATGGCTATACCATGTCCTATAATGAAGTGGTGAGGAGATATTTGAATATATATCCATTCTAATGTTGGAAAATAATAATGAGACCATATCCTTTTTTTCATTCAAGAAATCATATATATATACAGACTTCTTTCATTGTTCTAATTCTAGGAATAATGTTGTAGATTATAGATAGAAAATAAATAATGATTACCATCATGTAAGACAATGAAAATTTAAAAAATCATAACATTGTAATATAGATACTCCCCATTATAAAAGAAGATTATTATAGTGTCATTACATATATTAAAGATAAATATAGAGGCTATCTTATTCTTCAACTCAAATTAAAATATTTGGTAGGGAAAAAGAAAATAGAGAAGAATAATATGGCTATAATTTATCTACAATAAATAAGGAATTGTATATTTTGGATCCTTGATAGCGAGTGTTTATACCACATGGATGTAATTATACACCTCCTAAAAACATGAATATAATATTTGATTGAATGCTTATAGTTCATTGAAGATCAAAGGTAGTGGAAATACTTGATTAATATGAAATGAGATAAACGAAGATTAATTCTCTCAATGTTGATGGATTATGAACCAACCTATTGAGTGTGAGTAAACTTTGTGACTTGGTATTTAAGGTTACATTTAATCAAAATAAGTGATTAATAAAAGGAAGGGATTAGATTTCTGATAACATAGTGGAGGAAAAATGGTAATCTATACCAGGCGGATAGTAAATAAAACACTCTTCATCTAATAGTTCAGTAGTAGAACATATAATTGAATTAGAATATAGGTCAAATTCACCAAAAAATCATGAAGAACTTATATAAGATAATAGATTTAGTGGACATTACAATTTTGTAGAGAGATCATTAAAGTGTATGAGATACATTTATGCATGAAATGATGGTACATAATCATTTTTGGAAATAGAATAAAAGGGAATCTAATTTAATTGAACTAGTTTCAAAATTTGTATGTGGTATAATTAATCAACCTAGAACACAAAAAAGAGTTATATCATCTATTTTTTTATGATTTTAGAAAAATTGACTATGTTATGGTCATAAAGAGAAAAGGATATGTCATATGATAAATGAATAGGCATCGAAGGAGATTTAAAAATATGACTAGAAATAAAATCAAAATTTTATGATATGAAAATGGAAAAAATAAATATATATTAAAGTAGAAATATACCATGAAAAACAATACATTAAGCATGAGGTATATTTAGTGAGAAATACACAACATCATGGAGTTTTTAAATGATGAAATTAGTTGGTGAAAAATATGTCTAAGTAATTTCTCATCTAGAGTGGAATCTATCATCAATATTAGATTTAAGTAGTTCAAGTTTTGATTTTTACTCAAGACCGGTCAATACTAAGGCATGTAAAGAAGAACACATTTTATTAATCATGATAAATAAGGAAACCCTCTATAAATCTTTTTTGATTCATTAGAAGAATATTCTAAATATATAATAAATAATTCAATCAAGTAAAGTATATAGATATAGAAGATGAATAATTTTTTAGTATAATCAATAAAGAATAAGGAATAACAATTGTTAAATAAAAGGTTGAACAAATTTTTTGGTGTAATTATGTTAAAGTCATCGAGGAGAAAGATGAGAGTAAATCGAGGAACTCAAAATTCAATGGATTATGTAAAGAAGAGGTGGAATTTGATAACAATTATGAGAATGTCTGATGTTTCAAAAAATATAGATATTATGAGGCTAAATTATAGGGGGAATTTATAAATAAATTCATCCTGCACCTCATAAGAGTAACATGAGAGTGTAATTTGACCCATACAATATTATTGGAGATATATCTTATACAAAAATAACACAATGTATGAGAAATGTACGTAATTTTTCTCTATTATTTATGTTTTAACTGAATTAATTTAAATAACTTGTGAAATATTAGTCATGGGTTTGAGATATGATTGAGGAATTAGATCAAATCGATAAGAATTAAAATTGGAAATTTTTAAAGAATTCAGAACATAATAATCTGGTAAAAATATTGAAGCTTTAATAAAAAATTTGACTAGCATGGAAATGTGATCAGAAATAAGGTGAGTCTGGTGTGTAAAGGCTATACTCAAATTAATAGTGTATATATTGAATAGAAAATTTTCTCTAGTGTCTTGACTTGAGTGAATAATAATATTCTTGGATATGGATATTGAAATAATATTTAGGATTTATCAGATGGATATAAATATGACATTTTTGAATGGTGTATATAAATAAGAGGTTTATATTGAACAAAAAGTTGAATTATTGATTAATTAGGATAAAACCAAGGAATAAAGATTAAAAAACCCTTTAAAAAACTAATATAGGAACCCAAAGCATGGTATTCCCAGCTTGAATCCTATATAAAGAATTTTTAACTCAAAAGGGGTGGTCTTGATCATAATCTCATTGTGAGGACATCCATTGAAGAATAATTCATGGTACTTTTTTATGTGGACGATAGCATATTTGATAGAATTAGACATAAATATATATAGATGTTTGAGGACAGAAATTAAAATATCAATTATTAGCGAAATCACTTAATTTATTGGGATAAAATTGATTTAGAAAGGGAAATGAACCTTTATTCATCAAGATAAGTATGTAAGAGATCTACGGAATAAATTTAATATGAATGATTCTAAACCATTTTAAACTTGGATTGTGGTCGTAACCAAGATTGGGAAGCACGAGGATAAGAAATATACGGAACCTACATTTTATAATAAGATTATTATAGGATTTCTATATTTGAATAAAATATAGTTAGATAATTTTTTTGAAACAAGTTTAGTGGCGCATTTCAAAAGTATTATAAAGGAGATCATCTCAAAGTAATAAATGGATCATGAGTTACATATAAGGTAATTTCAAATTTGGATTGCTCTTTTATATAGTATAGGATCATAAATTATCATCATTTTAATATTTATACTAGGTTGATGTTGTGGTAAAATTGAATTCCCTATGTGGTGGTTCAGTCTTCATTGAAAGTAAACCTATAAGTTGTTTTATTAATAAATAATAAATAACTTTTCAGAGTATAGAAGAAGTAGAATCTATCTCAGTAACCAAGGAATGTACTACATTTAATGGATAAAGAAACAATTAAAGGTTATTTTTTATAATGAAAGTTACATGTGGTGATATTTTATGATAATAATAGTGTGATTTATGTAATAAAAAATGCCATACATTTATCTCATACCAAACATATTGATATCAGAAATCACATTATCAATGAAAATGTAGAAAAAATAATGATTAAAATAACGCATGTTAGAACCAATCAACAAGTGATGAAAATCATGAATAAGTCATTAACGACTCCCGTATTTGAGAAAAATCTATTGACCCTTGGTGTTTCACCACTTCCCTCACATTGAGTAGGTTTGGGTGTCCCCCTCTCCCAAGTTCAATCTAATGGATTATATGATTTTTTATGGTTTGGCAGGTGATTTATTCTCAGGTTAATCATTGGGGGTGGGGGATGAATTAGTGAAATTATTTATGGAAGTTATTGAAAAAGGGTATGAAAAATAATATTTCTCGGTGTTCTCTAGTACGTGGTTTCTATGCGGGTGAAATTAAAGGACAGATACAATCAATTTCGCGAAAAGGTGGAGGGAAATACTACTTCTCAGGGTTCTCTAACAAATGGGTTGTGTGATGGCAGAAATTAGGGGGAGATTTGATCCCTTGGGAATGGATTTTTATTATTATTAAATGCAGGGGAGTTATAAAATGATGAATTTCATGAGGCATTGGATAATATCTGAAAATATTGTTTTCAAAACGAAGCATTGATCATATAGACTTAATTTGATGGTTGGGTTATTCTCATTACATTTTAATTTTTCTAGTTGGATTAAATAATTAAATTTCAAATTTTGATTTCTAAAAACACTAAAGGGTGATATATTAGAACCAATGCTATCTATGATAAATATTAATGGTACCATATTCATAATATAGATAATTATAGAAAGTATATGATGATATTTCATGATTGGTATTGATAGTGGGTATGTTGTGTTTTTATCAATAAATTTTTTGAATAAGTCTCTTAGTTTTTCCATGATATTATAGAATACTTTTGATGTTTGTAATTCAATTGGAGGAATTTCATAATTGATTTCAGTGAAAAGGAATTAGTTTTCTAGTAGGTACATGTCACACTAATTAGAATATTTATGATATTTAGAAAGTTTACGCTAGTTAGGTATCATACTAGTCAGTTTTCATTCCAGTCATGCATTTCACTATTTTGGAATCACACTAGTATGAAGATCCATGAACGTCTGGTGTCATGGAGGTTGAGATATGTAAATAGAGGATTGTAAAAATCCGAAGTATGAAGGGATAAGAGAAGGTTTTATTTCTCATAAAAATAGTTGCTAATCCCATCATTAATGGTGAGAGTAAATATTTGAAGAAGGTAAAAATACATTTCTTTCATGCAAGGGATATGTGAGGAAAAAATTTAAAGAACATACTTTGGAGAAGAGAGCTGAGTGAAGGAAGATGTGTGAATAAATATGAGTGAAGGAAACTGTGAAAATGATGGAAAAATAGAGGAAGAAAACCAATGATAGTTGTGTAAACTATACTTTAGTGAATATTCATTAGTGATCACACCTGTATGAATATGATTTTAGGAACAATACATGGATGAACAATACCCAAGTGAGAAAATTCTAGAGTGAATGAAAGAGTATAAGGGATGGCTTTTTATGGAAAAAAATATACACCATAAAACACTTCCACTCATTTTTTGTGGTTATTCCAGAGATAATGGACTGAATTAGATAATCAAATTTTGGGATTCAAGAAGAAAATACCTCCATATATTACTGATGATATGGTATCAACCTAAATATCGAAAAACTAAGAAGTAATCCTTCTAATGCAGTGCTTAAAAGAGGAGTTAATGGAAGTGACCCAAGAGAGGCATTTGACTATTCCATGGATTAATTTGTAAAGGAATTATTCCTATCATAGAGTGTCCATGGTGTACAAATTACATCAAAAAAACTAGTGAAGCATAGTGGATTCACATACATTGATACAATGATGTGTAAATGCTCCTTTGATTATCCCTTAGCGGTGAACAAAGAAAAAATTTTTGGGATTTGTTTTCATTTATGGATTTGTTTTTATGGTGGATATATATACAATTATATATGATAGATTAAATGAATTACTAACAATATAGAAACAAGATCCAATATAATGAGAGAAAAAGTTCTGACCCTAATTCATCCCCACTCTTTGGGTGTCTTGGATTACCACATTATTTTTATGAAATCTTTTAAATTTATATGATTCAACTTATATATCACCTTCTACTTCCCTTTATTCTTACAAAGTGAGGAACCTAGTGTTTTTAATCATACATGATCCCAAATCCATGCATTTTACTTTGAAACATTCCTCAAACATTCATATATCACCTTACATAGACTCCTTTACACTGAGTTTAATGTTATAAAACTACAAGAATAATAGTTTAATTTTACTTATCTTTTAGAAAAGGATATTTAATCTTAAATAGGAATTAGGAAAATCTATTTAATATAAAAATGGTATATTTTGCATCCTGATTTCATTATAGACCTCTATAAACCTCTTCTAAAATAATCCAAAGTCATATTAGACTAAAATAAGCACAATTCAACTCTTTAATCATCTAATCAAAGCTATATTTATACATAACACTTTATAGATCTTAGGGCCTTATAATTCATGATCACCCAAATCTATGTGTATCAATTTCAATCATCTTAATATCACCAAATATTTTATAATTCTTCTAATGGTCTTCTAATCTCATCCTCAAATACACATTACTTTATTCACCGCAATACTTCAGGATTCTAAAAATTTATAAAAAATGAAATACAAAACTCATCATCGGTTACAAAATTACCCCATTCGGATTCTTTTTCAATACTAAAATAAATCAATCATCCATAAAATATACCAAATAAATCTAAGTGTATAGATTTATGATCCCTTTATTTCCTTATCCTTTGGAATAAAATTTCAAAGGGATAAATAAATAAACTCTCCCCTTGAAATTAATTTTATGAATCTAATAAACTATAGATAATATTTTTATTTATCTTTACAAACTTCAAATATTTTATCAATTTTATTTTTATTTCAACATTATAGGCTCTTATAAAAACTTTTTGAGAATTTGTTATCCACATTAGCTTAACTTACCACTTATATAATTGCAACTTTAACTCCTTATATTATATCCATGCTTAGTACAACTAAACGTGTTTCCAATATCTATAGAACCAACATTCTAATTTCCACTTTATGTAATGAAATTATATGTTGGATAGACCTTTTAAAATTATTACCATTTATCTTTAAATATTTAATCCGTAGCTAAATTTTCTCAAAAATTTCAATGAGTTAACTTAGTACTTGATAATGAGTTATTATCCAGTAGTCTAATCCTTTTGATTTGGAAATTAGTATAATATAAACATGTAAAAGTTAACAACATCAACTATAACCTTTTCACCCACTCACTTTCAAAAATACCATACAACTTGATTAATTACATTCTTTCAAACTTTTCTTACTTTGATATCAATCACACATACACAAAAAAAATATAAATAAACCTAAAATCACAATTTTTGTGAGTCATAACACATTAAATGATCCTCAGTTTATATATATGTTATAAACAAAATAATTTACTATTAAATCTTTATCGAAAACTTTTAATATTTTTTTCAACAATCCCCCTTGAAAATTTATTCTGCATGCATCCATAAACAAATTTTCATGAACATCCCTCAAATAATGAGTTCTCCTTTCAAGGGAACCCTTAAAATTCTATAATAAATAATGATTTTAGATGATAAAAAAATTATATATATCTTTAAGAACATATCTTGATCTTCCGAAGATCAATGCTACTACAACTATATTCTCTCTTTCATCATATACTATCCTCTACCCATTTTAATGGCTTATACCCCAAGTAAAATTAATTTTTACCATTTATTGATTCCTAAATTCATATTGATACATATTCATAACTCATTTTAGGATTTTATCTCACTAAAGCATAAAATGTTTCTATAAATAACCTATAATTAATCAAATCAGCATAAAATTCTAGATTTTTTCTTTTTATATCCATTGTTGATGTAACACCCCAAGCATCCATGATACGTTTCCCTTTGAATAATGCAGTAGCTTGCATTGTACGCAACTTGGAGTTTTAACAAACCACGACCAATCAAACTAGCCGTTATGAATAGTAATAACCAATTTTGGAAATTTATAAATTTTATTTTTTAAAATGGAATGCATTTTTGAATTTGGAATATCGAAATTAGGTTAGGGCGAATTTTTGGTATTTTTCTGAAAACCTTCAATTTTTTATGAATATTGAAAAACACTACGTTATTATTTAAAACCGATTTTTTATTTAAGAAATTATTTATTTTATTTTAATTTAATTTAGGTGAAAATATATTCATAATACCTATATATGTTCAATGTAATTAATTTGAGTCATTTTATAATAAGTTTAGATATATCAAATTTTATTGAATTTTTTACCGTCTTTTACCCACCTTCTAGGAGCATTTGAAAATTTGTATAAAACATAATCTTACCACTTCTGTGATTTGAATTTCAAAAATCTGAGAGACACTGGTAAAATTAGTAAGTAAAATTTTGTTCAATAAGATGAAAATAATTTTTGGTGAATAGTATCTTTTGACTTTAATTTACCACGATTAAAAATAAATAGGGTAATTAAGGGTAAAAATGATATTTTAATTACCCTAAAAAATGTCCTAATTCTATAGGATAAGTTTAATTAGACCATAAAAAACCTTTGGAATAAAATATGGTCCTTTTTGGTCCACTTGTATTAGATTAGGACATTTATTATTATTTTATTTAAAGAAGAGTTAAAAGAGTTAAATTCAAAGTTTAATAACTAAACAATATTCAATATAGGGATAGGAACAATATAAATTTGACTATAAATATTCATTATAAATCTACAAATATTTCCTACATAATAGTATTTTATTTATAATTTTTAGACATTAAATAATTTAATTTATTTATGACACAATGATGATGAAGTAATTAGATTAATAATGAAATATTTAAATAATTGAAACTATAAATATCCAAATTAATGTAAATTGAGACTTATGATGAATTAAACTAACTTTATAGGTAAATATGACATTTTAGGATTGATTAAATAAATTTTATTTTAAGTGATAATGTTTTTATGGCTTTCAAAAAAAATGAAATACCAAATAGTGGAAAAATTGACACAGTTGAGTTTTTAAAACAAATATTATATTATTAATTGATATAATATTTCTAAAAATATAAGGCTTGGAAAAAGGACATAGATAAGGTTATATATATTAATACTGAACCATTTTGGGTTCTCTTTTCTTGTTATAGAAAGCTTATTAATCACTTAATATAAAAATACAAAGAGACATGGTAACTGTCAAACTATTTAACTAAGAGTTAAATCTAAAATATAAGGTTAATATAGTGAACTAAACATGTCTAAAACATATTTTTTGATAGTTTTTAGACCCATAAAAACCTTATCCTCGAAATAAATTATTTTGGAACCATTATAAACCGAAAATTATTTTATTATAAAATAATATTTCAAGCATTTCCTAAAGTGATCCTCACCTCTCTTATAAAAGGGTACATTCCCTTCTCTTAATTTCACACTTCCAAAGCCATTTTTCTCAGCCAAACCCTGCCCTAATATCCTTTTAACTATCCCCCCTTCAACCTAGAGGCCTTAATTTTATCACAAATCAAACCCAAAGAGCCCTTTAGATCCACTCAAAAGGAAACACCTGAGGAAGAGGTAATAATTTCACCACCCTCTTTCAAGTTTTTTTCTTCTTCCACTTCCTCTTTCTTTGTTGTTTCCATACCAAAATAATAACCCCAATATATTCTACTTACTGTTACATTATTATAAATATGGTACAACTATATTCGTTATTCTCTCCATCCTATAGATGACAAAGTCACCATACGTGTGTACATATGGCATACCGTCTCCATGTCGTGGTGTAGTTTGTTATTCAAACACTTCATTGTTTGTATGGGTATAGTAATGAGTATAACTAATGTAAATAATAAATATAAAATGTTAATGATTCTTTATATATGATATACCATCCAATTAAATATGATTTCTCCATCAATATAATGATATTGTCGCTCGTGCGTAGGTACAGATTACCGTCTCCACGAACGCAAAGAGATTCATTCCCCATCATAATCATTCAAGAATAATTTTCATTTTATGATTAAAAATAACTTTTATGGACATAATATAATTTTTTATATGAATCAAATACATAATATCCATAACCAACATGGCTTACCTAACAAAACATATAGAGGAAAAAGAATCAGCTAACACCCGAAACAGTGATACTACTGAAATATTATTAACAAAGAAATATTATTAATAGATAAATATTATAGGATAATATATGATATTATATTTTTTTATATTGTTATTGTATAATTTAATAACAATGTTTTAACTATTATAAAAGAGTTTAACATACTATCAAATAAGAAATAGTAAAGGTAAGGGTTAATTCTACAATCAATTTGAGGTTTTTAATAAATAAGTATCTACTAGGACCTATTTATCATCCACATCCATGTTTTATTAAAAATGTATTCAAAACATTTTTACTAATTACTAGACTATGGGTTAAAGTCATTTATACCCTTATTTAACCACATATGTTTTTAAAGGAATCTTTTTGTCATTTTCCAAACTTGGTACTTTATGACCTTCTCAACAAAATTAAGGTAAGAATGCCTTTTTTAAATTATATGGTGGGTGCGGCTATTTTCCACTATTACAAAATCATCAAATCGTCCCATACAAGATTATAATAATATTATAAAAATAAATGTTTTTTTTAAAATTATATGACTTTTAATTGATTTCAAAATAGAAGGAGATATTTCTTTACAAAATGTTATGATTTCATCTATGTCAACATCCGTTGATGGATTTGAAGCTTGTTTGAAGTTGATTTATTATTATAAAAATATTCCATATTTTATTGAAGGTTTTGTGATATGTTTGACTATGGATGTGTTATTTTTACACCATTCATGGTTTGTGGATAAAGTATTGACATTTCGTATACTAGTTTTAATACGAATGTTTATGTTATATTAAAACCTTTTCATATGAGAAATACATTGGACTTAGTAAGTGATGGGTAGAGCCCGCTATAGCTCCTAGATGCATCAGCAGGTCTCATGAGTCAAACTAGTATCTTGAAACAAGGCCTTGACAATGGGGTTATGAAGTCTGGCATTATGCATTCCAACTTTATGAAATTGGCTATTGATATTGCATGTGATTATTCGACTAGTAGAATATCCATGTAAATAAGTAAATGGTATTATTTGATTTATATTTTTTCTATAATGCTGATGTTTAAGTTTAAAAGGCTTATGTTTTAATTTTATACATTTCCTTTAATGTTTATGCTTATTTATTAATATTTCCACTATATTGTTATCCTTACTGAGCATCTGAGCTCTCCCCTTTCTATGTTTTATTTTTCTAGTATGTGAAGAAGTATACTATGACTGACCTATAGGGATAGTCTAAGGGACATGAATGTGGTCAATGGAGACAATATTGTTGTTTTTTTCATTTTATAATATAATGTATAACTTATGAATGTATCTAGTACTTCCAAGGCTGATAAACTGATCGGTATTTTGGGATTTGTTCCCTTGTGATCATGCCAACTTTATGTAATAATGCACTGACTCTGGGTAACTAGGGTCAGGGCATTACAATTGGTATCAGAGGAAGTTTAGTACAAACCTTTGAAACTAGATTTAGATAAACTCTTATTAGAGCCCATTACCCTAATATAGACATTGAGGATTGGTATAAAACAACTTCCTAGAATTTTGGTTATGTAGAGTTTTTGTGTATTTTACAAGAAATACATCCCTTTCTAGATACAAGCAGGTAGAGGTGGCTCTGGCACAAATGTACCTATAAGTGAGAACTCCCACAAGGAGTTTCGGGCCTGAACCGAGGTATCCTGGTACACGACAACAGGCCTTGCTGCACTCTTGGATGTGACACTCCTAGGGGATATGATTAGGATAATTTTCTTTTTTTTACAAACCATTATGAAGGATTTATTAGTATATACCTCCTGATAGAAAACAATTGTTTTATGATTAAGTATTATATCCAAAAATTATTCAATTTATGTTATGTGGTTTAAAAATTTTAAATTATGTATTTCGATTGATAAAATAATCTAGTGTATGCCATTTTTTAGAAATGGTGCCTAGTGGAGGAATATAAATAGAATTAACACACTTAATCCATGTAGGGATTTCCCTCCAACTCAGGATAATTATAGTGGAGCTGGTGATCCAACTGGTGCTGATCATCTTATCACCATACTAGGACAACTCACTCAGGTTATGAATAATAACCTTACCTGTATGGAGTGCCTTGATCCAAAACATAGAGGATCAACATTAGACCACTTAATGAGGAAACAACCACCATTCTTTAATGGGATTACAAATCCATTAGTAGTTGAGAAATGGATAAATTCTTTAGAGAAAATATTTCATGCTTTTGGGAGTAGTGAAAGGGAAAACGTTTCCATGGTTGTTTATCACCTCACTGGAGATACAGATCAATGGTGGTCATTAATCCAAAACAAAAAGGAAGATAAAAAGTATCTAACATGGAATGGAGGGAGATTAAAGAGATTTTCTTAGAAAAATACTTTCCTCGTGACCAACGAGCGGATATGGAAAGGCAATTTCTATGTCTGGGGAAAAAATAGGATGAGAATGTCGCAAAGTATGAGGATAAATTTACAACATTAGAAAGGCATGTAGTAGATTATATACATAACCCAAGGAGTAATATTGATCAATTATTTGATGGATTAAAACCATTTATCCATCTAGCATTATTCTCACAATACTTATCATCATATGAAGATATTTCCTCATGCCCTATCAAGACAGAAAATAAATTCTCTAAGTCATATGATTTCAAAGAAAATAAAAAGAATAAGAGATCTACTGATCACTCTATAAATGGAAATAAGGGGATGAAGGGAAAAGTTGAATATCTATCCTGTGGTAAATGTGGGAAGAAACACCCTGCTACTTGCCTAAAGGGAACGAGAGTCTATTACAAGTGTGATGAAAAAGGCCACCAAACTCATTATTGAAAGGTAAAGAAAGAGGTTATCAATGTTGAATTCTACAATTATAGAGAAAAGGTAAATTATGAAAACGAATTTACTAAGCGCCAAGGGAACTTACCTTAGAAAAGGCCAAGGGAGCAAGGCCAAGCTTATATTACCAATATTGATGAGGTTGAAGTTCTGAAAGATGTGGTGGTAGGTAATTTAATGATTTCATCGAGTTTATCCAGTGCTTTATTTGATTCTGGATCATCAAATTATTTCATATCTTCCTAGTTTTCTAATAAAATTAAATATTTTCAATTTTACATAACAAAGGAGTTGTCAGTAAAAACTCCTAAGGGAAGTATCATTGCCATAAAGTTTTGTGAATCAGTTCACATTAGGGTATATAAATGTTCTTTATCTGTTGATCTCATCATCATACCCATGATTGGATTTGATATAATACTCGGAATGTATTGGATTTCATACCATGATTCAAAATTTTTTTGTAAGAAGAAAAAGGTTACACTTTTCGATGATGATAAGGATTACCTAATCTTTAGAGTATAAATGTCACCACCTGATTCTTATCTATTTCCACCCCTATAAGCTCTAATAAATTCAATTATTGTGGAGTAAGAGAATGAAATAATTTTGATCAAGGAAAATAATGTTTGAATAGAGGATGTACCTATTTTACAAGAATATATTGATGTGTTTTCAGAGGATTTACCTGGAAATCCTTTATAATGAGAAATTAAGTTTTCCATTGATTTAATTCTTGGTTCAAGGACCATATCGAAGAACCCTTATAGAATGGCCACTGTAGAATTAGTGGAACTAAAGAAATAACTAGAGGAATTTATTAATAAGGGATTTATTTTCCCTGGTGCTTCTCAATGGGGAGCCCCTGTCCTTTTTGTTAAGAAGAATGATGGATGTATGAGGTTTTGCATTGACTACAGAGAGATCAACACTATAACAATAAAGAACAAGTATCCCCTACCTCACATTGATGATTTATTTGGCCAACTTCATGGAGCTCAATATTTTTCAAATTTTGACCTTTGATTTGGGTATCATCGGTTGTGTGTGAAGAAGGAAGACATCCCAAAAACAATGTTTCGAACCAGGTATATGCATTATGACTTTACAGTAATGCCTTTTGGATTGACTAATGCACCCTCTGTCTTCATGGATTTAATGAATAGAGTTTTCAAGAAATATCTTGATGACTTTTTAGTGGTATTTATTGATTATATCTTTGTATACTCAAAAAGTTACAAAGATCATGAAAATCACTTGTGCACTATTCTGAAAACCCTCAGAAGAAATGAATTATATGGGAAGTTTAGAAAGTGTGAATTTTGGATTCAATAGATTTATTTTCTTGGCCATATTTTCTCTAAATATGGAATCTCTATTGATCCTTCAAAGGCCAAGGCAAACCAAGAATGGCCAGCACCAATGAGTATAATTGAGGTATGCAGTTTTATTGGTTTAGTAAGTTATTATTGATGTTTCATACAGAATTTTTCTCAGTTGGCTAACCAATTAACCAAGCTCACATGTAATGGGGTTAAATATGTTTGGAAAAAAGAGTGTGAAGAATATTTTGAATAACTGAATAGAAAATTATTCAATGCTCTTATTTTGACTCTACCATCATGGAATGATGCGTTTGTTATTTATAATGATTCTTCAAAGAAAGGGCTTGGTTGTGTCCTTATTCAGAATTATATAGTTATTTCCTAGGCATCACGATAGATAAAAATTCATGAGAAAAACCATCCCACTCATGATCTTGAGTTAGAAGCTATAATATTTGATATGAAGATAGGGAGACACTATATCTATGGTGAAAAATTTGAGATTTATACTGATCACAAGAGTGTTTAGTATATTTTCTCACAAAAAGAACTCAACATGAGGCAAAGGAGATGGATTTAACTACTCAAGGATTATGAATACACAATACACTACCCCAGGGGAAGGAAAATAAAGTGGCAGATGCTTTGAGCAGAAAGGATCATGGAGTTTTGAACAATATGAGAGTGTAAAGGGATCCTATATTCATGGATCTAGTAAAGATGGATAAGAGAATAACCATGAAAGGTGAAATATCAATACTTTTTCAAATGGTCTCTAAACTATCTTTACTAGAAAGGATAAACAGTTATCAGACTAATGATGTGGAGTTTCAAAAGAATATTAAAGCTGTAAATGATGGGAGATTGAGTGACTTCGTATATGAAGATGGAATTTTGAAATTTGGGAAGAGACTATGTGATCGCGATATACCTGATCTAAAAAGGGAATTGTTGGATGATGCTCATATCTCTAATTTCACTATACACACAGGGAGCACCAAGATATATAGAGACTTGAAGGAACATTTTTGGTAGGACAACATGAAGAGGGAGATTGCTAATTTTTTGTCAATTTGTATGGTTTGTCAAACAGTGAAAGCTGGAAGGCAACAGCTTGGAGGAGTCATGCAACCTCTTCCCATACCTGAGTGGAAATGGGATAATATTACGATGGACTTTGTCATGGTGCTTCCAAAGACTCCTAGAAGGAAAGATGCAATATGGGTCATTGTTGATTGTCTTACCAAGTCAACAAATTTTCTTTCTATAAGAGAAGATTTACCACTTGAACTTCTATGAAGACTATATATTAATGAAGTTGTAAGACTCCATGGTGTACCCCTATCGACTGTTTCTGATCATGATCCCTATTTTACATATAGATTTTGGAAAAGTCTTTAGAAGGCCTTGGATATTGAACTTCGTTTGAGCACTGCCTAAAACCATCAAAGTAATGGACAGTCAAAATGTACTATTCAAACCTTAGATGACTTGTTGAGATCTTGGTCACTTGACTTTCAAGGTATGTGGGATCAATATTTACCTCCGGTAGAATTTTTCTATAATAATAGCTTTCATTCAAATATTAATATGGCACCATATGAAGCATTATATAGAAATATATGTCACACACCAACTTGTTGGGATGAAGTTGGTGAAAGAAAACTCATAGGCTCAGAACTTGTTGAGGAAATAATGAAAAAGGTAAAGATTATCCAAACCCACATCAAAGCTTCTCAAAGTAAGAAAAAGATCTATGCTGATAATTGGAGGAAGGATTTTAAATTTCAAGTAGGAGATCATGTTTTCTTGAATGTATCTCCAAGTAAGGGTGTTATATGATTTGGTAAGAAGGGTAAATTGAGTCCCAGGTACGTCAGACCTTTCGAAATTATAGAACGAATTGGAGTTGTGGATTATCGTTTGGAAATGCCTCCATGTATCTCCAAAGTTCATTATATGTTCCACATATCACTATTGAGAAAATATATTCCTGACCCAATGCATGTACTCACCTATGAGGAGATTGAACTATAGCCTGATTTGTCTTACTGTGAAGAGCCGGTCAAGATTCTTGATACCAGAGCACAAGTGCTAAGAAATTGGACGATTCATCTGGTAAAAGTTCTTTGGAGAAACCATAAGATGGAAGAGACAACATGGGATCCAGAGGAACTTATGAGGAAGAACCTCCCAAATATTTTTATGCAGTAATATTCTAGAAATTTTGAGGATGAAATTATTTTAAGGATGAGATAATGTAACACTCCAAGCTTCCACGGTACATTTCTCTTTGAATAATGTGGTAGCTTGTGTTGTACGCAACATGGAGTTTTTACACATGACGAACAATAAAAATAGTTGTTATGAATTATATTACCAATTTTTGATATTTTATAAATTTTATTTTCAAAATAGAATTCATTTTTTAATTCAGAATATCTAAATTTTCTTAGGGTGATTTTTTTGGTATTTTTATGAAAACATTAAATTTTGATAAACAATGAAAAACACCGCGTTATTGTTTAAAACTGACTTTTTATTTAATTAATTAGTTATTTTACATTAATTTATTTTAGGTCAAAATCGATACATAATTCCTATATATGTTTAATGTAATTCATTGGAGTCATTTTATAATAATTTTTTATATATAAAATTCTATTGAACTTTTTACTGTTTTTACCCACCTTCTAGGAGCATTTTCAAATTTGCATAAAACATAATTTTACTGCTTCTGTGAGTTGAATTTCAAAAATCCAAGAGACACAGTTGATATTAGTAAGTACAATTTGGTTCAATAAGATGAAAATAATTTTTGGTGAATAGTAACTTCTGCCTTTTATTTACTATTGTTAAATGTAAATAGGGTATTAAGGGTAAAAATGATATTATAATTAACCTAAAACATGTCCTAATTCTATTGGATACGTGTAATTCGAAAAAAAACACCCATATGAATAAAATTTGATCCTCTTTTGTCCACTTGGATTAGATTAGGACATTTATTATTATTTTATTTAAAGAAGAGTTAAAAGAGTTAAATTCAAAGTTTAATAACTACACCACTTTTAATATAGGGTTACACACAATATAAATTCAACTAAAAATATTCATTAGAAATATAAAAACATTTCCTACATAATGTTATTTTATTTATAATTTTTAGACATTAAATAATTTAATTTATTTATGACACAATGATGGTGCAGTTATTACCATAATAATGAAATATTAAAATAATTGATAATATAAATATCCAAATAAATGTAAATTGAGACTTATTATGAATTAATATAATTTTATAGGTTAATATGACATGTTAGGGTTGATTAAATAAATTTTATTTTAAGTGATAATGTTTTTATGGCTTTAAAAAAAATCAAATACCAAATAGTGTCAAAATTGATATAATTAAGTTTTTAAAACAAATACTATATTATTAATTGATATAATATTCCTAAAATTATACTGTTTAGTGAAAGGAATGAGATAATTATATATGTTTTAATACTGAACCACTTGGGGTTCTCTTTTCTTGTTATATTATGTTTATTAACCATATAATATATAAATACAAAGAGACATGGTAAATGTCAAACTATTTAACTAAGAGTTAAATCTAAAAGATAAGGTTAATATGGTGACTGAAACCTGTATAAAACATATTGGTTGAGATGATTTCGACCCATCCCCACCTTATCCTCTAAATAAATTATTTTTGAGACTTTAGAAACCGGAAATTATTTTATTTTAAAATAATATTTCAATCTTTTTCTTAAGTGACCCTCACCTCTCTTATAAAAGGGTACTTCCCCTTCTCTTAATTTTAAACCTCCAAAGCCATTTGGATCGGCCAAACCCTACCCAAATATCTTTTCAACTATACACCATTTAACCTAGAGGCCTTACATTGATGATAAATCCAACCTATGGTGCCCTTTTGATCTACTCAAAAGGAAACACCTGAAGAAGAGGTAATAATTTCACCACCCTATTTCAAGTTATTTTCTTCTTCCACTTCCTCTTTATTTGTTTTTTCCATACCAAAATAATAACCCCAGTACCTTATACATAATGTGATGTTATTTTAAATATTTTACAACAATATTCTTTATTCTGTCTATCCTATAAATGACAAAGTCACCATATGTGCATTCGTACAGCTAATCATCTCCACGTCGTGGTGTAGTTTGTTATTAAAACACTTCATTATTTAGATGGGTATAATAATGAGTATAACTAATTTAAATAATAAATATAACATGTTAATTATTCTGTATATATGATATTCCATCCAATTATATATGGTCTCACCATCAATATAATGATATTGTCGCTCGTGCGTACGTATGGATTACCGTCTCCACGAACGCGACAAGATTCATTGCCCGTCGTAATCATTGAAGAATAATTTTCATTTTATAATTAAAAATAATTTTTAGGAACATAATATCATTCTGTATATGAATCAAATACATCCTATCTGTAACAAACACGTCTTACGTAACCATGAATATAGTGGAAAAAAATCAGTTAACACCCAAAACGATAGTACTACTGAAATATTATTAACAATGAGATATTATAGGATCATATATGATACCATATTTATGTATATAGTTCATGTATAATTTAATAACAATGTTTTAACCATTATAAATTAGGTTAACATACCATCGACTGAGGAAAAGTACTAGTTAATGTTTAAATATACAATCTCTTTACTTATCTAAGGTTGTTAATACGTAAGTATCTAATGGGACCTATTTATCATCCACATCCGTGTTTTCATAAAAATGTAATTCAAAACATTTTTACTATTTTCTAGACTATGGGTTAAAGTAATTAATACCATTATTTTACCATATATGTTTTGAAATGAATATTTCCATCATTTTCCAAATAAGGTACTTTATGACCTTCTCGAAAACAATTAAGGTAAGAATGTCTTTTTTAACTTATACAGCATGTGCGGTTATTTTCTACCATAATAACATCGTCGAATATTCCCATACAAACTTTTAATAATGTTTTCAAAATAAATGTTTTCTCCCTTAATTATATGTCTTTTAAATGATTTCAAAAAAGAAAGAGATACTTCTATACAAAAACTTTTGGTTTCATCTATGTCAACATCCTTTGATTGGTTTTAGGCTTATTTGAAGTTGATTTATTATGATACAAACCTTCCATATTGTATTTAAGGTTTTGTGATATTTTTGATTGTGGATGTGTTATTTTTACACCATTCATGGTTTATAGATAATGTATTTACATTTTAAATACAAGTTTTAATATGAATGTTTATGTTATGTTTAAACCTATTCATATGAGGAATGAATTAGACTTAGTAAGTGAGAGGTGGAGTCCGTTATAGCTCCTCGATGCATCGGTAGGTCTCATGAGACTAACAAGTGTCTTGTAACAAGGCCTTGAAAAAATAATATTTGTCGTCTTGGCAGAAGGCCTTTAATATGTGGTTATGAATGTTGGAATTATGCATTCCAACATTATGAAATTGGCTATTGATATTGCATGTGATTATTAGACTAGTATAATATCCATGTGAGTAAGTAAATGGAATTATTTGATTTATATTTTCCATATAATTATGAATTTTAAGTTTAAAACTCTTATGCTTTAGTCTTATACATTGACTTAAATGTTTATACTTATTTATGAAAGTTTCCACTATAATGTTATCCTTACTGATGATCTAAGCTCACCCCTTTATATGTTTTATTTTTCCCAAGATGAAAAGAAGTATACTATGAATGACTTATAGGGATAGTCTAAGGGATATGAATGTGGTCATTGTAGACAATTTTGTTGTTGTTTTTCATTTTATAATGTAATGTAAAACATAAGAATGTAACTAGAACTTCCAAGGATACTAAACTAATAGGTCTTTCACGATTTGATCCCTTGTGATCATGCCAATGTTATGTAATAATGCACCGACTCTGTGTAATTGGGACTGGGGTGTTACAGTTGATACATTAAACCGCATGTAAATTCATATATATCCTTTATAACATTGATTTTTTCTCTGATCCAACTTTTTATATTTATATCTATTTATCACATACACACCCCATGAATCATATAACCCCTTACTTGTACACCACTTCATTAGAAAATATAAACATTAAATTTTATAGGGGAGAGGGGTACTTTTTAGACATCTTCAATTAGAGGAACGTGGTTAGACTTGGTGAACCAACCCTATTCTTTCAACATGATTTAAAGCCTTAATAATGGTTATACATTGGCTTGTACCACTTTTGAAAAATCCCATATGGATTATTCTTTTGGTATTATGCACATTTATTGACATGTTCTCTATTTATATTGTGAAAATAATCCCACTTGTGAATATTTCCGCAATGGATTCAATTTTATTATATCCTCCAGAATGATACCTTCACTATAGGAGTTATGTTCCACATATCGTAACCTATTTCCTTATGGTATATTTTATGAAACCAATATTGTGTTATTCATGTTTTCAACTTGGATAACCATTATACCACCATAGAGTTATATATCTTTGGAGATTCTGTCTTAAAGTTCACTGCCTCTATTTTTTTTATCATGGTAATATCACTTATTTATATTCTATTTTCTATTACATGAGTGTTAATATGGATAAGACATCAATAGATATTTATTCACCCTCCATTTCTCTCATTTCTCTCTTTATTACTACATAGTGAATCTATTTTTAAATAAATAAATTTATTTTTTATTTCAATTAAAGACTCCCACTTGACATATGTGTGGGGTTTCTCCTCTTGGAAAATTATTATTTTATCATATTTCTACTTCTTTCTTATTTCCATGGTTATAATTAATAAAAAATCATCCATTAAAAACATACCTTATGTTGTTATTCTTTGGTTGAGATATTGTCACAAATTTTTATCAACCCTTTTCCCTTGAGCTTCTAGACACACACTAATAATGAATGCCATAATTCCATAGTAGTATCATTGTAAGACACCTTTAATTTTGTATTTACCCAAAATGATTTTTTAGGAATATTATATTTTCATAAAAATTCCATATTTGAATATTTTAATACCCCGCTTATTGATAATTCATGAGAGAGATATCCATATCCAATTTGAGGATCTAAACTTCATTTCAAGTTCTATAATCTTCACATCCTTTTCCTTTAATTTCAAATCCATCTTCTCTAACTTTGACCAATATTATTTTATATATTTAATCCACTTTTCTAGTTGGGGTTTGATTGGGATAATACCTACATTTATTTCCTTCTACATAGACATTAGTTCACCCAGTTTCTATGAATGTTCCTAAAAAAAGTCACTTTGGCCCTTAATATTTTCACCTATTTTTATAATATATCTTTTAGAATCCAAATCCACATTCATTAATCTTTTATTCTCTATAAAGAAATATTATATGAATCCAAGGTCCACTATATGTATGTTTTTTTATTGATTAACATTCTCCTATAAGGTTTGGACCACTCTTTTGTTTTTTAAAGATAATTATTTGGATTAAAAACATAATTTCATTACCTTTTATTCCATGGGATCATCATACAATTTAGTATTTACGATGTAATATGATATTCTAAATTTTTAAGTATGTTATAAAAATTTATTAGAATTATATATATTAATATATTTAGCTTTTATCAAGATAAATATCGATTCTATCATATCAGGTGTATTTTTCTTACTTTTAATATCTTCTTGAATTTTTATATAAGGAAATTTTCACATGAATTATTTACTAATACATCATCACATCCATATTTATGATAATCTCATGAGTTTTACATCCAAACTTCCTTTAACTATAGTAATTTTCTATATATTACATTCAATGTTTTCAATATGTGAAATATAGTGAAATAGTGGGGGGTTTTCCTATACACCATATTGGACAATGATCTAGAAAAGATCCTATTTATCTTATAGTCACTAATTCATTTATTGTAATTATTTAAATCAATATCTCATTGCATGTACCCCATGATATCCTTAACACATGACTATAAGAAAATAAACCTATTCAATTTCTTTCTATCGTACTTAGTTCCATTAAAAGTTGGAGGCCTCATCATTAATTCTATGAGTACAAAAAATACCAAAAAAATCTTACGATCAGACACCTATACATAAATTTTAGGCACTTGTACCCCTTGTTGAACTAAGATAAACATAGGAATCAAAAATGGTAGGGAGTGTGGTAGAGACACACAGAGTTACATTGAATGAAATGGGGGGGGGAGAAGACCACAAGAAATTGAGATTTATGTGGTTTAGAAAACGATACATATATCCATTAAGAGGTAGAATAATTCACTATAATTAGAAACATAATAATAAGGTGATAATTAGAGTTTTACACACATGAAAAATAATTCAAATGTGCTAATAAAGAAGATAATGCATTATTGTACCCACTACATAGTAAGTCCACAGTTCTATAGTACCAAAACAACTGAAGTCCACAATGATATAGTGTCAATGACAAGATGTAAATGGTGCTAAATGGACCGCTACCTATAAAGTATAATACACTATAATGTCCTATCATATACTGCTATAGTTATTTTCCACTACTATAGTTCCCTTTTATAAAGTAGTCTTCATATCAATCTTCTCAAGATGAATGTATTTTGATGCAAAAATATTGATAACCACCCTGATTATGGTAAGTTTCCCTATATGTGAGAAAATTTTAGTAAATTCCACCCATTCCTTCTACTAAAATCCTTTCACCACTACACTTTCATTATACCTCCTATTAACGTCATGTTCTTTCTTGACCTGATAAACCCATTTGTTTTGAAATTATTTCCTTACTTGTAGAATATGTGTCAAATTCAAATTATTATTTCCACATAATTATGAAATCTCCTTCTTTATAGACAACTCACACTTATTCGACTCCTTTAACATCATTTCTTCTTAAAAACATTATGATTCTCTATTTTTATTCAATTAAAAATATTGTATGGATGGTGAATAACTTGGAACATTCCTTCTCACGCTTGTCGACCTCCTCAAATCCACTTGAGGAGTAGGATCCATTGGTTTTGGTATCACATGGTTAGGTACACTTTCAATATCAACTTGTTTATGGTTCCTTGATTCTTTATTCCCATTATCAAATTTAGTTGAATGATGGTCCTTTCAAGGGACACCTTCATTAAATATCGCTTTCCATATTCTCAAGACTTATTTGTTCTTATCATCCTAAAATTGATTTTCACACTCCCCAGCACCGTAGATAATAAAGAAACATGATCTGTACTTATAATAAAACTTTTACCTTGCATCAACATATATATGTACATATATGAAACAACCAAAGACTCATAAATTTGAGATTTTTACCTTTTTTCAAGACCAGAGAACCATGGGTAGTCTTTCTCCCATTTATATAGACAGAATCTTACTGATGAGATATGCTACTATATTTACTGTCTCTTACCAAAAAGTCTTGGGTAACCCCTAGGGTAGACTCATACTCTAATAATGTTCATTCAATGTTCTATTCATCCTTTTAGCAAAACCATTCAAATGTGGTGTACCGAGATGATCTTCCAACATTGAATTCCCTTATTTTTTTAGAATTCCATAAACTCATTGTTTATGTAATCTCTAATATTTTTAGATATTAAGCATTTCATATTTGATCCTAACTTATTCTCCACCATGGTCTTCCACTTATGACAAAACATAAATATATAAGATTTTATTTTTAGAAAGTAAACCCATACCTTCCTATAGATTCACCAATAACTGACACATAATATTGTAACCATCCATAGAAATATTCTCCTACATGGCTCCATACATTTTTGTGCACTGGTTATATTTTATGATCCTTTTTTGTTTTTCCTGTTTTTGAAAAGGATACTGTCTTCTGCTTTCTAAGGATAAAATCATTACATAAGACAACTTCCATCGAATACATCTTTGGTAGCATTCTGTTTGTTTATAGCACCTTCACCCTATTATAGCTCATGTGTCTTAGCCTTTAGTTCCAATTTTTTAATTGCTAACGTAATTTATGAATGCAATCATATCTATGCACATTCATATCATGTTTTACAAGGTACCATTCTTTTCTCCGTGAGCTATGACCACAAATTCCTTGGTAATCATCGATTTACTACTGGTGAATATTTTTCTGAAACCTGTATCATCAAGATACATGAAAAAATATGATTTCTTATAAATATAGGGATATACCTCACATTTTATGGAATTAGTAAACTCTCACTATTGATTTCAATCTATGTATCTCCCTTCCCCAAAATCTTCATGGTCTTATCATCGGCTAGAAATACATTTCCAAAATTTACACAATCATAATTTTTTAGGAATCCGTTCTACAACATGGAATGGAATGATGATCTTCAGTATAAAATAAAATAATTCAAATGGATATCCATAATTATTTGAAACACACCATCAATTAATTTAGACACTATGTTTTTTGTATTGATTTTAGGTGTCTCCGGGTTTTATCTTCACTCCTTTTTAAGATGTCCTTTCTTCCCACAAATCTAGAAAGTAGGACCAATTCCCTTTTCCATTTATCAAATCTTTCCCCTTTATTTTGATAATCCTCTATTATTATCTCACTATGAATATCTAAATTTTACTCTTATATTAGGATACGAACTATATAACTCACCTGACTCTCTTCTTTAAATAACCTAATTGAGGATAAGGTTCTGCATATACTTAAGAAATAGTTTATTTATTCCCTAAAGAATTGCTCACAACTATTTCAGTCACTTCTAAACTGTCAGGTAATGATGAAAATGAAACTAGTGTACATACCACATTTCCAAGTGCCATTCCCTCTAATGTCAATCACCCTGCAATGGGGTTGAATTAATAGACATAATCTGCAAAAATTCTCCCAATAATCATTGTAAGATAGAATGGTTGTCACATAAGGTACAAATTGTTGAATACAGAAGACTTCTCATACATATTTAATAGAGCTTTCATCAACCAGTCTATCATATTCTACTATTTGATATTTAACACCTCATTTTTTTCCAATATAATTCATAAAAATATTGAAACTTATTAATTCATAATCTCTCACTATGTTTGATTCATATCTATTGGATTTACTCCCAGATGTACAAAATGAAACTACTTTTTGTAAATGTAGACTTCGATATACATCCTCTAGTAACTAAAGTTAGTTCCGTTGTAGAGGTAAATATTTATCCTAAATTCCTCTATATCCATCATTCAATTCAAGAAATTAAAACTCAAATTACGATAAAAGTTTTATAGAAACACCAAGAGTCACATGAAAAGGAAAGGGTAAAAGAAACCGAAAATGAAGAAGACCACAATAAATAAAGATTTATGTGGTTTTTGAAATAATACTTCTATCCATGGAAGAGGTAGAAAAACATACTATTATTAAGAGAATAATTATAGGGATATTACTGGGGATTTGAACATAGAAACCCAAGGTCAAATGAGTTAATAAAAAAGATGATGCACTTTTCCACCAACCACACAGTTAGTACCATATGACATATGGATATTGTTCCATTATTTAAAGGAACATGTTCAATATCTAAAACACTCTATGGTGTTATTTTTTAAATCATAAAACTATATATATAAATGTGAATCATTAATAAGACACATGAATTTTACCTGGTTCACCGTAATGGGATAATGAAAGGATAATACACCAATGGCGTGTTGATGTACCTTTAGATAAAAATACTAAATAAATATTTAGCAATGATTTAGGAAAGAAAAACTATTTTTCCTCGTGTAAATACCTATTTTATCATTAATTCACAACTTTAATGAAGGAAAAGTTAGTTTATAGACATGAGGACCACTTCAACTAGTTATATACATTACGGAATCTTTTAGATCAGTACCAATTACTGAAAAACATTACACCTTTTATCCAAATAGATGATCTATTAAGATCTAAATTTTATACACCCATTCTTTTAAAATTATGATGATATCAACAACATGTATAATGTTAAATATTATGTCTTAAAATTCCATTAGTAGATGATAATATACTCTTTTGGTGAGGATTTAATATTGGTATTCTAAATAATAATATCTATATATATCCTATGTAAATGAAAATAATCATGTATATAAATTTTCTATGTTGTTCTCCATCTTTAATTCCTTGTTAAGAAGGATATATCAATGAAACTCCTTATTATTTATTCTTCACTTGGAAGGGTTTGTTAACAGTTCTCTCTTTCCTTCGTCTTCCTTAAATAAACTAGATTTAATAATATATTTGGTTAAATTTTTTATTTGATTTGGATATGGAAATATATATTGACACACATTTCTAGAATTTCTATTATAATTTTATATATATTCTCAAATACTTCAGGATTTTATTCAATTAATGTGATAAATTTCGTTCTTGTCAAAGTTTTATTATCCCACCATGTACCCACTCAATTTGAGTGATCAAAGTTTATGTATTTAAATTGATTCAACCTATTGAAATCTCAATAAAATGTCAACTACTTTAAAATATAACCTAATATATAGTTAACCAACTCTATATTTGTCATATTGTGATTATTATGACTTCATAATAGATACGAATTTCTCTTATAATGCAAGAGAATGACTCTAAGTATATATTTTATTCTTGAAAATTAAAATTCACGTTACTTACAATTTTGGAATCACCAAACCATGACCCGCCCTTTATGATATAATCTTCTTCATATGTGTATACCCTTCCCAATATTCCATTATTTCTTCATGATATAATATTAATTTCTCAATGAAACCTTTATTTCAAAACATCACGATATCTGGACATTTAAATATGAATGTTAAAAATATATCTTCCATTTACTATTCCTATATACATAAGTAAAATTTCCTCAAAAACACCTATGATTTTATTAAAAAAATTCATTATGAAAATTGGCATTCAAATCCCCATTGAAATATTTTATTTATATTTTTCATGGAAGATAAAATTTATTTCTCCATTTATTTTTCATTGAAAATTTACAAGAAATCTAGAGTAAAATTATTCAAACAATTCGGGTGATATTTCTTTAAACATGTTCATGGTGTAACACCCATAACCATGATAGAATATCAACATAACATCCAGATTCATTAACATGAATGAAGTTACTTGTGTCACAAACCATAAATCATAACATGAATTGGTTTCCATTATTCTTTATATAAATATTTTACAGTGGCATCATCCCTCCTAATTAATTTTAATGCAAGAATGATGAAATTACGGTTAATATTAAAAAATTGCGATTTCACATGAAATAGCATATCTTCATATAAAATTTCACACACAAGTATCATTCTATTATTATTTATTCCAAAACATTATGGAGTTAATATCATGTACCCACTCTGAAACTCATGTTTTTTGGACATGAGTTAATATGATGCAACAACTCTTTATTCATCAATGAGATGAATTACTCATACATAAGAATTAAAATCACTAGGCTTCACCTTATGAAACACCTTGTGATTCTATTATTTATTACATATCTAAGACCCCCATAGTTTTAATCTCACATGATATTACCTTTGTGTATTTTACTCTTACATAAGATAGAAACATTTACGAACCACCTCAAAAAAAATCATTTTCATTGAGTTTAATGTTATATATTTTCCCAAAAAATAGTTCTATACCATGAAACCATTTTAAAAAAATGTTTAATCATACCCTATAATTGTAAAACACTATTTAATATTTCATTTATCCTAAATTATTATGATTTCATTCCCTCCTCTAAATTTCTTACAAATTTATCCAAATACTTACTAAAACATAATAAGTATAAATTAACTTTTTAATAATTCAATCCAAGATAGATTTATACATTATACTTTAAACATCTCATGCCATTGTAATGCTTGATCTCCCAAAGACATGTGTATCAATGTCATACTTCTCCATACCATCAAGTCTTCAAGAAGACTTATCATAGTCTTTTATACTCTACAAAAAAAATTCAAATTTCCTTCTTCACCACCATAATGTATGACTATAGTGATTTATAATGATGAAAACCCCAAAAACACATCTTTTTCCAAAATAATTATATTCCTCCATGACAATAAATTTATTTATTATGAATTTTATTCACAACCCTCAATTAAATAAACTAGTAATACTCCATTAATAAAGAAAATTATGTTTTAGATTCAACAAAATAAGTGTGACATGATTTATATTCTTTTTACCCATTTGAAAATAGAATCCAAAGTATTTTGGGGTTTTCCAAATATTCCTTAAGTATATAGAAAAGGTTGTACATGAGTTTTAAAATGTTATTTTTCAAAATTGTCCCTTTGAATAACCTGGTTGAACATATAATCAATTTTATGTTTCCCATAAATATATTAAAACTACATATCTCTATTTACAACCTTCACTTTTTTGGAATGACATTTGATATCAATATATTTAGATCCCATGTGATGCATTGGATTCCAAGATAGATAAATTTCACTTTGATTGTTATAGGTAATTTTAAATAGATTCTCAACCATCACATTTATATCTTACAACTTATATTTCATGCAAATAATTTTTGTGCTTACATGTGTAGTAATAACAAACTCTACTTCAGTAGTGCTCAAGGTTACTAGGTTTTCTTTTTTACATGTGAATTACTACATCCACAAGTTGATGTGTTTAATTTTTCATTTATGAAATTAATGTATGTTTATAGAATTATATATTATATATAAAAATTATAATTATTACATTATTACTATTTTGGATATATTTTAATGATGATCCATTTTTCCATAATCAACCTACAAAAGTCATTTTTAAATTCTGAACTGAACATCCTCAAAACACTCGACATGGACTTAAACAATTATTTAAGTAAATATGACATTAATATAAATGAAATAAAAGTTTTAATGATAAATTAATAAAAAATTTCTTACAAAATAAAACAATCAATACATGTTTATCATATATGAGTTTTGGGAACATACAAATCATGTTAGGACTCAACATAAGGAGTTTCTTAACTCAATTTCCAATCATTGGGTTATACTTCAACTTCATTGACTATATTTTTCCATGATTATATGTGAAATTACCTATGATTATATTATTTTTATCTCCACATATTTTTTTTCGTATTAAAATTGTTACATATAATCATTTCAATGATTAAGTATCACATGTGTGATACAATACTTGTAACGATTATTCAACTCAATATTGTTTTTGAGACATGTCTCATATTATGAAAATAATTCCTTTTATATGGTATATATGGTAATTATTGATATATTATATCATAAATTAATATTTTATAATGATATTTAAATTTACTTTGATGTTATCTCTTAGATGATATATTGATTCAAATGTTATAAAAATTTCTAGGGTTTTTATGGTATCATTTTCAATTCTTTGAGACATAATTCATGTTATTAACCATGTTTTATACTATATGGTGTACATATTACCCCATGAATTAAAAATTTAAATATACTATCTTGTAATTAATTATATATATAGATCCATTCCACATTAATTATTTTTATGTATTTTTATTTGAATGTAACTAAAGTGGTAAATGCTTTATGTTATAATCTCATTTTATTCTAGTTTTTTTATGTCCAAAGTTCATTTAGAGAAATTGTGTGATAATATTATTTTAAACACATATATTTTTTATCATATGATTATTAATATGGATTATTTCCATTAATTTTTCCCCTTTGGTACACAATAATAAAAGAATAATGTTTTTAAGAAAAACTAACGTTATTTCTCCTTTTGATCGGGAATATTTTATCTTATATATCCATGTTTTCAAAAAATATTGTTAAGAGTATTTTTAATATATAAAAATAATTGTTTAAAACTAAATTTTATATACATTTTAATTTTTATAAAAGGTATTAAAAAGTAATCCTTGAAACCTTTTACTTATGACACATTTTTGCTTTCTTTACCAAAGTGTGAATGGAAGGTTTTTTAAGATATAAATATGGACCAAATCATTCCATTATTATAACTATTATTTTATTTAAATATTTATTTAAAATTTTACATGGTTATTTTAAATGAAAATCCTTTTCTAAATATTGTTTTTATTTTTAATGGTGCGAAATAAAAGGCTGTTTTTCCTTTCTTTCAAAATAATTATTTAGTTATTATTTTGAAGGTATTTTCACATATATAAACATACTTTAATTATTCCTATGATTTTGTGAGAATATAATATTTTGATAAAATCCATATTATTTTGATGGATGTTTGATTCTGGATATTTTTAATATATAACCATTAAACCCACTTCTTTTCCATGGGTAAATTGGGCTACAAAGGAATTCTATTTTTTTTAAAAGTATGATGATGATAATGAAAGATTCCATGTGTTATTTTCAGGTATGATTCTTGTAAATTATTGATGATGATAGGTGGTATTTATATAGATTATATAATGGGTATGATTGATATAACTCTCCAATTCATGTGGTAATGTTCCATGTATTTAATGTAAAAAACGATGTATTTAACTTGGGTGGGTTCTTCATTGGGTTTACCTGGGATGAAGTCATTTCTAACATAAGTAAACATAGGTGATGAAGATAATGTTCCAATATGCCAACACATTTTATCCATACTTGCTATGATTTCTTAATTGTTACTTTGACCAGGATTTATAATACATTGATTATTATTATTTATTCTTGTGACTCTTTCTTATGTTAAATATTTTTTACATTTCATATATCAAATGATACATTTTTTATGAGTATGAATTCTCTTATTTAATGATCATTCACTTTGAATTTATTCACATACCTTTATTTTCATCTTGTGATCATCGAAGATATTAAATTTTTAATGCCCATGTTTATCCTTACAGATCATTTTCATTATTCTTATGTTTCCTTTTTCACATGTTATAAATAAAAATTAAATTCACATATGAATATAAGGGTTTCACAAGGGATTTTATGGAGTCTTGATATATAATAATAAAAGGTGTATATAGTGAAAATAAGTTTCACTTGATGAAATGGGTGTTGTTATGTAAGAGTTTTTCCTTGTACTCTAAAACTATAAACCTAGAAGGTCTATGAGAATGTAAGTGATATAATATTTTAGTTTTATGTTATATGTTTTTGATAGATAAAATTGGGTTAAATTTATTGATATAAAATCATTAAATGAAAATATTATGTTTTTAGAAATAGATCCTAAAGTGAGGGTTTCGAGGCTGTTATAGTAGTACATGAGAATTCTCAATGTCTGGAAGATGTCTCATTCAAGAAGGGGAAAATCCTTAGTAAATTTTTATACCAAGGCATGAATGATAACTGGGAAACTCAATAAATCAAAAGGAATACCCTCCTTGATACCATGGTATGTCACATGGGCATCCATAATATGAATATCCTCAGCTGTATAATATCTAATGCGACCACCTGATCCTAGGGGGTATCATATGAATCAATAAAGGGGATCCAAAAGTCAACCTATTGATGTAGAACATAAATTATTAGGGATTTAATCCCATCCTATGCCTCATAATTCTATTTAAATCCCAATGCTACCATGAATTAATAATGGTCTAATGGTATCACCATTCAAATCCCAGTCCCCTATGCATTCTCAATGGTCTCATAGTGTCAAAGTAATCCTTGGAATCTTGGAAATTATGATATTCTCACTACCATATACTCAGATGTTGGTTTGTTAGAAAAATTAGTAGGTAACCATAGATATATCAATCACATTGGATACTAGAAAAAATAGTAATCCACCTCCAAAATTGTTTGAGACCTAATCCCAAACATTATAGGCATCCCTATATCTCTTCCATCTTAACAAGTGATTCTTGGGTATCCTGTCTAACCAAAATAGAGCCCAGACAAATGATTGATTCCAAGGCATCTTGGGAAATTTCATAGTATACACATAAATAAATAAAAAAAATCAAGGGTTGGTCAAACATCCATGATTAAAATCATGACCTTAGAACCATGGGTATTAACTATCAGTTCCGGTTCTAGGGTGACACTCATAACCATCTCTACCCATAACCAAGTGCACCCACCCAGGTTCAACAAAACATTGAGGAACCCACTAGGGTCCCATAGGTCTCCTCAAGCACAAAAACAAACGCTAGGATCCTTTATCATGAAATCATTTATTAGGGAAACACCTATAAATCTGGGTTTGTGAATCCCTCAACATCAAATTCATCTCTACATGATCCCACTTGACTCACTCTAACCTACCTTAGTGGAATCACTCCCAAGAGATGAAAAAAAATCTCATCTTAAAGCCCAAAATTTCATGAGGTTGTTCAAAACACTTGACCCATTGTCAAACCATACAAGGAAAACCTACCAGATAAAACACATTTCAAGGGAAATAAATGACTCGCCCCACCACTTCCTCTCTATCCCAAAGACCTCATTAGATCTCAACAGTAAACCCGGTAACTACATTCGTCTAACAACCAGATCCATACTTCACCACTATCTAAAGGTATTTAAGGATTTTATACAAGAGGAAAAAGGTTACACTCACGCATCCCCCCCTTAGGGTACAAACATCATAAAGAATACCCAATTAGCTCATGATAATGTGCATCAATTACCAATACAAGCATATAAGTCAACAAGTGAAAATGCGGCCTTAACACCTTTTTTCTAGATGAATCGATGAAAATCATTTCAATTAAACAGTTATAATTCAATTAAATAATTCAATTCATTACTCATACATGTAAATTCATTCAAGGGTATGAAAATGTATCACAAGATTCATAAATAACTTATATTAATCCATTAGGAAATTACTGAGTACCACCTATGTAAAATAGTGATATTTTTAATTTTTTTACACATCCCAATAACTCATTACCTAATCTCACCTAAAATCACCCCATCTCAAATGAGCACCTCTCGCATTCCTAGGAACCATACTCAGACAAAATCATAAAAATTAATTAATTATAACAACTCAAATAATTAAACAATTAATTTTAAAATTGGCATAATCAATAAAAACACACTAGTATTCCAATGATCATTGGTTATTTGATAAACAAGGTTCTAAATATCGTCGATAGACCCCTGAATCCAAACCAATCAAAACCCACAACCTAACCACCAATTACATCATTTAATGAATTTATTTTTGAATAAAAACTGATGAAAAATCAATGTTGTGAAATACCATTGATGAAATATTGGATGATGATAGGAATACATAATCTCAGGATATCCTTTACTTGGGAAGAATAAAGGCCCCATTGTATTTAAGTGATTTTACCATGCTCTAGTGAAAACCGCATCAAACCCTAAATGAAAAAAAGTTAAAGTTAAGGTGGAAAATGGGATATTATGAACATAGGAGTAATTGTATACATACCTTGAGTAAAACATAGAAAACCCCAAGAAATGGTGCCCAAAACATTGGGGAAGAATCGAAGGGAAGGGGAAGTCTGTCCAGCCTAGGTGTGCAGAAATAATGGTATAATAGGTTGATTCCCCCTCTTAAAATTTAAGGGGTTAAAACTGTAATTTACCCCATAAAATCCCCACCATCTAAAAAGTAATTTTATGTATTTTTTAGTTGAAACAACCCACAACTTCTGTCGAGGATACTCCGAGCACTCAAGACACCTCCCAAGATCCATTCATCATCTAAAATCATTTATTCGATGTACTGTAACATTCAAAATTCCATTCTAAACCTCTATTCCAAATCCTTCCCATCCACTCATTTAAAAAATTTAATTTTTTCTTGAATTTCCAATATCCAAATTGACATGGGGAATTATAGGTATTACTTGAAAGAATCTTATAATTAAAGGTATTCCATTAACTATGGAATGTTAACATTATATATAATTGATTCAATAAAAATATATATTGAGAATTAAGAAATTTGTTTTATGTATTTTATTGATCATTTAATATATTAGGAATTAATTGGACATGCATATGTGGTTGGTGGAGTCCAAAATTATATATCCCCTTGATGCATTAGTAGGTCTCATGAGATAATAAAGAATGTGTATCACTTGGTCTATGTTATCCCATATATGTAAGGTGTATTGGAATGATACCTTTATAGTAAGACAATAATATCTTGGAACAAGGCCTTGAGGGTAAAATCATGTTTCCTTGACTAAATCCATTGATGTAAGATCATGATATCTGGGAACAAGGCATTAGTGAAAAGATCAAGATGTCTTATCTTAATAATTAAGATGTGTTTCATTGGCCATTCCATCATTAACTCTACACATAATAATTGAATAGTGCTGTTAGATATATAATCATTGGATATATGGTTGTTGAACTTATGGTCATTGGACTAATGATCGTTGTATATATAACCATTAGATATATTACCATCTAGAATATTTGAACCAAATTATTATATAATTTAATATAATAAATTAAAAATAATATAATTCACAACATTCATTTAATTATTAATTTATATTAAATAGGTTTAATAATAATTAATTTTTATAAAAGGATTTTACTATATATGAACAATTTTTCATTATATTTTATGTTTTTACATAAAAGAAAAATTTTAAAAATTTTATAATTCTAATTATATAAAACTAACTCCATATTTGGATTAATTATATCAAAATTATATTAGGGGTGAATTATTTGGATTTTATTGAAAAAGTTAATTTTTAGGTGAATAGTGAAAATATTGTTTTTTCAAATATTGTCACGTTTATGACATCATTTTAATATATTTATGGCTTAAAATTTCATGAAACCATTTGTATAGAATAAATACATGCTTAAGGATTAAAATTAATTATTTATATATATTATATTGAATTTATAAACCTATGGTTGATATTTTAAAACTAATGTAATGTTTCATTCTAATAAAAGAACTAATTTGGATCCTTTTCTTAAATTAAGTAATGTGAAAGTTACATTCAGTTTTGAGTTGGTTTTAACATCACATAAATCTTATTTCATTATTTTTAATCCCATAAATTTTATGAGAACCATTTCTATAGTTGATCTTATTTTAAATTGATTTCATGCATAAAAAAGAATTTTCTAAAAAAAATTCATTGCGTTTTTCATTCTTATAATTAAATTGATTTTGACACCTCTTGGAATTGAATCTTGTAAAAAATTATTATATATTAATAATAATAATAATAATAATAATAATTAATAATTATCATTTTATTTTTATTAATAATGGGTATTTACCATGGTAAATTTTTTTAGACCACTATAAGAGTCAAAAGTGTTAAAGTGGGGGGAGTTAAACTATGACATAAGGCTTAAGATATCACTAAAAATTGTACAAATTTTAATATTTGAGTGTATATAGACCTTAAATTATCCTATATTTTAAAATCTATCCATTTTTTTCCACATTCTCTTGAAAATTACTTTATATTATTTTAATGTTAAGGGTATTTAAAATGGTGTCACTCCCCTCACTTATAAAAGGGAACATCCTATTATCAATTATATACACTTTAAAAGATTAATTTGATAGAAAAATATCTACCCAAATACTACACCAACACCCTTATACATGAACTATTGATTTTTTCTTCCCAAAATAACAATCCAAGAAGACTTAATGTTTTCAAAGGAAATTATCAAAGGACAAGTTTTATGTTCTTACCAAACTTTTTCACGTTTCATTCTTCTTAAACCTATAAAAGTATTTTATAAACATAATTAAATAATAAAATAATTATATTTACTATGATTAAATGTTTTTATATTAATTTTATAACCACTTTTTGTCTCTTTTACATCTAATGCAAAATTAAAAGGCCGATCTAGCATGTGTGCAGACTACCACCTCTACAAAGTGATGTATTTAATTTTTCATCACTAAATCATATGGATGGTTATATTTATGTATTAAATGAATATATAAGATATTTATGAAATTATTAATGTTCTAAAAAGATAAATCATTATCAATTTTTTTCTTTTAATCCATTGAAAAAATGAAAACGTCATCCATGTGTATATGTGAAATGCCACCTTTGTGAATGATGTATTTCATTTTTCATAATCACCATTCATGGATATTTATAAAAGTTTATTTAATATATAAATATGATATAAATTAAATTATAAAAAAATTTTATGTGATGAAACCCTGAACAATGTGAAACGACTGAAACAATAGAATAAAAAAATTCATGAGAAATAAATCAATTAAAACACAAATAATCGATTTTAATAAAGAGTTATGGGAGAATAGGTAAACATAAGTTAGGAATAAATGGTATTAACAATTTTATATATAAATATAGATATAATATATATTATTATTAAATATAAATTTATTACATGTGATGTTGGGACACATCCGACCAAGATGAAATCTAAGGTAAGAGTTTCTCATCTCAAACATCTATGTTTAAGACATTTTGAATTACATACCTCTTACCATTATATGGTGTATATGATGAATAAGTTAAATATATTATATAATGATAAAATTTTTAATCATGGTAATTAATGTTCCTTCTCAAGTTATCTCTTACAGCATGTTTTGATTTATGTTTTATAAAACCCGAAAGGGTTTCTTAGTCTCAATTTTGATTCCTTGAGGCAGGTTTCGTATTACACACCATGTTTTATTTAATATGGTGTGATTAATAACCCATGAATATATTTTGATATGTTATTTCATTTAATTAGTTTGATTTAAAAAACCATATAATTTTATATTTTTCAATTTCTGTTGTTTTGAAGCTTACCAAAGCTGTAAGGGTAAATGTTTTAATCTCACTTTTAATCAGGATTACTTATGATAGAATCTAATTTGGTGGAATTCTATGTTTTTTATTTCTAAAACACCAATTATTTACTTATAATTTAGTTATTTTTTGGGTTTACACGTATTCATTCCATTTCCCTCTCTTCGTCACTCAAAACCACTAAAAAATGTTTTTAAGAAAAATTAACCTTCTCATTTTTTCCAGGAATCATTTACCATAATATCCAAATACTATATTTTACATTAAAAATAATATATTAAATATATTAATTATTTTAATTTATAATTATATTAAATTTATCTTCTTATAAATGTTCTAAAGAAATATTTTTATATTTTTTTGTATGGATCATTTTTATCCCTCTTTAAAAAAGTGTGAAAAGAAAATTTGTTAACATATTTTTCTTGATCACAATTTCGCACCATAATATCCCTTATTAGATATCATTTTTACATTACAAATTTACATGGTTTTTAAATTAATATCATAATATCATTTCCCTATGATTTTTTCATTTTAAAATGTTACTAAAAATAAAAGGATATTATTTTCTAAAAATATTTAAATGGGGGTATCATTTTTTATATATATTTGTATCATTCACTCAAAATTTCCTTAATTAAGAATATAATAATTTAAATATTAAATTATTGTAAATTTTTTTATATTTATTCTAATAAAATTATACTTAAAACCAGATGAAAAGTGTTTATAAATGATTTATATCAGCAATTTGTCAACAAAGTTACAAAAGTTTTAAGAAAGATATTTTTCAAAATTTTTCTTCCATTTTACTCTATAATTTATAAAATAATTTATAATAATATAAAATATTTACTTATTATTAATTTATTATCTTATTTTAAGATTTAAGGATTAATGTTTTGTACCTTATCTCATATAGATGGATTATTCTTAGTTAATTTACTTTCTTTAAGTTGTGTTCTTTAGAACTCTCTGTTATTATTTTGAAATTATATCTATATTGTTTTTTATCATTGATATATATATCTTATAAATATTTTCATAATAATATACCATTTCCACATACGTTATTACCTGATGGAAGCTTATAAATGAAGTTATTCTATTGATATGGGAATATTTAAAATTCATATAATTTATTCATTGCAGATATTTATTTATTATTAAGCTATATTTGTTATTTATTATATTGACCATTAAATACATTAAGAAATAATTCTAAATGTTCAAGTTATGGGAGAGGATTTAATTATATATCCCTTGATGCATCAGTAGGTTTCATGAGAAAAACAAGAATGAATATTGCTTGGTGTATGCTATCCTATAAAGGAAAAGATTGTTAGAATGTGACCTTGACTATAAGATCATGATATATTGGCGTGGGGAATTTATGGTAAGATCATATTGTATTTAAAGGACAATATGATTTTGGATCTTGGTGTCTTGGAATGATGCATTGACATAAAAATCATGTCATCTGGGATCAAGAATTATGATGTTCAATGTCTTGTAGTACATCATTATGAAATAAATTATTATTAACCATGTGATTATTTATATTATTATCCTTTCATATATTTCATTTTCAAGTTTGTGATTTTGTGGAATATTTATTTATTATTAAACAGGAAATATTTTTATACGTTTTGTATTCATAATCGCTTCTTCTTTATTATTTTCCTTACAGAGCATTTGAGCTGACCCTTTCTTATATTTCCATTTCCATAGGTTATAAAGAAATGTAATATATATGATATATCTAAAAGTTAATAATGTGCTCCAACTTTTATGTGAGATATTGAATACTTATTATATAATAATTAAATCTGGGTTTAGTGGAAAAAATTTCCATTGGGTGAGAAATATAAGGGTTATGTTAGGTAATGTTTTTTCTAATTCTCTAAAGATCAAAAAACTAAAAAGGTCTTGATATTTAATGTTAATTAATCATTTATTTGATGTTATAATTAAGGATGGATAAAATTGGGTATCTTCAGTTAGTATCAAATTCATTTTGTAAAGATTCGGTTTTTAGAATCGGATCCCAGAGCACAAGTCTAGGCTATTAAAATAGTAGCCTAAAAATATGACTATTTCTTATACAAGTTGTATATATAGATTGGACACCTTGTATTTTTTTAGAAGGCATAACATTATTTTGGGTACTATTTATGGATATTATATATTTTTTTATATTATTGTATCTACCATTTTTTATATTGTTGGATTCTAATTTTTTTATCGCCCATTTGTTTCTAAATTTTAAATTGAGTCCTGCACTAGCCACCAAAATAGAATTAGTGAAAATAAATTTATCTATAGTGTAGTAACCCTTCCTAATGAGAATAAAAGAGATGAATCTATATAATATATTAATATATTTTACCAATATTATGAGTCTTATTAGAAGAAATTATTTTTTTAGAAACATGAATCAAACAACTTCATTTTCTAATAGATTGTAAATATTTTGAAGGGGTGTTTTCCATATTTCATAGATTTATATCTAATCCAGGAAATTTCATTTGAATAATGTACTTATGGTCTTATTTTTACTCCTCAATTTATTCAAAATATCATTTCAATTTCCAAATTTGATCCTCATAAATCTAACTTAAATATAATATAGAATAATCTGTTCTTTTATGATCTTGGTTTTATACTATTTCTATACATATTGATAATTCATAGAAAATTGATGTATTTTCTCTACTTCATGGATCACTCGAGAAAAAACCTTCTCACTCACAAACTTATCACAAATATATCTTTTAAATTATTCATCAATTAGTGAAATTATTTCATTTCAAAGTAAAATATATTCTTTATAATCTTTCATAATTTTTTTAGAGTGTTACATCAATTTACCTTTTTGACTAATGCCTCTTCCATTGAACCATATTATAACCCCATATGTGATTTTTCATCATATTGTCCATTGATTAATGTAAATTTGTGTGTGAAAATACCAATATGAACTTTCTTTATAAATTAATTGAATTATGAGTAAAATTCACTTAGATATAAATTAAATGTATCTTCATGATAGCTAGAACTTGTTTCATTAGAGGAATTATTTTCAAATGATTCATCAAAAAAATATCCATAATTTTACCACGCTGATTAACATTAGATAGAAATGATTACCCTTTTACATTTTAATTATTGTTTTTATTTTTTCCTATCTCCTCTTACTTTTAAGGGTATTGGATAAGACCTCTTCATTTGGAAAAATATGAATACACATATGATTTTCTATATAAGGCACTACTATGAATTTTTAAAATATGTAGTTCATATCTTCTGATAGAAACTCCTAGGAATGGAAAAATTTTGATCCAAAAGGGGGGAACTTGTTCCCATATACCAATTGAGATACCCATAGGATTGTGTAATCACTTGAGTAGGGGGATGGGGGATAGATTATGTGTGAATTAATTTTAACTAATTCTTAATATCTTGAAGATTTTCTGCTATAAAACTTCTCACTATCCAAACCTCTATAACCTATTAGGATATAAATTAATATATTTATCTCTTACCAAACATGAAACAACCACATGAAACCATACATATATTGTATCTCACTAGACACACACCCTCTCAATTCCAGTTACTAAAATTAATTACACACTCTTGAAGTTGATCTTCCATTAGCATAGGATGTCATTACATCAATGTGATCTAATATACTTCCCCAAAAAAAGTATTTAAATGCTTGTACATCTTCAACAATAAAAACATGAAACTTGATCTTTATAAATTTCTGTATTCCTAGATATTTTCCAATCATTTTCACTATATTATGTTAATAGTTTAGCTACAAGATCTTCAATAATACTTTATTTCCCTAATAATAATTGAATGATACATAGACCATGAAAAACATCAATAGCATCAGTCTCTCTCTCAAATTTGTTTGTATTTATTTCTCACTACATTATAAATATAGTTTATCACATGATTTCTTCTTATTATACTTTTTCTTTGACTAAATATATTAGATTAAGAGAAATAACTCAATATTATTATTATTATTCTTCTTCTCATTATTATTCTTATTCTTATTAAATACCAAAAAGGTTTTTCTTCATTAGTTCTATAGTGGGTAATTTTATCTTCTCTTTGTATTTTGAGAGTGTCACTCTCTTTTTTTCAGTGAAAAAGTTCTATTACCTCATGTAATCTAAAATTTTACATTTTTTGAATCACATAATTTCCTTTTATACATATTTTTTTACTGAAAATATTCACCAAATTAGTATGTGAAAAAATGTTAAAACATATTTGAATTTTTTTTCAAGTGGTAAATGTTCTGACATACCTTTAATAAACCCACATGACATAAAATGTCTGTTTCATAATCATAGAAATTTAAAATTTCCTTTTAATTAATTTAATAATCTCTTTGTTGGTTTTTCATTTAATACACCAAATATGATTCTGTAATTATAAACATCACAATAAGCCTTTACTTTGTGGTATTATAAAACTAATTTTTTTATCAACTTCTCCTCATGTAAATTATATGTTTTTATGAGAAATATCTAGTCATGAGTACCATGATCTTAGTAATTTATTTTATATATAGACACCTTATTCAACGCACATACATTTTCCTCATCAATATCAGTTACGAACCAACCGATTAGCAAATATATACTTTTTTACCACAAAAAACTGAAAAAGATATATTTAATATCTATTCAAAATATTTTGAATTTCCTTTGTATAAAAATAATTAATAAGACTTATTGTTTAAATTATTTCAATAAGAAGAAAACGTTTTTTAAAACCAATACCTTTAATTTAGTAATACCCTTTCTACACAACTCATGATTTTCCATCATCAAATTTATATATTTATTAACTATTTCTTAAAAAATAACTTGTTTTATGATATCTTTTTTGTTCACTAACCCTATAATAAGTTCAAATAATTCATTATTATTAATTTTTTTAAGTTATCTACTCGTTTATTAGAAATAGAATTTTTTATTTTTATGAATCCTCAAAGTTTCTTGGCTCTATAAGAGACAAAGAATTTGTTATTTATATTATCCTAGTTCTAATAATTTGAATAAGGAAATATTTATCACAAAAAATATCCCATTCAAAAATTTTATTTTTAAATTATATTTTCTTAGTGTTTTAGGCATGAAACATAATTTAATCAATCATCCTCTTATAAATAAATTTTATGATGAGTATCATTTTTTACTAAAACATTTGAATAAAATAATCATTAATATCTTCATAATTTTGTTTTACCATTTGAATATATAAGGATATAATATTTAATGATAATGATGTCTCAAAATTTTTTAATCATATACTATATACTTTTAAAATAAACATTATTCATTTCTATTAGTTGAATAACATGGAAAGATACCCTTACCACCTTTATTTAATTTTTATCTTTTACTTCCAAATGAAAAAATGTTTTTCAGACTCATTTTATTCCACTCAATTGTGATCAAGAATACGTAATAGGATGTGATAAAAAAACTATGATAACTTCTTTCTAGTACGTTTTTTAAACTATTTTTTAATTCAAAATTTTCTTTTTATATAATCTATTATTCTATTTTACAACTCAAATACATTTTTATGTGTTCTCACATCCATGCATTCATAAATCATTCCATTCATCTTGAGATAATATTATACCATTTTATTTTAGGATAGTATTCCATTTCTATAACTAAATGTGATAATTTTTTTACCATACATATTTTGAACTACCCTAGTATAGTACACAATGCAATACAACGCATCTATTTTTTTCTCATCTCAAAATACATATTAAATATTTAAGATACCTCTTTTTATTGAATTTGAGGATGTTTTATGCTGAATTTTGGGAATATTCTCACATTTGTGACACGAAAGATGGAAAAATCAAATTATTTTTGATTTTATAAGATTATTGATATATCATGAGTGGATGTGGAGTAGACCAATATTTATTTATATTAAGTGATCATCATGACATGGATATTTTAATTCGTTTAATAATATTATTTATTTATTAGATATAATTTATTGTTGTGTTATTTTAGATGTAGGAATTAATCCATAGATGTTTTTGGAGAATTTAATTATAAGTTTTATGCGGGAGTTAGTGATAATGAAATTAAAAATTTTATATGAATTTTCCCACCCCAATGTTTCTTTCACCTATGATCAATTTTCAATTTTATTTACTATTTTTTCATGCTAACTCATTGTTATTTTTGGTTACTTTATAACCAAGTCCAGGGTCAGGTGTGTTGCATGAGAGTCGTTATAAGTGTGGACCACAGCTTGTACCTGGAAAAGATATATGAATTCCACCAGATGGCCATTGAGGGCCACCAACCTATAGGTGGACTAATCAACGATGACATGTGCTATAGAAAGTTCATTAGCTAGTAAGTGAATTTCCACCAACTGACGAGTCAAATTTCTAGGGATGAAGGAATTCTTCCTGCAACCAATGACTCACTGGGGACTAGCCACTAAATAGTTGGTGTGAAATAGTGTTTGTAGGACTTCAACCTATAATCACCAAATAGCGATATGGTTACCATTATCCAATTGGTAGAATCCACCAGCTAGATGATGATTTCGGTCTAAATGAGAAAAGTAAGGGTAAAATCATAATTTTAAACCAATTTTTTCTTTTAATTTCTTATTACTCCTCCATTGAAATTTTCTCTACCTATATGAACCTAAGAGACATATTTAGAAATTTTTAACACTCCCTACTTGAATCACTGGGAAATCAAAGTTCCAATCAAATATGTGATCATATTTTTGTTATGTTTAACTCTGAATTGGTCTTAGATCCAATTATTCAATGTGTTACTCATGTTTATTTTTATTTATTGACCATGAAAAACATTGTAATTTATATTATTCAGGTTTCTAAATAGGGAAATGATGTTCTTGGGATCTTCTTATTGATTCTTCTGGCCTTCTCTATCTCTCTAGGGATTTTAAAGTCCTAATGGTAGTTTAAATTCCTCGAGTTTTGAGGTATTTGGTTTCGTAAAAAGTTTTTATTCGATAAATCTTTATTTATTTTCATTTAAATTAGTTTTTTAAATTTATTAAGGGATTAATAAATTTTTTTATGAAATATGGAGGTTTTGGTAATTTATATAAAATAGAAATCACATAAAATTATTGATGAAAATAAATTTTCAAAGAATTTTTTATGGTTTCATTGGTTTTATAATTATGTCTATGTTCAGTTCTATTTTGAATGGTTTTAATTGTGTGAAAAAGTATGCCATGTGTGATCATATATGAGTCAGGGACCCATTCATGAGAGTAAACTCTAACTCCATTATCTTGTTGTTGTAGGGTAATGTGTGCATCAGGTGGCATAACATTAGGTAGGGAACTATTATCAAAAGTGAACTCTTACCCCAAAGGTCCATTTTCTAGGATAATGTGCATAACTAGTATCCATATATGAGGTAAAAATCCATTCTAGAGAGTGAAAAATTACTCCCAAGGCCTATTTATCTAGGGTAATGTGTTCACCATGAAGCCTTTGATAGTAGAATTTGTATTGAGATCCTTACTACCCAAAACTTATTTACCCAATGCCTAATATCTGTGTTTCCTACTATTTGAATGTTTGTTTGAAATATTTTACTGAGATTATTTCTATTGAAATGATTTAAAAAACAAGTTTATTTAGAAATTTTTAAAGTCGATAAAAATATAGTATTTCAATACATTGAAATAAATTGGTAATACTCAATCTCAAACATTATTTAATTTATTTGGAAAAAATGGTCTATATTACAACTACTGCTTACAGAATACTTTGTGGGATCCTATAGGTCCTGTTTTTCTCACAACATACATACACATTTAGGTGTAATATATAAATTGTTTTATATGATGTATGTAAGGAAAGTAATCATAGGGTGGGGGTGTGTTTTTTCATGAGCAGGTTGAGGGAGTATTGAGGTGAATTTATGTCTTGTGGAGATAGATTATTACTATAATTGTGTACTATGATAGGGTTTGTGGTTTTGGATGATAATTTTCCTTTCTTTACATCTCATTTACACTTTATTCTTATGTTTGTATACCGAAATTATTTTTTAAATGTCATCTTTGGTTTATGATATTTTGTGGTGGAATAATACCTAATGATAGATCATGATGAACACAAACTTATTTCCATCCTATGTGGATCAAGAAATCCCTTCACACGATGTGAGGGATGTCTTAGGTTCTTGGTTAGTTGGGTGATCCATGTTGGTTTGTGATAAAGTTTCCTTAAAGGTAGGTTTATCTATTCTCATTATGGGTATAAACCCTGAGATATATTTTTTTATATGAGATAAGATTTTTAGTACTTAAGAGGGAGTATGTGAGAACATTCTTGGAAATCACTCATCATGAAGAGCCTTATGTTACCATGAAATGTTATGAAATGATCTATAGGGATATTGAGTAATTTAATTTCAATCTTCTTTTTATATGTCCCTCTATGATTCTAAATGAATTTAAAATTTAGTTTTTGAATCGATTATTGCGTTTAATGTTTTATATATCTTCTTCTAATGTTATGTAGTACTATTTACCCTTGAAGCTTTCCATAAAGTTTTCAAGAGGGTGATAATGAAATACCTTTATAGGGAAACTCTCAAATTGATTATAATAACATCAATGAATGTTCACACAATCTAATCTATAGATGAAGGTGTGGTATCTTCCCCTACTCAGGCTTGAAAGGAAAAACCTCAAATTATAAATGATAAAAAATGACCATAGGAATTTATTCATTAGAAACCAATTTCTTTCTAGTGGATTATTAATATTATATATGTGGAAAACTAGTCGAGAAAAATTGAAAGACTATTTTAATTCCTAGAGATAAAATTTTCCTTCACACTGAGGTCTAGTATCTTTTTTATTAAAGGCTTGAGTAGAAAATGGAAAGACATAGTAGTTTTAGAAAAGAATAATGGGGAATTAGAGTTTAAAGAATTCAAGGCCATCATTATCGGGAAATTATACCTAGAGTCTATGATCTTGATTAAGTCCTTGGAGATACTCATCCTTGATAAAGGGAATTGGGAAGTGATGGAATATACTAATTTCTAAAATAATCTAACTATATTATTATATAATGTTTTTGAAAATTATAAGATAATATAATGAAGGTTTTATATTGAAATTTTATCTTATATCTAATCACAATTTTTAATGCTAAATATTTATACCAAATATGATGCGGAGGATAAGGAATTAATGATATAGTTTGAATTGATGGGAAAGTCATGACTGATAAGAGTTCATCCATACTATAATGGTTTCTTCATTTTTTTCATTTATGTGGGAGAAGAAGTAGAGTGAGTTTCACAAAAGAAAAAATGGTCGTGCCTCATAAAATTTCTATTATAAACTATCGATAGATTTTAATGGTCTTACTTATTACTAGTGTGGCTGTACAAGAAACAACATTTTTTTTAGTCATACCTCTAAAAACATTCAAATAAGGTGTACTCTATGTTACCTTATATAATTCTATCATACTATTTATTTTACTTGTTCTATTATATAATCATTGACACCTGGAGTATTTGTAGATAAGTTAGATGATTCACAAAAATCAGAGTTCCTGAAATAGGCCTATATAATGAATCAATTAATCATAGTAAATGAGTGTCCAATTGATGTTTATGTGGGTCCCCTAACTATGATAGGAACCATTTTTTATTTATTATTTATAGTTTACTTTATTTGATTCAAGTTTCTCACACTTTTTTGTTTCAACATACAATATGGATCTTTTAAAACATCCAAAAGAACTCATGCCCTATATTATAGAGTTGGAAATTCCTATAGGAAAGAAGAAGAAGAAGGGTTTATGAAGGACCTTATTTTCTATTTTATATGTGTGATGTTGAGTTAGTTTATGATTTTATTGTCCTTAATCTAACCCTCTTCTATTTTATTATCAGGATAGATTAGTTTATTTATCATTTATATTGAATTGATTTTTGTCATTGATGGGTGAATTTTATCACATATGATGTAAAATATTATGTTTTTTAAGGAGATTGTAACATGTGGTCTAGTTAGGCGGGATCTCCCCTTACAATGCATGACACATTTAATTATTTTTTTCCAGCTAAACATGGAAATGAATACTTTAGTTGTTTGAATCCTTTGGTAGTTGATGAATTTACTAAGGAGTTTCCAGATGTGTGTTCTTATTTTCCTATAGAGAGGATTGTGTATTTCTTGATTGAAAAATTTTGGGGAGATCAACCATTATTTATTCCATCTTACCACATGGTTACTACTTATTTAAAAGAAATGAAAATTCAGTTGTATGATTTTATAGATAGGGATTCATATTCCCAAGTGTGTCACCCTAGTTGAATCTTGTGCTCTGGGCCAAGAAGGATGATGAAACTCTCCACTTATGTGTTTATTATAAGATGATCATTCAATTATTAGTCAAGAATAAGTAACATTTTTGTCTCATTGAGGATTTATTAAATCCGTTGAATAGGGTAAAGTCATTCTGAAAGATTGATCTTCAGTCTACTTATCACTATCTTAGAATCAAATAGTCATATATTTCAAATAATACCTTTAGGAGTAGGTATGGTCATTTAGAGTACCTCATGATTATTATTGTCTAACTAATAATGCTACATTATTCATGAAATTGATGAACTGAATATTCTAGAAGTATCTTGAATATTTTTTTGTGGTGTTCATGGATAAAATTCTCATGTAATCAGTGACCAAATATGATCATGTGTGTCACCTGATACATGCTTTCGGAATCCTAATGTGCCATTAACTATATGAAAATGTATTAAAATACCAATTATGTATTTAATAAGTTATGTTATGGGGAAAAATTATCTCAGAACATTGTATCTTAGTTGACCCTGAAAAGTTGATGTCTATCATGTTATTGTAAGAATCATGGAAGAATCTAATATTTAAATATTTTTGGTCTTATAAAGATATTATAGGTTGTTTTTGAATTATTTCTAAAAAATGCATCCCCTTTACAATCTCCCACCTAGAAAAGGGATGAATTTTATTTGGGAATCAAAGTTTCATGCTTTATATGATGAGTTGAAGTGGTTTAGGAACTCAACACCTATTTTGATTATATAAGTGGTCATATATGGATATATGATTTTTTGATAATTTGGGTGTAAGTCTTGGATATGTACTTATGAAAGGGGATCATGTGGTGGATTATAGCTCACATCACCTTCGACTACATGTGAATAATTATACCACTCATGATCTAGAACTCACAACTATTGTTCTTGACCATAAGATTTGGACACAATCTATATTTTAGTATAAGTTTATCATTTACTCTTACAATAATATATTGGGGTATATCCTATCTAATATATATTTGATTATACTGTAGAGATGATGTGTGTAATTCAAACAATCATTCTATTTTAACATTGATTGTACTATGATATTTTCTAATGTGGTTACTAATGATCTTATTAAGAATTTTATTTCCTAGGTCATGAGAAATGATAAGGGATAATGGAACTTTATGAGAATATTTATATAGATACACTTGGGAGTCCGATAAGAAGACTATTGTAATGTCCTTGCAAGTATCAAAATTGTATTCTGTCTTCTAGAGAAGATCCTATATGGGTAACAACATGATAAATAGTTACATAATATTATAGACTCCATATATGGTGGGGAGACTATAAATGAATGGTCGGCTCATTGGAAGGTATTTTTTACTTCATGAATATGTTTTCTTCCATTTAGCCATGAGAAAAGATGCAATATAATATTTTCATAATTCTCTATCAGCTGTCCACCCTAGCAGTACAGATATGTTTTATAACATGAAGAGTCGATTTTGGTGGGCTAGTATAAGAAAGGATATAGCCAAATTTGTATCACTATACTACAATTTCTAGAAGATTAATGTTAAGAACTAAAATCCTTCTTTGTTTCCCTGTCATATTCCCATTCCGACATGTAATTGTAATGAGATATTGATGTATTTAATTTCTAGATTAAATTAAACTACCTAGGGTAAGAGTTATATTTGGGTGGTGATTAAGTGGTTAACCATGTTGGTTCATTTCATACCAATTCACAACACCACCACAGTGGTTTACGTGGGTTATTTTTATGTGAATGTGATCATTAGATTTCATTGGGATTCAATGGACATGAGATCAGATCTAGGTCCTTATTTACCTCTCAATTTTGGAAGGTCCTTCAAGATGTGATGTAATCTTGTTCATGTTGAGTAAGGCATATCATCCTCAACAGGTTGGGTAAACAGAACATGTGATATAAATTTTGGAAGATATTATTTGTGCCTATGTATTATTATTTATAGGTTCTTGGTATGAAATTTTGCGTTTGGTTTAGTTTACCTATAACAATAGTTAACAATTAAACATTAATATAGAACTTTTTGAAGTTTTATATGGCTAGCATTGTAACTCACCTCTATATTTGCTGGAGGTCAGTGAAGATTCTTTACTTGGATCATGTTTGGTTAAGGAAACAATTTTAAAAAATCTTGGTTATTTGTCTATATTTATAGATGGTTCAAATCTAGTACAAATATTATGTGCATAATAGTCATTTTACTTTGGAGTTTTTGGCTTGTGATTAGGTGTTCCTGAAAGTTTCACCTCATTTGACTCACCAACATCTTGGGAAGAAAGAGAAAAATGCTCTGATGTATATGGTACCATTTGAGGTCATCAAAGAACCTAGATAATTAAAACATGACTTGAATTTACCACCTTAGTTTCTTCAATTTTCATGTATTTTTTTTCTTAAATCAATAAATACCAACCTGAATCATCTCATGTTTTCGATTGGGAATACATTGAATTAGAACTTGATACATCGGTGATTGAGAAAACATTTTGAATTCTTGATTATCCTATAAAAGTTCTAAATTGTAATTTTATACAATTAGTCTGAGTTCAATGCCATAATTGTTTTAATACTCATGATACAAGGGAGTGGGAGTCATTTATAGGGTAGTGGTGGAATCATCTCATTATAGATTAGTAAAACATAGATTTTTTGGGGAAGGAGGTAATATGGTTGATAAAATTGTCACACCCTAGTGTTTCTTTTAGTTAAGATCACTATATTATTTCATTTAACTTATTTTCCAACTGATTCATGATTTTTATGTTTGTTTTCTATTTTTTGAGGGTTTTAAGTGTCGACTGAGAGTTTGTGTAAGTATGAACTAAAGTGAGTAGCTAGAAAAGATATAGGAGGTCAACCATAAAGATAGTGAGATCCACCATCTAGTTGGAGGATAGACCTTGTCCAACCCACAATATAAGAATTCCATCATCTAGATGATGAAAAGACACTGGATAGCTAGTTGATGTTTTGGGGTTATGGGAATTCTTTTTGGTAACCACCATATCACCAGTGACTAGCCACTGGATAGCTGGTTGAATCCACTAGGTAGCCAATGATACCGATCTAGCAAATAAAATCTCTGGGACAATTATAATTTTCCTACTCAGCCTTGTTTTATTTCTTATTTATCTACCCTAATCCTTTTATGGACCTTTAAAAAACTAAGTTTCCTCTTTTTATTTTATTGAGTCTCCCAACATGAATCTCTCGAAGATCAAACTGTTGATCGATGTTGTGATCCTATTTTGGCAAGTCTAACTTTTAATTGGTCTTGTATCATCTTCTTCATCATTTTCCCCTTTTTTCTTGCTATATTTCATCCATGAAAACCATGATAATTCCTTGGATTCTGGTTTTTTAATTGGAATTTTTTTATAGGTCTATCATTATTTCTTCATTGGTCCTTATCTCCTTCCAACTTGTAAACCCCTTCTGATAGTTAAAATTCCATGTGTTTTGAGTTAGGTGATTTCAAGAAAAGGATTTATTTTATAATTTTTTATCTTCTAAATTGGTTTCTAAAATTGATTAAAGGATGATTTTTTTGATGAAATATAAATGTTTTTGTTATTTATATGAAATGGATTTCCCCGTTATATTGTTTATGAAAATGGGTTTTCAAAGTATATTTTGAATGATTGAAAAGGTTGAATTATTAAATTTATATGGAATTAATTTTTGAATTGTATTAATTGTGAAAATGGTAAACCATGTGTGATCATATGTTAGGCGTGGTTCTATTCTTTAGTGTCATCTCTTACCCCTTAGGCCCACTAATCTAGGGTAATGTGCACATCAAGTGGCCTAATATGAGATAGTGATACATTCTAGAGAGTGACATATTACCCCATAGGCCTGTTATTTTAATGTAAGGTGCACACAAGATGGCCTAATATTAGGCTTGGAGACATTTTTAGGAGAGTACTCTTACCCCTAGCCAAGTTATTCTAGGGTAATGTGTTCACCCAATTGATTTTGATCACTAAATTCATATGAGGGTCCTTAATACCCTATACTTAATATAAAAAAGATATAATCTTCATGTCTTATACTCTATATAATGTTTCTTTGGAATGTTTTTATAAAATGATTTCTATATAAATTATTTTAAAACTGGTTTAGTTGGATATGTTTTCCAATTTTTTAAAAAGGGTGAACTTTTATGTTTTGAAATAAATTGTGAATAAATATGTTTTAAATTATTTTATTTGTTAAATAATATTTGATTTATATTATTAACACTAATTATGAAACTATTAGTGGGATCATATTTGTCCTATTTTTCTCACACCTTGAATACAACTTTGATTATGCAGATCTTGTTTTTATCTAACACTGGTAAAGGAATGGCACAAAATATTGGTGGTGGGTTTTTTTGTTATTTGGGTGTGGGAGTATGGTGGTGACTACATATCAAACAATGTGAGGCTATTTCTATTCTTATATACTTTGGTTTGGTTTGTGTTTTTTTGAAACTAATTATTCATTCTTCATATCTCCTTTTCACTATTGAATTATACTAGAATACTAAAATTATTTTTTTATATTTAATCTTTGTTTATTATATTTTGTGATAGAATTATCCACAAAATTCGTTCTTGATGACCGGACACTCATCTCCAATAGATGGGTATTGAGAACACCTTTGGGGTTTTGTTAGGGAGGGATTAGGTTCCCTGTTAGTTGGGTGATTTGGGTTCATTATTTATATACATGGTTTATTTTAGAGGAAACATTAAAGTATTTGAATCTATGATGATTTTTTTAAAAATATATAATTTAATATAACAGATAAATTTTGTAATAAATATGTACTAACTCATTCAAAGGTATGTGATAAGAGGTGACATATTTAAGATATGGTGGAATTATTGATTCATTTTATGATTTGGATATGCATGGAAGTCTGTGATAGACATAATAATAATTTATGTATGATTATTTATCTATAATGGTGGTATATGTTTATAATGAGAATTTTTTGATAGAAATTATTATGTCTAGTTATGCGGAATTAATTTAATTAGTGAGGTGTTTGATTGAGTGATTTAAGAATTCAACAATAGATACTATAATAGAATAGAAAAATTTATTATGGAGGAAATTTGATTTAAATATTTATTATGGGATTTTCAAATGGTGAATTTATAATGAGAATATGTGGAATAGTTTATTAAGAGAGGTTATTCTGTACACCTCTAATCTATTTCACTTTATTGAGATCTCTATTTTTTTATAGTGGTGGATATTATGAGGAGATAAGATTAGACATTTGAGTATTGTTTTTATAATTAATATATACAAAATTCATTATTTGGTATATTTTATATGATTCAGGCATTGTGTTTGATGATGTGTCAAGGTCAAATAACTCTCATTTTTTATGATTCCATTTTTCGGGTGTAAAAATTATGGCTTATGATAATAGGTAAGGGGCCATTAAAAATGGAATGGGGGGCATACCAAATACTATATTTTCATTCTTGGACCATTATTCTTTTAAATCCTAAAAACATGAGTTACACGAGGAAAATTTCATGTTTTATAGGTAGCTAGTAATGGCCTGCACATTCACATGACACTATAAATCAATGCTTATTTTTAATTAGAGAATAACATTTTAAAAATATAATATTTAAAATTAGTATTTAATATATATAAATCACAAATAAATGGTTGATATTGTAGAAATATAGGAGGAGAAACTATTGATGCAACATAAATATAGTAGAAAACATTAAGATTAAATTTATTGGAATGAATTTTTTTGAGTATGGAGAATTCAATTACATGAATATACCAACATTTCTAATAACATTCACAAAACATTGGTTTCTAAATAGAAATAAAATAGAATTCTGTTTCATACCAGCTACTCTAATGGTTGGAAGATAATCAATATTCAAGGATTTGTAATGTTTGATGTTCACAAAAATAATAAGAGTCTCTATTACCAACAAAATAAAGAGGGAAATAATACATAATACCAAGATCTAAAATAATATAAGCTAACAATGAATGATAAAATAAAATAAAATCAAGATAATGATACTATATTACTTCCCTTGAATAAAATTATTTAATTAAGAAGATGAATGTAGATAGTACTAGAAATTGTACATTTAGAAAACTATTGAATCCCAATTCAAGTTTAATTTATAAATGCATATTATAAATAATAATGTAGTACGACAAAGTAAAACTCGATAGTTTTATGTAGGCATATTGAAACAATAAATTTAAAAGGCTACTAAAAGTATAATATATCAAAGTATCGATATTTAAACTACATATTACATTTCTATTAACTAAAACAAAATATTATTTCAGACAATGCATATTATACATGAGTTGGATGTTTGAAATTTCAATGGTAAAACTATAAATGATGAAGAATACTGAATCCAAAATATAATAACAATTTTTATTGTATATTATATTGAAGCATTAAGATCGAATCCATGTTGAAACTACATATAAATTCAAATTAACACAATCTGCATTTTTTTTGAAACTACATAATTATATAAATAATTTTTTATTATGAAACTTAATCAAATCATAAAGTATAATATTAAAAGACATAATATTCAGTATTCATATAATGTTTATCCTATTAAATAATCATAAGAATTGATTAATGAATGAAAAATAAAAGAAGAATATGGTTTAATGGATAACCAAAAGAAATAGAGAAATAAGCATTACACTTGAAAAAAATGAATGACATTATTAAATCTAGCATAGTAAAAGACTAAAAGTTTAAATAAATTACCATTCTAGAAGATTTAATGAGATTACATAGAAAATAGTGCAAGATTTCTAGCTACCTACATCAATTTGATCTTTCACTTTCCCATGAAAAATATGTTCATCGATGTGAACCCATATTCTAAAATCAATAGAATCTACACATCCGACACCAGGAATAAGAAAAAATCCCAGTAAGATGACATCGCAGAAAAAAAGAATCCGAAAAAGAAGTATGAATTTACAAATTAAACATAGATCAAAGCAAAGTGAGGTTTGTACAAGAAAAAATCTCAAACAAATAATCAATATAGATGATTGAATGGGAATACATAGAAAACAGAGACTTTCCCAACAGAATCACTAGGTACCTACTTCAACTGAACTGACACCATCCCATAAAATACCTTTTTTTTATTTAAACCCAAACCCTAGAATAAAAAGAACACACACTTCATAATACAGAAAAATGAAGGAATTACAATAAATTTCCATCAGTGAATAGATGGATAAATAAATCTAGCACGCACTAGGACATGGTTCTAGAAAGAAAGAAAAGGTATTTTTTACTAGTAAAATTTTCAAGCTTCATCTTGATAACGCCACATTTATGGATGAAGTGGGTTTCCTCCTAGAATGATTAAAATAACTAATGGAAGTGGGGAGAGGGGATAATAACCATAAATGAAATTCTGAATGAGGAGGAGGTGGATCAAGAAGAGGCGAATAAGTCATAGGTGGTGAAGGAAGAGTAAGAGGATCTAGAGATGGAGGAGGTAGAGAAAGAGATGGCAGATATGGTAGGGGATGAGGTAGTGGTGGAGTAGGCAGAGGGCGAGGAGGTAGAGGAGGAGGAGGCAGATCTGAAGGAGAAATAGTAGGTAGAGGTGGAGCATACAGAGGCAGAGCCTACAGTGGTGGAGGGGCCAGAGGTAGAGTCACTAGAGGCAGAGGCACCAAATGTGGAGGATCTGGAGGCATATAAAGCATAGGCGTAGGAACTAGAGTAGGATAAGGTAGAGGCATAGGATAAAGGGAAGGAAGAGTTGATGCACCTATAGGGGTAGAATCCATAAGAGGAGAAGCTGTAGGTTGAGTGAGTAGAGAATTTGTTGGCACAAAGGGTTGTCAAGGAGGTAGTGTGATCCAAAGGCAGAGATGAAAACCCTAGGCATATAGAAAGGAACCCATGAGAGGGTGTGGTTGATTTTGGTGGAAATGAAAAAAAAAATTAATTTTTAAGGAGAAGAATTCATAATGGGGTGACACATGTATAGGAGACCACCCATATTTAGTATATATATAGATGCACCCCTAACTGTGGTCTAGGTATTCCAATTTAGTATTTTAAGTGATGGTCATGCCAAAAATGACATAAGAAGGACAATAGAGTATATAGGAAATTCCATATTTTAACAATTTATATAAAACTACTTCGAAAGATGGTTTATTTCATTTTATTAAAGAAAAAAATTTTATTGAGGAATATTTATGATAATTATGATAGCTAATCCTTTTAGGGTCATCAGATTGAGAAATTATAGAATTATGAGGAATCACATAATGGTAGGTGTATATAATCCATTATTATAATTAGCTAGTCTATATATAGATTGATGATGTATTTTAATTACGCATTATTTATATATTATTCTAGTAGTATTATATATATATATATTTGAATAATTATTTATAAAAAAAATACTTATAAAAAATATTGTTTTTTATATCCAATAAGTACATCTAATTGTGTGTTTATGATAAAATATGTTAAAATTATTTTTGATGATGGATGTAATAATTTTTTTGATAGTCCGTTGTGTTTTTCAAATTTAATTTAATGGAATATTATTATAAAGATATTTTCCTTGGATTTAATCATAAAACAAGTGTGTTTTTTGATTTAAAAATAGATGTCTGTATAAATGAGAATATATATTTCATATACTAGTTTTATTATTTTTTGAAATATTCAAATTGATATTAATTGGGTACAGGACAACTCATTTTTGTTTGTATTAATTTTCTTTTATGTGTATATTACACTTTTATATTACATATAATGATCTTTTGGTATGAAATAGGGATTAATATAATTCAAATATGTAAGTTATTAGGACTAATTAAACAAGTGTAAAAACCAGTGATCATGACCTATGGGTATAAAAACTACTTGTTCTTATATTAGGGGCATTCTATGTAAACTCTCTTATTCCTTTATGTGGTACATGTTTTAAAACAACTCATATTCCTTTATGAGGGACATGTTATGTAAAACCTCATGTTCATTTGTGAGTTTAATGAGAAACCTCAAGTTTAGAAACATGTTTTATTCTTTGGGGATATTTTCATGAAGCATTGATTTTGGTAATATAAGGAAATTATTATTTATATTGAACTATCTAATTAAAAAAATACATCATTTTTTACATTGTAAGTTTATAGTTATGATATAATAGCGTTATCGATGGTTATTATTGCAGAGGGATCCATCATCATTTATGTTTATAAAATAAAATATGGTTTTATATTAAGACAATAACTTATTTATTTATTATTGGAAAAAGGGAATTTTTATTTGAAATTATTTTTGATTAACTATTTATTTTACAATGTTTTCTCAAAATTTATTTGACATTACATGTTAACAATAATCATGTATAGAATTATAATGGATTAGTTGGGGGTAAATCATCTGAAAAATATATTCACTCCTTACATGTATACCTTAGTGGACACATAGATTCTATTGGCCATGATTCAATAAAAAATAAGACAAAATTATTTATGATCAGAGGGCCATTATTACAATGGCCTAGATTTTTCAATATAAAAATTCCATACATAACTTTTATGTGTGTCATACATAGGATAATTATCTATCTATATGAATCAATTTACATGTGTATAAATAATATTATCAATAAATCACATGCACTATATAAAAAAATAAGAATTATTTTATTGATTCATTTTAGAAAATAAAAATAATAGATGAATACATTCTATAATATTAATATATGTATAACTGAACAATAAAAACACTTAAATAATATAAATATAATTATAAATATGATGGATTGTGGTTAGCTATAAATACCATAGTCAGGAACATCACAAAAAATAAGGAAGAAAAATATTAGAAATAAGGTTAGAAATTTATAAAATAAATATATAGAACTATAAAAGAAAGCTCAATGAACACAATTTATTAGATTAATATGGTATATAAAGTATTGTAAAATGAATTATGACCATTTTAACATGCATGGAAGCTGTTAATAATATGAACATTAAGCTAGTAACCTAACTATTGAAATACTAAAGTGAGCTTTAAATTTAATTTATAGAATAACAATACAAGAAAATAAATACCAATATGTGTATATCAAAAATTAATAAATGAATATTTAACACAACAAAAATATATTTTTTATCTTATTTAACAAAAATAAATTAGTTATATAAGAACGTAGTTTTTTCTGCGAAAGACTTTGGAATAATCTTGGTGTTATTCCAGAGCAGCGCCTTCAGACAGCGTGCGATTCTAAGCCCCGGAGTGGCCGGAATTAAATTTTCAGTGCGTTCACACTAGAAATGCCAAATAAATGGGATAACTCCTAAACGGAGCTTCAGATTAGAGATCTGAGTGCACGGATGGGTCCGGAGTTGGGTGTTTACCCTAGGAACGACATAAAACATGTCGGCGCGGGACGTTTGGACCCCACGTTCGCTATCGGATTGTGGAACGGATTAACTCAATTATATCTTAAACGGTGGCTCGGATTGTAAAACTGAGGGCATCGTTGAGTCCAGAGCGTGCTGTTTACCCTAGGAGGGGAGTAGTTTTCACGGGCGCGAGCCGTCTATGAAAAATGGCCCTGGGGGGGGGGGGGGCGTTTTCATAATTTGGCGTCCCGGGTACTAAGTTTAATAACTTTTGAACGGGGCCTCGGGTTAAAATTCTAAGAACGGGGTTGCATTTAGAGCGTGGTTTTTAGCCTAGGGGAGGCTTAATCCCAACCCCGTCGGGTGTTCGGGTTTGGGCTGATGGGCATGTGGTTAAGTGATTTCTATTTAAACACATAACCCACCCCCTCCCTCGGCTTCTTCTTCTTCATCACCTGGACAACAGCAGGCGGAAACCCCTCCCTCTCCTCCTCCACTCCGGTGAGGCAGCTCTGGCGAGGCGAGGCAACTCCGGAGGTTCGTCGCAAAGCATCGAGCTTCGACCAAGAGGTAGGATTTGTCGTTTTCATTTCATTCTCCCCTCACCTACTTTGAGACAAATTAATCATGTCTAATTTCTATCGGATATTCAAAAAATCCCGTGAATGCATAGTAGATTTTATTCCCTTTCCAAAGCATCTTTCGGATTCGAATTCTGAGTTGCGAGGAGCTCGCAAATGTCCGACAATGTTTGCGGGAATTTCCGACATTTTGTGTGTTTTCCGGCGGCTCGCACGGTGGTCCGATGGGCTTCAGCAGGGCGGCGGGGTGCTCGGCTTCGGTACGACAGGCTTCGAGGCGAGGTGCAGCGGCCAGGTGAGGCCGGGGCGCGGCGGGCCTTCAGCAGAGGAGGCGGACGGGGTCTGGCGGAGGGCCTCGGCGCGGCGACGGGTCGCCAGGGAGCGTCGACCGCATGGTCGCGGCGCAGCACCCTCATGCGGGGACAAGACCCGCGAGATGTGGGTCTTCACGCGGCTGCCGCAATGAACTCCAGACGTCGAGGGGAACATTTTGAGATGGTTTCAGGAATATTTAATTTCCGAAATGAGGGGCCTCGGAGGCGCGACACATCTTTAAATGGAATGGCGTTTTTTCGGGGGGGGGGGGATCTGGTTTTGGACGGCGCAGACCCGCCCGACGTCCGTTTTGTGCGCCGTCAGCGGCTCTATGACCCTGGAGTTGAGCCGGAGTTTCCCATGTGGTTTTGGGCGTCGAAGTCGGAGTTTAGGCGTGAGCCCCACGACCCGTCTTTTGAGCTGCGAGTAGCTTTTAGTGACTTTCTCCTCAAGCGTCTGTTCGGGGCGTGCGAGCAGTCGTTCCTGAAGGTTTTTCCGAGGGGATTGCAATGGTACAATTCACCCGCTCTAATTTGGCACGATGGTGCGAGCCCCACGAGGGTCGTTTGGGCGTTGACGATGATTTTCCATCTCTATCACCGGGCGACCATTTTGGACAAGTGAGTAGTCCAAGTTGTGTACTTTTTGGAGAGGATCGCAACGGTGCGATCCGTGGGCAGCGCTTCGGGACCGTGGTGCAGGTTCCGCATGGTACCGCTCGTGCGTGGTAAGCCGGAATTTATCTTTTTCTCCGGATATCTGTTCCACTCAAGTGATTTGTACTTTTGACGTGTTTCTCCAAGAGGATTGCGATGGCACAGTTCGCTCGACCTTTTTCGGGGACGTGGTGTGGGTCCCACCCGACCTGGCTACGGTGAATAGTACATTTTCCACCTGGTGTCCTTTTTGGGCGATTGAGTAGTCAATCCCGTGTGTTTTTCCAAGGGGATCACAGTGGCGTGATCCGTTTGTTCAGTTTTGGGATCTTGTGGTGGGCCCCACGCGGGTTGGTCATGGTGAATAGTACCTTTTCCACTGGTTGACAGTTTCGGGTGAGTAAGTATTCTATCTCGCGTGTTTTTCTATGAGGATTACAATGGTGTAATCTGTTCAGGTGAGCAGAGCCTCTTACACAATCTTATTAAATGTGGAAATATGAACGGTGCTCCGGTGGTGGTTCTTTCCGCGATGCTTGCAAAGAACCCTTGGCATGTGATCACATGCACTCCCGTGTGAGTGAAGTAATCTTTGAAGAGTTGTGGTTGGTCGTGCCTCAACCGTTGAGGTGGAAAGTTGGAGTTGATACGATTACGCCTTCGCGTTGACGTTGGGGGCCTTGTGCATGTTATCCTTTGGGCTATAGATGTGGCATACTCTGGGAGTATGCAAGAACGCTGGGAGGTACAAGCGGTTGTTTGTACCCGAGAACGTTTGTGCGCTTGGTTGGAGTTGGCATGGGGCCACACGTCTTGTGGGGCCCATGTGCGTGTCGGGTTCTGCTTTGCGTACCTTTGACCTCTCGCGACATAGAGGGTCCTCCTGTTCATGATGGTTTAGATCAGCAGGGTTGAGTGGTTTCCCCTGGTTTTGTTCTGGAGTTGGGTGGTTTCACGATGCCCACTCCAAGTTCTGTGGGCCAGTGTTGTGCCATCCAGTAGAGATGGCCAGAGCAGTTCTGGGTTTACCCTCTAGTAGAGACTGGGCGGTGGTTTCTCATCGACACTCTTAGGGTCTACCCTCCAGCAGAGACTGGGCAGTGGGTCACCCGACGACCTCTCAGGGTCTACCCTCCAGCAGGGCTGGGCATTGGGTCGCCCGTCGTCTAGTTTCAGGTCTACCCTCCAGCACGACTGGGCAGTGGGTCGCCTGTCGACTAATTCCAGGTCTACCCTCCAGTGGGGCTGGGCAGTGGGTCGCTTGATGATGTATTAGGGTTTACCCTCCAGCAGGGCTGGGCAGTGGGTCACCCGATATCTTGTTAGGGTTTACCCTCCAGCAGGGCTGGGCACTGGGTCACCCGATATCTTGTTAGGGTTTACCCTCCAGTAGGGCTGGGCAGTGGGTTACCCGTTGACATTTCAGACTCAGTCCTTTCTACTAGGCTAGTCTGTGGCTTTATTCCATGACTACTGGAGCGGGACCCTCGTTGGTACGGGTTAGTGATGTGACTGGTTGACTTTGAGAATACCTCTCGACTGCAGGGCAGTAAAGTTGTGTGGTTTGACTTTCCCTAGAACTTTCAAGTTCACGGGGCACTTTCCCCACCAAGACGCATCCACCGTGCGGGCGAGTCAGTGCCGCCCAGTGCGGATAGTGTCAAGGTGCGGTGATTTGATCCCCTAGGCTTGTAGTTCGGGGCAGACGAGCGGGATGCTGGGCATCGATGGTGTTTACTTTTTGTGACTGTTGGCTACTCATTTCTTGGGCTGAGCTACGGGATGGAGATCCCCTTAAGATCTTGTTTGGGTTTCTTTTTTGAGCATATCGATATGTATATACCTTGTTCTAGTACCCATTTCTTGGCTTTTGGTTACTCTTCCTCCAGGAGAGGCGAAGACCCGTGGGGTATGCCACGTGCTTTCTGTGTCTAGATCCTTGTGTCTGGATGAGTCTATCTCCTTTATCTTGTTGGGTTGAGCTGGCCTCTCTACTGTTACTTTACTACACTCTCAGTTTTACTCCTCTACATTCCCTATTTGTTCTATTGCTCAACCTTCGATACCTCCTTTGTTGCTCCCTCGAGCCTTCGGGGTATCCTACTGAGTATTTTTATACTCACCCCAGCTTGGGCTTTTCCCGCACTTGGTGTTCCCTTGCAGACAACAGACAGGTTGGTCATGACTTCAGTGGAGCTTAGGAGTTCGAGAGCGTGGAACGCGTGCTGTTGTTGTAGTCGGGTTCCAGGTGGGCCACCCTTCTAGCTATTTCTCTTTTGTTTACCTGTTGCCGGGTTTTGGCACCTTTTCTGGTTGGGCGCATGTTTTCCGCCTTTCTTTTTCAGTTCACCTTCATCACTTGCTTTGTACTATTTAGAGGTCGATGCACTTTGTGGTTTACTTATAGCAGTTGCCATTTTCTTTACTTCTATTTTCTTTTACTCTGCACTTTTGCATTGAGTGTGATGCGTGTGTGTGTGTACAGGTACTCAGGCAAAGGCCTTCCCAAGTTGTTTAGCCTTCGGCACTTATCGCCAGCCCCTGGACTATGGAGGCGGGCTTGGGGTAGTTGCGGCTCGAGCCCGGGTAGGGTCCGATTGTGAAAAAGTGGTATCAAAGGTGGCTCGTTCCTTGGGACGCTGTTCGGACGTCCCTAAAATAAAATGAATTGGTTGGGATTTAGGGAAATAGTTTCAACGTGTCTCGAGAGCAGCTCTCAGGCCAGGGAGTCCAGTGATGGTGCAGCGGCGGACGTATCCATTCAATAGGACCTTGATAACCCGCTTGTCGGCTCGGACTGCTGAGACAGTTGTTGCAGGGAAAATTGGTTTGTGCATCATATAGGATTGAGTATTGAATGTCCTTATTGAGTCATCTCCCCATCGTTGTTGTTGCTGTTATATTTATATATGCACATCTGACTGCAGGACTCTTTAATAATATTCAGGATGTCTCCGCGAAGATAGCCAGCCAGGATACCAGCTTTGGTTCATGATAGAGACCCTTTGAGCTATGAGGCCCCAGTCTAGGAACCATCATGCAGGTCCCTTTCTCCAGGTGGTCCGGTAGCAGCACCCCCACCTGTTGAGCAGCAGGTAGCTTCAGCAGAGCAGGCTGAGCTTGAGAACAGGTTGAGCGCGCTCCGCGAGTTCTAGCGGCATAAACCGTTGAGGTTCGGTGGTGAGCCAGACCCACAGGCAGTAGAGGTTTTGTCGCGACCCGTCCTCGGGGCCCATGCCGTGACTACCCCAAGCCCGCCTTCCATAGGCCAGAGGCTGGCAACTAGCACCAAGGCGTAATTCCCAAAAAAAGGGAAGGCATTGCCTTTGAAAAGTAAACAAGCACCACCGAGTAAGCAAGCGGAAAAGTAAACACTAAGTAAAAACGGTACAAGCTGTGCTGAAAGTAAAAAGGGGCCGGAAATACAAGCCCAACTGTAAAGTACAACTGAATGAAAAAACAACAACTGAAAGGAAAAACTGCAGCGTCGAGCCGTCCTCTGGAAGTCCCACCTGATGGGTGGGTACAGATAGCCTCCACAGCTCCTCGGTCCAGCCGTCCGCTCCGAGTACGTCCCGCCCAATGGTCCACCTCCAGGTACTGTCCTGCTCCGTACGCCTCCACCTCGATCAGCGCTGCCTGTCGTCTGCAACCAACACCACGAAGTGCGGGCATATCCCATGCAGGGGTGAGTATAAGCTACTCAGTAGGGACCCTGAGACCCCTGAAGGTCTCCCGAAATCCACAAAGGATAATCCACAACGGAAATATACAATCACGAAGTAACATCTGACATGGCTTAGGTATATGCCCATACATATACCTAAGTCATCAATTCCCGCTCGGCCCCAACGTCCGCGCCCAAGCACAACCCAGTCCACACAGGAAAGAAAAATGTATACCCACACAGGATAGCTCAACATAATCCACAAAGGAGAGTAAACAGTAAATCCACACAGGATAGCTCAACCCAATCCACAAAGGAGAGTAACACAAGATTTATCTCACACAGATATACTTTTTCGGATGACGATAAATATGATCACTGATCCATCTAAGTCGTCGGACCCACGAAGGATCGATAGGTAACTAACCCCCGTAATGACCCACACAGGATCGGGCCCACACAGGACCTGTAGGTGCTGGCTCACACAGAACCGCTGAGCGCTGACCCACACAGGATCAGGCCCACACAGGACCTGTAGCACTGATCCACGTAGGATCGCTGAGTGCTGTAGTCGTCGCAGTCCACTGAGGATCTCTGCACGGTCGTCGCCGCAGTCCACTGAGGATCTCTGCACGGTCGTCGCTGTCGAAGTAGCAGTCGCAGCTAGCACTAGGGTTCCCGCACACAGCAAGCTCGTTCGGGAGGGTCCGCTCCACGAGCCGAGAGGCTGATACATCAACTGAAAAAAAGTCCGAAGTTGATGTATCCAAAAGTTCTGTATCGTCAACAGGAACTCAACGTCGCAGACGGCGCGTCGATCGGACTCCCGGTCTGAGAGTTTTTGGCGTTTTCGTCCCAGGGGCCCGGTTGGTTTTTAAGGAAAAACCAACCTGATCGTACTCCACCTGCATCCAAACCTCGGGCGGTGTGTGCCAAAAGATCCGTCTCACTTAGAGGAAAACAACAAAGCTGACGACACGTCAATCAGACGTCCGTAGCTCAAGATATGAGCGTTTCCGCTCCGAGGGCCCGGTTGGTTTCGTGTACGAACCAACCCGGCCGAACTCAAAGTACTCCGAAACCTTGAGTGCGATATACTGAAATGACCATCTCGATCCAAGGATCGCGTTTCCGCTGACGGCGAGTAGTTTGGAGGCTCGTAGCTCAAGATACGACCATTTGAACGAAAACAGTCCGAAGACGGGGGGTCCGGGCCCGGGCCGACCCGGGCCAACCCCCCCTAGGTCGGCCGAACCCGGTCCGACCCGGTCGGACCGTTCTGGCTCGGCCAGCCCAGCCCGGCTCGGCCGAGCGGCCGAGCGGCCGATGCGGGGGGAGTCGCCGCCCCGCGTGACACCCCCGGGGCACCCGCGGGGTGTCGGCCAGACAGCCGGACGCGGCTGAAGCCGCGTCCCGAGTGACGCGGGGGGGAGCCGCCGCCCCCGCGTGACAGCCCTCGACACCCGCGGGGTGTCTCTCTGGTGGCCGGAGGCGGTTTCAGCCGCGTCCCGTGAGCGCCGCCGCCGCGGCCGGTGCCGCGGCGGTCTCGTCCGGCAGCGCGCCGGGCACCACTGCCTCTGGGCGCCGGCGCCGCCGTGCCGGCGACCCGCGCCGCCGCCGGCTTCCGCGGGCCGCTGAAGTCGCTCTGGTGGCCCGTTTTTCTTCCCGTCTGCACCGCTCCTCCTCTCGGGACCCGTTCTTCACTGCGGAATCATCAAACCGCCATTGCGGCACGTTCTGTCGTCTCCCGTCAAATCCGCACAAGAACGAAGAACGGCGGAGGGTCGTCGGGCCGTGTTCGTTTGGCCTGCACCCTCCGCGTTAGAGATATTCAACAGAGGAATAAAGTTCAACACATGAATGCATATCCGAAAACAATTTTTAATGAAATGAAATTGTTTTATAAAACAGGTTCCTCAATTTGAATGGAAACGACAAGGGAAAAAAGGGCATTTCCAAGAAATAAAACCCCTACCTCGTAGTCGTCGCTCGCGAGCATTCTTCGCGGAATTGCTCGTCGTGGAAGGTGGAGATCGTCGCGTCGTCACAGAAGGGTGTCGCGTCGTCGCAGAATCCGGCGTAGCGTCGACAAACTCGACGGACCAAGAAACAATAGATTTTAATTATAAAATAATTAAATCCGTGTTTCGTTTTAAACCACAAAGAACTTTTAGAAGAAACCCAAAATCACTCACCTCAAACGGTTGGTGATCGGAGATCGGGTCGGGGAAGAACGTCTCAGATTAGAGCGTCGTCGATTTCCGCGGATGATGGCGTTCTTCGCGTTCTTCACGTTCTTCGCGTTCTTCGCGAAGGAGAAATAAGATACAAGGATTCTGTCAAATCCTCTCAACGCGCAAACTTTCAAAAGACTGGTTGGTCTTATTTTATTATTATGCCAACACATGAAAAAGGGTAAGTAACGACCCATCAATTCGTCGAATTAATTCAACGAAATAAATAGCTCATTAAATTTACGAAATAAACAGCCCAATTAAATGTTCTGTTAAGAAATTAAGAAAACGCGTCAGTTGACTTTCATAATGACGGGTTTTCGTGAGTGCGTTACTTAGCGGAAAGAAACGGCGGGGATCGTGCGGGCCCCACCTCACAAATATCCTACCGAGGGGATATGATATTTTCTGGATAGCATCCTATCCGGATCAACTCAGTTTAAACCACTTTTATGTGGCTTTAAGTGGCTTCCAAGTGGCTTAAGTGAAATAAAATAAAGTTGTCGTAAAATTATTTTATTTCTTAACTTTAACCCCGAAAATTAAAAACCACACCCGAGCAAACGCAACTTCGGAAGAGGCGTTTCTAAGCGAATACCGGAGCTGAGATTTCATCGGTGCCCTCAGAATTCGATTCTGGGCACCGGTTCAAAAGTTAGAAAAACCCGCTCGTCCGTACACTGAAGGTACCCGATCCAAACATCAAAAAATGATTCCGGGCACACCGGGCCTCGGAATCAGGTGCCGTCAGAAACTGCGCTCTTGTAAAATTCCAAAGAAAATTAAGAAAAAAATTTCCTTGAAATTTAAGGGTCATTACAGGTTTGGCTAGAGATAGTGGTTCGCCTTTTCAGGCTAGTAAAAACACTGACAGATCTTATAGTGGCTTTGGCCGCCAACCTTTTAGGTGGGGCAGCTTGGCGTTGGTGGTGTCTGGTGACTGAGTTTCTTGATGATTCGTCGATTTCGTGGGGAGACTTTCAGTTGTGGTTTCATGAGGAGTTTTCCCCTACTTCTTGCGCTCTGTTCGGATTCAGGAGCTCCTGCAGATTCATTAGGGAGGGATGACAGTGGCCAAGTACGCGACAAGTTTCACAGACCGTGCACACTTTTACCCGGACTTGGTCCATGACGACAACATCCGAGCGCAGAAGTTTGAGTAGGGTCTCCGCCGAGAGATTCATGCTGTCATAATACCCTTGGGAATTTCTTCATATGTTGGGGTGCTAGAGTAGGCACTGGTGACAGAGAGATTTCTGTCACGTTCTAGAGTTGGTGGTGGCAGCAGGCACGTTAGAGCTGAGACGTCTGCCGCAGCTAGCGGGCGTCGGAAAGCAGAACCTTGACGCAGGTGGCTTTCTGACAACTGGACTCAGGGGTATGGTCTCACACCATAGTGGTTCCGGAGGGTACCAGAGTAGCCCGAAGAGAGTCGGCGCTATGCTTGCGATGGGCGAGGTCACCTGGCATGAGACTGCCCGACCAGGAACACTGAGAATATCGGGCAGGCAGCAGGTGCACCACTGCGGCAGAGGCAACACCGTGATCAGAGTAGTGCCCAAGGGGGTGGTTCTAGCAGAGGACCAGGAGGATCTGATAGTGGGGGATGACTTTACGAGGTCTTCCCATCACCACTAGAAAGTCCACGCCAGGCCCCAGGAGGTGACAGTTGGGACCGCGGACAGCCGCGAGCTTTGGATGCCTACGATCCTACCGAGCATGAGGTTGTAACAAGTACGCTCTACAGCTCTTCTACTTATTGGAGTAGAATTGTTAGACTCTGTGTGAAATGCTTTACTCCATGCTCCTTGTTTGAGGTGTTACCAGGGTGATGCAGGGCGTCGGGTGTAACCCTGTGTTGGTAAGGTAAAAGGCATAGAACCTTTCTCTTCAGTCGATGGTGTTGACTCCTTCACTTCCGAGAGTGTAAGAGAGTCTTGGTCATTTTCTATAGACTGTGGAAACATACATGACTAGATATCCTTGGGTGTTTCACCGTATGAATATTCTGAAGGAGCGAATCACTGGGCCTTGTTCTGGGTGCGGGCGGTGATTCCAGTCGCGGCGTGCGACGTAGGGGTTCGGTCGGGGAGGTGAGCTACCCCCGAGAGCCTTCGGGCAGTTTGAGACCGTGTGAAGGGATGGAGAGGTTCCCTACCACCATGCCCTAACCCCAATGTCTGGAGTGGGTGCACGACGTCTCCCGCATGGTTTACCTGATGAGATGTGTGCGTGCTTCTATGTGCTTCATCAGTAAGGGCAGATCTCGCGTGAAACAGATCAATCCTTTGGTCTGTGTGCAGTGTCAAAGAGCTGTGCGTGAGTTTTCTGGGTACAGGAGAGTTAGGTGTGGGCTTAGTACCCTGAGTTGTTCCCTGGTTTTGCTTTTCTGGGAAAAAAGGCTTGAAGGAGGGAATGATGTAAGAACCCAGTTTTTGCTGTGAAAGACTTTGGAATATTCTTAGTGTTATTCCAGAGTAGCGCCTTCAGACGACGTGCGATTCCGAGTCTCAGAGTGGCCGAAATTAAATTTTCAGTGCGTTCACACTAGAAACACCAAATAAATGGGATAACTCCTAAACGGAGGTTCGGATCAGATAACTGAGTGCACAGATGGGTCTAGAGTGGAATTTTTACCTTAGGAACGACATAAAACATGTCGGCGCGGGACGTTTGGACCCCTCACTTGATATCGGAGCGTGGAATGGATAAATTAAATAATTAGTTTATTCATTTAACGGCTTAACTCAAGTATCTCTTAAATGGAGGCTCGTATTGGAAAACGGAGGGCACCGTTGAGTCTGTAGCATGTTGTTTACCTTAGGAAGGGTGTAGTTTTCGCGGGCGCGGGCCGTCTGTGAAAAATGGCCCTGGGGGGGGGGGGTTTGTAATTTGGCGGACTGGGTACTAAGTTTAATAACTTTTGAATAGGTCCTTAGGTTAAAATTCCGAGACCTCTGTTGCGTTCATATCGTGGTTTTTAGCCTAGGGGAGGTTTAATCCCGACCCCGTCGGGAGTTCGGGTTCAGGCCGACGGGCGGGTGGTTAAGTGTTTTATATTTAAACACTTAACCCACCCCTCCCTCGGCTACTTCTTATTCTTCGCCTGGATGGTAGCAGGCAGAAGTCCCTCCCTCTCCTCCTCCACTCCGGAAAGGCAGCTCCGGCGAGGCCCGGAAACTCCGGCGGTTCATCGCAAAGCGTCGGGCTTCGCCCAAGATGTAGGATTTGTCATTTTCGTTTCATTCTCCCCGCACCTACTTTGAGACCGATTAATCACATCTAATTGCAATCTGTTTTTTGGAAAAATCCCATGAATGCGTAATATATTTTATTCCCTTTCAAATGCATCTTTAGGATTCGAATTCCGAGTTCTGAGGAGCTCATAAATGTCAGGAAATGTTTGCGGAAATTTCCGGCGTTTTGGGTGTTTTCCGGCGGCTCGCACGGTGGTCTGGCGGGCTTCAGCAGGGCGGCGGGGCGCTTGGCTTCGGCGCGGATGGCTTCGGGGCGAGGTGGAGTGGCCAGGTGAGGCTAGGGCATGGCGGGCCTTCAGCAGAGGAGGCGGCCGGGGTCAGGTGGAGGGCCTCGACGCAGCGGCGGGTCGCCAGGGAGCGGCGACCGCGGGGCCGCGGCGCTCGACCCCCGCGCGGGGACAAGACCCGCGAGACGCGAGTCTTCATGTGGCTGCCGCGATCGGCCCTCGTGGCCGGTCTGCGTGTGGACCACAAGTCCATGGCTGGCCCACGCGGTAAGGCCGCGGGCTGGCCTAGGCCGGGCGGACCAGCCGGTCCAGCCCAAGAGGGGAATTCAGCCCCTCTTCGGATGTCCGTAATTTTCATTATGGATGTTTGTTTTGCTTTCCGTCTATGGCAGTGAACTCCAGACGTTGAGGGGAACGTTTTGAAATGGTTTCAGGAATTTTTAATTCCCGAAATGAGGGGCCTCGGAGGCACGACGCGTCTTTAAGTGGAATGGAGTTTTCTCCAGGGGGATCCTGTTTTGGACGGCGCAGACACGTCCGATGTCCGTTTTGAGCTCCATCAGCAGCGTTGTGACCCTGGGGTTGAGCCAGAGTTGTCCCGTGTGGTTTTGGGCATCGAAGTCCGAGTTGAGGTGTGGGACCCACGACCCATCTTTTGAGCTGCGAGTAGCGTTAAGCAACTTTCTCATTGGGCGTCCGTTTGGGGCGTGCGAGTAGTCGACCCTTGATGTTTTTTTTGAGGGGATTGTGATGGTGCAATCTGCCCGCTCTAATTCAGCATGATGGTGCAGGCCCCACGAGGGCTGTTTGGGTGTTGACGGTGATTTTCCATCTCTATCACCGGGCGTCCATTCTGGACAAGTGAGTAGTCCACCTTGTGTACTTTTTCAAGAGGATCACAAAGGTGCGATTCGTGGGCAGCACTTCGGGACCGGGGTGCGGGTTCCGTGTGGTACCGCTCGTGCGCGGTAAGCCGGAATGTATCTTTTTCTCCAGATATCTGTTCCACTCAAGTGAGTAGTACTTTTGACGTGTTTCACCGAGATCATTACGATGGCGCAGTTTGCTCGACCTTTTTCGGGGACGTGGTGTGGGTCCCACCCGACCTGGCTATAGTGAATAGTACCTTTTCCACCTGGTGTTCTTTTTGGGCAATTGATTAGTCAATACCGTGTGTTTTTACGAAGGTGTCACAGTGGTGTGATCCGTTTGTTCAGTTTCGGGATCTTGGGGTGGGCCCCATGCGGGTTGGTCCCTGTGAATAGTACCCTTTCCACCGGTTGACCATTTCGGGCGAGTAAGTAGTCTATCTCGTGTGTTTTTCAATGAGGATTACAGTGGTGTAATCTGTTCAGGTGAGCAGAGCCTCTTACGTGATCTTATTAAATGTGGAAATATGAACGGTGCTCTGGTGGTGGTTCTTTCCGCGATGCTTGCAAAGAACCATTGGCGCGTGATCACGTGCACTCCCGTGTGAGTGAAGTAATGCTTGAAGAGTTGTGGTTGGCCGTGACTCAGCCTTTGAGGTGGAAAGTTGGAGTTGATACGATTATGCCTTCGCGTTGACGTTGGGGGCCGTGAACATGTTATCCTTTGGGCTGGAGATGTGGCATCCTCTGGGAGTATGCGAGAACGCTGGAAGGTATACGTGGTTGTTTGTACCTGAGAACGTTTGTGCTCTTGGTTGGAGTTGTCTTGGGGCAACACGTCGTGTGGGCCCCATGTGCGTTCCGTGTTCTGCTTTGCGTACCTTTGACCTCTCGCGACATGGAGGGTCCTCCTGTTCACGATGGTTAAATTAGCATGGTTGAGTGGTTTCCCCTGGTTTTGTTCTGGAGTTGGGTGGTTGTACGATACCCACTCTGGGTTCTGTGGGCCCGTGTAGTACCATCCAGTAGGGATGGCCGGAGTAGTTCCGGGTTTACCCTCCAGTAGAGACTGGGTAGTGGGTTTCTCATCGACACTCTTAGGGTATACCCTTTAGCAGAGACTGGGCAGTGGGTCACCCGACGACCTCTCAGGGTCTACCCTCTAGCAGGGCTGGGCAGTGGGTCGCCCATCATCTAGTTCCAGGTCTACCCTCCAGCACGACTGGGCAGTGGGTCACCTGTTGACTAATTCCAGGTCTACCCTTCATCGGGGATGGGTAGTGGGTCGCCTGATGATGTATTAGGGTTTAACCTCCAGTAGGGATGGGAAGTGGGTCACCCGATATCTTGTTAGGGTTTACCCTCCAGCAGGGCTGGGCAGTGGTTCACCCGATATCTTGTTAGGTTTTACCCTCCAGCAGGGCTGGGCAGTGGGGCACCTGTTGACATTTCATACTCAGTCCTTTCTACTAGGCTAGTCTGTGACATTACTCCATGACTACCAGAATGGGACACTCTTTTGTACGGGTCGATGATGTGACAACTTGAATTTGAGAAGACCTCTCGAATACAGGGCAGTGACGATGTGTGGTTTGACTTTCCCCCGAACATTCATGTACGAGGGGCCCTTTCCCCACTGAGACGCATCTTGGTGATGGGACCTAAAACCATGCGGGCGAGTCAGTGCCACCCAATGTGGATAGTGTCGAGGTGCTGTGATTTGAGCCCCTCGACTTGTAGTTCGGGGCAGACGAATGGGAAGCAGGGCATCGATGGTGTTTACTTTTGGGACTATTGGCTACTAATTTCTTGGGCTGAGCTACATGATGGAGATCCCCTTACAATCTTGTTTGGGTTTCTTGTTTGAGAAGATCGATATGTATATACATTTTTCTGGTAACCATTTCTTGGGTTTTGGTTACTCTTCCTCCAGGAGAGGTGAAGACGCGTGGGGTATGCCACGTGCTTTCCGTGTCTAGCTTATTGTGTCTGGACAAGTCTATCTCCTTTCTCTTGTTGGGTTGAGCTGGCCTCTCTACTGTTACTTTACTGCACTCTCGGTTTTACTCCTCTACTTTCCCTGTTCGATCTACTGCTCACCCTTCGGTACCTCCTCTGTTGCTCCCTCAAGCCTTCGGGGTATCCTACTGAGTATTTTTATACTCACCACTGCTTGGGCTTGGCCCGCACTTGGTGTGCCCTTGCAGATGGCGGGAAGGTTGGTCATGACTTCAGTGGAGCTTAGGAGTTCGGGAGCATGGACCGCGTGCGGTGGTCGTAGTTGGGTTCCAGGTGGGGGACCCTTCCAGCTGTTTTTCTTTTGTTTACCTGTTGCTAGGTTGTGGCACCTTTTCTAGTTGGGCGCGTGTCTTCCCCTTTTCTTTTTCATTTTACCTTCAGCACTTGCTTTGTACTATTTAAAGGTCGATGCATATTGTGGTTTACTTATAGCAATTTCCCTTTTCTTTACCTTTCTTTTCATTACTCTACACTTTTCCATTGAGTGTGATGTGTGTGTGTGTGTATAGGTACTCATGCAAAGGCCTCCACGAGATGTTTATCCTTCGGCGCTTGTCATCAGCCCCTATCCTATGAAGGCAGGCTTGGGGTAGATGTGGCTCAAGCCTGGGTAGGGTCAGGTCATGACAAGTTACTTTTGGTACTATATCTTATATTTATTTTTTAAACCTCGATATTTTATATTCAATTTAAATATGGAATTTTCATAGTTCTGAGAGTTATTATGATAACATATATTACAAATTTGGAATAAGAACAAAAAAATTAGTCAAGAGTAAATTTTTAGGAAATTTATAAAATAATTGACTTTATGAAGTATAATAAAATAAGAAATGTATTATATATAATAATTTTATCTAAGAAATAAAAATATACATTATTAGTTAAATTATGAATTTGTAAATATTAAATTCAACCTCCAAAACTAATGAAGTAATTTTCCATTCCCAAAATACTATATTTAAAATGCGAGGAAAAGTTTCACGTAATGAAAATATGATTTTTAACACATTAGTATTTTTTTTAAAGTTTATTTTTTCGAGGTTAGAAATTTGTTTTCGTAAAATAAGTTTCATATTTGGAATAAAGATATAAAAATTATATTTAGATTATATTATCATTTTATTCATTAAATATAGTATAATAAATAAATTTTTGAATGAAATATGGCACAACAATGATGTAATAATTATATCATTATAAACAAATAACAAAAAGATGCCTTTTTTTACTATAGCACCCCAATCATTTTATGGTATGTTTCTCTTAAATACACTCTATTCATTAGGTAGCCTATATTTCATGAATCACTGAGTCCCTTTGGAACAAAACATGGTTACTTATAGGAGATACCCATAACATATCCACTAAACTTAAATTTACCAGCTCTGTGATTTGAGTTTTGAAAATCTGACATACATGGTTGTGTTCAAGGTGATATTTAGAGTCTGATAGAATTAACATAATTTTCGGTGAATAGTAACCGACCCTTATGAATAGTAACCTACCCTTATGAATTGTAAATACCCTTATGAATAGAAATATGACTCTTAATAATGGTATCAATACCCTTGAAAATATAAATGAATTTAGACACCTTAAAAATTAAGATGAATATTTTAAGTGTTTATATATTTCAATTAAATAATGATTTAATTAAATTTTTAATTAATCATATTAAGAAAATTATTTTTTGAAAAATGGACTTCGTTTTTGGATTATATATGTCGAAAAAGGGTTAGGGTGAATTTTTGGGATTTTTCTAAAATACTTGAATTTTTTATGAATAGTGACATACCATAAATTGCAAAATTAAGATAAATACACTAATTATAGAGTCATGTGTGATGTCTTGCTGATGTAAACCCACATGGTTCGGGATCAAATGATAAACTTACTATTTTTGGTCATGGAATACTCACTATTACTTGTCTTGAGGAGAAATAATAAATTAATGAGTTTTATATTAAGAAATCCCCTCTCTCCTCCACTATAAAACCCCCCTCTCACCCCCCTTCCATTCAATCCTCTCAGGCCTTGTTCCTTCTCCAAATTCTGTCCAAATACCTTTCCAACCTCATACCCCATTTCCATCAAGCTTTGTTATCCTAAAAAGACTAAAACCTTTCCCCTTAAGAGGTTATCAAAGGATGAAGTCTCAAGAGGTAAATTCCACTTTCAAATCCCTTCTTTTCTTTTATGTTCTTTTATTTTTGTGTCTTTTCTCACCTAAATTCACCAAAATAGTATCATAAATCCAGTAACATACATGAACATGAAAGTTTTCATGCTAATGGTATATATTCCAATATCTTCTCTCCTTTCCCCACTTTTATTTGAAAGAAATGAAAGCACCGTTTGAGAGGTGCTAATATAGCACATTCAAGGACGACCGTTTATCTATTTCTATTATAATCATTAATTCTGGTCAGGAAACCATTTGTGTTATGTTTGAACCATATTATTATGTAATATATCCTATTTTTAGTTCTGTAATAATTTTGTACACATGGTATTAAGTTATAAAGAAAAAAATGTTCATTGTAATCAAGCGCACCGATTAACCAAAACAGTAATCACTAAGGTCACATATATATAAATTCGACTTCAATCTAAGAAACCCAAATTAAATTTAAAACCATGTAATCTCCTGTATGTTCACTAATAGTTTATAAATTTTTTCTAGATAACCACATCCATCTTATATATTTATCTGAACTTGAATATAAGTGAACCAATCATTTAAAACCAAGTAAACAAACGAGCCCGAACAATGAAATGGAACCTTATAACCAATAAAAAAGGCCTAGAATGAACTAAAAAGGATAATAATAAATCATTTACATATAAAATAGGTTCTGTAATTATTAATTAATAATCATAATTTGTTTATTCGGGTCATTAATAACAAGTCAAGAACACCTTCAAGCATAAGGTAAGGGATCATCTCCCTCACTTTTATTCAAGAATCCACCCTATCTTGTGTGATTTATTTTAATTTATAATGATGGTGTATGATTTATCACCTCCCCAATACTACCGTTTTGACATATAAATAATGGTATACCCTTTTACCTCTCATTAATACCTCGCAATAACACTTGTTACTGTGCCAAAATGTTTATAAGAGGTTTTCTCATCTCACCTTCAATTATGTGGGATTTTCATTGTTCGCCTATTATTTCTTATATGTGGTATAGGTGTACTAACATTTTACATATGTTATCATGGTAATCATTATACTCATTGTATTTCGTGACACTTTTGGTGGTTATTAACTTTTTTAATATGACTCAATTGAATACAACACAGTAACGAGCTTTGTCTCAATTTTCACTTCGTTGTGACTTGCTTAGTGATTGTGCACCTACTATTTCTTATGTGGTGTACCTACTTCCCATTTGAGATAAATTTTCAATTGAAATTATTTTACATTTAAATATCCATATTCTCATATCATGGATATTAGTATTGTCTAAGCCGTATACCATTTTACATACGGTATTTATTTTGAATGTTGTTATGACTGTGGAAATGTTGATGAATCTGTATCATCTATTCTATACGGATAATGTAAATACATATTGATCTTTTATTGAATCTATTTTAAAAGAATTATTTGGATGTAGAGGTGGGTGGAGCCCACTACAGCCCCTCGATGCATCGGTAGGTCTAATGAGACAAAACAATTTGGCGATAGACCCTTTGAGTTTTTTCCAAAAATCAGACAGGTTTCTACCCATAGAACTAAACCGTTTTTACGGTATGATGGTTCATGTTCTAGATACATGACGTCCAATTAATAAGCATTCTCTTTATTCATTATCAGTTATTATTATCCATGAGGTTTTCACTATGACAAAATCTATGGATGCGGTTTCATTCTCAGGTTATTAATGGCATTAGTTGTTCATTTATTCACTATGCCATTTTGATTATGTCAGATTGATTATGATTCACTTAGTATTTTACTCATGATTCCAATATTTTTTACCCTTACTGATAGTTTGAGCTCACCCCTTTCATTGTTTACCTTCAACAGGTTATAAAGAGGAGGTCATTTATTGAGTTCTTGTGTATACAGTTTTTATTCTTCATTATGTATTGTATCTTGTAACCTTATCCAATTTAATTTATGTTAAATAAATGTGTCTAGTTTCCTCAAGACTACTAAACTGATCATTCCTTCGGGATTTTAATTCTTTCTAACCATGCCAATATCACAAGTAATTCACCAGCTCGAGCCTAGTGGGGTCGGGGTGTTACAGTTGGTATCAGAGAAAGTTTAGTAGGAAACTTGGAAACTAGAGTAGGAAATATATAGTAGGGAACAAATCCCTAAGGTAGCATTTGAGGATAAAATTACAAGAACATCCTGGTATTTTGGTAAGGAATAGATTATGAGGATATTTCAAGAAATACATCTCTGTCTGGATACGATCAGGTAGAGGTGGCTCTGGCACAGATGTATCTAGGGGTGAAACCTGAAAACACAGCTTTGCGCTAGACTCGAATGGGAACTGGTACACGAAAATGGGCCTTACTGCACTCTTGGTTATGCAACTCCTGGGGGATATGCTTAGGATAGTTCCTATTTTCTTTACAAGCCATTATGAAGGAGTTTAATATAAATTTTACCTCAGAGAAACCATGTTTATAATATTAGATATGCATAGAATTTAAATCTATGTTGAGATCCTTTCTATTTAAGATTCATAAAATAATCTAGTTTATCCCATTATTTAGTAATGGCTTCTAATGGAAGAAGGGGAAACAATACTCATGGGAAATGTAGGGATCTCCTTACTGAGCAAGTAAACACATTCAATGTTGGAGGAGATCAGATCATGACTATATTGGGACAACATAATCAAGTTGTAACGAATAACCATTCCACACTATTGTTGGATCATTTCATGCGGCAGAAGCACCCATATTTCTGTCGTACTACTAATCCAGCGGTAGCTGGGCAGTGGATCAAGTCACTGGAAAAAATATTCATGGTATTAAGATGCAATGAAAATGAGACGGTGGTGCTGGTAGTATATTGTCTCAAGGGTGACACTGACCAATGGTGGTCCCTGATACATAATACCATGGAGGAAGAAGAAATAGAAGATATGGAGTGGAGGGATTTTAAGGGAATATTCTTTGAAAAATATATCCCTCGTGAGCAACGAACAAAAATGAAAACGAAATTCCTTAGCGAAAAACAAAGGGAAGAAGACAGTGTTGTAGAGTATGAGGATACTTTTACAAGGCTGGCCAGGTATGCTGTAGATTACGTACATGACTCGGCGTACAAGATTGATCATTTGTTTGAAGGTCTTAAGCCAAGTCTTTGGAGTCCACTGGCTTATCAAAAATTTGCATCATATGATGGAATTGTATCAAGTGCCATCAAAATAGAGAGGGAATTTTCTTGATCAAATATTTTCAAAGGAAACCAGGATAAGAAGTGGTACTCGGATAACAAAGGAAAAGGAGAAGAACCAAAGAAGAGCAAGGGAAAAAATAGTTTCCCATTATGAGAGAACTGGGGAAATAATTATCTCGGGAAATTCTTGAAAGGAATGGGAGTCTCCTATAACTATGGAGAAAAGGGTCATCGATCCGATGAATGCAAGGGGAAGAAACAATTCAGTGATATTCAATGCTTCAATTTCAAAGAGATGGGACACTATGAAAATGAGTGTCCTAAACTCCAAGGAAACATGACTCAGAAAAGGACAAGAGATCAAGGGAGAGCTTATACAATTACAACTGCAGTGGACGAAGTTACAAATGATGTGGTGTCAGGTACTTTAATTGTTTTCTCAAACTTAGCCAACAATTTATTTGATTCTGGATCATCGTATTCATTTTTATCTTCTCGGTTTTCCAAGAAAATTAGACATGTCTAATTTGATTTAATAAAGGAGTTTTTAGTCAAAACTCTCGGGGGATGTATCATTGCAACAAAGGCATGTTGACTAGTCCCCGTCAAGTCACCAAAACATGCTTTAGTTGCTAACCTGGTCATCATACCAATGACAGAATTTGATATAATTATCGACATGGATTGGCAGTCAAATTATGATGCAAAGATTTATTATAAGAAGAAGGAAGTTACAATTTTTGAAAATGGTGTAGAATCCATTGTCTTTAGGGTAGAAACATCTCCACCTAATTCTTATCGAGAACCAACCCCAGTAGCTCTACTGAATTCAATACTTGGAGAGAAAGATATACCAACATCTGTGGGTGAGGAAAGAAATATTCAAATTGAATACGTGCACATAGTACAAGAGTACATTGATGTATTTACAGAGGATTTACCTGGACATCCTCCAGAGAGGGAAGTTGAGTTCTCTATTGATTTAATTCCTGGTGCGAGACCTATATCAAAGACCCCATATTGATTGGCCACTGTGGAGTTAGTGGAGCTAAAGAAACAACTAGAGGATTTGAGTGACAAAGGATTTATTCAACCTAGTGTTTCTCCATGGGGAGCCCCGGTCCTGTTTGTCAAGAATAAAGATAAATCCATGAGGCTATGCATTGATTATAGGGAAATAAATGTTATTATAATAAATAATAAGTATCCTCTGCCTCATATTAATGATTTATTTGATCAACTCCATGGAGCCCAATACTTTTCGAAGATTGACCTTCGGTCCGAATATCATCAGCTGCGTGTGAGGAAGGAAGATATTTCTAAGACAGAATTTCGACCAGGCATGGGCATTACGAGTTTACAGTGACTCCATTTGGAATGACAAATGCACCCTCTGTTTTCATGGATTTAATGAATAGAGGTTTCAAGGAATATCTTTATAACTTTGTTGTGGTGTTCATCGATGATATACTGGTATACTCAAAAATCTATGGAGACCATGAGAATCACTTGCAGATTATTCTGGAAACTCTTAGAAGAAATGAATTATACGGGAAGTTTAGAAAGTGTGAATTATGGCTTTAATCAGTTTCTTTTATAGGCCATATTGTCTCTAATGATGGAATCCTAGTTGATCCTATGAAGACAATGACAATCCAAGATTGGACCATGCCAACAAACATAACCGAGGTACGCAGTTTTATTGGCTTAGCAGGTTACTATCAGCGTTTCGTTCAGAATTTTTCCCAACTGGCTAACCCGCTAACCAAGATCACTTGGACAAAAGAGTGTAAAGAATGCTTTGAAGAATTGAAAATAAGATTGGTCAATGCTCCAATTTTTACTCTTCTATCTGGATGTAATGGATTTATGATATACAACAATGCATCAAAGAATGGGCTGGGTTGTATCCTTATGCAAAACAATAAAGTTATTGCTTATGCATCAAGAAAGTTGAAGACTCATGAGAAAAATTATCCAACTCATGATCTTGACCTAGTAGCCATAATCTTTGCTCTGAAAATATGGAAGCATTATCTCTACAGAGAATGATGTGAGATCTATACGGACCACAAAAGTTTTAAATACATTTTCACACAAAAAGAACTCAACATGTGGCAAAGAAGATGTCTTGAGTTACTAAAAGATTATGATTGTTCAATATGCTACCACAAAAGAAAGGCGAATAAGGTGGCTGATGCATTAAGTAGGAAAGATCATGGCCTTCTAACTCAAATGAGGATCGAAAGAGATCCTATATTCATGGATCTTTTGAAGATGGATATGGGAATTTCTATGGAAGGGGAAACATCTTTTCTCTTTCAAATGATTTCTAAACCATCTTTATTATAAAAAATAAAAATATCTCAATCTGATGATGAGAATCTGCACAAGAAAATTAATGCCGTCAAGGATGGGAGACTGGCTAACGTCATGTATGAAGGAGTTCTGAAATTTGGGAAGAGGTTATGCATTCTATTAGTACCTGATCTAAAAAGGGAACTATTAGATGATGCACATAGCACAAATTTATCTATACACCAGGGTAGCACCAAGACGTACAAAGATCTGAATGAATATTTCTGGTGGGATAATATGAAGTGGGAAATTGCTGAATACGTGTCAAGGTGTCTAGTTTTTCAACATGTGAAGGCATAGAGACAACATCTCAAAGGTGTGATGCAACCTCTACCTATTACTGTGTGAAAGTGGGATAACATTATGATGGATTTTATCACTGGGATACTAAGGAAACCTAGAAGGAACGATGAAATATGGGTAATTGTTGATCATTTCACAAAATCAGGACATTTCCTTCCTATAAGAGAGGATTTTACACTCGAGCGCCTGGCAAGCCTATATATTAATGAAGTTTTAAGACTTCATGGTGGACCTCTATCAATTGTATCTGATCGAGATCCCCGGTTTACATCAAAGTTCCAGAAAAGTCTCCAGAAATATTTGAATACTGAGCTTTGTATGAGTACTGCTTATCACCCCCAAACTGATGGATAGTCTGAAAGGACTATTCAAACTTTAGAAGACATGATGAGGTCATGCTCTCTTGACTTCCAAGGTATGTGGGATCAATACTTACCTTTGGTGGAATTTTCCTACAATAATAGCTTCCATTCTAGTATTCAAATGGCTCCGTATGAAGCATTATATGGAAAGATGTGTTGAACTCCAACTTGTTGGGATGAAGTTGGTGAGAGGAAACATATAGGCCCAGAACTTATTAAAGAGACCACGACAAAGGTAAAGAAAATTCAAGCCCATGTTAAGGCAGCGGAAAGTAGGCAGAGGAGTTATGCTGACAATCGGAGAAAGGATTTGGAATTCCAGGTGGGCAATCATGTCTTTCTAAAAGTATCTCCATGGAAGGGTGTCCTAAGGTTCGGTAAGAAAGGAAAATTGAGGCCTAGGTCCATCGGGCCATTTGATATTCTGGAAAGAATTAGAGATGTATCTTACCGTCTAGCGATGCTGCCGAATCTCTATAGAGTTCATGATGTGTTCCACATGTCATTGTTAAAGAAATACATGCCAGACCCAATGCATGTTCTCACATATGTTGAAATCGAACTGGAACCTGATTTTTCATATTTTGAAATGCCTATTGGGGTTCTTTACATAAGGGAACATGTATTGAGAAATCAGACAACTCGCCTAGTGAAGGTTCTTTGGAGAAACCAGAATATGGAGGAAGCAACATGGGAACCTGAAGATGTTATGAAGAAGAATCACCCACATCTTTTTTATGGGCTTTATACATAAAAATTTCAAGGAATAAATTTCCGAAGGAGGGAATAATGTAGCACCCCAAACATTTTATGGTATGTTTCTCTTAAATACACTATATTCCTTAGGTAGCCTATATTTCATGAATCACTAAACCCCATTGGAACAAAACAAGTTTACTTATAGGATATTTCCATAACTTAGCCACTAAACTTAAATATACCAGCTCTGTGATTTGAATTTTGGAAATCTGACATACATGGTTGTGTTCAGGGTGATATTTAGAGTCTGATAGAATTAACATAATTTTCAGTGAATAGTCACTGACCCTTATGAATAGTAACCCACCCTTATAAATAGTAACTTACCCTTATTAATAGAAATGTGACTCTTAAGAATGGTATCAATAACCTTGAACGTATAAATGAATTTAGACACCTTAAAAATAAAGATGAATATTTTAAGTGTTTATATATTTCAATTAAATAATGATTTAATTAAATATTTAATTAATCATATATAGAAAAGTATTTTTGAAAAATGGACTTCATTTTTGGATTCTACACGTCAAAAAATGGTTAGGGTGAATTTTTGGGATTTTTCTGAAATACTTGAATTTTTGATGAATAGTGACATACCATAAATTGAAAAATTAAGATAAATACACTAATTATAGAGTCATGTTTGATGTCCTACTAATGAAATCCCACTTGGTTCGGGATCACACGATAAAATTACTATTCCTTTTCATGGAATTCTAACTATTCTTTATCTTGAGGAGAAATAATAAATTAATGAGTTTTATATTAAGAAATCCCCTCTCTCCTCCACTATAAAAACCCACTCTCACCCCTTCCATTCACTCATATCAAGCCTTGTGCCTTCTCCAAATTCTGTCCAAATACCTTACCAACCTCCTCCTCCACGTCCAGTAAGCATTGGTCTCATAAAAAGACCAAAAAATCTCCCATTAACAGGTATTCAAAGGAGGATGTCTTAAGATGTAAATTCCTCTTTAAAATCCCTTCTTTTCTTTTAAGTTATTTTATTTTTGTGTCTTTTCTCACCTACCTTTACCAAAATAGTATGATAAATCCAGTAACACACATGTACTAGAATTTTTTCATGCTAATGGTATATATTCCATTATCTTCTCTCCTTTCCCCACTTTTATTTGAAAGAAGTGAATGCATCGTTTGAGATGTGCTAATTTAGCACATTCAAGGACAACGATTTATCGATTTCTATTATAATATTTAATTCTAGTCAGGAAACCCTTTGTGTTACGGTTGAACCAGATTATTATGTAATATATCCTATTTTTAGTTTTGTAATACATTTTTACCTATGGTATTAAGTTATAAAGCAAAAAATGTTCATCGTAATCAAACCCACCGATTAACCTAAACAGTTATCACTATGGTTATATATATATATATATATATAAATTTGACGTCAATCTAAGTAACCCAAATTAAATTTATAACCATGTAATCTCCTTGATGTTCAATAATAGTGTATAACTTCATTTCTGGACAACCATATCGATCTTATATATTTATCCAAACTTGAATATAAGTGAACCAATCATTTAAAACCAAGTAAACAAACGAGCCCTAACGATGAAATTGAACCTTATAACCAATCAAAAAGGACTATAATGAACTAAAAATGATTATAATAAATAATTTACATATAAAATAGGTTCTGGACTTATGAATTAATAATCCTAATTTGTTTATTCAGGTCCTTAATAACAATTTAAGAACACCTTCAAGCATAAGGTAAGGGATCCTCTCTCTCACTTTTATTCAAGAATCCACCCTATCTTGTGTTCTTTTGTTTTTAATTTCTAATGATGGTGTTTGTTTTATCACCTCCCCCATACTGCCCTTTTGACATATAAATAATGTGATACCCCTTTACCTCTCATTAATACCTTCCAATAACACTCTTCACCGTTCCAAAAAGTTTGTAAGAGGTTTTCTCATCTCACCTTCAATTCTGTGGGATTTTCATTGTTCGCCTCTTATTTCTTATATGTGGTATAGGTGTACTACCATTTGAAATATGTTATCATGGTTCTATTTATATTTCTTGTATTCTGTGACTCTTTTGGTGGTTATTAACTTTTTTCATATGACTCAATTGAATACAACACGGTAACGAGCTTTGTCTCAATTTTCACTTCGTTGTGACTTGCTTAGTGATTGTGCACCTACTCTTTCTTATGTGGTGTACCTACTGCCCATTTGAGATCAATTTTCAATTTAAATTATATTCCATTTAAATATCCACATTCTCATATCATGTATATTATTATTTTCTAAGCTGTATACCATTTTACATACGGTATTTATTTTGAATGTTGTTTTGACTATGGAAATGTTGATGAATCCGTATCCTATATTCTATACAGATACTTTAAATACATATTAATCTTATATTGAAGCTATTTTAAAAGAATTATTTGGATTTAGAGGTGGGTGGGGCCCAATACAGCCCCTCGATACATCGGTAGGTCTCATGGGGAAAAATAGTTTGGTGACAGACCCTTCGAGTTTGTTTCCAAAAATCAGACGAGTTTCTACCCATAGAACTAAACCATTTTTACGGTATTATGGTTCGTGTACCAGATACATGACGTCCAATTAATAAGCATTTTTTTATTCATTATCGGTTATTACTATTATCCATGAGGTTTTCACTATGACAAAATCTATGGATGCAGTTTCATTCTCAGGTTATTAATGGAATTAGTTGTTCATTTATTCACTATGCCATTTTGATTATGTAAGATTGATTATGATTCACTTATTATTGTACTCATGATTCCACTATTTGTTAACCTTACTGAGCATCTGAGCTCACCCCTTTCATTGTTTACCATTAATAGGTTATGAAGAGGAGGTCATTTATTGAGTGCTTGTGGATGCAGATTTTGTTTTTCATTACGTATTGTATCTTGTAACCTTATCCAATATAATTTTTGTTAAATCAATGTATCTAGTTTCTTCAAGACTACTAAATTGATCGTTCCTTAGGGATTTTCATTCCTTCTAACCATGCCAATATAATATGTAATTCACCAGCTCCAGCCTAGTGTGGTCGGGGTGTTACATTTACCCCAAGATGTAACTGAATAATATTTATTTAAGTAACTACTTATTTTATTGAGTTTAAATAAGTTTAGGTGATAGATTTAAGAAATTTATAAATTTACCTATAATTAATGGGTATAATTCAGGGGCCTAGAGATTGTGAAAGGTTTATATACATAATATAAATTCATCTAGTGGGTTTTACATGGTCTTATACATGGTTTGGAGGACCACAGAACTGATCCATGTATCATTTTATAACAACAATATTTTATTTTTAATATTTTGATTCGAAAATCTCATCTTCCCATTTTCTTTTATAGAGTTCAACAATCGACTAGGAGCATCCCCACTACGAATCCTTTCTTCAACACACCTTTCGATCTTAATGCTTTGTGAATTCATAGTGAAAAAACAATGTTAAAGATAATTTATCCTTCCTCCCATTATTTATACTATTCTTTCTCCATTTAGCTCTAATATGGAATGGTTGGATAATTTCTCCACTAGGGTCTATCCATTATTAGGGTCATTGATTTACAAGGTGTTTGGATTCCCTTATAGGTGCTAATGTAATCTTATTTAGTGAAATATTTTCAATTATATTGGATCATAGTGGGAAATTATAGACATTTCTGATTTTTAGAAAAAACCCCATGTACTTGAGTACTCATTCATTATTTCCTTGAAAATAATTTCTTGTCTAATTATCCATTGTTTTTGTAAGAAATTTATCTATTTCGTTTGACCAAAAAATGTGTTATCAATTTTTTTTAGTGATTTACATAAAATTATTCTTCAATGGTTTTTTGATATTTATAATATTTTGAAGTGGGTGGATTAAATTTAATTGTTCAATGAATAAATTTTATAATTATTATATGTGTTATTATTGATTTTATATATTTATTTTATGGTGTTAATTTTTATTTCAAATATTACTCCTTGTTTGGAAATTTTATAAATGAATAATTGATTTATTCTACCATGTTGAATCTATATAAATGTTTATAAACGCTAATGTTATATATTTATGTAATTTTATGGTTGTAGGTGGATAAAATGGGGTTTTCTCAATGAAAAAAACTATGTAAAATTACTTGGGTGATTTTACAATTTTTTTCTTAACTTATTGGATAGTTTATTTGAATCATTAAAGGAATCAATGGGTTTATATGTGTAAATTCTAGTGATGAGTGCTATATTAGTTTTAATCGTACTCTAACTAGTTATCCTGGTTATGATATTACTTTTACTAGTTGTGTTCACTTAATTAGTCTTAGTATATAATGTTCAGGTACACCATTGGATCACATTAAACAATTTCATAATAGTTTTGTAGAGTTGATTACTAGATTTATCCTTTAAGACTAAGGGTTTTTTCCATTATGATTATGTGTTCTATTGGCGAGGTGGTATTTTAGTGTAATTGTGTGGGTGTGTGTGAGTAATAGTTTTTTATAACAAATAATTTCTTATGAGTTATGATAAATTTATAAATTCAATCTATTTTGAAAAAAGGTACAATAACCTTACATTAATTTCATTATTATCTTTAATAAAAAATAACAGTTTCATTTTATTTCTTCCAAACTATAATTTTTGGTTTATAATATGAAAGAAAATTTATAAAATATTTTGAGATATATTTATATATTTATACTCACTCCATGATTACACACAACTTTGTGTGTGTAGTTTTTTTTTCATTATCAAATTCCCATGAATTTGATGTAACATTGAGAAGAGGGGGGAGGATTGAATCACCATTACTCATCAAAATATTTATTTTTGAGATTAATTTCTGTGACTTTTTAGAGTTATGTTCCTATCAATGTTTAAGAATCAACATTAATTATATGTAATAAATATATTATATTACATAAGGAACATAATATTTTCATCGTTTAGTGTGGATGACTATGTCTTTGTTGGGTTCAGGTTGAGTTTGAGGCATAAATTTTATTATTAATATAATAAAGTGATTATACAAGGTGGGAAGGAATAATCATTTTCCCAAAAAAAATATCATGATATTTATCTCTTGATATTTATTATACTAGATCCCTCCAATTTAAAATGTATTTCTACTAGAATTATAAATATCTTTTATCTTTAGGTTGCCTCTACAAAAAATGATTGATCTTCATTTGAGCCTTCAAAACTTTGAAAATGAACATAATCTCACTTTCTTAGAGAAATTTACCTCCTGAGATATCATCTTACAAAATCACAGCATCCTGAATCTCAATTTCTAAAATTTGGTCTTTATCACTATATCAATATCAAAATGTCTAGAATATATGTAGGTTTCAGAAGATCGTTGGTATTCTTTATTGAACTTCCAAATCCTCATAATCCAAAATATTAACACTTCTTACATAACTCTATGATTATTCAAAATATTTTGGTAAATATATCTTAGTCTCATTATTTGTTTCCTTAAATCAACACACCTCTAATTATACTAAATATTGAGTGTCAAAAACTTCATGAATAGTGAAATAATATGCTTTGAGAATTTTTAACATTTAACATACCTCTTTATAAATGATCTAGCTTATATATTTAACTCTTCCAAAACATCCATATAGGAAAATACAATTTTGAATTTAACACCTGGTCAATATTCTTTATTTCATCCTCAAATTTTGGGTAGAATCAAAACTAATGACTTGTGATATTATTTTATGAATAATATCTTAGTATCATCATATTTTTTCATTAAGTAAAAAAATTATTCCTTTGTATATTCTGGTTGAGCATAAAAAAACATTGGGTTACTCTAACGTTAACCTTAGATCTTCTGAGTTTATCCTATATAGCTTTGAGATCTTCCATATGTATTCTTATATTTTATTAAAAAAATGTAAAATATCAAAATAAAGGAATATTTATTTGAAGCATATATTCCAATCTCCTTAGATTTCATTTCCATGATTTTTGACTTTGGAATATTATATTTTGAAACAATATATGCTATCTCATGATTAATCTTATATAAATTAATATCTTATAGGGTTAAAATTTTATATTAGTGAATATTTTAGACATTAAAAGTTATCTATATTTTTCTCTATTTATGAAATTTCATTCTTCAATATCACCTTCTCAATACTTTTACTTTAGACTTTTCTTCCTGTCTTCAGGATATTATTGAATAGTTATAACCACTTTTAGCCATATAATATTTACAGACTATCACATCATCCATAATTATATTTATCGGAAAGTACTTATATATATATATATATATTTCTTATTTACTATGTTTCTTCTTATTTTGGAATTCACATATTAGAGCACGATGCTAAAATAATCCTCGACATATATTTCCTTTAACTTTATAAAATATGAAACGTCTCTGAAAAAATATTTAACCTACTAATCAACATGTTCCAAATATTATATTTTGAAATAATTTTTTTCATGGAACTATATTATTTCCACTACAAATTATATTTGATGCAGCACGACTTCTCAAAAATTATTCTTCTAGATACACATTTATATTTAAATACCAACATAACAACTTCTTTATTTTTGAAGCTAGTAATTTTTGATCCACATATTCTTACATCTATAAATCATCTTCTGAAAAGATACCTTATGTATAATAATTTTCGAATCACCTTGTAGATACTCTTGTCCTAGATTATCTGACCAAATTAACATCACATAAATAAAATTATAAATATTTAACAAAAAACCCTTACACATAGTTGAAAAAAATATAATACCCTATTCAAAATTCCATGTATTATTCAATATCTCCCTTTGGATTTGTTATCAAATCTAATAACCCATATAATTTCATAAAATTTTATTCTTTACCAAAGAGAAACATCCTAAAACTAAACTACTTAATATGATATTTTTTTAGAAATTTTTGGGACCAATCTAAACATAAGAACCTAGAGGGGTGGAGGGGGTGGATCTAGGGGTACATTAAATAAAAATTATTTCTTGTTTTAGTCCCCATGTATATATAGATCTTTTTCCCTTTTTGGAAAAACATGTTCAATCCCTCAACCCCATTATAGAATTCTCACTAAAGCAATAAACAAATATGAAAAAGTATAAAGCATATATAAGACAACAAAGCTTGATGAGACACCTCATATCCCCCTCTCCAAGTAGATTCTCTTTTAACCTCTAAATTTACTGCACTCTTCCTCAATAAATCTTGATGTAATGAATTCATTGTAGTCATTTGAAACTTGTGTCTTAAAAGTCCAATGAAAGATGAGGGTATCCTCATTTTATGAGGATTTACTATATCTTACACATGATATTAGTTGTGGACAACCTCTCAAAATAATGATATTACAATATTACAATTATTTCTATTACACCCATATATAATTCATCAATCAGTTGAATGTATCATTGAAACTTCTTCTTTTTTACTTCAATTGGCCTAATATGACAATATTCCACTTTTTCATTTTTTCACTTAGGGAACCAAATTGGAAAATATATTCAATTATCCTTTTTTTACATAAACTAGATGTTGAAATATATATCTATAATCTTTTGAAAATTTTCTATATGAAATTTTTATAGAGTTTCCATAAAACTCCAACTTCAATCCAATGAATGTAGTCAGTTTAATTCTACTTAATGATATGTGAGCATGCCTTATTTCAACCCAATTAGAGTGGAAAGTTTTGATTTATTTAAATCGATTAAACATACTAAAATATTAATCCAAATAATTCTATTTTAAATTAAATCCCAATTTGTAGTTAACTGTTTCAATATTTGTCATGAAGTCATTTGTATGATTCAAATGTGTTTTATTCTGTCATTTATACAAGTGTGATGTGACTCCCAATGTCATGAAATAATTACCTTTTCCTCTTAAAAATTAAAAATCATGCTGCTTTTAATTTTGGAATCACCATGACATTGGCATCTCTTCACAACACAATCTTTTTCATATGGGTGGAACTTTTACAATCTACCATTATTCCTTTATGTATTAGTTTTATATTTATATTTAAACCTATATTTAAAGAATCCAAGATATCTGGACATGGAAACCTAAAATTTATAAATTGATATTATATTTACTATTCCAGTAAACATGAGTCAAATTCCATAATAAACCATCATTATTTTCCTTATAAAACTGACCTTTAAAATCACTATTCAAATTCCCAATAAATAATTCATTTGAATTTTACATGGATTAAAACCATTTACCCTCTATTTATTTTCATTGAAATTATATAGTAAATTGAGATTGAAATAATTCAAAAAAAATTAATGATATTTCTGTTCACACATTCATGATGCAATTCCCATAATCATAGCATAGTATCACTATAACCTCTTGATTCATTCCCATAAATATAGTTTCTCAAAACATAAGTTAAAAGGCCCACCATTAATTGGTTCCCCAAATTGTTCATGTCAATATTACATAGTCATATAATCCCTCTAGATTATTATTAATTGATATTATGTAACTTCTAGAAATTATAACACAATGATGAGTTCACCTGACACAGACCACCCTCATAGAGTTATTCACACACAAGTTTCATTCCATTATTACATAACCCCATAAATAATTATGTCAATATAATATTTCTTCATTGAAACTTCGTTTAATCACATGAAATTTAATCTAATGTGAAAATTTAAAATCATCAGTGATCCATGTTATTTTTTGGAACCATGGTTACCTACTCTAATGATTGACAGAATCATAGTCATAATCTTGAGAATTATAGAAAGTAGAGGATGATAATTCAAAAATATTAAATATCATGGGTTTTTTATTCTATGTTGATCAACTTTATGACCACCCCTACTAGATTATAAATTATTCTTAATGAAAATTTTCATGTTATAATGTCAGTTGGAAGAAGTTCAAAGTTGGTTTCATTGAAAAGAATTAAGTTTTTTGATAGAGAGGAATTGTGATAGTTTGGATATTCATTCTAGTTAGGGAGTTAATGTTAGTCAAGAAACACACGAGTCATGAATTTCTCTAGTTAAAGATTATAGCAGTCATGAGACACAATATTAAGGAAATTCACACTAGTTAGGAACCATAGAGGTTGAGCTACATGAATGGAGTTCCTTGAACATAAAAAGTGTGACAGAATGTGTAATGTTTTTTTTCTTCTATAAATATTAGGTAATATAATATTTTAATATTATAATGATTATTTGGAGAAGGTAAAAGTACTTTTATTTCATATAAATAATTTTCATGAAGGTAATCCAACAAACATACATGGGTGAAGTGAGTTGGGTGAAGGAAACTTCCTTAAGAATGATGAGACAAGATAGCCGTGTAAACTAGTAGATAACGGAAAAAGACATGAAAATATTTTTATATGAAACATACATAAGAAAAGATACTTCAGAAATCATACATGTTTGTAGAGGGTTGTTTGAATCATACTTCGTAAAAACTGTACCAGAGCAAAAAAATATATAATAAAAAGGTAGAGTACGAAAAATGGTTCTATACGGTGAATAATATAAAACAAAAAAACTGACATGGTTATTACCATAAGTTATTTTAGAGTCCAAGGGATCAGTTAGAGAATCAAAACTCCTGCATTCATGACCCGGATCACTCCACATATTCATGATGATGTGGAAGAAACCTACATGTTGATAAAATGATAAATCATCCAACCCTAGTTGCCCATAAAGGTGGAATCATAAAATATAATTTGACAGAGGAAATGAAATTTTCATTAAATTTATTTGTAATGGAAGTGGGTCTGATAAGGAGTTACCATGGTAAATAAATTTAATCCCCAAATGTCATGACCCATACCTCGGGGCCCATGCTGTGACTCCCCCAAACCCACCTCTAGAAGGCCAAGGGTTGGTGAAAAGTGCCAAAGGCGTCAACCTGTAAGTGGGAGGAATTTCTCTGAGTACCAATACACATGCACATACAACCACATCTCAAGAAAAATAGAATAGAGAACATGCATGCTACTAAAAACCCACTAAGTGTAAAGGTAAAACTGAATGTAAATGGGCCATAATACAAATCCAACAAAATACAACTTCCACAATATCAGGTAAAAGATATATCGTAAGACTTTTGCTAAAAATCCCACTAGACGGGTAAGTATAGATTAGATTACCAATGCCATAGAATAACATCAGGACTGCTTGATCTCACTAGGCACCGCTTGGTCCTGGACCACAAAGTCCTCCGGTAAGTCATCGATTGTCTGCACCAAACACAAAACATGTGGGAGAATCCCATTCAGGGGGGAGTAACAAAATATTCAGTAGGGATCCTGAAAGAAAAAGGAAGGAACATGATGAAATCCATAGATGAAACCAAAAAACATGATCACGACATAAGACAACCCACAAAGAAATACAGATCACAAAGAAAGACAACTCATAATAGGTATAATCTAGTTTATGGAAAGTAGGAGCATCAGTAATATCATCGAACACCTTGGGCTGCTAGAGAACTCCTCCTCAATGAGTACAGTGGGCCTACTGGGTTACATAGAGCCTCTTCCCAATAACTGTGGACTACTTTGGTACTCATCCATGATGAGTACAATTGGTATGTCGGGTCACACCGAGCCACTTCCCACCGTGGGCCCGCCAGGTCACATAGAGTCGCTTCACACCTTGGCCATACTGTGGTAATACTCCCTATCGAGTATCATTGGTATTCCAAGTCACACAGACCTGCTCCCCACTATGGTCCTGTTGGGTCAAATATATCCGCTTCCCACTGAACCATCATAGCTGATCCACACAGGGTCACGTTTCAGCAGTTTTCAGCTCAAATCCAACCCCAAGGTTTTCACATGTAATGCACTTAATTATAGGAGAAATTATTCTCAATCCATTCATTGTATTTCAACTTCCATTAAAGCCTCCTTAGAGTATTCGATAAGATTATCCCCATCGTGAGGGTTCCAACTCCACAATAGGTGCGCCAATCAGACAACCAATGTGTATCTTATTAGCGTATTAGTAAATAGGGTTAGGTTGAATATGAGCCCGACACGACCCTATCGGACCGACCCGACCTACCTGGATCGGGGACCCCACATTACCCAGTTTAGATCAACTGTCCGACCATACTTGGTTTTGGTCTAGGTTGGCCTGGTCCATATTGGCCATTCGGCCAGGCCCATTAGGCCTCTCTGGACCCTGCCTGATTTGGCTGGGGGTCCAGCCTACTAGGTTTCCCGGTGAATGGGTCTCATCCGGGCCAACTCGATGTGGCAGGTACGGCCCAATGTGGTGGTTCTGGCATGATGGGAGAGGGTCTGTCCCGCTACGTTTCCCTATCCGCTAGAGGGGGAGCTACTTTCTTCAGCACGGGCACGTAGCACGTTCGGGGCGCTGTCACGCGGCCAATCAAACCCCACCGCCCAGGTTCCACATGGGGTCAGGGGACTATGTTACCCACGAAGTAGCAGCCCGCGACTTCAGGATTCTCCAAAGATGTGGCATAGGGGTCGTGTCCTTCTTCCAGCCGGTGGCCCGGACGGCAGCCCCAGATACCTTGTCATGGCCCGAGCCAGCCACGACGCTCCCTCCAGTGCACCAGTGGGCTCTTCTATGGACCACTGGGTCTAGTAAAACGGTCTGTTCTTCGCACCATCTGCGCCTTCAAGCCTTGTGAGGTCCAAACTTCTCTACTAAGGCCTCAAAATACTCTTACCACCATTTTGAAAGTTTATCCACAAAGAACACACATGGAGGATGGGATTGGGCCTTGTTGTTGTCGGCCCGTGCCCTCCATGTTAGAGGTTTAAAAACATGGGGGAGGTTTGGGGTTTGAGGATAAAGATTCCCATAATAACAATCATTCCTCTTGAAAAACCCCTAGAAAGGACACTACTAGAAATAGAGCCTATACCAACAATTTTTTCCCAATGGTTTAGAAAACCCATTTGGAAAAATAACCTATGCCAACGGTTTACTAGAACTGTTGGCATATGCTATTTTATGGTAGGTTTTCCCAACGATTTAAGAGAACTATTGGGAAAGAGATGTATTTATGATGGTTTTTATTAACCATTGGGAAATATTAGACCCAAATTAGGGCTCCCTCCCCCGACACATTTCATCCCCGTGTGCTCCTCCCCTCCCCGACCTTGACCTCCTCCTGGCCTCGACCTCCGCCTCCTAGCCTCCTCCTCCCGGCCTCCGCCTCCCGGCCTCCGCCTCCCGGCCTCCGCCTCCCAGCCTCCGCCTCCCGGCCTCCACCTCCTGCCCCCCATCCCTGTCCTATAGCGACTTTCCCCTTCCCCTCTCAGCTCCTTCTCCGAAGACGACGTCCCCCTCCCCTCTCGGATCCCGGTGACGTTCCCACCTCCCCTCTCATCACCCTATCTTGGCAACATTCGAGCTCAATCTCTTCCTTTGACATCCCCTGACACCCTCTCCAGTCGCGCGCGAGACCCCCCATGGCCGAACACCTCATGGGACGTCCCCCTCTCTTGTCTCCCTCTCCTACCACCTGGGCAATAAGATTGTTAGGGCCGACCCCAGCCCCCAAGAGCTCGGGTCGCTATGGTGGAGTCAAATCTGGGTGCCTTTCATCTTTAGCTGACTGGGAGGTCTTAGCCTTGGCTTTGGGGAGATTCTTCTTCTATTGGTACTACTGTAATGGGTGTAATGTCTTCTTTATTCCTACATTTTTGGTATCTACATTTTTTTACACTGTAAATCAATGAATTTGTTATTGTTTTAGTGTTTTTTAATCTGCAAAGATCATTTCTGTTATATCTTCAATGATCATTATAGGCCACGATAGGCGTCCCTGAAGATGGGATAATGTGTGCAGAGCTCCAGTATGCTACAGAAACTCAACAGTGTTCCTTGTGGGAGAGAACCCTCTAAACACTAGACGTACAATTGCCACATCTGTCACCATAAGGCCCAATACTCCAAGGAATATTTTACTTGATCTAAACCCTCATCCAATCCATACACATATCTCTTAAATTATGAGAAATATGTTAGACCACTCATATCCCAATCGATATCTTATCCACTTGGAGACCTAGTGACAAGGTGATTTCATTTCCATATAATCACTAAATAATTTTATCTAAACCTTGGCATCTTGTGAACACCATATCTATAGGTCTACTATGTTAATCTATTTACTTTCATTTACCGTCCTTAGACTCCATGACTCTCATGGAACATAGTTATAATCAATACCTTGGAAATATATGATCGAATAATGAAGTTAGTGTTTAAGGGTCTATCGAGGCTCTTAATACTCTCTTTATATACATAAGAATTATTATTTAAAGAAAAAATTAATTTATGTAATGGTTGATCACCCATGGAGGTTCTTATACTTCATCTTCTAAATTCTGAATGATGTATTCCCTCCACCTGAATGAGGAATTAAATAACTCCCCTTTCATGTTCATGTAAAACCTATATTTTCCAATGACATCATACTAACCACAAATATATAGTTGAGAAAAATCAGAATACTAGTCCATGATCACATCATTAGTCATAGCTTCATCATAAATCTTCATGCCTTAAGCCTTATATTAATCATATTATTTTACATATACTTACCAGATCAGTGAATGTTGATTCAAATTCCATAACTAACAATTTTTCCTACTCAATATCTAAGAGATCTCAAGATCTCGCTTGTTTAAGATCATCTAGGATGTATTGGTCCTTGAAGATTAGTTGGAATCACTTCTAATAATTTTGTCATCCTTCCATTCCACAATAACTTTACACCACAACCTATCTCAACTCTTTAGTAATGGTGTAGCCATGTAATTTCCCAAACAAACTTTTATTGAAAAAAACCAAAATAAGATGAAACTTGAGACAAACTAATTATATATGATTTATAGGAAGACTAATTGTTAATTAATTGGAATGTAATTTTTGATAATGTCATTTTGAAATATGGATTTGTTTCCCCCTTGCTTTAGGAACATGATTTGACCCATGTGGCATTGTGGTTCTTATATGTTGGGCGGTGACATGTATACTCACAGAAGACAGGTAGGTTTTAGTTTATTTTTTATTTTATTTTCTTTATCGTATTGGACACTTAGGTATTTTACTACTTTCTATGGACATGGAGTAGTTATATTATACAATGGAGGCCAGAAGGGGTTCATATTGTTTCAGTCCACCGGCTTTGATCTGAGGTAAGATTTTATAATTCTACTTGTCTCACACCTCATATATTTTGGGGATTTCAATGTTTTTTACTCCATATTATGTTTTTGGCAGGGCATTGGATCGTTTTGTGTTGGTTTGGGTGGATTTGGTTCTCTCCAATCGAGGTAAGGCTTTAATGCTATTGGTTGGTTTCTCTCTGGTTATGTAGGGGCCTTTATGTGTTTTAAGGTTCTTAATATCCTTTGTGTAGTGTGTTGATCCCAAATCGTTCGTTTCAAGTCACCAAGTCAAGAGTGACTCGCCTATGTGTGCATAGGTAAGTAAGTATATGTATGTGGGTTACCCCGTTACGTGTATATTCAACCATAGAAATGATTATACACGTATGGGGCTAGGTGTGACCATGTATATATATAAAAATTCAAATGCAGGTGAGTGGAGACTGGTATATGCATATAAGAATATGTGTAAGGATCTCGTTGCACATGCTCAATGCCATGCGGGTGTGTGCATAGGGGCTAGGTGTCCTTGAATGTGTGTGAAGGTGAGTATACCCAGTGGGGGAGCAACAGTTTTTAGTTAGAAAGCTCCAAGAGCTGAAGTGGACGGCTTGGTTCCACCTTGAGGTAGATTCCCCTTTGTAGCCTCCTTAATTTAAGAATTCTTTAAATTGAATTTAGCTTCTTTCTTAATTCTGATTAATTATATTGAATTTCATATCTTGAATAATTTTTCTTTAATATAATTGTTTCATTTGAAAAATAAAGTCATGTTTTTATAATAAAACCACTTTTAAAAACAATGAATATAAAATATATGTCTTTATCATACCACAATCCCGAATCAAGAGTCTTTTTTTATAACATAAGATCGGTTTGTATAATGTTAATGACAACTACATAGGATTTATTTGCAATCTTGGCCAGGAGACGCTGCCCGACAGATGTTGCTGGACCGGGCCAACACGCTTTGGTCATGCTGCGGTCATGCCGCGGTCACGCCGTGATTTGGACCTGCTCTAGGACTACACCCTGCAGCGGTTCGCAGTCTTGTCAGAATTCGATATATGATATCTAGATAGTGTTTTAGATACATTACCCACTGATAGTTAATGGGGAGGGAGGTGATGGCCGGAATGTTGTCCCACTTCCTCCGGCTCCCTTCGCTCCTGGCTAGAAGATGCTGCCTCGCAGATGTCGCTGGACCGGGCTAACACGCCGTGGTCACACTGCGGTCACGATGTGGTCATGCCGCGGTCATGATGCGGTCACGCCATGGTCACAATGTGATTTTTTCCTGCTCGAGGATGACACCCCGCGATAGTTCGCAACCCTATTGGAATTCGATGTATGATACCTAGATAGAGTTTTAGATACATTACCCACCCATAGTTAATTGGGAGGGAGGCGACAACCAGAATGTTGCCCCGCTTCCTGCCACTCCCTTTGCTCATGGCTGGAAGATTCTGCCCTGCATATGTTGTTGGACCAGGCCAACATGCCATGGTCATGTTGCAGTCACGTAGGGGTCACGCCGCTGTCACGCCGGGGTTATGTCGTGGTCACGCAGCGGTCACACCACGGTCACGCCGTGATTTGGCCCTGCTCTAGGACAACACCTCGCAGCGGTTCGTAGTACTATCCGAATTCAATGTATAATACATCGATAGAGTTTTAGATACATTACTCACCCATAGTTAATGGGGAGGGGGGCGACGATCGGAATGTTTCCCCGCTTCCTCCCGCTCCCTTCGCTCCTGGACGGAACATACTTGTTTACAGAAGAAACCGAGAAGAGCATTTACATTCGGTACAGGTAATACTCCAGTTGTTGATAAAAAACAAGCTATATTCCAATATTAAAAAAATGTTCCTTCGGTGGAAGAACTGTGGAATACTTGGGGAACATAATATCTATTCAGGGAGTGGCTATGGACCCAAAGAAATTGAAGGCTGTTAAATTGTGGCCGAAACCCAAGAATGTTAAAGAAGTGAGGGGCTTTTTGGGGCTTACTGGATATTACAGAAAATTTGTTTAGGATTATGGGAAAATATCCAGACCACTCATGGCATTGACTAAAAAAGAGGGGTATAAATGGACTCTTGAAACTCAGGAGGTGTTTGATTTACGGAATGAGAAGATGACTTCTGCTCCTGTTCTGAGGATGCCTGATTTTTATAAAGGATTTTCTGTAGAATGTGATGCTTCAGGATTCGGTATTGGAGATGTGTTGATTCAATAAGGGAGGCCTTTAGCCTATTTCAGCAAAAAATTATCTGATACTAATTTGAAGAATTCTTTTTATGAGCAGGAGCTTATGGAATTGGTTCTATCAATCCAATATTGGAAACAATATTTGATTGGTAGGAGGTTTGAGGTTTTTACAGACCATTATAGCCTCAAACACTTAATCAAAAGGTGGTGTCAATAGATCATCAATGATGGAAAGAAAAATTACTTTGGAATGATTTTTTGTTACTTATAAACCAGGGAGATTGAATAATGCTAATGATGCTCTATCCAGGGTGCCACAAGGTAGGGAGTATTTGCAGATCTCAATTTCAGATCCCGGATGGGAGGAACTAGGTGTTCTTAAGAAACAGTTGGTTCAAGACACAAAGCTTTTAGCAATAATGGAACAACTCAAGAAGGGTAGGGAGGAAAACCCAGATATACAATTTGGAATGGACTGTTATTCTATAAGAACCGAATGGTTTTACCCAGTGAGTCTTCTTTGATTCCAAAACTGTTAGAACATTACCATTATTCTCCGATGGGAGGACATTTGGGGTATTTGAAAACATATAAAGGCCTAGAATGAGGTTTATATTGGTCCGGGATGACTCGTTGAGTTTTACGGTTCGTTTGGGAATGTGAAGTTTGTCAAAAGAATAAATATGAGGCTTTAAGACCAGCATGACTTTTACAACCACTCCCAATTCCCAGTTTAATTTGTGAAGAAGTTTCAATGGATTTTATTTCTGGACTTCCAAAATCACAAGGTTATGAAGTTTTATTTGTTGTGGTTGATAGAATCAGTAAATATGCACATTTAATCCCTCTTAAAGATATATTTACTGCAAAATCAGTGGAAGAAGTTTTCCCAAAGGAAGTTGTGCGCTTACATGGAAGTCCTTCCGCTATAGTCAGTGACAGGGATCCTCTATTCACTAGCCTGTTCTAGCGAGAGTTGTTCAGATTACAGGGAACAACACTAAAGATGAGTTTTTCTTACCACCCACAAAGCAATGGAAAAATAGAAGTAGTGAACAGATGTTTGGAGGTTTATTTGAAATGTTTTTCTTCTGATAAACCCAAACAGTGGGACTCCTGGTTGTCCTACATAGAGTACAGCTAAAATACTTCATTTCACACCTCTATTGGTAAAACTCCTTTTGAGGTTGTATATGGATGCAAACCACCACATATTATGCATTATACCAAAGGAGAGGTTGTTGTTGAAGCTGTGGAAACAACTTTGGTAGCTCATGATGATGCAATAAAACAATTACGGGTTAATCTTCATAACTCACAACAACTTATGGTGAAGTATGCTAACAAACATCGGTGGGAAGTTGTTTTTCAAATTGGAGATTTGGTCTGGGTAAAAATAAAACCCAACAATCTTGGTAGTGTGACTAAGGTAAAATCCAAGTTAGCAGCCCGTTATTATGGACCCTTCACTATTGTTGAAAGGATTGGATCCATAGCCTACAAACTATAGCTTCCTAGGAATAGTAGGGTGCACCCTTTTTTCCATGTTTCTTAATTAAAGTCTGCTATAGGGAGAACCCAGGATGAAGAATTTATACCAGAAGAATTTATAGAAAAACATGAATATCCTGTGGTGATTCTGGCAGAAAAGACTCAAGGCAGAACCCTATTTTGGCTTGTCCACTGGCATGGAAGAGCTATAGAAGAGGCGATTTGAGAAGATTATTTGGTAATAAAGGCCCAGTTCCCTAATATCCACCTCGAGGACAAGGTGGTTCTCTAAGAGGGAGGAATTGGTAGGCAGTGGGAGGAGTCAGATGGCCAGCAGGAGGAGTCTGGTGGCCGGTCCAGGCCACCAGTTCTATTTACATATCAAAGAAGGGGTTGGGGACTTCATTAAGGGAAATATTGTAATTGTTTCCTATTTCTGTTGAGTCAATCCAGCGGTGGTTATAAATAGGAGGGGAGGTTATTTTGTTAGGGAGTCTGGATTTCGGTTAGAAGGCAAGTTGTCCTAGGACTTCATAGGAGTTCTCTCTTCTCTGCTTTTTGGTAATTCCAGAATCTTCTCTAATAACAGTATCTTTCTAAAAATCTTCTTCTATCAAATCTAGAAGCTCTATCATCATATGTGTCTCCTCCTTGGACTAGAGTCCTGACCAGAAACATCCTTAAACCTCATGACCAAATTCCAACCAAACATGGGATGATCTAGCCTTCAAACCACTATCCAAATAGCTGATCTAGAAGCATTGATCAACTCACATAAAACAAATAACATACCCTCTCCATGGTACCTGGGATATTACCCTCTAAAAACAACCACTATTAGCTCTCTTTGACCCACCTTAGTGCCAAACCAAAACAAATGGCTCCCATGGTCCTCAATGTGACAAAAAAAAGTGATTTCCAACTATAGAGTCCTCAGGTGCACCCAAAAGCTTGGCCCAAGCCATTAAAAAAACCTCAAATGGGAAAAAGTCCACAGTAAGAACATACACTCTATGAGGGGTACCTCTAGTACATCCAAAGCACAAGACACACCGAGTGCAGAAATATTCCAAATGCCCCTAAATGGCCTCCAACTGATCATCGATCAACAAAATCTCCAACTGATCATCTATCAACAACACACCCAATGGGGTATATAAAAGACATGAATAACCAATGAATTATCAATGGTCCTCATGACAATCATAAAAGTTTTTCCTTACAAGGGCTCTATAGTACCAAATTGACCACTCCACATGGGAATTATTAAGTAACATCTATAGAAAACACTGGTCACTCAATCAGTAACAAGCCCACTATGGTATCCTCACAAGTCCCTTTTATGCATATAAATATCTTAAGGAAATCCATCCATAACTTCTATCCCACAACATCATCCCATCCCAATGGTTCCAACAGTTCCAATCCTAAAAAAAGGACGCAATCCTCAACTATTCTAACCTTGAGAAATAGGTACCAACATGTCAGGACAAAACAAGATCTCTTCATATATACTACTTGATTATAATTTTCAGGATCTATATGAAAGAACATTGAACAAAAATAGCTTAGATTTCATAATCCATTACAACTAATGATCTCATAACCCTCACACATGATTCTCATCTCACAACCCAACATGCTGGAGGATTCTGAATCCAATCCTTGAACAAAACTTGATAATGAATTCTTTTTGTCCAAAACATCATAAAAACCACACCCAAACACAAAAAGTATTCCACCATGGAAATTTGTATGAAAAACTGCTCAAAATTTAATACTCATAAGTCGAATTATGACTCCAGGGTTAAAATAGGGTAAACACAACAAGGAGAAAAAAGTTCCCAACCTATACTTTAGGTACATGATATGTAACCTAAAATGTCCCCTCGTTCCATGTGACATAGACTGCTCTGTGTGTACTTTTCCAAAGTACACATAATGTGTTCCGGTATATGATGTTTAACCCCACCGGGGTACATTCACATACAAGGCCCCACATAGCATGAAAAATTCCCTACTACGTGGAATGTATCACCCCATACACAATCGTTACCCCAAATATGGTTCCCATGTATATGCCTATCCATATATCCCCCCCACACAAGGTCTACCCATGCACAATGCCTATCCATGTACCTTGCACTAGATATAGCTTTATACCCTACATGGTCATCTACCACTAGCACACCCCGAGTCACCACTACATGGCGTGTAACCCACCCCCTTGTATAAATATTTTAGTTCCCAAAACCCATCTTTCCCAAGTACGAAGAACACATGATGTGTGTTCTCAAAACTACACATTATGTACTTGAGTTCTCCCAAACTAAACCCCACAAAAATATCCCAAAACACATAATTTCTCCAAAGTATCCATAGATTGAATCCAGAATGGGTCACCAAAAACCCAAAAAATACGATTAAAACATAAAATCTACTACCCTATGGGAATTTGTGGGGGTGAGGTGGGGAGGAGGGGGGCTATGTATGGGGTTTGTTGGGGAGGGGGTGGGCTGGGCAGGGGGTGGGGGTGGGGCGTAGGCTTGGCAGGGGGGAGTGGGGTTGTGTAGGTGTGGGGGGTGGCTGTGTAGGTGGGGTGGTGGGTAGATGAGGGAGGGGGCTGGGTAGGTGGGGGAGGGGTGGGATGTTCAAGGGGTTAGGCTAGTTAGGGGGATGGGGGCTGGGCAGGGGGGCTGGGTAGGGGGGGCTGTGCAGTTGGGGGGCTGAGAAGATGGGGGAGGGGGGCTGGGCAGGGGGTTGTGCAGGTGGGGGGTGGTGGTTTTGCAGGTGGGGGAGGGGGTGGGATGTGCAGGGGGTTAGCCTAGGCTTGGGGGAGGGGGTTGGGCATGCGGGGGATGGGGTGGGATTCGAATGGGGTTAGGTTAGGCTAGGCAGGGGGAGGGGGGCTGGGCAGGGGGAGCTGTGCAGGTGGGGTGGTGGCTGTGCAGGTGGGGTAGTGGGGGGTTGGGCAGGTGGATGAGTATGAAGATGAACTTTAGTTCCTTGAACCCAATTAGGGAACTACAGAATGATTTTAGAGGACCCAAGTATATCAGATAAGGCACAATCGGGGAAGAATCCATAATTCTATCCATGTCCCTACTTAGACTATCAATGTTGTAGAAACCGTGGAAGACCCATTTTGTGAGTCTAGTAGGAGAAGGAAAATCCCCATTCATTATCTTTCCAGGTACAATTACTATGGAATGTAATAATGTCATATCCATCATAGATCAAGATTAATACGTCATTATGTTGAGAAACATCAGACCCTTGTACTTGTATTTAATGATAAATGTTATCAATATTTGAAAATATTACATTGACTATGATTTTTGATTTAATGTCATTCCAATGTTGAAACATTCTCATATGTGATATGATGAGGACAATATAGAACCTTCCACATGGATACTACAACTCTGTGTCCAATGCAAGAAATGTCCATAAGTCTAATTCATGCTCAGGGATCAATTTGGATACCACATTTCTGAATCATAATTTATAGTAATTCATTAGGATCAAAACTTCATTGACTTTTTAGGAAAGCCTCTATAAAATTTTCTAACCACTCAAACATAAATACATTTTTAGTAATCCTAGTGATTGGAACTTCTAAAGGGGAAAAGATCTAAATGAACCATATGTAAAACCCGAATAAACAAAGGAAACCCACAATATCAAACATGTTTTGTATGCCTTCTCATGACACCACAACCTATAAATTCTTTGGGTCCACATAAATTCCCACATTATAGATTACGTGCCTAAGAAAACATACTTTATGGAAGCATAAGTGACACTTTGAGATCTTACAAAACATATAATGTGGTAAAAGTGTACAAAAAAATCTATAGGTGTCCAATGTGTATATCAATGGTCGGTGAGTATATAAGGATGTCATCAATAAGCTCCACAATGAATGAGTTGAGATATGTATGGAAGATCTCATTCATGAGATCCATGAACACCATTGGATTAATTTTAAACATGAAAGGAAAGTCAAGATATGTATGAAAAATGCGTTAATAATTTTCACACCATTTGTAATAAGAAATCATATATATACATTCATTCAACTAATAAATTCATGTCCTTAAAAAGTTCCACATGTCTCATTACTACTAAGTAAAAAATGGAAAGGATCAATATTTTCCCTCATGTACCTCTTTATTACCTCTACACAAGTAGTAATTTACCGCTTTCAAAATAGTAAATTATTTTCACACATGTCTTTTCTAGCCCAATTTATTTATATGTATCCACTAATTTTACCCTCATCAGAGCCCTAGACTAATACTTCTCACTCAATATAGCTCATCACTCAACTCCCATCTTCTTCCATACTACTAATGGTAGTGTCTCATACAAATATATATCACATACCAACCTTCTCACTCAACAAACATCCATGTTAATACATTATGATCAATGTAAATGCATTTTCTGAAATAATACCTTATTAACCATGGTAGGTCTAATATCACATTCCAAACGCTCCATTATCACTCATGGTTGGGTTCATCTAGAACCTTATCACTCAAGGTGAAGCCATTATATTAACCACCACCTTATCAATCATGGTAGGGTTAGATATCATGTTATAATATGATAACTTCATTATCACTCAAGTAAGGGTCCTTATAGCACCTTATCACTCAAGGTGTTGTCATTCCTTATTATATATCACTATACTTGTTAGAATTTATCACCCAACATGTGTATGAAATAACAACAAGGTAATTTGTTCCATATCATAGTTCACCAGATAGGTACAAGGTTCTTGTCACTCGGGGCCTATTCCCCCTACCTTATCAATCATGTTAGTGTTAGATATCATTTTATAATATGATAACATCATTATCACTCAACTAAGGGTCCTTCCAACACCTAATCACGCAAGGTGTTTTCATTCCTTAAGATATTTCACTATTCTTGTTAGAATTTGTCACACAACATGTGTATGAAATAACAAGGGCATTTGGTCCATATCATAGCTCACCAGCTAGTGTACCACCATGAGGACCATGATACCATGTGATAAATGATTAATTTTTATGATTCTCCCTATGGATCATCATTCAAATTTCAATGGATACAAAAATCATCTATGGAAGGTATATACTAAAATTCATGTAGTAATCTACTGGATTTTCATGGAGGATTCTATGAATGTTTTCATTACAGGTTGGGGATAGAATATTACCTTGTAATCTTATCCTCTTAGAATATGATAGAAAATTTCCAATGTGAGCCCAACAGATGATGTAAATGATTCATAACCACTGGCAAACACCATGTTGTATGTCATCATAGTAGATCCCCTTGAAAATTAGGTATGTGATATCTCTCATGAATCAAGTAAATATCTATCCCCATAGAATCTATGTGTCATAGAACTCTGACTAATATCCCTCTCTTAAACACAAACCAATACCTTGATAAATGCAACAATATAATTAAATATCTTGACATTATAGAATTCATTGCCCCATAGTATATGATTCCCCCATCATTATAATCTAGTAACAAAAGGGTTATAATGGTCATAGTGTAAATATCCTTCTAGGTTAGAATATTGAATGATTAAATTCATAGAAAAAAATATCAAATTTATCCTGGAGTAATCAAAACCAATAACCCTTATCCAATAGATCAGGATTGAGGCAGGGGATTCTTCATATATGAGTTATAAACTTGAATTTCTAATATCCCTCTCCCTATTTGATCAACAAGACAACATTTTTTTGGTTCTTGGTCTCTCTACCACATAAATATGTGAACCATACAAGGGTAAGGGATGTGATTAAGCCTTAAAAATGAGATGATTATTTCTATGTGTTTATTGTGTGTTTTTTGTGTGATTACTGGTGATTGAAGTGAGTTTTTGTGAGTTTTCTATGTGTGCAGTGTGTTTTATGTGTTTGTAGGTTGCAGTGTTCCTAAACACACAAAATGAGTGTGTTTTCTGTGTTTGCAGGTTGTAGGTTGTAGCACACAGAATGAGTGTGTTTTCACAGAGTTTTCACTACAACCTGCAGTTGATTGCAGGCTATTTCATTTTAAATTAATGGGGGTCTAACCCAACAGTTTCAAAACCATTGGGTTATACCAGCTGCATTTCCCAACGGTTCAAAACCATTGGGTTATACCCCTGTGTGCTACTGCATTTCTGAACGGTTCAAAACCTTTGGGTTATACCCCTGCTGCTGCATTTCCCAATGGTTCAAAACCATTGGGTTATACCCCTACTGCTGCATTTCCCAACGGTTCAAAACCGTTGGGTTATACCCCTGCTATTGCATTTCCAAATAGTTCAAAACCATTGGGTTATACCCCCTATATGTTTATGCCAACAGTTTTAAAACTGTTGGCATACCCCTGTGCACTGATTTTTCCAACGGTTCAGCTGAACCATTGGTATAAAAGAAATATAAAAAGCCTTCCCCAAAGGTTCAGCATGAACCATTGGTATAAGGCTTTCCCAATTCCTCACATCCCAACATTTTCTTAAACCTTTGGGATAAGTTTTCCCAACGGTTTGAGGGCCTTTCCCAATGGTTTAAAACCGTTGGGAAAACATGGATTTTTAGTAGTGGGAGAACCCTCCCGCATTAATGATCAATCCATGAATTATCCTATTTTTGGGTTGATCTATGTTCGTTGTTTTAAAATGAAGAACAAGAAAATATAACCCACAAAACAATAACCCCTATTGTAAAGGTGGTCATCGTTGATGTGGTCCGTCTGCGAGGGTTCAAGTTTCAGTGGAGTTCATTGCTTTTTGGTTTGATTCTTTAGGGTTCATCGAAGTCGCTGGAAATTCACTAGCATTCATCATTTTTCATTGGAGAGAACAATCACTGTAGGTTCATAAGAGGAATTTCACCAATTTACCCTCCTTTCTCCAACTTGTTAACCCATTAAAATAAAACAAGTCATAGCGTTTCTATTACAATGCGTCATCATGTCTTTACACCATTTCATTTACAAAATAATGTATCTGTTACACCTCATTTAATGTGTCATTAGGCTGCATGTTTACAAGCCATTAATGAGATTCATTTAATGTGACTCATCATCATTTTTTCACCACACCACAACACTGCTGTTCCTCCACCCAACAATTGGGAAAAAAATAAAATATTTTTTTATGTTATTGTTTTCTGAAAAGTCTGAAAATTAACTTTTTTGGTCGAAAATTTGAGGTTGAAGTTAGGTCCATTCTAGAAGAATCCTGCCTTCTGAGTTCAACGATGCTCTCAGATTCTTGATCCAAGCACCAGTTTAAAATTTAAAAAAAGCTGCTCGCACGTTGATTTAAATGAACTAAGAAAAGTACAAAATTCTATTTTGGGCTCATCAGGCCTTGGAATTAGGTGTTGTCAGAGCATCTGGTCTCTATATAATTCAATATATTTAAAAAAATTACATGGAATTCCCGATACATTACATTACTCCCTCTTTTTTAGGCTTCACATCCTTATAATCCAAAACAAGTATAAATGAAAAAATGGGGGTACTGAGTATGAATCTAAGCCTTTTGCTCCCATGGGATCTCCTGGAGATTCCTTTGATTCATCTGAACACATATGAGAGAAATAAAATGTCCATAAACGACCCGCTCCTATCGATCCTCTATGTCCACAAGGAACTCTGCAAATGTCACCCCATCATCAATTTCCATCTCCCCCCAGTCGATGGTGTGTGATGGATCATGCATGTACATCCTCAGTTACGACACGTGGAAAATTTTGAGCACCCAGTGCATCTATGGTGGGAGAGCTAGGAAGTACGCCACCTCTCCCACTCTAGTCAAAATCTGTAAAGGTCTGATGAACCTCAGAAATAACTTCTCACCCCAGCCAAATCTCAGCAAACCCCATCGGGGTTTGACCTAAAGGAAAACATGGTCTCCCTCCTCAAACTCCAAGGGTCTCTATCTCTTCTTTGCATAAGATTTATGTATACTCCGTGCAATCATCATCTACACCTGGATGATCAAAACCTTCTCAGTGGTAGTCTGTACCAACTTTGGAAACATGAGTGGTGATTCCCCTAGGTCTGTCCGACATAGAGGTGATCTGCAAGGCTGCCCGTACAATGTATCGAATGATGCCATGCAAATGGTGGAGTGATAGTTTTTGTTGTATTAAAAATAAAATAGTTGAAGGTGGTACTGTCAACTATGATAAAAATAAAGGATGAAAAAATGAAACATATCCTCCAATGTATGTATGGTCTACCCTATTTGACTATCAGTCTGTGAGTGAAATGTTGTGACCAAGCGTAGCTGAGTCCTGAACTCCTCCTGTAATCCCTTCCATAGCTAGGATTTGAATTGATAATCATGATATGATATGGTCATCAAGGTCACCTTGTGAATCCACACTATCTCCAAGATATAGAGGCGTTTCAAGCCCTCTATGGAACCCTACTCCTGGATGGGTAGGAAGTGATCTGACATGGTGAGTCAGTCAATGATCACCCAAATAGAATTATGGTCCTTGGAATAGCATGGTAAGCCCATAATCAATTCTATTAATAGACCATCACACTTCAACATTGGTACCTCAAGTGGATGTTCCAAGCCTGATGGAACCTGATTCCCAACCTTCACTTGCTGACTAGTGATGCACTGTGAAACGAACTCGGCCACCACTTTCTTCATCCCAAGCCACCAGTACTAACATTAGAGATCCTAGTACATCTTCACCATTCAAGGATATACGACTATGGGGGAGGTGTGGGACTACCTGATAATATCCTTCCGCAACATCACTAGTACTACAATGCATCTTATGAAATAGATGACGTTCTACCCACCTATTGAAAATCCATCTAGATCTTGCCTTGAGAATAACTAATCACTCTAGGCCTCGCAGTCAGCATCCACCAGATGTTCCTCCCAAAATTACTGCATGAGTGGAGGAATGATATTTATCAACTGATGTCAAAATTTTCAATCATTATCAAAGAATGATATCTGCATCACATCTAGCTACTCTGTCACCTCACTCAGCAGCCATAAACCAGACCACCTACTGAGCACGTCTACCACCACGTTCCCCTTCCTAAGAGTATAAACTATCTCAAATTCATAGTATAGGAGGAACTCCAACCATAACCACTATCTCAAGTTTAGGTGTTTCTATGGGAAGATATAATTGAGACTCTTGTGGTCGGAGTCAAAAGTAAATTGTTCACCCATCATGCAGTGCCACCAAATCTTATAAGAAAAGACCACTGCTGGTAAATCCAGGTCATGGGTCACGTAATTACGGTAATTATACCTAAAATTATGCAAGTCATAGGTGATCACAAATCTCTCCTACATCTGGAAAAAACCAAGTCTGATTCCTGATGCATCATAGAAAACTGAATACCCAACGTCCTCTTTTGGTAGTTTGAAGATAAGGGAACTTGTTAGTCTTTACCACAGCTCATGGAAACTCTTATGGAACTTCTCTGTCCAAAAAAAGGGACATACCATTAGTGTCATGGATAATAAAGGTAAATATACTATAGAAAATTCGGCCATGAACCTACATTAGTTTCTAGACAACCCCAAGAAAGTATTCACCTCAGTCATGCTCCCAGGTGGTTCCCAATCCAGAACTGCCTCTATCTTTTCTGGATCGACAACAACTCTAGCCTCCAAGATCAGATTTCCTAGGAAGTGAACCTCCCGAATATAGTACTGGCACTTCCAAAGCTTCCCATTAATCTGGTTCTCTCAGAGTGTATCTAGGACTATCTGTAGGTGTTTATTGTGCTCTTCTTCTAAAACCGAGTACACCAAGATGTCATTAATGAAGACAACCCCGAAATGATTGAGGCAAGGATAGAAGATCCTATTAATGAGTCGCATGATCACTTCTGGTAAATTGGTCACATAGAAAGGAATCCCCAAGAACTCATAGTTACCATACGAACATCTAAAGGCTATTTTGGAACATCCTCATCCTGTACCTGAAGTTGATGATTGACTAATTTGAGGCATATCTTCAAGAACCACAACTCTCCCTTCAACTGATCGAAGATTTCCTATTTCCTTGAATGGTGATACTTGTTCTTTACAATAACCTGGTTCAGGCATTAGAAGTCCACTAACAATGTAAAACTCTCAAATTCCTTCATAGAAAACAACACTAGGGTTTGCCATGGTGAAATTTTGGCACCCACAAAGCCCTTATCCTGCAAGTCCTTCAATTGTACCCTCAATTCAAAAATCTCTTCAAGAGCCATAAGATATGTTGTTCTAAATATCAGTTTCATCACACGGTATATGTCGATGTTTAATTCTACCTCCCTATGTGAAGGTAGTATTGAAACATCCTTAGGGAAGACATCCTCATAATTGTCCACCACTACAGGAAGGATTGGATTCCTCTCGTCCACCACACTGAGGGTGAGGATATCCAATTAGTGAGTGATCAACTATACCCACCCATCAGAATGTTTTTCCTATGCTGCAAAAGTTCTCTTCTCTAGTGAAGAAAAAATGGTCCCATCATCACGGACACAACACACTTTGCACCTAATGCAGTCGATCTGAGCAATGACTATAGATAATCAGTCCATACCCTAGATGACGGTGTAAGGCTACAACACCACTACTAGGAGACCCCAGCTGATGATCTCCCCTCATAGAGTAAGCTCTCATAGGCAGAACTGGTGTGTAATCATATAATCCCCTCTCATAGGAGTCTCTAATCTTATGAAACAAGCCAATGAAACTACCAGAATCTCTGAGCCTCGAATGTGGTCCTTGGCAAGGAAAGAGTGACTGGAACCTATATCTATAAGAACTGTAGCTAAGGTGGAAAAGAAAAACATCATACCTCTAATCATCTCTGTATCATCGTGTTCATAACCGAATGGCCTGAAGGACTTCATTTTTATTAATTTTTATAACCCCCCTTTCAAGGGATGAGGGGGAACCCTTACAAGGACTGTAGGCTTAGGGATTATATGGCCCATAGGCTTAGGAGATATTACATGACCCGAAGGTCTTAGGGAATCCAACTAGACTATAACTACAGGGAACTACTGCTCCCTAGAATCTGCATCATGATGGTAACTCTCCACCTTCTCATGGACGTCGAGCTAAGATTATCGTGAAAGCATAGGCTAGTACTGATGACATAACCATACCCTCTCATTCATCCAAATCCATTGGTTCTGCTCTGGTGAGCGCGCCCGATTTTAATCCTCCCATGGGGATGTTTCTTTTTTGTAGAGTCTATCTAGGGAAACTGTATGTGGACCGAAGGACTTGTAGTGGCCCAAAGGCCTTAAATGTGGCCTGAAATCCCTACTGAACTGAAGGGTCGGGTGGCCCTAAAGGCCTTAAAGACTCAAAGCCCAAAATGGTGTCCCAAGGCGAATAGTTCTGGCTACTACAGTACTAAACAATACATACTACAACAACTACTATAGTATTGCTACAATCCTTGCTATATTACCGGCTACAATACCTACTACAGTACCTGGAAATATGACTCTATTGGGGTCATAGGACTTTACTTTATGAATTTGAGATTTTCCATATCCACATGATCCCTAAGGCCATGGTGGACCACCTAGGGGTGGTGAAGGTAGTACCTTGAACCATCACCTTCCGCTTGCTAGTCGACCTGCTCCCCTTCAACATCCGTCACCCCACGAGTCTCCTTTCTCAAATCTCTATCTCTGCCTTGAAGGTCCCTCGACTGTTTTCTGATTTTTTGTGCAGAAGATTGGGTAGTCACAATCCATGTGTCCCTACCCTCCACATGTGAAGAACATCCTGGTTCCTTTCTCCCTCCCTCTGCTCTGGGATCCCCACACTTCCGACCCTGAGTCCTGGGGTTATCCCTTAAAGATCTGACCAACTTGGGTCCCCGTGTCTGTTGTCTGATACTCTCTACTAAAGAATATTTTTCTTAATCTCAACTAGTGTCTCCAGCTATTGGTGCCTTATCTTCTAGGAATCTCTCCACTAGAAGGGATCACTCTAGAACTCCAGCCTGGGTGGTGATGCTAAGGGAAATCATTGATGCCTTATCTCCTATTGGAGTCCCTCCTCAAAGGTCTAGGTCCTGAAGAAAGGGTCACATACCATGTCCGTAGAGTAGCGATAGAGGTTATTGAACCTCATAGAGTACTCACCCACTGACATAATTCCCTACTGCAGGCGAAGAATCTCGTATATGCACCTTGAGCAAAAGGTCATGAGGAAGAACTCATCTCTGAAAATATGCTCGAAGTTATCCCAAGAGAGGGTCACCTCATCATGAGTGTGAATAATCAAACTCCACTATGTCCCTACCATTCCATGAAGAATGCTCGTAGCTAAGATCTCCATCTAGTAAATTGGAATCCTCACTAAATGGAAGTCCTGCATCACTACATCCAGAAAGTCCTCAATAGCCTGCAGATCTATCTCTCCCTTGAACCTAGTAGGTCTCTGTCTTTGGAACTCATGCAAGGCCCAAAACATGTGTGCATACTTTAACGATAATGATGGATGTAACTGCTGATCAAAGGGTAGTGGTAACACTGGTGCACCACCTAACATGTCCATCTCTAGAACTGGTCCCTTAACTGATGCCTCATTGCTATGTGGGCCATCCACATGACCACGTATTGAAATCCTAGCTGATCGTCCATGTGTAGGCATCCGGAAATGGATCAAGATGGACCGTAGTCAATATATTATACTTGGTGAGATGAATCTTATTCAAGAATAACATAACGAAACACTCAATTCTTATATGATTCATGGAACCAGTGTTTTTATGTATAGATATGAAAATCAAAATTTAAGTTCCTGGTGTATGGATACGTCGGCCGCCAGACCAAAAATTGGACTCCCCAAATGTAAAATTCAAACCCGAAACATATAAGCCTATTTCCCAAAAACCAAACAACAGACTCCTGTCCTTTGAGGTAGAACTAACCACCTATGATACCACTTTGTAATGACCCATCCCCTGGGGCCTGGGTCACGACTCCCCAAAGCCTACCTTCTGAAGACCAGGGGTTGGAAACTAGCGCTGAAGGAATAAACCTGTCAGTGTTAGAAATTTTCCCGAGTACCTGTACACACACATACAACCACATCCCAAGAAAACCAGAAAAGAGAACATGTATGCTTCTAAACAACCATTGAGTGTAAAGGTAAAATTGAATGTATATGGACCAGAATACAAACCCAAAAAAGACAACTTCAATAAGAGAAAGTACAAGATTGATGGAAAGCCATCCACTGAAAACCTCACCTGATGGGTAAGTAAAAACTAGATGTCGGATGTTGTATAAGCACTTCCTGCATGGCTGATCTCACTTGGAACCACCTAGTCCTGGGCAACCATGTCCTCTACCAAGTAATCGATCATCTGCACTGGAAAAAACACATGCGGGAAAAGCCCGTGCAAGGTTGAGTAACAAAATACTCAGTAGAGATCTCGAAACACAAAGGAAGTACCATAAATAAGTACAAAGAGAAAACCATGAAACAAGATCATGAAATAAGATAAATCATGAATCAAGACAACTCACAAAGAATGACATCTCACATTGGTTATAATTTAGATTTTGTAAAGTAGGACCATCAGTCATATCATATAAAACCTTGGGCTACTAGAGAAATCATCCTCAATGAGTGCAGTGGGCCTGCCGGGTCACACAGAACCGCTTCCCACTAACCTTGGACTTATTTTGTACTCATCCATGATGAGTACCATTGGTATGCTGGGTCACACAGATCTGCTTCGCACTGTGGGCCTACTGGGTTCCCCAGAACCACTTCCCACCATGGCCATACTGAGGTACTCCTCTATAACAAGTACTATGGGTCTACTGGGTCACACATAGCCTCTCCCCACTATGGACCTACCAGGTCATAGAGAGAATCTTCATACCAGTCCATCATAGCTGATCCACATAGGGTCTCTTGTCAGTAGTCTTTTGGTCTCATTAAACCATAGGGTTTATGCACATAGCACGCTTGATTCTAAGAGAACATCTCCCAAAGACATTCATCATATTTCAACTCCATTATAGCCTCCTTATAGTATTCCAAATGATCTGCCTCTTCATGAGGTTTCCAACACTGCAAATGGATCGTCAATTAGATGCCTGGTTTTTATGTAATTAGCGTTTTAGTAAATAATGGACAGTTAAATCTGGGTCTGATCTGACCTGACCTGCCCAACCTAGCTCGGGGGTCCCACATGCCCAGGTTTAGTTCAAATAATCTAACCCGACCCAGTTTGGGTCTGGGTCGGCTCGGTCCGACCTGTCCCGGGGGCCTTGGCCATTGGTCCTCACTGGACCTTGCCCGATTCGGCTAGGGGTGTAGCCTACTAGGTCAGTCAGTGACCCAGTCTCATTTGGCCCAAAATACAGGGCACTGGTCCGGCCCACCACATTTCCCGATCCACTAAAGGCGGAGTAGATTTTTTTAGACTGGATGCATAGCACGTCCATCATGTTGTCACCTGGTAGGTAAATCTCAGCTGCTCGGGTTCTGCAAGTGGTCAGCAGACCACGTACCACATGAGGCTGGGGCCCGCTGCTGTGGGCCGCTCCATCATTGTGACCATGGGGCTGTATCCATCCACCAGCCACTGGCCTGGCCAACGGCCCATGGTGCCTACCGCGACCCAAGATGACAGTGGCACTCCCTCCAATATGCTGTCATGATGCGCTGCCACCTACTAGCGGCCACTACTGACAGTGGCGATCTCTTTTACAGACCATTGAGTCCACTCTGATGGTCTATTCTTTGCGATGTCTTTGCCTCTAGCTACTGTGGTTTTATTCCTTCTCTTCTAAGGCCTTATAATCATCTTTCCTCCATTTCAAAAGTTCATCCTTGATGAACACACAAGGTGGAGGGGCTTAGGCCTCGTTCATGTCAGCTCGCACCCTCCACATTATAGGTTTAGAAACAAGGGAGAGGTTTGGGGTTTGAGGATCAATATTCTAATAATAATAATCATTCCTGATGAAAAAAACTCAGAAACATGCACCCTCCCGCATTAATGAGACATCCATAGATCAACATGTTCATGGGTTGATCTACGTTTTTCATTTTAAAATGAATAATGGGAAAATATAATAAAAAAACAATAAACCCTACCTCAAAGGTGTTCATCATTAAAGTGGTCTATCGACTGGGGTTAAAGTTCTGTTGGCATTTGTTCTTTTTAATTTTGTTCTTCAGGGTGCATCGAAGTCACTGGAAATTCACTAGCATTCATCATTCATCATTGGGGAGAATTATCACCGTAGGATTGTTAGATTAATCTCACCAATTAATCCTCCTTTCTCCAAAGAGCTAACCCATTAAAAGAAAACACATTGCAACATTTATGTTACACTGTGTCACCGCATTGTTACACTGTTTTATTTAATAAATAACGTATCTGTTATGCCTTGTTTAATGCATCGTTATTCTAGAAATTTTGGATCCATTAATGAGATTCAATTAATGAGCATTGTCATTGCTTTATAACCACACCATCGCGCCACCGTGCCACCGCCGAATTGTTAGAAAAACAAAAAAATAACTTTTTTATGTTACTTCGTTTTTTTCACGAAAAGTCAAAAATTTAACTTTTCTGGTTGACACTTTCTGGTCAATGTTAGTTCCATTCAAGGTGAATACCGCAATTCTATGTTCGATGGTTACAACTAAGTTTTGATTTGAGACCTAATTTAAAATTCAGAAAAACCTGCTCACATGTTTCTTTAAATAAACTTAAAATGTTCAAAATTCTATTCCGGTCTCCCCAGGCCTATGAGTTAGGATCTTTCAGAGCATATTGTCTAGAAATAATTCCCTATAATTTAAAAAAAATTACATGGAATTTCTAGGAAATTACAAAAAAAGCAACAAATCATAGTTAATTTTCGTACACTAGTGTAACTCAATGTGTACGCTCCTTGGATTTACCAATAATAGTGAAACATATAAAAATTATTTTTTTTTAAAAATTTTTTCATTTTTATTTTTTATGGTTGTCTGACTACATATGAAAATTTAAATGAATTCCTAAAAACATGGGAAAAATATCTAATATAACACAAGAGAAACTTCTTACCCTGATTCATCTCCTCTTATGGTATCCTTAATTGAAACAAATGGAAAAAGGGCCATATGTTACATGCCTTGAATATATCACCAAGAGATACTTTGTTATGAAAAATATGATGAATTTAAACTGAATAATTTTTTGAAATGACAACAACTAAATGATCTGGAATAATAGGGTGAGATCACATTTATGTTTTATTGTAATATAAGTTTTATTAGGTTCCATACATGGGATACTCATCAATGAGGTTTTAGAACTCTACATGATTGAAGCCAATAAGAAGCTGTTTGATGATGATGCCAAAAACCAAAATTATTTATCTAGATCATTGAAAAACTAGACTTATAAGAAGGTGATGAGTTTCACAAGTGCTAAGGCCATATGGGATAAATTATCCAAAATAAATGAAATTGAAAAATGTTTAAAGGAAAAAAATCGCCAGGTTATAAAGAATAAGTTTACCATAAAAATGTTATTTGATTAAAACATTGAGGGGATATTAATCAAAATCATTGTGATTGTTAGAAATATTATAGGACTTGGTAAATTGATAAATGATATTTATATTATTAATAAGATCATATAATGATGAACACCTCTTTGTAATCCAAATTCACAGGCCGTTGAAGAGATAAACTAGGACGAAATTTCATTGGATTAAATGAAAATTCATTCAGTTTCATATGAAATGTGTGTTAATATATAAGGAACTTATGTTCACTCAAATAAAGAGATAAAAATTAAATATATGAAAAAATTGATATCACTAAATGTGAATAAAAATAAGAAGATATAAGTAATTTATTTCCACTACTCATAAAAAAGATATTAAAGATAAAAAGGATATGATTAAATTAAATATAACATTGGCACATATGTGATGCGGTAAATCGTGGAACATTATTGTACGGTGTTCAAGGATATTTGATGATGGTAGAGGTCAAAATGAAATTATATAAAATCCATGAAGGTGGATCCCTCTTAAAAGAGTCTTCAAACTATGTAATTCACTCAGAAAGATGTTTTATAGGAAGATATTGGTAACCAATTAATAAGATGATGATAATGATTATTTATAGAGAGGAAAAATAGAGTTTGATTATGATTTGGAAGATTCAATGATAGATATTTTTGAAAAAGGATAATCTAAAAGGGAAGTATATAATTTACTAGAAGGTGTTGTTGATCTAAAGGTTGAAAATGAGGTGGCTCTTGAAGAGATCAATGATTAAAGAAATAAAAATCAAATGTTTGGTGGTTTGTTAAAATAGAAATTTGAGTATGTAGATTAGTGAGAGGGAATGATTTATTAGCTATAAAAATAATTAAAATATCAATTAGGAAGTCATGTAAACTAAAAATACTGTGAAACACAAGCTAATGATTTAGGAATAGGATAAGGTAATTTTTTACATGAATTATAGTGTAAATAAAAAGAAAAATAAGGTAAAATAACCTGAATAAGAGGTTATTACATTGATAACGAAACTTTAATAGTATGAAAAATTTCACTTTGGGAAGTTCTATGATAAATAACTATTATAAATGTCCAAACAAGGAATTAAAAGCATTGGGATGATAATGAATGATTAATCAAAAATAAACATGGGTAAAAGTGGAGTTGGACTTGATGTATGGACATCAAAGGTAAAAAATGATATCCTAGACTAGGGGTATATTTAAGGTTTAAGATGTCGTCTTTTTCACTAAGATGTCAAAATACTGAATAGTGATAACTCAAAAAATGGTAAGTATAGGGTTAGAGATAATAATTATACATATATGTTTAATGAATAACTAAGAAACTAGTAAAAGTATTTGGACATGACGACAAATAGAGGTGATAAGATATTTCCTCTTATAAAAGGTCAATTTTGTGTTTATCAGGGCTATACCATGTCCTATAATGAAGAGGTGGGGAGATATTTTAATATATAACCATTCTAATGTTGGAAAATAATAATTAGACCATATATTTTTTTTCATGCAATAAATCATATATATATGCACACACTTCATTGATTGTTCTAATTCTAGGCATAAAGTTGCAGATTATAGAATAAAATAAATAATGATTACCATCATGTAAGACAATGAAAAAAGAATTAAAAAATAATTACATTGAAATATAGATACTCCCCATTATAAAAGAAGATTATTATCATTTCATTACCTATATTAAATATAAATAGAGAGGCTATCTTATTCTTCAACTCAATCTATAATCTTTTGGGAGGGAAAAATAAAATGGAGAATGATAATCTGGCTATAATTTCTCTCAAATAAATAAGGAATTGTATATTTTGGATCCTTGATAGCGAGTATTTATACCACATGGATGGAATTATCACCTCCTAAAAAACATTAATATAAGAGTTTATAGAATGCTTATAGTTAATTGATGAACAATAGTAGTGGAAATACTTGATTAATATACAATACAATAAAAGAAGATTAATTCTCTTAATGTTGATGGATTTTGACCCAACCTATTGAGTGTGAGTAAACTTTGTGACTTGGAATTTGAGGTTACATTTAATCAAAATAAGTGATTTATCAATGGAAGGGATAATAACATTCAGAACATATTGTAGGAAAAATGGTAATCTATACTAGGTGGATAGTAAACAAAACAATCTTCATCTAAAAATTCAGTAGTAGAACATATAATAGAATTTGAATATAGGTCAAATTCACCAATAAATCATGAATAATATATCTAAGATAAGAGTTTTAGTGGAAATTCCAATTTTGTAGAGAGACCATTAAAGTGTATGAGATACATGTATGAATGAAATTATGGTACATACTCATTTTTGGGAAAATAATAAAAGGGAATCAAATTTAATTGAACTAGTTTAAAAATTTGTATGTGGTATAATTAATTGACCTAGAACACAAAAAAGAGTTATATCATCCATTTTTTTTATGATTATAGAAAAAATTACTATGTTATGGTCATAAAAGGAATAAAAAAGTCATAGGATATATTAATAGGAATCAACAGAGATTTAAAAATATGACTATAAATTTAATCAAAATTTTATGATATGAAAATGAAAAAAATAAACATATATTAAAGTAGAAATCTACCCTGAAAAAAATACATTAAGGATGAGGTATATTTAATGGGAAATACTCAACAACATGAAGTTTTTAAATGATGAAATTAATTGGTGAACAATATGTCTAAGAAATTTTTCATTGAGAGTGGAATCTATCATCAATATTAGATGTAGGTAGTTAAGGTTATGATTTTTACTCAATACTAGTCAATACTAAGCCCTGTAAAGAAGAATTTTTTTTATTAAACATGACAAATAAGGAAACCCTCTATAAATTTTTTTGAGTCATTAGAAGAGTTTTCTAAATATATAATAAATAATTCAATCAAGTAAAGTATATAGATATAGAAGATGGAGAATTTTTTAGTATAATCGATAATGATTAAGGAATACTAATACTTAAATAAAAGGTTGAACAAATTTGTTTGTGTGATTATGTTAAATTAATTGAGGAGAAAGATGAGAATAAATAAAGGAACTCAAAATTCAAGGAATTATGTAAATAAGATGTTGAATTTGATTACAATTACGAGAATGTCTGATGTTTCAAAAAATATAGAGATTATGAGGCTAAATTATAGGAGGAGAAAATTTATAAATAAATTCATCCTGTACCTCATAAGAGTTACATGAGAGTGTAAGTTGACATAGACAATATTATTAGACATATCTTATACAAAAAAACACAATGGATGAGAAATATAAGTAATGTTTCTCTTTTATTTATGTTTGAACAGAATTAATTTAAATAAGTGGTGAAATATTAATCATGGGTTAGAGACATGAATGAGGAATTAGATCAAATCAATAAGAATTAAAAATGGAAATTTTTAATGAATTCAAAACATAATAATCTAGTAAAAAGATTGAATCCTTAAAAATAAATTTTACCAGCATGGAAATGTGATCAGAAATAAGTTGAGTCTTGTGTGTAAAGGCTATACTCAAAATAATAGTGTTTATATTGAAGAATTGTTTTTCTCTAATGTCTTGACTTGAGTCAATGAAACTCTTCATGGATATGGATATTCAAATAATATTTAGGATTTATCAGATGGATATAAATATGACATTCTTGAATGGTGTACATAAAGAAGAGGATTATATTGAACAAAAAGTTGGATTATTGATTAATTAGGATAAAACCAAGGCATAAATATTTAAAACCCCTTTAAAAAACTATAATATGAACCCAAAGCATGGTATTACCAGCGTGAATCCTATATAAAGAATTTGTAACTCAAAAGGGGTGGTTTTGATCATAAAATCAATGTGAGGACATCCAATGAAGAATAATTCATGGAACTTTTTTATGTGGATGATAGCATATTCGATAGAAGAAAACATAAATATATAAAGATGTGTGAGGTTAGAAATTAAAATATCAATTATTAGTGAAATCACTTAATTTATTAGGATAAAACTTATTTAGAAAGGGAAATTAACCTTTATTCATCAAGCTATGTATGTAAGATATCCACTGAATAAATTTAATATGAATGATTCGAAACCATTTTAAACTCAGATTGTGGTCGTAAACATGCTTGGGAAGCCCGAGGATAAGAAATATACGGAACCTACATTTTATAAGAAGATTATTGTAGTATTTCTATATTTGAATAAACAATAGTTAGATAATTTTTTTGAAACATGTTTAGTGGCCCATTTCAAAAGTATTATAATGTGGGATCATCTCACTGTAATAAATGGATCATGAGTTACATATAAGGTAATTTCAATTTTTGATTTCTATTTTATATAGTAAAGGATCATAAATTATCATCATTTTAATATCCATAATTGGTTGATGATGTGGTAAAATTGAATTCCCTATGTGGTGGTTCATTCTTCATTGGAAGTACACATATAATTTGTTTGATTAGAAAATAATAAATAACTTAGTAGAGTATAGAAGAAATAGAATATTTCTATATAACAAAGGAATGCACTAAATCTATATGGATAAAGAAACAATTAAAAGTTATTTTTTATTATGAAAGTCACATGTTTTGATCTTTTATGATAATAACAGTGTGATTTTTGTCATGAAAAATGTCATAAATTTATCTCATACCAAACATATTGATATCAGAAATCACAATATCAAAGAAAATGTGGAGGAAATAATGATTAAAATAATGCATGTTAGAACCAATCAACAACTGATGAACATTAGGAATAAGACATTAACAACTCTCGTATTTGATAAAAATATTTTTAACCTTGGTTTTTAACCACTTCCCTCACCAATGAGTAGGGTTGTGTATCCCCCTCTCCCAAGTTCAATATAATGGTTTATATGATTTTTCAAGGCTTGGCAGGTGATTTATTATCAGGTTAATCATTGGGAGTGGGGGATGAATTAGGGAAATTATTTATGGAATTTATTAACAAAGGGTATGAAAAATAATATTTCTTGGTGTTCTCTAGTACGTGGTTTCTGTGCTGGTGAAATTAAAGGATAGATACAATTAATTTAGTGAAAAGGTTGAGGGAAATCCTGCTTCTCAGGGTTCTCTAACAAATGGTTTTTGTGATGGTAGAAATTAGGGGGATATGTGATCCATTGGTAATGTAATTTTAATATTATTAAATGGAGTGGGATTTATAAAATGATGAATTTCATGAGGCATTGGATAATGTCATAAAATATTGTTTTCAACACCAAGCATTGATCATATAGACTTAATGTTATGGTTGGGTTATTCTCATTACAATTTAATTTTTTAGTTGTTTTATATAATTAAATTTTACATTTTTATTTCTAAAAACACTAAAGGGGGAGATATTAGAACCAATTATATCTATGCTAAATATTAATAGTACCGTAGTCATACTATAAATAATTATAGAAAGTAGAGGATGATATTTCATGACTGGCATTGATAGTGGGTATGTTGTGTTTTGGTCAATACACTTTTTGAATAAGTCACTTAGTTTTTCCATGACATTATAGAATAATTTTGATGTTTGTAATTCAATTGGAGGAATTTAAAAATTGATTTCATTGAAAAGGAATCAGTTTTCCAGAAGGTATGTGTCACACTAATTATAATATTTATTCTAGTTAGGGAGTCTATGCTAGTTAGGTATCATACAAGTCAGGTGTCATTCATTTCATTCATTTCACTATTTTGAAATCACACTGGTAAGAAGATCGATGAACGTCTGATGTCATGGAAGTTGAGATATGTGAATAGAGGATTGTAAAAATCCGAAGTATGAAGGGACAAGAGAAGGTTTTATTTCTCGTAAAAACAGTTGCTAATACCATATTTAAAGGAGAGAATAAATATTTGAAGAAGGTAAAAATACTTTTCTTTTGTGAAAGGGACATGTTAGGAAAAAATTTAAAGAACATACTTTGGATAAGAGAGTTGAGTGAAGGAAGATATGTGAAAAAATATGAGTGAAGGAAACCGTGAAAATGATGGAAAAATAGAGGAAGAAACCCAAGGATAGTTTTGTAAAAAATACTTTATAGATTATTCATGAGTGATCATACCTATATGAATATGATTTCAGGAACAATACATGGATGAACAATACCCAAGTGAAAAAATACTAGAGTGAATGGCAGAGTATAAGGGATGGTTTTTTATGGAGAACAATATACACCATAAAACATTTCCACTCATTTAGGGTGGTTATTCTGGAGATAAAGGACTAAATTAGAGAATCAAATTTTGGGATTCATGAAGAAAATCACTCCATATATTCATGATGAACTAGTATCAACATAAATATCGATAAACTAAGAATGAATCCTTCTAATGCAGTGCGTGAAGGAGGAGTTAATGGAAGTGACTCAAGAGAGGCATTTGACTATTCCATAAATTCATTTGTAAAGGAATTATTCCTATCATAGAGTGTCTATAGTTTAAAAATTACATCCAAAAAACCAGTGAAGCATAGTGGATTCACATACATTGACACAATGATGTGTGAATGCTCCTTTGATTATCCCTTAGCGATGAACCAAGAAAAAATTGATGGGATTTGTTTTCATTTATATATTTGTATTTATGGTGGATATATATACAATTATATATGATAGATTAAATGAGTTACTAACAATATGGAAAAAATATCCAATATAACGAGAGAAAAAGTTCTAACCCTAATTCATCCCCTCTCTTACGGTGTCTGGGATTACCACATTATTTTTATAAAATCTTTTAAATTTCTAGGATTAAACTTATATATCACCTTCTACTTACCTTTATTATTACACAGTGATGAACCTAGTGGTTTTAATCATACATGATCCCAAATCCATGAATTTTACTTTGACACATTTCTCAAACATTTATATCTCACCTTACATAGATTCCTTTTCACTGAGTTTAATGTTATAAAACTAAAAGAATAATATTTTAATTTTACTTATCAATTAGAAAAAGATATTTAATCTTAAATAGGAATTAAGAAACTCTATTTAATATTGAAATGCTATATTTTTCCTCCATATTTCATTATAGACCTCTCTAAACCTGTTCTAAACTAATCCAAAGTCATATTAGACTAAAATAAGCACAATTCAACTCTTTAATCATCCAATCAAAGCTATATTTATACATCACACTTTAAAAATCTCAAGGCCTTATAATTCATGATCACCCAAATCTATGTGTATCAATTTCAATCATCTTTATATCACTAAATCATTAATAATTATTCTAATGGTCTTGTAAACTCATCCTCAAATACACATTACTTTATTCACCTCAATACTTCATGATTCTAGAAATTCATAACAAATGAAATAGAAAACTCATCATCGGTTTTAAAATTCCCCCATCTGGATTCTTTTTTAATAATAACATAAATCAATCCTCCATAAAATATACCAAATAACTCTAATTATATAGATTTATGATCCCTTTATTTCCTTATCCTTTGGAATAAAATGTCAAAGGGATAAATAAATATACTCTCCCATTGAAATTAATTGTATGAATCCAATAAATTATAGATAATATTTTCATTTATCTTTACAACAATCAAATATTTTATCCATTTTATTTTTATTTCAACATTATAGGCTCCTATAAAAACTTTTTGAGAATTCATTATCCGCATTATCATAACTTACCAGTTATAGAATTTACACTTTAACTCCTTATATTTTCCCCAATCTTAGTACCACTAGACGTGTTACCAATATCTATAGAACCAACATTATAATTTCCACTTTATATAATGAAATTATATGTTGGATAGACCTTTTAATATTATTACCATTTATCATAAAATATTTAAACCGTAGCTAAATTTTCTCCAAAATTTCAATGAGTTAGCTTAGTACTAGATAATGAGTTATTATCTATTAGTCTAATCCTTTTGAGTTGGAAATTAGTATAATAAAAACATGTAAAATTTAACAACATAAATTATGACCTTTTCACCCACTCACTTCCAAAAATACTATACATCTTGATTAATTCACTTATTCAAACTTTTCTTACCTTGATATCAATCACACATACACAAAAAATCTATAAATAAACCTAAAATCACAATTTGTGTGATTCATAACACTTTAAATGATCCTCAGTTTATATATATGTTATAAACACTATAATATATAATTACCTCTTAATCAAAGAATTTTAATATTTTTTTTCAACAATCCCCCTTGAAAATCTATTCTGTAAGCATCCATAAACAAATTTTCATGAACAAACATCAAATAATGAGTTCTCCTTTCAAGGGGTCCCATAAAATTCTATAATAATTAATGATTTTACATGATAAAAAAATTATATATATCTTGAAAAACACAACTTGATCTTTCAAAGATCAATGCTATTACAACTATATTCTCTCTTTTATCATATACTATCCTCCACACATTTTAATGGCTTATACCCAACAGAAAATTAATTATTACAATTTATTGATCCCAAAATTCATATTGATACATATTCATTACTCAAATTAGGATTTTATCTCACTAAAGCATAAATTGTTTCTATAAATAACCTGTAATTAGTCAAATCAGCATAAAATTCTAGATTTTTTCTTTTTTATATCCATAGTTTATGTAACAGCAGAAGCATCCACAATACATTTCCCTATGAATAATATAGTAGGTTGCATTGTACGCAACTTGGAGTTTTAACACCCCACGACTAATCAAATTAGCCTTTATGAATAGTAATACCCACTTTTTGAAATTTTATAAATTTTATTTTTTAAAATGGACTTCTTTTTTTAATTTTGAATAATGGAATTAGCTTAGGGTAATGTTTTGGTATTTTTCTGAAAACTTTCAATTTTTGATGAATAATGAAAAACACTGCATTATTGCTTAAAACTGACTTTTTATTTAAGGGATTAGTTATTTTATTTTAATTTATTTTAGTTCAAAATAGATTCATAATACCTATATATGTTCAATGTAATTCATTTGAGTGATTTTATAATAAGTTCAGATATATAAAATCTTGTTGAACTTTTTACCGTCGTTTACCCACTTTTTAGGAGCATTTGAAAATTTGCATTAAACATAATTTTACCACTTCTGTAATTTGAATTTAAAAAATCTGAGAGACACGGTTGAAATTAGTATGTAAAATTTGGTTCAATAAGATGAAACTAATTTTTGGTGAATATTAACTTTTGACTTTTATTTACCACAGTTAAAAGTAGATAGGGTTATTAAGGATAAACATGATATTTTAATTAACATAACACATGTCCTAATTCTATTTGATAAGTGTAATTAGGTCAAAAAAAACCTTTGGAATAAAATATTATTCTGTTTGGTCCACTTTTATTAGATTAGGACATTTATTATTATTTTATTTAAAGAAGAGTTAAAAAAGATAAATTCAAAGTTTAATAACTAAACCATTTTTAATATAGGGTTACACACAATATAAATTCGACTATAAATATTCATTAGAGATATAAAAAAATTTCCTACATAATTATATTTTATTTATAATTTTTAGATATTAAATAATTTAATTTATTTAGGACACAATGATGATGCAATAATTACATTAATAATGAAATATTAAAATAATTGAAATTATAAATATCCAATAAATGTAAATTGAGACTTATGATGAATTAAACTAATTTTATAGGCTAATATGACATGTTAGGGTTGATTAAATAAATTTTATTTGAAGTGATAATGTTTTTATGGCTTTCAAAAAAAATCAAATACCAAATAGTGGAAAAATTGACACAGTCGAGCTTTTAAAACAAATACTATATTATTAATTGATAAAATATTCCTAAAAATATAATTCTCAGTCAAAGAACATAGATAAGGTTATATATATTAATACTGAACCATTTTTGGTTCTCCTTTCTTGTTATAGAAAATTTATTAACCATATAATATATAAATACAAAGAGACATGGTAAATGTCAAACTATTTAACTAAGTGTTAAATCTAAAAGATAAGGTTAATATAGTGACCTAAATCTATCAAAAACCTATTGGTTGAGATTTTTTCGACCCATACCATCCTTATCCCAGAAATAAATTATATTGGAGCCATTAGAAACTAAAAATTATTTTACTATAAAATAATATTTCAAGCTTTTCCTAAAGTGATCCTCACCTCTCTTATAAAAGGGTACATCCCCTTCCATTAATTTCACACCTCCAAAGCCATTTTTCTCAGAGAAAACCTACAAAAATACCCTTTTAACTATCCCCCTTCATTATATATTCCTTAATTTGATCATAAATCCAATCCAAGGATCCATTTTGATCAACTCAAAAAGAAACACCCGAAGAAGAGGTAATAATTTCACCACCCTCTTCCAAGTTCTTTTCTTCTTCCCCTTCCTCTTTCTTTGTTGTTTCCATAAAAAAATAATAAATAAAATATATTCTACATACTGTGATGTTATTATAAATATGGTACAACTATATTCGTTATTCTATCCATTCTATAAATGACAAAGTCACCATATGTGCGTACGTACGGTATTCCGTCTCCATGTCGTAGTGTAGTTTGTTATTCAAACACTTAATTATTTGGATGGGTATAATAATGAGTAAAACTAATGTAAATAATAAAAGTAACATGTTAATTATTATATATATATTATATACCATCCAATTACATACGATTTTACCATCAATATAATGATACTGTCTCTTGTGTGTACGTACGGATTACCGTCTCCACGAACGCGATGAGATTCATTCCCCATCATAATAATTCAAGAATAATTTTTATTTTATGATTAAAAATAATTTTTATAAACATAATATCATTTTTTATATGAATCAAATACATACTATCCCTAACAAACATTTCTTACGTTACCAAGAATGTAGAGTAAAAAAAATTAGCTAACACCCGAAATGATGATACTGCTGAAATATTATTAACAAAGAAATATTATTAACAGATAAATATTATAGGAACATATATAATATTATTTTTATTTATATTATTCTTTTATAATTTAATAACAATTTTTTAACTATAATACAAGATATTAACATACCATCGACTAAGGAAAAGTACAAGGTAAAGGTTAATTCTACAATCTTTTTACTTATCTGAGGTTGTTAATACGTAAGTATCTACAAGGAACTCCTTATCATCCACATACATGTTTTATTAAAAATGTAATTCACAACATTTTTTACTTATTACTAGACTATGGGTAAAAGTCATTCATACCCTTATTTGACCATATATGTTTTGAAAGGAATCTTTCTGTCATTTTCCGAACAAGGTACTTTATGACCTTATCGACAAAATTAAGGTTAGAATGTCTTTTTTAACTTATATTGAGGGTGCGATTATTTTCTTCCATTATAACATCGCCAAAGCTTCCCATAAAACCTAATAGGAATATGTTCAAAATAAATTTCTTCTTTTAAAATTATAGGACTTTTAATTGATTTCAAAATAGAAGGAAATATTTCTCTACAAAAAGTTATGATTTAAACTATGTCAACATCCTTTGATGGATTTTAATCTTTTTTGAAGTTGATTTATTATGATAAAAATATTACATATTTTATTGAAGGTTTTGTGATATATTTTACTGTGGATGTGTTATTTTTACACCATTCATGGTTTATGGATAAAGTATGGGCATTTCGTATACTAGTTTTAATACGAATGTTTATGTTATGTTTAAACCTTTTGAAATGAGGAATGCATTGGACTTAGTAATTGATGGGTGGGGCCCACTATATCTCCTAGATGAATCGGTAGGTCTCATGAGGCAAACTAGTATCTTGACACAAGGCCTTGACAAAATCATATTTATAGTCTTGGCACAAGGCCTGGACAATGTGGTTATGAAGTCTGGCATTATGCATTCCAATATTATGAAATTGGCTATTGATATTGCATTCGATTATTAAACGAGTAGAATATCCATGTGAATAAGTAAATTAAATTATTTGATTTATATTTTCTCTACAATTCTGAAGTTTAAGTTTAAAAGGCTTATGTTTTAGTCTTATGCATTTCCTTAAATGTTTATACTTATTTATGAAAGTTTCTGCTATATTGTTATCCTCACTGAGCATCTGAGGTCACCCATTTCAATGTTTTATTTTTCCTAGGATGTGAAGAATTATATTATGACTAAAATATAGGGATAGTCTAAGGGATATGAATGTGGTCAATGGAGACAATGTTGTTGTTGTTTTTCATTTTATAATGTAATGTATAACTTATGAATGTATCTAGTACTTATAAGGCTACAAAACTGATCAGTATTTTGGGATTTGTTCCCTTGTGATCATGACAATTTTATTTAATAATTCACCGACTCTGGGTAACTAGGGCCGGGGCATTACAGTTGGTATCAGAGGAAGTGTATTTCAAACCTTGGAGACTATATTTAGATAAACTTTTATTAGAGCACATTACACTAAGATAGAAAATGAGGATTGGTATAGAAGAACCTCATAGAATTTTGGTTATGTAGAGATTTTGTGTATTTTCAAAGAAATATATCCTTTTCTGGATACGAGCATGTAGAGGTGGCTCTGGGAAAAATGTACCTAGGAGTGAAACATCTAATAAGGCGTTTCGAGCTTGACCTGAGGTATCCTGGTACATGAAAACAGGCCTTGCTGCACTCTTGGATGCGACACTCCAAGGGGATATGATTATAATAATTCCCATTTTCTTTACAAACCATTATGAAGGATTTATGAGTATATACCACCTAAAAAAACATTTTTTTTATGATTATGGATTATATCAAAAAATTGTTCAATTTATTTTAAGTGTTTTAAAATTTTGAAATTATGTGTTGTGATTCATAAACTAATCTTGTGTATGACATTGTTTAGAAATGGTTCCTAGTGGAGGAATGGAAGTAATATCAATGCACTTAATCCATGTAGGGATTTCCCTCCCACTCAAGATAATTATAGTGTAACTGGTGATGCAACTGCTGCTAATTAGCTTATCACCATACTAGGACTACTTAATTAGGTTATGAATAATAACCATACCCGTATGGAGGACCCTGATCCACAACATAAAGGATCAATATTAGATCGATTCATGAGGAAAAAACCACCAACCTTTAATGGGATTACAAATCCATTAGTAGCTGAGCAATTGATAAATTCTTTAGAGAAAATATTTCATGCTTTGGGGAGTAGCGAAAAGAAAAAAGTTTTCATGGCAGTTTATCACCTCACAGGAGATGCAGATCAATGGTGGTCATTAATTCAAAACACAAAGGAAGATGAAGAAGTATCAAACATGGAATAGAGGTAGTTTAAAGATATTTTCTTAGAAAAATACTTTCCTCGTGACCATTGAGAGGATATGGAAAGACAGTTTCTATGTCTGAGGAAAAATGAGGATGAGAATGTCATAAAGTATGAGGATAAATTTTCAACATTATCAAGGCATACAGTAGATTATATACGTAACCCAAGGAGTAATATTGATCAATTCTCTGATGTATTAAAACCATTTCTCTGCCGAGCATTATTCTCAAAATCATTCTCATCGTACGAATATATTGTCTCAAGCGCTATTAAGATAGAAAAAGAATTCTCTAAGCCTTATGATTTCAATGAAAAGTAAGAGAAGAAGAGATCTACTGGTCACTCAAGAAATGGAAATAAGGGGAATAAGGGAAAAGTTGAACATCCATCCTGTGGTAAATATTGGAAGAAACACCCCAATACTTTCATGAAGGTAGTGAGAGTCTGTTACAAGCATGGTGAAAAAGGCCAAAAAACTCATTCTTGTAAGGGAAAGAAAGATGCATTCAATGTTGAATTCTACAATTGTAGAGAAAATGGACATTATTCCAAAGAATGTTCTATGTGCCCGGGTAACTTACCTCAGAAAAGGCCAAGGGAGAAAGGCCAATCTTATGCGATCACTACTGCTGTGGTTGAAGCTTTGAAAGATGTGGAGGTAGGTAATTTAATGGTTTCCTCAAGTTTAGAGAATTCTTTATTTGATTCTGGATCGTCACATTATTTCATATCTTTCTAGTTTTCTAATAAAATTTTTTATTTTCAATTTTACGTAACAAGGGAGTTGTCAGTCAAAACTCCTAAGGGAAGTATCATCGCAATAAAGTTTTGTGAATCAGTTCCCATTAGGGTATATAAATGTTTTTTATCTGTTGATATCATCATCATACCCATGATTGGATTTGATATAATAATCAGAATGTATTGGATTTCAGACCATGATTCAAAAAGTTTTTGTTATAGGAATGAGGTTACAATTTTTGAGGATGATAAGGAGTACCTTATATTTAGAGTAGAAATGTCACTACCTGATTCTTATCTATATCCACCCCTATAAGCTCTACTAAATTCAATTATTAGAGAGGAATATAATTAAACAATTATGGGAGGGGAAACGAATGTTCAAATAGAGTATGTACCTATTGTGAAAGAATATATTGATGTGTTTTCAGAGGATTTACCTGGATATCCTCCTGAATGAGAAATTGAGTTTTCCATTGATTTAATTCTTGGTTCAAGAACCATATTGAAGAAACCTTATAGAATAGACACCATGGAATTAGTGGAACTAAATAAACAATTATAGGAATTGAGTAATGTGGGTTTTATTTTCCCTAGTGTTTCTTAATGGGGATCCCTTGTACTTTTTGTTAAGAGGAAAGATGGATCTATGAGGTTGTGCATTGACTACCAGGAGATCAATGATATAAAAATAAAAAAATTATCCCCTACCTAAAATTGATGATTTATTCGACCAACAACATGGAGCACAATATTTTTCAAATATTGACCTTTGATTTGGATATCATCAGTTGTGTGTGAAGAAGGAAGACATTCCAAAAACAACATTTCGAACTAGGTACATGCATTACATGTTTAGAGTAATGCATTTTGGATTTACTAATGCACCCTCTGTCTTCATGGATTTAATGAATAGAGTTTTCAAGGAAAATCTTGATGACTTTTTAGTGGTATTTATTGATTATATCTTGGAATACTAAAAAATATACAAAGATCATGAAAATAACTTGTGCACTATTCTGAAAACCCTCATAAGAAATGAATTATATGGAAAGTTTAGCAAGTGTGAATTCTAGCTTCAAGAGATTTCTTTTCTTGGCCATATTCTCTCTAATAATGCAATATCTGTTGACCCTTAAAAGGATAAGGCAATCCAAGAATGTCCAACACTGATGAGTATAATTGAGTTATGAAGTTTTTTTGGTTTAGTAGGTTATTATCGACATTTCATCTAGAATTTTTCTTAGTTGGATAACCCATTAACCAAGATCACATGTAAAGGGGTTAAATTTGTTTGAAAAAAGAGTGTGAAGAATGTTTTGAAGAACTGAAGATAATATTATTCAATTATCCTATCATGAATCTACCATCATGGAATGATGGGTCTGTTATTTATAGTGATTCTTCAAAGAAAGGACTTGGTTGTGTCATTATGAAGAATGATACAGTTATTTCCTAGGCATCAAAACATCTAAAAATTCATGATCAAAACTATTACACTCATGATTTTGTGTTAGCAGCTGTAATATTTGATCTGAAGATAGGGATACACTATCTCTATGGTGAAAAAAATGTGAGATTTATATTGATTACAAGAGTTTGATGTAAATTTTCTCACAAAAATAACTCAACATGAGGTAAAGGATATGGATTGAACTACTCAAGGATTATGAATACACAATACACTACCCCCTCGGGGAAGGAAAATATAGTGGCAGATGCTTTGAGAATAAAATATCATAGAGTTTTGAACAAGATGAGAGTGGAAAGGGATCCTATTTTCAGGGATCTAGTAAAGATGGATAAGAGAATAACCATGGAAGGTGAAATATCAATACTTTTTCAAATGGTTTCCAAACCATCTTTAGTAGAAAGGATAAAAAGTTCTTAAACTAATGATTTGGAGTTTCAAAAGAAGATTAAAGCTGTAAATTATGGGAGATTGAGTGAATTCATATATGAAGAAGGAATTTTGAAATTTGGGAAGATACAATCTGATCCTGACATTCCTGATCTAAAAAGGGAATTGTTGGATGATGCTCATAGCTCCAATTTCTCTATACACCATGGGATAACCAAGATGTATAGAGATGTCAATAAACATTTTTGGTGGGATAACATAAAGAGGGATATTGCTGATTTTGTGTCAAGATGTATAGTTTGTCAATAATTGAAATATGGAAGGCAACAACCTGGAGGAGTCAGACAACCTCTTCTCATACCTGAGTGGAAATAAGATAATATTATGATGGACTTTGTCATGGGGCTACCAAAGAATCCTAGAAGGAAAGATGAAATATGGGTCATTGTTAATCATCTTACCAAGTCATCACATTTTCTTGCTATAAGTGGAGATTTAACACTTGAAATTCTATCAAGACTATATATTAATGAAGTTGTAAGACTCCATGGTGTACCCCTATCGACTGTTTCTGATCATGATCCCCGTTTTACATCAAGATTTAGGAAATGTATTTAGAAGGACTTGGATACTGAACTTCGTTTGAGCACTTCCTACCACCCTTAAACCGATGGACAATCAAAATGTACTATTCAAACGTTATATGAATTTTTGAGATCTTTCTCACTTGACTTTCAAGGTATATGGGATCAATATTTACCTATGGTAGAATTTTCCTATAAAAATAGCTTCCATTCATGTATTAATATGGCACCATATGAAGCATTATATGGAAATATATGTCAGACACCAACTTCCTGGGATGAATTCGGGGAAGGAAAACTCATAGGCTCAGAACTTGTTGAGGAAACAATGAAAAAGGTAATGATTTTCCAAACCCCCATCAAAGCAGCTCAAAGTTGGAAAAAGAGCATTGTTGATAATTGGAGGAAGGATTTTGAATTTCATGTTGGAGATCATGTTTTCTTGAAGGTATCTCCAAGTAAGGGTGTTATACGATTTGGTAAGAAGGGTAAATTGAGTCCCAGGTACATCAGACCTTTCGAAATTCTTCAACGAATTGGAGTTGTGGCTTATCATTTGGAAATGACTCCATGTATCTCCAATGTTCATGATGTGTTCCACATATCACTGTTGAAAAAATATATTCCTGACCCAACGCATGTACTCACCTATGAGGAAAATGAACTGGAACCTGATCTGCCTTATAGTGAAGAGCCTGTCAAGATTCATGATACCAGAGAACAAGTGATGAGAATTTGGACGACTCGCCTGGTAAAAGTTCTTTGGAGAAACCATAATATGGAAGATACAACATGGGAACCTGAGGAACTTATGATGAAGAACCACCAAAATCTTTTTATGAAGTAATATTCTAGAAATTTCAAGGATGAAATTATTTTAATGATGGGAGAATATAACACCCTAAGCTTCAACTTTACGATTCCCTTTGAATAATGTGGTAGCTTGCATTGTATGCAAATTGGAGTTTTAACAAACCATGACCAATCAAACTATCCATTATGAATAGTATTACTACTTTTTGAAATTTTATAAATTTTATTTTCAAAATGGACTTCATTTTTTAATTGGGAATATAGAAATTTTCTTAGGGTAATTTTAAGGTATTTTTTTGGAAGCATTCAATTTTTGATGAATAATTAAAAACAACGCATTATTGTTTAAAACTGAGTTTTTTATTTGAGTAATTAGTTATTTTGTTTTAATTTATTTTAGGTAAAACAGGTACATAATACCTATATATGTTCAATGTAATTCATTGGAGACATTTTATAATAAGTTTAGATATATAAAATTCTATTGAACTTTTTACCGTTTTTACCCACCTTCTAGGAGAATTTAAAAGTTTGCATAAAATATAATTCTACTACTTCCATGAGTTGAATTTCAAAAATCGGAGAGACAAAGTTGATATTAGTAAGTAAAATGTTGTTCAATAAGATGAAAATAATATTTGGTGAATAGTAGCACTGACTTTAATTTATCACTATTAAATGTAAATAGGGTAATTAAGGGTAAAAATGATATTATAAATACCATAAAACATGTCCTAATTCTACTGGATAAGTTTAATTCGACCAAAAACAACCTTAGGAATAAAATATGATCCTTTTTGGTCCACTTGGATTATATTATGAAATTTATTATTATTTTATTTAAAGGAGAGTTAAAAGATTTAAATTCAATGTTTAATAACTAAAACATTTTTAATATATTGTTACACACAATATAAATTCAACTATAAATATTAATTAGAAATATAAAAATATTTCCAACATAATGTTATTTTATTTATAATTTTTAAAAATTAAATTATTGAATTATTTATGACACAATGATGTTGCGATAATTACCATAATAATGAAATATTAAAAGAATTGATATTATAAACATCCAAATAAATGTAAATTGAGACTTATGATGAATTAAAATAATTTTATAGGTTAATATGACATTTTATGGTTGATTAAATAAATTTTATTTGAAGTGATAAAGTTTTTAGGGCCTTCGAAAAAAATCATCTATCAAATAGTGTCAAAATTGACATAATTGTGTTTTTAAAACAAATACTATATTATTAATTGATATAATATTCCTAAAATTCTAATTTATAGCCAATAGAATCAGAGAAGGTTATATATATTAAAAATGAACCACTTGGGGTTCTCTTGGATTGTGATATTATGTTTATTAACCATATAATATAAAAATACAAAGGGACATGGTAAATGTCAATCTATTTAACTAAGAGTTAAATATAAAAGATAAGGTTAAAGTTGTGACATAAACCTATATAAAACCTATTGGTTGGGAGGATTTCGACCCATCCCCACATTATCCTCCAAATAAATTATTTTGGAGCCATAAAAAACCGAAAATTATTTTATTATAAAATAATATTTCAAGCTTTTCCGAAAGTGACCCTCACCTCTCTTATAAAAGGGTACTTCCCCTTATCTTAATTTTACACCTCCAAATCCATTTTTCTCGACCAACCCCTGACAAAATATCCTTTCAACTATACCCCCTTAAACATAGAGTCCTTAATTGAATCATAAATTCAACCTATGGAGACCTTTTTATCAACTCAAAAGGAAACACCTGAAGAAGAGGTAATAATTTCACCACCCTCTTTCTAGTTCTTTTCTTCTTCCACTTCCTCTTTATTTTTTGTTTACATACCAAAATAATATCTCTAGTACCATCTACATACTATGATGTTATTATAAATATGTTACAACCATATTATTTATTATTTTCATCCTATAAATGACAAAGTCACCATACGTGCATACGTACGACTTATCGTCTCCACGTCGTGGTGTAGTTTTTTATTCGAACACTTCATTATTTGGATGGGTATAATAATGATTAAAACTAATGTAAATAATAAATATAACATGTTAATGATTCTGTATATAAGATATAACATCCAATTATATATGATTTCACCATCAATATAATGATATTTTCGCTCATGCGTACGTACGGATTACCGTGTCCACGAACGCGACAACATTCATTCTCCATCGTAATCATTCAAGAATAATTTTCATTTTATGATTAAAAAACTATGTTTATGAACATAATGTCATTATATATATGAATCAAATACATTCTATCCATAACAAACATGGCTTACGTAACCAATAATATAGATGAAAACAAATCAGTTAACACCCAAAACAATAATACTATAGAAATAATATTAATAAAGAAATATTATTAACAATGAAATATTATAGGATCATATATGAAACCATATTTATGTATATAGTTCATGTATAGTTTAATAAAAATGTTTTAACTATTATACATGATGTTAGCATACCATTGACTAAGGAAAAGTTTAAGGTAATGTTTAATTCTACAATCTTTACTTATCTGAGGTTGTTAATACGTAAGTATCTACTGGGACCTCTTTATCATCCACATTTTTTGTTTTCATAAAAATGTATTTCAAAACATTTTTAATATTTATTAGACTATGGGTTAAAGTCATTCATACCATTATTTGACCACATATGTTTTGAAAGGAATCTTTCCGTTGTTTTCCAAATAAGGTACTTTATGACCTTCTCAACAAAATTAAGGTTAGAATGTCTATTTTAACTTATACAGCAGGTGTGGCTATTTTTCGCCGTTATAACATTTTCAAAGCTTCCCATACAATCTTATAATAATATTTTCAGAATATATATTTTATTTTATAATTATATGAATTTTAAATTATTTAAAAATAGAAAGAGATATTTCTGTACAAAAAGTTTTGAAGTCATCTATGTCAATATCCTTTGATTGATTTTAAGCTTCTTTGAAGTTGATTTATTATGATACAAATCTTCTATATTTTATTTAATGTTCTGTGATATGTTTGACAGTGGGTGTGTTATTTTTACACCATTCATGGTTTATGGATAATGTATTGACATTTTCTATGCTAGTTTTAATAAGAATGTTTATGTCATGTTTAAACCTTTTCATATGAGGAATGAATTGGCCTTAGTAATTGACGGGTGGAGCCCACTATAGCTCCTCGATGCATTAGTAGGTCTCATGAGACAAACTAGTGTCTTGGAAAAAGGCCTTGACAAAATCATATTTGTAGTCTTGGTAGAAGGCATTGACTATGTGGTTATGAAGTCTGGTATTATGTATTCCAACATTATGAAATTAGCTATTGATATTGCATGTGATTATTCAACTAGTATAATTTCCATGTGAATAAGTAAATGGAATTATTTTATTTATATTTTCCATATAATTCTGATGTTTATGTTTAAAAGGCTTATTTTTTTGTCGTATACATTGCCTTAAATGTTTATTTTTATTTATGAAAGTTTATACTATATTTTTATCCTTACTGAGCATCTGAGCTCACCCCTTTCTATGTTTTATTTTCCCTAGGATGCGAAGAAGTTTATTAAGACTGACTTATAGGGATAGTCTAAGGGATATGAATGTGGTCAATGGAGACAATGTGGCTGTTGTTTTTCATTTTATAATGTAATGTAAAACATATGAATGTATCTAGTACTTCTAAGGCTACTAAACTAATCGGTATTTTAGGATTTTACCCCATGTGATCATACCAATTTTATGTAATAATGCACCAACTATGGGTAATTGGGATTTGGGTGTTATAGTTGATTAATGAAACCACATGTAAATTCATATATTTCCTTTATACCATTGATTTTTTCTCTGAACCAACTTTTTCCATGTATATCCTTTTATCACATACACACATTGTACACCACATCCTCAGATAATAGAAATAATAAACTACAGAGGGGAGAGGGGTACTTTTCAGACATATTCAATTATCGGATTGTGGTTAGACTTGGTGAACCAACCCTATTGTTGAAACATGATTTAAAGCCTTAATAATGGTTATACATTGTCTTTTACCACTTGTGAAAAATTCCATATGGATTGTTCTTTTGGGATTATGTACATTTCTTGGCCTGATACCTATATATATTGTGAAAATAATCCCACATGTGAAAATTTCCTCAATTGATTAAATTTTATTATATCCTACATAATGATACATTAATTATATGAGGTATGTTCCACCTATACTCACCTATTTCCTTATGGTATATTTTATGAAGAAACTTTGGCATTATTCATGTCTTCAACTTGGATAACCATTATACCACCTTAGAGTTACATATCATTGGAGATTCTTTCTTTAAGTTCACTTCCTCTATTTGTTTATCATGGTAATATCCCTTCTTCTTTATTTTATATTTTTTATTACGTGATTGTTATTATGAATTAGACTTTAACAGATATTGATTCACCCTCTATTGATCTCATTTTTATATTTTTTACAATATAGTGATTCTATTTTTAAAATAAATAAATTTATTTTTATTTCCATTAAAGCCTCCCACTTGACATATGTGTGGGGTTTATCCTCTTGTAAAATTATTATTTTATCATATTTCTATTTCTTACTATATTTCCAGGGTTATAATTTAAAAAAATCTTCTATTAAAAACATACCTCATATTGTTATGATTTGGTTGAGATATTGTCAAAAATTTTAATCAACATTTTTCCCTTGAGCTTCAAGACACACACAAATAATGAATTCCATAATTCCATAGTTGTATCTGTAACACCCCAAGATTTCATAGTGTGTTAGTTCTTCAAAATAATTCAATAACTTTCACTACATGCAACACCAAGTTCAAGCACACCATGACTTACCAAACAAGCCATTCAAAAGAGGTTATGAATATTATTAGATAAATTTTAATGTTTATATAATCCTTATAATTTTAGAATCCCTATTATGGGTTTCTTAGTCATAATGCAAGAACAGATTCATTTTCAGTATTTCACTTTTATCAACTTATAATAGTGAAACCTTTTTAAATACAATTTTTTAAACTTTTTGACTAAATGGGGACATCAAAAATTTAAAATGAAACACCCCAAGCTTCCACGGTACGTTTCCCTTTGAATAATGTGATAGCGTGTGTTGTACGCAACACCGAGTTCTAACACACCATAACCAATCAAACTAGCCGTTATAAATAGTAATACCTACTTTTTGAAAATATATATATTTTATATTTCAAAATGGACTTCATTTTTGGATTCGGAATATCGAATTTAGCCTAAGGTGAAATTTTGGTACTTTTCGGATAACTTTCATATTTTGATGAATAGTGAAAATTACTAAATTTTAATTAAAAACAACTTTTTTAATCAAAATAATTAATAGTGATAAATTATGAATTTGAGTGGTTTTAAAGTATATTTAGAATATATTTTTACCATTCAATTTAATGTTTATCATTGGACATAATTTTACAATTAAACCGAACATAAACAAGTGTCAATCTTTTGATAGTTATTATCTCTTAAAAACACGCTTTTTGTTTTAACAGCGGGAATTAATTTTAAATTAATTTCTGCCACTTATGTGTTTTGAATTTAGGAAAATGGATTCCATATTTGGAATCAGGATGTCCAGATTATGTAAATAGGTAACTTTTATTTTTAGACATTTTGAATAATTACTGCGGTAAATATTTTATTTACCATGGTTAAAGGGTAAATCCGGTAAATAAGGGTTAAAAAAATAATATTATAATAATACAAAATTACCCTAAAACGTGTCTTAAACCTATTGGTTGATACATGGTCGACCATGGGCATCTTTGTGTCAATTTTGGGACTCCATGGATCCACTTGTAAGTGATAATGACACTTTATTTTAATTAAGTTAAAATGAATACAAAAATGACACAAGCATATATCTTTTAGAAGAACAATTTTTACATAGGGTTATACATGTTGGATTTTCGATTATAAATATTCATTAGAAAGATAAAAAGATTTCCTACATAATGATGTTTTATTTATAATTTTTAGACATTAAATAATTTATTTTAGTTATGACACAATGATGATGCAGTAATTACTAAAATAGTAAAAAAATTAACATAATTGATATTATAAATACCCAAATAAATATAATATGAAACTTTTAATGAATTAAACTAATTTTCTAGGATAATATGATATATTAGGATTGATTTAATTGACTTTTTTCGAAGTAATCAATCTGTTATGAGTTTCACAAAAATCAACTATTGAATAGTGTCAAAATTGACACAAAAGAGTTCTTAAAACAAATATTATATTATTAATTGATATTAAATTCCTACAAAATCTAAGGTTCGGCCAAGAGACTTATATTATGATAGGTTAATCATTCATGGACCACTTGGGGGTCGCTTGGATGTATATAGTAAGTTTATTAACCATATTATATAAAAATACAAAGAGACATTGTAAAAGTGAAACTAATTAACTTAGAGTTAATACTTAAAGATAAGGTTAATATAAGTACCCAAACCTGTCTAAATTCTATTGGATGAGTTGTTTTCGACCTATCCCCACCTCATCCTTTGAATAGTCAACTTTGGAGCCTTTGGAAACCGAATATGAATTTATTATAAATTAATATTTCTAGCTTTTCCAAAGGTGCCCCTCACCCCTCTTATAAAAGGGCACTCCTCCTTCTCATTTCTTCACACCTCTAAAGCCTTTTGGTTCGGCCAAACTCTGCCCAAATACTCTCCCAACATCCCTCAATACAACCTAGAGGCCTTAGTTTGATCAGAAAGCCAACCTAAGGAGCTCTTTTGATCAAATCAAAAGGAAGAACCCGAAGAAGAGGTAATGATCTCACCACCCTTTTCTAAGTTCATTTCTTCTTCCACTTCTTCTTCCTTTGTTCTTACCATTCTGAAATAATAACTCCAGTATCTCACATATACTGTGATGTTATTATAAATATGGTACAATCATATTCAGTATTCTATCCACCCTTTGAATAACATGTCACCATACGTGCGTACGTACGGCTTACCGTCTCCACGTCGTGGTGTAATTGTTATTCAATATAATATTATTTGGATGGGTATAATAATGATGTGTAACTCATGTAAATAATAAATATAACATGTTAATGATTCTGTATATATGATATACCATCCATTTATATATTATTTTAATATCAAAAGAATGATATTGTCGCTCGTGCGTACGTACGGACTACCGTCTCCACGAACGCGATGAGATTCATTCTCCATCGTAACCATTAAAGCGTAATTATCATTTTATGATTTAAAAATGATGTTTAAGGACTTGATATCATTCTGGATATGAATAATATACAACCTATCCTTTACAAACATGTCTTACGTAACAAAACATATGAAAGAAAACAAGTAAGTTAACACCCGAAACAACGATAATACTAAGATATTATTATCAAATCAATATTAAAAGATCATATATGATATCATATTAATGTATATGATTCTTGTATAATTTAATAACAATTATTTCCCAATTATACAGGAGGTTAACCTACCACAACCAAGGAAAAGTACAAGGTAAGGGTTATTTCACAATCTCTTCATTATCCGAGGTTGTATTATACGTAATAATCTACTGGGATCTCTTTATCATCCACATCCATGTTTCTTCGAAATGTATTTCAAAACATTTTTACTATTTACAATAATATGGGTTAAAGTCATTTATACCCTTGTTTGACTTTTTATAAGAGGTTTATAAAGGAATCTTTCCGTCGTTTTCAAAACAAGGTCCTTTTTAACCTTTTCGACAGAATTGAGGTAAGAATGTTTTTTTAACTTATACGGCGGGTGCGGTTATTTTCCGCCGTTATAAAATCGTCGAAGCTTCCCATACAAGCTTATAAGAATATTTTCAAAGAAAATGTTTTATTTTATATGGATCTTAAATGATTTCAAAATAAAAGGAGATATTTCTTTTAAAAGAATTTTGATTTCATCTATGTCAACATCCTTTGATGGATTTTAAGATTATTTGAAGTTGATTTATTATGATACAAAACTTCTATATTGTATTGAAGGTTTTGTGATATGTTTGACTGTGGATGTGCTATTTTTATACCATTCATAGTTTATTGTGAAAGTATTGACATTTCGTATGCTAGTTTTAATACGAATGTTTATGTTATGTTTAAACCTTTTCATATGGGAATGCATTGGACTTAATAAGTGACGGGTGGAGCCCGCTATACCTCCTCGATGCATCGGTAGGTCTCATGAGACAAACTAGTGTCTTGGCACAAGGCCTTGACAAAATCTTATTTGTAGTCTTGGCACGAGGCCTTGGCTATGTGGTTATGATAGTCTGGCATTATGCATTCCAACATTATGAAAGTGGTTATTGATTTTTGCATGTGATTATTCGATTAGTAGAATATCCATGTGAATAAGTAAATGGCATTATTTCATTTTACTTTTGCCATACCATGTTGAAGTTCAATTTTAAAAGGCTTTTGTTTTAGTAATGCATTGCCTTAAATGTTTATTCTTATTTATGAAAGTTTCCGCTATATTGTTATCCTTACTGGGCATTTGAGCTCACCCCTTTTCTATGTTTTATTTTTCCCCAGGATGTGAAGAAGTAAATTATGAATGACCTGCAGGGATATTATGAGGGGATAGTAGTGTGGATTATGGAGACATTATGTTGTTGTAGTAGTTTTTCATTTTATGATGTAATGTAAAACTTATGAATATATCTAGTGTTTCCAAGGCTACTAAACCAATCGGTCTTTCGAGATTTGATCTTTCTTGTGATCATGCCAATGTTACGAAGTAATGCACCGACTCTAGGCAACTAGGGTCAGGGCGTTACAGTTGGTATCAGAGGAAGTTTAGTACAAACCTTGGAAGCTAGATTTAGATAAACTCTGATTAGAGCACGTAGACCTAAGATGAACTTTGAGGATTAGTATAGAAGAACTTCCTAGAATTTTGGTATTGTAGAGATTTTGTGAGTTTTTCGAGCAATACATCCCTGTCTGGATACGAGCAGGTAGAGGCGGCTCTGGCACAGATGTACCTAGGGGTAAAACCCGAAAACACCGCTTTGAGCTAGACTCGAACGGGAACTGGTGCACGACAACGGGCCTTGCTGCACTCTTGGTTACGACACTCCCGGGGGATATGCTTAGGATAACTCTCATTTTCTTTACAAATCATTATGAAGGGTTTATGAGTATATACATCCTCAAAGAAAACATTTTTATGATTATGGATTATATCCATAAATAGTTCAATTTATGTTAAGTGTTTTATAAGTATGGGATTATGTATTTTTATTCATAAACTGATCTAGTGTATGCCATTGTTTAGAAATGGCGCCCAGTAGAAGAAATGAGAACTCCAGAAATGCACATGATCCAAAGAGAAGTAAGGATCATATCTTTCATGGTCTTAAGCTAGAATTTATAAGAGGAATAGTCTCCCATGTATTATCATCATGTGAAGAAATAATATCATGTGTTGATAAGATAAGTAAAGAGTTTACTGAGTCATATGGATTTGAAGGGAAGAAAGAGAAGAAAAGGATGGAAGAGAGAAAGATGGATAAAGGGAAGAGGGAAAAGAAGAATTTTCCCATATGTGGTAACTGTGGAAAGAAACACCCTGGAACTTGCCTGAAAGGAATGGGAGTTTGTTATAAGTGTGGAGAAAAAGGGCACAAAGTACGTGACTGCAAGGGTAAGAAAATGGTTTCAAATGTACAATGCTTCATTTGCAAGGAGTTTGGACACTACGCGAACCTATGTCCCAGTCATCAAACTATGCCGCAAATGATGTTATTGGATAATAATCAAGTTATGATACTACCACAGATGAAGAGGAATGATTAGATTTCTTATGTTGATTATGTCAATTGAGTGTGTATCAACAATTTACTTGTTATAATAATTATGGAGTATATAAGGATTGTACTGCAGTACTATTTCATTAAGGACTTGAGATTTTGTGGAACAAAGAAAAGTGACTCAATAGCAGGATAAATTTTTGGAAAATATATGGTTGAGAGAATGATAAACCATAATATAGTTCTGATACCGAGGTAGTGAATTTGGAATAATACATGATTGTTTTGGATAAATTATATTGTATATTCTTGACTACCTTGGAACTGATTAATGATTTGTATATTCCATCATTGTTGGGGTTTAAAACATTTTTGGATTAAAAAGTATATCCAGCATTCTATATGGAATAAGGGAGCATGAATGTAATCAATAAGGAATATGGTAATTCAGGATGTTTCAGTGTATTAAAAGAATACATGATGAAGGTATTCATATGCTATTACGGGGTAAAAAGAATCTACATTATGCTTACCTTCCTTATAAATGTTGGACTATGAGTTTGGACAGAAGTATTTTGGATAGTTCTAGTTTGGATTATTTTGGATTGACATAAAAGGACAACCCGGAGGTCGGGCGGCAACCCGTCGCGTCCGGCAAGGCTGCGTGACTTGAACCCGCAACCGAAGGGCGACAAGGGTGTATCACCTACCACTAGCCCACGAGATGTCCTGGATTAAATAATGTAGTTTTTATTAAAAGATCTTGTAGATGAATTATAAATTCGTTTATTTTGGAACCCTATACGAATAGTGTAAATAGAATTTTTACGTTCTATTATCTTTTAGAGTGAAAGATGAGTTTGTGGTAGAAATTTATTAATGGATAAAACTCTAATTATAAAGTAAGTATATCTCCTTATGATCTTATCCAATCTCATAAATAAATTCCTCAACATTAATAAAAGGAACTTAGAACAAAAATGTTGTCCTAGATGGTACCTTAAATCATCACTAATTTATGGATTTGGGATTTTTGGCCTTTTCATAGCCATGTTCTCTACCACTCTCCATCAGATAATTGATGGTTAGATTTCTCCTCCATATCCATATTTTCCTACATGGAACCCTAGTATGTGTTATGTTCGGTAATCTTCATACATTCGACTCTTTATTTTAAATAGAGGCCTCATTAATTCAATTTTCGATGTGGGATTTCAACTAGGATATTTTGAAACATCAAAAATGTGTTATCCTAATACCCTATGTTTTGTTGAACCGATGGTATTTCAAATCATCATAGATTGATGAATTTAAGGACCTCAATTTTATACTTGTTTGTGATTGATGACCTCAATCACTACCTATAAATATTTACGTTTTTCCTCCAATTATATGTCTCTAAATGCCACCAATGTTCTCCTAATCGAGATCATAATTTGGTGGTGACCCTTTAATTTCTCTTTTCCTCATATTAAGACTAAATTTTAGTAACCCAATTTCCGATGTGGGGTTTCCCACAAATATATTATCTATTTTCCACCTATTATTTTCGAAGAACAATTTCAAATTGCAAGGACGCAATTTATTGAAGGAGGGGAGAATGTAACACCCCAAGATTTCATAGTGTGTTAGTTCTTCAAAATAATTCAATAACTTTCACTACATGCAACACCAAGTTCAAGCACACCATGACTTACCAAACAAGCCATTCAAAAGAGGTTATGAATAGTATTAGATAAATTTTAATATTTATATAATCCTTATAATTTTAGAATCCCTATTATGGGTTTCTTAGTCATAATGCAAGAACAGATTCATTTTCAGTATTTCACTTTTATCAACTTATAATAGTGAAACCTTTTTAAATACAATATTTTAAACTTTTTGACTAAATGGGGACATCAAAAATTTAAAATGAAACACCCCAAGCTTCCACGGTACGTTTCCCTTTGAATAATGTGATAGCGTGTGTTGTACGCAACACCGAGTTCTAACACACCATAACCAATCAAACTAGCCGTTATAAATAGTAATACCTACTTTTTGAAAATATATATATTTTATATTTCAAAATGGACTTCATTTTTGGATTCGGAATATCGAATTTAGCCTAAGGTGAAATTTTGGTACTTTTCGGATAACTTTCATATTTTGATGAATAGTGAAAATTACTAAATTTTAATTAAAAACAACTTTTTAATCAAAATAATTAATAGTGATAAATTATGAATTTGAGTGGTTTTAAAGTATATTTAGAATATATTTTTACCATTCAATTTAATGTTTATCATTGGACATAATTTTACAATTAAACCGAACATAAACAAGTGTCAATCTTTTGATAGTTATTATCTCTTAAAAACACGCTTTTTGTTTTAACAGCGGGAATTAATTTTAAATTAATTTCTGCCACTTCTGTGTTTTGAATTTAGGAAAATGGATTCCATATTTGGAATCAGGATGTCCAAATTATGTAAATAGGTAACTTTTATTTTTAGACATTTTGAATAATTACTGCGGTAAATATTTTATTTACCATGGTTAAAGGGTAAATCCGGTAAATAAGGGTTAAAAAAATAATATTATAATAATAAAAAATTACCCTAAAACGTGTCTTAACCCTATTGGTTGATACATGGTCGACCATGGGCATCTTTGTGTCAATTTTGGGACCCCATGGATCCACTTGTAAGTGATAATGACACGTTATTTTAATTAAGTTAAAATGAATACAAAAATGACACAAGCATATATCTTTTAGAAGAACAATTTTTACATAGGGTTATACATGTTGGATTTTCGATTATAAATATTCATTAGAAAGATAAAAAGATTTCCTACATAATGATGTTTTATTTATAATTTTTATACATTAAATAATATATTTTATTTATGACACAATGATGATGCAGTAATTACTAAAATAGTAAAAAATTAACATAATTGATATTATAAATACCCAAATAAATATAATATGAAACTTTTAATGAATTAAACTAATTTTCTAGGATAATATGATATATTAGGATTGATTTAATTGACTTTTTTCGAAGTAATCAATCTGTTATGAGTTTCACAAAAATCAACTATTGAATAGTGTCAAAATTGACACAAAAGAGTTCTTAAAACAAATATTATATTATTAATTGATATTAAATTCCTAAAAAATCTAAGGTTCGTCCAAGAGAATTATATTATGATAGGTTAATCATTAATGGACCACTTGGGGGTCGCTTGGATGTATATAGTAAGTTTATTAACCATATTATATAAAAATACAAAGAGACATTGTAAAAGTGAAACTAATTAACTTAGAGTTAATACTTAAAGATAAGGTTAATATAAGTACCCAAACCTGTCTAAATTCTATTGGATGAGTTGTTTTCGACCTATCCCCACCTCATCCTTTGAATAGTCAACTTTTGAGCCTTTGGAAACCGAATATGAATTTATTATAAATTAATATTTCTAGCTTTTCCAAAGGTGCCCCTCACCCCTCTTATAAAAGGGCACTCCTCCTTCTCATTTCTTCACACCTCTAAAGCCTTTTGGTTCGGCCAAACTCTGCCCAAATACTCTCCCAACATCCCTCAATACAACCTAGAGGCCTTAGTTTGATCATAAAGCCAACCTAAGGAGCCCTTTTGATCAAATCAAAAGGAAGAACCCGAAGAAGAGGTAATGATCTCACCACCCTTTTCTAAGTTCATTTCTTCTTCCACTTCTTCTTCCTTTGTTCTTACCATTCTGAAATAATAACTCCAGTATCTCACATATACTGTGATGTTATTATAAATATGGTACAATCATATTCAGTATTCTATCCACCCTTTGAATAACATGTCACCATACGTGCGTACGTACGGCTTACCGTCTCCACGTCGTGGTGTAATTGTTATTCAATATAATATTATTTGGATGGGTATAATAATGATGTGTAACTCATGTAAATAATAAATATAACATGTTAATTATTCTGTATATATGATATACCATCCATTTATATATTATTTTAATATCAAAAGAATGATATTGTCGCTCGTGCGTACGTACGGACTACCGTCTCCACGAACGCGATGAGATTCATTCTCCATCGTAACCATTAAAGCGTAATTATCATTTTATGATTTAAAAATGATGTTTAAGGACTTGATATCATTCTGGATATGAATAATATACAACCTATCCTTTACAAACATGTCTTACGTAACAAAACATATGAAAGAAAACAAGTAAGTTAACACCCGAAACAACGATAATACTAAGATATTATTATCAAATCAATATTAAAAGATCATATATGATATCATATTAATGTATATGATTCTTGTATAATTTAATAACAATTATTTCACCATTATACAGGAGGTTAACCTACCACAACCAAGGAAAAGTACAAGGTAAGGGTTATTTCACAATCTCTTCATTATCCGAGGTTGTATTATACGTAATAATCTACTGGGATCTCTTTATCATTCACATCCATGTTTCTTCGAAATGTATTTCAAAACATTTTTACTATTTACAAGAATATGGGTTAAAGTCATTTATACCCTTTTTTGACTTTTTATAAGAGGTTTATAAAGGAATCTTTTCGTCGTTTTCAAAACAAGGTCCTTTTTAACCTTTTCGACAGAATTGAGGTAAGAATGTTTTTTTTAACTTATACGGCGGGTGCGGTTATTTTCCGCCGTTATAAAATCGTCAAAGCTTCCCATACAAGCTTATAAGAATATTTTCAAAGAAAATGTTTTATTTTATATGGATCTTAAATGATTTCAAAATAAAAGGAGATATTTCTTTTAAAAGAATTTTGATTTCATCTATGTCAACATCCTTTGATGGATTTTAAGATTATTTGAAGTTGATTTATTATGATACAAAACTTCTATATTGTATTGAAGGTTTTGTGATATGTTTGACTGTGGATGTGCTATTTTTATACCATTCATAGTTTATTGTGAAAGTATTGACATTTCGTATGCTAGTTTTAATACGAATGTTTATGTTATGTTTAAACCTTTTCATATGGGAATGCATTGGACTTAATAAGTGACGGGTGGAGCCCGCTATAGCTCCTCGATGCATCGGTAGGTCTCATGAGACAAACTAGTGTCTTGGCACAAGGCCTTGACAAAATCTTATTTGTAGTCTTGGCACGAGGCCTTGGCTATGTGGTTATGATAGTCTGGCATTATGCATTCCAACATTATGAAAGTGGTTATTGATTTTTGCATGTGATTATTCGATTAGTAGAATATCCATGTGAATAAGTAAATGGCATTATTTCATTTTACTTTTGCCATACCATGTTGAAGTTCAATTTTAAAAGGCTTTTGTTTTAGTAATGCATTGCCTTAAATGTTTATTCTTATTTATGAAAGTTTCCGCTATATTGTTATCCTTACTGGGCATTTGAGCTCACCCCTTTTCTATGTTTTATTTTTCCCCAGGATGTGAAGAAGTAAATTATGAATGACCTGCAGGGATATTATGAGGGGATAGTAGTGTGGATTATGGAGACATTATGTTGTTGTAGTAGTTTTTCATTTTATGATGTAATGTAAAACTTATGAATATATCTAGTGTTTCCAAGGCTACTAAACCAATCGGTCTTTCGAGATTTGATCTTTCTTGTGATCATGCCAATGTTACGAAGTAATGCACCGACTCTAGGCAACTAGGGTCGGGGCGTTACAGTATCATTATAAGAAACATTTAATTTTTTATTTACCCCAGATGATTTTTTAGGAAAATTATATTTTCATAAAAATTCCATATTTGAATATTTTCATACTCCACTTATTGATACTTCATGAGAGGGATATCGTTATCCAATTTAAGGATCTATACTTCATTTGATGTTCCATAATCTTCACATCCTTTTCCTTTAATTTCGAATCCATATTATCTAACTTTGACCAATATTATTTTATAGATTCAATCCACTCTTCCAGTTGGGGTTTGATAGGTATAATACCTATATTTAGTTCATTCTACATAGACATTAGTTCACCCACTTCATATGAATGTTCCTAAAAAAAGTCACTTTGGCCCTTAATCTTTGCACCTATTTTCATAACGTTTCCTTTAGTAGCCAAATACACCTTCCTTAATCTTGTATTCTTTATAACCAAATATTATATGAATCTGAGGTCCACTACATGTATGTTTTTTATATATTTACATTCTCCTACAATGTTTGGATCACTATTTTTTTTGAAAGATAATTCTTCGTATTAAAAACATAATTTCATTACCTTTTATTCCATGGGATCATCATACAATTTAGTATTTATGATGCAATATGATATTCTAAATTTTTAAGTATCTTATAAAGAATTATAAAAACTAAATATATTAATATATTTAGCATTTAACAAGATAATTATTGATTTTATCATATCAGGTGTATTTTTCTTACCTTTAATATTATCTTGAATTTTTATATAAGGAAATTTTCACCTGAATTATTTACTAATATCTCATCACATCCATATTTATGATCATCTCATTAGTTTTACATCCAAACTTCCATTAACTAAAGTAATTTTCCATATATTACATTCAAGGTTTTCAATATCTAAAATATACTGGAATAATGGGAGGTTTTTCTATACACTATATTGGACAATGATATAGAAAAAATCCTATTTATCCTATAGTCACTAATTCATTTATTGTAATTATTTAAATCAATATATCATTGCATGTACCCCATTATATCTTTACCACATGACTATATGAAAATAAAAAGATTCATTTTCTATCTATCGTACTTAGTTCCATTAAAAGTTGGAGGCCTCATCATTAAATCTATGAGTATAAAAAATCCCCAAAAAAAATTATTAAGATCAAAAAAATATTCATAAATTTAAGGCACTTGTACCCCTTGTTGAACTAATCTAAACATAAGAGTCCAAAATGGTGGGGAGTGTGGCAGAAACACAGGGAGTTACATTGAATGAAATGGGAGGGGGGGGGGGGGGGTAAGTAGACCACAAGACATTGAGATTTATGTGGTTTAGGAAATGATACATATATCCAATAAGAGGAAGAATAATTCACTATAATTAGAAATATAATTATATGGGGATAATTAGAGTTTTAGACACATGAACCCTAATTCAAATGTTCTAATAAACAAGATAATGCATTATTATACCCACTACATAGTAAGTCCACTATTCTATGGTGCCAAAACAACCAAAGTCCACAATGATATAGTGTTAATGACAAGCTGTCAATGGAGCTATATTTACCACTTACTCTAAAGTATAAAACACTACAATGTCCTATCACATACTGCTATAGTGATTTTTGACTACTATAGTTCCCTTTCAGAAAGTAGTCTTCATATCAATCTTCTCAAGATGAAATTATTTTGATGTAACAATATTGAGAAACAACCTAATTATGGTATGTTTTCTTATATGTTAGTAAATTTTAGTAAATTTCACCCACTACTTATATTGAAATTCTTTCACCACTAAACATTTATTATACCTCCTATTAACATCATGTTCTTCCTTGAACAGATAAAACCATTTTTTTCAATTATTTCCTTGTAGAATATGTCTCAAATTCAAATTATTATTTTCATATTATGATGAAATATCCTCCATAATAGAAAACTAACACTTATTCGACTCCTTTAACGTCATTACTTCTTAAAAACATTATGATTATCCATTTTTAGTAAATGAAACATATTGTATGGATGGTGAATAACTTGGAACATTCCTTCTCACGTGTGTCATCCTCCTCAAATCCACCTAAGGAGTAGGCTCCAGGGGTTCTGGTGTCACAAGGTTAGTTACACTTTCAATATACCCTTGTTTATGATTCGTTGATTCTTTATTCCCATTATCGAATTTAGTTGAATGATGTTCCTTTTAAGTGACACCTTCATTAAATATCACATTCTAGATTCTCAAAATTTCATTGTTCTTATCATCCTAAAAGTTATTTTCAAACTCCTCAACACCGTAGATAATAAAGAAACATGTTTTGTACTTATAATTAAACTTTTAACTTGAATAAAAATCTATATGTACATATATAAAACAACCAAATACTCATAAATATGAGATTGTTACCTTTTTTCAAGACCAGAGATCCTTGGGTAGACATTCTGCCATTTATATTGACCGACTCTTGCTGATGAGATATGCTACTATGTTTACTGTCTCTTCCCAAAAGGTCTTGGGTACCCCTAGGGTAGCATCATACTCCAATAATGTCCATTAAATGTCCTATTCATCCTTTTAGATACTCCATTCAAATGTGGTGTATTGGGAAGATATTCCCACACTAAATTCCCTTATTTTTTTAGAATTCCATAAACTCAATGTTTATGAACTCTCTAATATATTTAGATATTAAGAATTTCAGATTTGATCCTAACACATTCTCCACCATGGTCTTCCACTTATGAAAAAACATAAATATATAAGATTTTATTTTTAGAAAGTAAACCCATACCTTCCTATAGATTCACCAATTACTGACACATAATATTGTAACCCTCCATAGAAATATACTCCTACATGGATCCATAAATTTTTTTGGACTAGGTCTAGATTATTATCCTTTTGTGTTATGCCTATTTTTTAAAAGGATACCATCTTCTACTTTCTAAGGATAAAATCTTCACATATGATAACTTCCATCTAATTCATCTTTGGTAGAATTCCATTTTTTATAGCACCTTCACCCCCTTATAGCTCATGTGTCTTAGCCATTATTTCAAACATTTTGAATTCCTAATATAATTTATGAATTCAATCATATCCATGCACATTTATATCATTTTTTACAAGGTACCATTCTTTTCTCCATGTGCTATGACCACAAATTCCTTGGTAATCATCGATTTACTACTGGTGAATATTTTTCTGAAACCTCTATCATCAAGATACATGAAAAAATACTATCTCTTATAAATATAGGAATATACCTCAAATTTTAGAGAAATAATAAACTCTCACTATTTGTTTCAATCTATGTATCTCCCTTCCCCAAAATCCTCGAGGTCTTATCATCATCTAGATGTACCTTTCAAAAATTTCCACAATCATAATTTTTTAGGAATCCATTCTACAACATGGAATGGAATGATGAAATTAAATATAAAATAAAACAATTCAAATGTATATCCATACTTATTTGAACCACATCATCAGTTCCTTTAGACACCATGTTTTTTGTATTGATTTTAGTTGTCTCCTAGTTTTATCTGTACTCCTTTTTAAGATATCCTTTCTTCCCACAAATCTAGTCAGTAGGATCAATTACCTTTTCCATTTCTTAACTCTTTCCCCTTGATTTTGAAAATCCTCTATTATTATCTCACTATGTATATCTAACTTTTACTCTTATATTAGGAGAATAACTATATAATTCACCTGACTCTTTTCTTTGAATAACCTAATTGAGGATGAGGTCCATCACATACTTTAGAAATAGTTTTTTATTCCCTACAGAATTGGTCACAACTATTTCAGTCTCTTCTAAACTGTCAGGTAATGAAGTAAATTAAACTAGTGGACATCCCATATTTCCAAGTGTCATTCCCACTATTGTCAATTACCATGAAATTGTGTTTAATTCATTGACATGATCTGCAAAAATCCTCCCAATAATCATTTAATGATATAATGGTTGTCAAATAATGTAAAAATTGTTGAATACAAAAGGCTTCTCATACATATTCAATAGAGATTTCGTCAACCAGTCCATCATAATCTCTTATCTGATATTGAACACCTCATTTTCGTCCAATATAATTCACACAAATATTGAAACTAATTAATTCAGTATCTCCCTCTATGTCTCCTTTATATATATTGGATTTACTCCCAGAAGTAGAAAATTAAACTGCTTTCTGTAAGTGTAGAATTTGATATGCATCCTCTAGTAAATAAAGTTAGTTCCATAGTAAAAGTAAATATTTATCTTTAATTCCTCCATATCTATCATTAAATTCAAGAAAATCAAACTCAACTTTGGATAAATGTTTTTATAGAAACACCTAGAGTCACATGAAATGGAAAGGGTGAAAGAAAAAGAAAATGAACAAGACCACAAGAAATACAGATTTATGCGGTTTTTCTAAATAATACTTATGTCCATGGAAAAGGTAGAAAAATTTACTAAAATTAAAATAAGAATTATAAGTATATAATTGGGAATTTGAACAATGAAACCAAAGGTCAAATGAGTTAATAAATAAGATGATACAATTTTCCAACGACCACACAATTAGTACCCTAGGACTTATGGATCTTGTTCAATCATTTAAAGGAACATGTTTAATATCAAAAACTCTATATGGTGTTCTTTATAAATAATTCAACACATATATATATAAACGTGAAGCATTAATAAGACATGTGAACTTTACCTAGTTCACCACAATGGGATAATGCAATGATAATACACGAATGGTGTGTTGATGTACCTTTAGATAACAATACCAACTAAATATTTAGAAATAATTTAAGAAATAAAAACTATTTATCCTAGGCTGAATCCCTCTTTTTATCATTCATGCACAACTTCAATGAAGGAAAAGTCAGTCTATAGACATGATGACCACTTCATATTGTTATATACATTATGAAATCTTTTAGATCAGTATAAATTGCTGAAAAACCTTACACCACTTCTCCAAATAGATGATATATTAAGATACAAATTTTATACACCCTTTCCATTCAAATTCAGATTAGATCAACAACATGTATAGTGTTAAATATAATGTCTTAAAATACCATTACTAGATGATAGTATACTATTTTGGTGAGGATTTAATATTGGTATTCTAAATGATCATATCTGTATATATCCTTTGTAGATGAAAATAGTCATGTATATAAATTTTCTATGATTATCTCCATCTTTAATTCCTTATTAAGTAATATATATCAATGAAACTCCTTATTATTTATTCTTCACTTGGAAGAGTATGTTAACGGTATACTCTTTCTTTCTTCTTCTTTCAGTAAACCAGAATTAATTATATATTTGGTTCGACTTTTTCTTTGATTTGGATTTGGAAATATATATTGACACACATTTCTAGAATTTCTATTAGAAGTTTGTATAGATTCTCTAAATACTTCAGGATTTGATTCAATTAATGGCATAAATTTCATTCTTGGCAAGGTTATATGATCCAGTCAGGTACCCACTCAATTTGAGTGGTCGAAGTTTATGTATTTAAATTGATTCAACATATTGAAATCTCAAGAAATAGTCCACTATTTTAAAATAAAACCAAATATATAGTTAACCAACTCTATATTTGTCACAATGTGATTATTATGATTTTATAATAGAGATTGATTTCTATTATAATTCCAGATAATGACTCTAAGTATATATTTTATTCTTGAAAATTTAAATTCACCTTACAATTTTGGAATCACCAAAACATGACCCAACCTTTATGATATAATCTTCTTCATATATGTAGACCCTTCATAATATTCCATTATTCCTTCATGATATAATATTAATTTCTTGATGAAACCTCCATTTCAAAACATCAAGATATCTGGACATTCAAACATGAAAGTTAAAAATATATCTTCCATTTATTATTCCTATAAACACAAGTAAAATTTCTTCAAAAACTCCTATAATTTTATTAAAAAAATTCAACTTGAAAATTGGAATTCAAATCCCCATTGAAATATTTTATTTATATTTTTCATAGAAGATAAAATTTAATTCTCCATTTATTATTCATTTAAAATTTACATGAAATATATAGTAAAATTATTCAAACAATTTGGGTGATATTTCTTTAAAAATGTTCATGGTGTAACACCCATAATCATGATACAATATCAACATCACATCCCGAGTCATTAACATGAATAAAGGTACTTGTGTCACAAACCATAAATCAAAACATGAATTGGATTCCATTTATCTTTATATAAATATTATATAGAGGAATCATCCCTCCTAATTAATTTTAATGCAAGAATGAGGAAATTACAGTTAATATTAAAAAATTATGATTTCACATGAAATAACATATCTTCATATAACTTTTCACACAAAAGTATCATTCTATTCTTCTATATTCCAAAACATTATAGAGTTAATACCATGTACCCACTCTGAAACTCATGTTATTTGGACATGAGTTAATATAATGCAACAACTCTTTATTCATCAATGAAATGACTTATTCCTACATAAGAATGAAAATCACTAGGCTTAACCTTATGAAACACCTTGTGCTTCAATTAATTATTATATATCTAAAAACCCCATAATTTTAATCTTACATGAGATTACCTTTGTGTATTTTACTCTTAAATAAGACACAAACATTTACGAACCACCTCAACCAAATTCCATTTCATTTAGTTTAATGTTATATAATTTCCCAAAAAACTGTTCTATACTATGAAGCCATTTGAAAGAAATGTTTAATCATACCCTAGAACTGTAAAACACTATTTAATATTTCATTGATCCCAAATTATTCTGATTTCATTCCATCCTTCTATAAATCTCTTACAAACTTATCTAAATACATACTAAAACATAATAAGTCTAAATTAACTTGTTAATAATTCAATCCAATCTAGATTTATACTTTATACTTTAAACATATCATGTCATTGTAATTCTTGATCTCCCAAAGACATGTGTATCAATTTCATAGTTCTCCATACCACCAAGTCCTTGAGAATTCTTATCATAGTCTTTTAAACTCTTCCAAAAATACAAATTTCCTTCTTCACCACCATAATATGTGACTATAGTGGCTTATAATGAAAAAAAACCAAACACACATCTTTTTCCAATATAATTCTATTCCTCCATGATAATAAATTTATTTATTATGAATTTTATTTACAACCTTCAATTAAATAAACTAATAATCCTCCTTTAATAATGAAAATAAGTTTTAGATTCATCAAAATAAGTGTGACATGAGTTATATTCTTTTTACACATTTGAAAATAGAATCCAAAGTATTGTGTGGTTTTCCAAATATTCCTTAAGTATATAGGAAAGGTAGTACTTGAGTTTTAAAACATTATAATTAAAACTTGTCCCTTTCAATAACCTTGGTGAACATATCATAAATTTTAACTTTCCCATAAATATATTAAAACTACATATCTCTATTTACAACCTTCTATTTTTTGGAATGACATTTGATATCAATATGTTTGGATCCCATGTGATGAATTGGATTCCAAGATGGATAAATTTCACTTTGATTGTTATAGGTAATTGTCAAGGGATTCTCAACCATCACAATTATATCATATAACTTATCATTCAAGGAAATAATTTTTGTGCGTACATGTGTAGTAATAACATACTCTACTTCAGTAGTTCTCATGGTTAATGAGTTTTTTTACAATAACCCCTCATATAAATTTCCCCAAAAATAATTTTCCTAATCATGTTTATTTCCTATTATTATAATCTCTAATCCAATCCTTATTATTGAATCTATATAGTCTCATTTTTTCATATATTTTATACAATAGACCATAACTCAAAGTTCCTTTGATATATCTAAGTATTATCCCAGATGTTAACATGTGTGATTACATTGAATCACTTTGGTGTATAAAAAATAATTTAACTACATAAAAATATCACTTTATGATTTATTATTTTCCATAATTCATCATTTCATAATTTTTGTTTCATTCCAGTCATTGGATAGGAAAAAAGAAAATTATTTTCCAAATGTAGCACAGAGGATGACCAGGTTCATCTCACTTGAGGAGCTTCACAGTTGGTTCAATCACTAATTTCTAATTCACCTTATATAATTATTTTTTTGTTATTTTTATTATTTATTTGAAACTATGTTTTTTGGGGTTCGTTTAGAAAATGTCCAATTAAAATAATATAATAAATAATTTAAATATAAATGAAGATATAGAAAAAACACAAATTAGAAAGAAATTCCTTTGTCTAGGGTTTGATAAAGCAAGTTTATTCGTTATTTATTTGTTGTTTGAATTAAATTTGATAATTTATTTTGTGAAACATCATTAATGAATTAATTTTTAATGGTTTATAGAGTGTGTGATTTTAGTATTCCTATGGCACACCAAACCAGACCTCCTCTAAAATTTGATTTGGAAAATACCTCAACCGAAAATTTTATTCTTAAAGGACCTGGATCTATCGTATACCGTTTCATATCTTGGGAAAAAACCCAGATCTAATGTATAAAATGTTTTCCCAAGATAAGTGAGGGAAAAATAATTAATCAATGAAAATAAATGGAATTAAAAATAATACTATGGTGGACGACCTCCACAACTATGCAATCCTCCTTCATCCACTACAAATATAAAAAAACATTTTTCAATTGAAGTGAAATAACAAAGAATGCTGTGAAACCTCCCCAAACACCAAAAAATGGGTTAATCACTAGCCATTACAATGTTAAAAGAGATATTGATAGAAATATTTAACTGAGATAGATAGATAATGAGATTAGATTTGGAAGGGAAATAAGGATGAAAGAAGAAATGAGAAACACTTTAATAAAAATCATGCAATGGTTACATGAGAAACAAAAACTAAAATAAAAATAATAGAAATAAATCCAAAATAACTATCATAGACCTTGGCCTCTTCTACTTGCTTCCATGAATGGAATGAGATGGATTGGAATAGAGGTGTTCACCTCCTTTTATAGGTGATTAGGGAGAGTTTCGATTCTAGAATCCATCCTTCGAACATTGTTGTGTGTTTGAATAACTAAATGGATGATTAATGTATAGAAAAATCAATTAAAGTTATTTTAAATTGTCTTTATCATATATAATAAAAATTTAATTGAATTTAGAAATGTTTTTCAAGAGTTATGATAGTTTCACTATAAGAATTTATTCTGGCCTATCAAACTCCCCAAATTTTACACCTCTAGATTATCATGGATTAACGAACATAAAGATAGCCAATTCACAGGTAAATTTATTCATTTATTATGTTATACAATGTTTTTAGCATCCCTATTTAGAATTGTAGCTTATTTTCTACCCTATTTAGGAGTTATGGTCCCCACAAAAAAACTCTCCAGAACTATGCACAATTTTCATTACCCAAATTGTGAGTTGGTTTTGGGATTTCAAATAGAGGATTTAGCTTTGGATCCACACAAATGAAATGAATACCATGATATATAAAATATTTAAAAGAAATAATTAAACAATTTAGATAATTATTGAAAATGTTATGAACTAAATAGAGAAATATTTTAATATTGTTAAAATCTAAATTAGGCCTTTTTCCAACTAAGCTCAAAATACCATCAAAGTCATTAAATGTGGAAATTTATCTTAAAATAAAAATATTTGAAATAAAAACATTGAAATTAAATTTGAAATTATAGAAAATATAAGTTATGTAAGTTTCAGACAATCTTTCATTAGTTTTTTACTTACATTGGGTCTTCCATTCTAAATTTAATTAATAATTGCTTGAAATATTTTTGTTAAGAAAATAAAATATATTTTTATTTATATAAAAATTATAATCCCGGAAAGTAACTAATATATACTAGAAATTATATATCAAAATGAATATTATTATTTTTGAAAATTACTCAAGATAATAATTCATATCACTTAAAAAAATTATGTCATCTACATAAATAATAATAATAAGAATACCAATTCTCATATCATTAACATATAAGTTTTTGTACACCGTTTTATTAGTGAGATTATTTAATTTTAAGAAATTTTCTATATTAGAGTACCAGGAATTATGAGATTGTTTTAACTGTGGTAAATATTTTTTAAACAACACTATATAGAACCATAATTATAAAGGATGTACCCTTTAGGTAGGTCAATAAAAACTTCTTTCTCTGGATCTCCATTTAAGAAATCATATTCAACACCCATTTGAAAAAATTATAATATTTGTGTTCCTTAATCTCTATAAACATCAAGATATTTTAATATATTGAAAAAGTTCATTTTTTATTGAAATTATTTATCTTTCACAAAATAATAATAGTTGAGAACCAATCTTGCCTTGTTTCTTGAAACATCTCCTCTAAAATTGTGAATTTTTTTGTATACCCATTTGGTTATAATAATATCCCTTCTTCAGGTCTTGGAATAAGAAACCATATTCAATTATTATTAATTTTATCTAAATCCTCAGTCATATATTTTTTCCACTCCCCATGTATATTATCTTCTACAACTGATTGTGGTTCAAATTATGACATATGAGTTGTTAGGTATTAAGGATAAATTTTCTTCAGGTATGTACTGGTTCTTAATAACTTCCAATGATATTTTATGATTGAACATGATTTTTTATTCCTATAAAACATTATATTTCCACATTTTGAAATATATTCACCATCAATAGACCGACTAGATTTAGTATCAATATGATTGGGTTCATAATTACCATAATTTTCACAATCATTTTTTGAATTCCACATGTTATCTTCCCTAAATTATTTAAAATATTATTAATACCTCTCTCTAAAAATTACATTTTTTTCAATTATTTTAACATGATATTACTTCTACAGATTACAATTTCCTTTATTTGAACATTTGTTTCAACTTCAGTTAAATAGATATACCATAAACATTCCTTCTTCGACTACTTCATCAAACTTTATAGGATTTTAATTTTTTATATTCATAAAACATGGACATGAGAACACATTAAAATATTTCACAATTGTTATATTATTATTACATATTTCATAATTAATAAATTTTAATTTTGGAATCAATAAAAAACTTTTTAATATTTTCATATATATACACATAGCTACTCTGTAAAATAAATTTGAGAGTTAAAATTTAGCAAGCATGAGTTTTCTCATTTCAACCATGATTATATTTTCCTTTTTATAACTATATTATTTTTTGGAGCATAATGATAACTATATTTATGTTTAATCCCATTTTAGTAAGATATTATTCAAAATAATTTCTAGTAACATCACTTGTATTATCAGTTTTAAACTTCTTCATATAAGCTCTGATATATTTCTAAACATGTCTTTTGAATATTTTCAACATCTTCACATCCTCATACTTTTGTTTCATTAACACCATATAATCCATCCTGCTAAAATAATCAATTAATGTGATAAAATATGGTTCACCTCTAGTTTATTGATGTCTCATCAAACCAGATAAATTATAGTGTATTATTTAAATGAGTTTAGGGGACTAAATTTCCACTCTTTTATGATGTCCACATATCATTTCTCGATTTTTACATGTTTCAATGATAGCATATCATTAATGTATAAATTGTGGTAATTATCTAATTATATATTCCTTTTTGATTTTTCGAAAACTCATTTAACTATTACAAAAATTTCTTATGTGCCACAACTTATTTTTTTCTCATTTTCATTATAATATCAATAGTTACTAGGATCACCAATCTAAAATAGGTTTCCAGTTGTTATTTTTCCCTAAGTGATTATTATTCCATATCTTAAAAACATTCTTATTCATGAATTTAACAAAAAAACTTCTTTACCATTAGTATAATGTTTTATTACATGCAATATATTGTGTTTAATCCCTTTCACAATTAAGACATTCATTCATTCAATTTCTCAGATTCAATATCAACTGTAAAAAATCAGTTAATTTTCAAGGACCTTTAATTCCTAAATGTAAATAAATGTCTATAATGACCTTAAAATTTATTTAGTATCTCTATTTTTCCTTCCATCTGAGATGAAAAAAAAACAATATTGAATCCATAGATTAATATTCATATTGGATTTTAATTCCACTTCAACAATTAATGACAATCCTTCATTTTATTTTGTCAGATATTTCTTAATTCATTCTGCACAAGGAAACTATAATGTAATATTATTCATACATTCATTTGAACTATGACCTATTTGAAGATATATTTCAAACAATTCTTCAAAAAAATCATTTTAAGGTATATAGAGTTTATAGAATTATTCCCTTTAGTTTGCCTTTATTCTAAATTGACCCCCCATAAATTATTGCCTTCTTGACTTAGAGTAAAAGTTATATTATATAATAAAAAATAATATTTGTTCCAAAATATTCCCCATCCCAAAAAATAATGTTTTATTTTTTATCTCCAATATTAAGATGAGTTCAATCTAAAAAAATATTATTATTATCTAGTTGTATTTTGTTCTTAATATTTGCCTTGTCTTGGAGATGTATTCCTTCCTATGTTGCCCTTATATTAATTATATATATATGTATATATCCCACAACTTTTATCATTCTAATCATGACTATTTTTAATTTAAGAACCTAAACTTTCAGTAAATGTAGATTTTTCACCTTTTTTTATCAGGAGTAGTTTTTACCTATGTTACTAGAAAAAAAATGCTCAGTGGTTTCAGATGATTTAAAATTAATTTAAAGATCCTTAATATAATATTATATCCTTTATCTTAAGGTGTTTTTAATATCAGTACAATTTTAATGTTTCATATTTAACTCATCTTATTTGGTAGTAAATTTTTCTTCAAAACATATAATTCCCTTCCGTTTTCCATTATATATACATTTAGAAGCTTGATTTCATAAATGTAGCTAGATAAATTCTTGAGTGACTCTTAATTATTTTCATATTATTTCTTTAATAGCATATCTTTATTTTTGAGTTTAGTATTTTTATGAATAATATCCCCATGTTTTTCTTTTAACATGTGTCCTATGTAAGTATCTTTACCTAATTTATAACTTCTTGAGGTTTCTTTGTGTTTATCTTCAATAGAAATAATATTAATTTTTTATTACATTCTTATAATTATTTAATACTTATATTGGAGTAGTATTACTTTTCTTTTCTCACCAAAATTAAGATTTTTATTATTTGAAAACAATTTTTTTCTCTAACATGGTTTTTTAAATACCTTAGATATTTTAACCCAATTCTTTCTCTAAGGTATTTATTCTATCCCATAATCCTCATACTCAGTATATTTATTCTTTATAATGTCAATTGAAATATTCTTAATTACACCACAATTAAATAATCTTAGTGGTATTTAACCTTTTTTACAAACACTTTCGATTTTTAAATTTCATTGTGATAATGTCTATGATCCTCTTATACTCATTAGGATTTTTTTCATAATCACTAAATTCATTGGATAAATCCTTTTCAATTTCCATATTTTCATTCTTTTTCATATATTTGAAATACATGTAATTCTCATCCTTTTTATTTTCCTAAAAAATTTAATATTTTCCCATTGGACAAGAAAAAATTATATTATATAATTCATCAAGAGATAAATAATCTTTATCTTCCAATGTAGAAACTTTATAATAAAACCACTAGGTATTTTTTTCATTAATTTTTCAAAATTAATAAAATATTTTAATGTATATCTAAAACCAACGATTTTTCAAAAAAATTCATTCAATGTTTTTAATAAATCATCAATATTTTCACCATGAATAATCCTCAAATATTAAAACATTTATCCTTATATATATATATTATCTTTGATAACCTTGAAATTATATTCAAAATTATTTTAATGTTTGTCCCAAATTTTGTTAAATGTTTTGAGCACCATCACCTTTGTATGCACATTTCAGATTGGTTTATTTAAATAAAATTCCATTCCATTCCATAAAATTATAAATTCATTTATATTAGCATATGTCACGAGTGAAACTTTATCAACTTTTGTAAAACCCACTATTAGATCATAAATAACTATAGGACGAAAGATTGAAGACAAGGAATCATCTGATTCATCCATCAACGATAGTTATTTTAAAAAAAATTTATGTATTCCTATTTTATTGAAACAATTTATATTCCCCATATGTTATTTTTTAAAAGTAGGATTTTTCTTTTCTAACCAAGGGTTCTTTGATACCACTTGAAATAACCAATAATATGATGACGCATGGGGGGGGGGGGGTTGAATTCATGTCACTATATTTATAATTTCACTTTTATAATTAACCTTTTTCACTTTTTTGTGTATATATATTCTTAATATTTAAGTATATACCTTAATTTTATGCTACAAAAATATAAAGTAACTCAAGAAACATAGGGTTTTAACATGTTTCTCCCCCAGTGTGCATGACTATATACATGCCATTGAATTTGGTTCCCCATAACGAACTTCTTTGTACTTTAGATTACATGTATATATGAGAATATGCGAATATTAATATCTTATCATATATTGATTTTTCTCCTGCATGACTATAATTTTATAATGTCCTAGAGTATCTTCCACATTGAAAATATCCCTTTAATTATCCATTATAAAGAGAATCTCAAATTGTTTTTGATTATATTATTAAATATAAGTCCTATAGTCGAATGGTGTCATTTTATGGGACACAGATGATGAATACTAAGATTTTTTCGATATTATTAAGAGGGCAAGACATCATCTTTTGAAGGTCACACATTGTAATCTTTATGATGAGGTAATTTTATGATAGAACGGCTAGTAATAAATCTTGATGTTTGTGTGTCATGGGATATTCTTATGTGTGAGAATATGTAATTATCGATAGAATTTGTTTTTTATTAATGAATATATGGATTCATGAACTTATATCTACTTTCATAAACTATTATGACATATATTTACTATGAACTTGGGTGTGTTGGGTTCATAATGAAGGATATGTTATTTACAAACAAGGCATGGAAGGATTTTCCCTTATTTATTAGATTTGATAACATAGCTCTTTGATTTGAATGAAACCACTGAACTAAAATCCCTTTCCATGGTGAATTTATGGGTTCCTTTTAGATAGTTAAAGAAATATTTGAATAGAATATATGGTGATGAAATTTTTATTCAAAATTCATAATTATATATCATTAAAAAAATATTATATTAAATTGTGAGAGTCTATATATGTTTTCCAATGTTGCAACATTAACATCTTCATCTTGGAAACCTTTACATGTTCCTATATGCTAATATTAAGCTTTTTGTTAACCTGCCTAATACTACTAAGGGATAGTCCTGGAGGGTCACACAATTATTCTTTCCATTGATATAAATTAATATCTATTTTAAATTGATTATCAGAAGAAATATATTCTCCAGATCATGGATTGATATTTATTATTGATTTATTATTCATAAATGTTCAGTCAATATATTTAGGTGTGTGTTAAATTTTTAGATAAGTATTTATTTTTAAGAATGTGAATATTATTGATATACATTTATTAGTCGAGGTTTGGTAGATGTGGAGGAAGTGTTGTAACAGCCCGAGATTTTATGAAAAATATTCTTTTTTATTTCACTAATGTCTTGTGTTGTACGATACACCAAAAGGAGCTTGCACAACACACATCCTTGACTTGCCTTGCATTACACGCAATCACGACCTTCCTCGATAGCGTGTGTAATACGCAATACTGAGTTTCATTATACAACGATATGCTATTAAAATATTATTAAAACTAGCCGTTATGAATAGTAATAACCACTTTTTAAAATTCTATAAATCTTATTTTTTAAAATGAACTTCATTTTTGGATTCGGAATATCGAAATTAGCTTAGGTTGAAATTTTGGTGATTTTCGGATAACTTTCATATTTTGATGAATAGTGAAAATTACTAAATTATAATTAAAAACAACTTTTTTAATCGAAATAGTTGATAGTGATAAATCATTAATTTGAGTGGTTTTAAAGTATATTTAGAATATATTTTTACAATTTAATACAATGTTGGTCATTGGATGTAATTTCACATTTAAACTAGACATAAACAAGTGTCAATCTTTTGATAGATATTGTTTCTTAAAAAAACACGCTATTTGTTTTAACAACGGGATTTAATTATAAAATTAATTAATGCAACTTTTATGTTATGAATTTGGTAAAATAGACTTCATTTTTGAATTCGGACTATGAAATATAGCTTGGGATGAAATTTTGGCATTGTTCTGAAAAACATCAATTTTTTATGAATAGTGAAACTACTAAGTGGTAGGTTAAAAACTGAATTTTGCATAAAACTTAATTTTACCGCTTCTGTGAATGGAATTTCGAAAATCCGACAGACACGGTTAATATCAAGGACTAAAATGTGGTTCAATGAGATGAAAATAATTTTTGGTGAATAGTAACTTTTTACTTTTTTTTACCACGGTTAAAAGTAAATAGGGTAATTAAGGGTAAAGATGATATTATTATTACCCTAACACATGTCCTAATTCTATTTGACAAGTGTATTTCGACCAAAAACAAACTTAGGAATAAAATATGACCATTTAGGCCCACTTGGATTAGATTAGGACATTTATTATTAATTTATTTAAAGAAGGGTTAAAATAGTTAAAATCAATGTTTAATAAGTAAATCATTTTTAATATGGGGTTATACATAAGATAAATTCGATTGTAAATATTCATTAGAAAGATAAAACGATTTCCTACATGATGGTATTTTATTTGTAATTTTTAGACATCAAATAATTTAATTTATTTATGACACAACGATGATGCAGTAATTATCTTATTAATGAAATATTGACATAATTGATGTTATAAACACCAAAATAAATATAATTTGAAATTTTTATGAATTCCACTAATTTTCTAGGTTACTATGATATATTAATGTTGATTTAATCAACTTGGTTCGAACATTTAATTCTGTTATGACTTTCACAAAAATCATATATCAAATAGTGTCAAAATTGACACAAAATAGTTTTTAAATCAAATATTATATTATTAATTGTTATTTTATTCCTAAAAATCTAAGGTTCGGACAAATGACTTAGATAAGGATATATATATTAATTATAAACAATTTGGGGTTCGTTTGGCATGTTATAGTAAGTGTATTAACCATATAGTGAAAGAAAACAAAAAGACACGGTAAATGTTAAATTATTTAACTTAGAGTTAAATCTAATTGATAAGGTTAAAATAATATCCTAAACTTGTCTAAATTCTATTGGTTGATAGGATTTCGACCCATCCCCACTTTAGCTTCGAAATAAGACCCTTTGGAACCATTATAAACCGATTTTGACTTTAATATAAAATAATATTTTGAGGTATTCCTAAGGTGCCCCTCTCCTCCCTTATAAAAGGACACCTCCTCCCCCTCCTCCTCACACCAATTTGAGCACTCAAGCTCGGCCAACCCCTGCCAATTTATCCTCTCCACTTCCATAGCAACATCCTAGAGGTTCTGGTCTTCCTCAAAGACCAATTTTATTGCCCTAAGAGGAGGTCTCAAAGAGGCACTTCAAAGAAGAGGTAATTACCGTTACCAATTCTTTCATCTTTATTTCTTCTTCCACTTCTTCTTCTTAGGTTGTTTCATTATGAAGTAATAACATCAGTATCACTCATATACTGATATGTTATTATAAGTATGAAACAACCCTATTTCACCATCTATCCATCCTACGGAAAAAGAAATCACCGCGCGTGCGTACGTACGGAATACCGTCTCCACGCCGTGGTGTAATATATTTTCCACCACCACCTTACATGGATGGGTATAATGGTGTAAAGAATAACTATACATAGTTATTACAACATCATATTGATTCTGATATATTGTATAATCCACTCCAATTCAATTCAATATTTATAGAAATGATATCATCGCTCGTGCGTACGTACGGACTACCGTCTCCACGACGCGATGAGATTCATTCTCCATGTTAACCATTTAAGAATGATTATAAAGTATATATAAGAAATAATAATGAAATATATGACATTATAAAGCTACTGGATTTATGTATATATATACATATGTATGTCATCTACTTACTTCCATTTCAAGACAATAAGGAAAGGAAAACAGCGTTCATGCGTACGTACGGACTACCGTCTCCATGAACGGTGTTTTTCATTTCATTTATCTATCTATTATATATATATATATACTGAATATATATGATATATAAATCATATTTTATATTATAGAAGTAAGTAAATCATGATATAAGTAATAATGATGTCAAGAACAACAAGTCAAAACACCTACGATAAATGAAACGATTTTACCCAAAACGCTTCTTTAACATGGAATTTACAAAAGAACGGGTAATATAATGTCATAAGTGAACCATATATGATATCATAACAATGAATATGATTCTGTAATAAGTCAATGACATTATTTAAATCATTATACAGGAGGTTCGGACACATACGAAGCAAATTGGACCTAAGGTAAGGGAAATATCACAATCTCATTTTTATCCGAGATTGTTTATTCGTAAGTATTTACTGGGGTGTATTTTATCATCCACATCCATGTTTCATCAATATGTAATATTATTTCCATCCACCTACAATTGTTTAAATCCAATTTTACCCTTCGGTGAGTTTTTAGTAAAGAATATGAAAGGAATCTTTTGTCGCTTTTTCGTACGAGGTACTTTTTGACTTTTCCGACAAAAGTACGAAGAATGTTTTTTTTAACTTATACGGCACGAACGGATTTATACTGTTTTATAAAGCCTTATTTTCATGAAGCTTCCTCTAAAAGATTTCATGGCTATTTTCAATAAAATCTCTTTCTTTTAAAATTGCATGATGTTTTGTGAAAAGAAATTGATTTTGAAGAAGAAAGGATATTTTCCTCAAGAATTCAATTCAAGTGTTTTATCAAAATTATTTTCCATATAAGACAATAAAGGGTTCTGTTTCTATCCATATTTTTACATTGATTTGACTATGTTGTGATGGAATTATGTTTATGAATTCCTTTATCTTATATGAATGGTTTTATGATGTCATGTTGTTTAAGAATCCCATTTTTATTACATGGGTTATGCAATGATGTATGATTTATGATTTTGTGGCACACATAAGAAAGGATTCATTAAGAGATGGGTGGGACCTATATCTCCCTCCAATGCATTGGGTAAAGATTTTATATCTCATGAGATAGACATGGCTGGAATGGTAGGTTATACCGGTTCAGTGAAACAGGACTGAAACGAGGATTACTCGATTCAGAAAGGGACTTTGTCCACTAAGATAGTCTTGGCAATGAGTCTTGACTAACAAGAAATGATTCTCTATGATTATGTGTGTATGCCACAATGAGTAATGTTTTATGTTATGATTTCATTTCACTATTATGATTTATCCCATGTTATGAAATTATGCTCTCTTTTGCAGGTTAAGATTTCCAAAAATGTTATGTTCTTATGAAAATTATGTGATTGATATTTCTTTTGTTTACCCTTACTGAGCATTTGAGCTCACCCTTTTATGTTTTCATTTCCCCAGGATATAAAGAAAGGTTTTAGGTAAAAAAAAAGAAGATCTTTATGGGAGATATTAAAGATCTTTCTCCACGATTAGAAGATTACGTTCCGAGTTTCCAAAGACACTAAACTATTACGATCCTTGTGTGTGTGTTTTTGTTATGTACTAAGTATTCCGCAAAAGTAATGTAAAGTCTATGTACGTCAGGCTTTGGGTCTCTACAGTTGGTATCAGAGGAATGGTTTAGTCAACCTTTGGAAACTAGGATGCGAGAACTTTAGTGAGATCCCTAGAGATATTTCTAAGGTATGTCTAGGGATGTCCCTAAGGTTAAGTATACGTATAGGTTATAGTACTAGAATTACTCTAACGATCATAGAATTAGACCTAAGATGTTAGATATTGAAGGTACTCCCCCTTTATTATGTTGTTTTCCTTACCATGATTTTTGCATCTAACACTATTATGTTTGGGTTTTAGAAAATGGCTGGAAACAAGATGATTCACAATAATGGAGGATATGATGGACAATGGAATGATATTCTTCATGAGCAACCAAATGAAATGGGATTTGGATGTCCAAACATCATTATTATGCCGAATCAGCAATCTCACAACATGATCAATAAAGTAAAATTTGGTAAGTTTCCTGACTCGACTAATAAGAGAAAGATGGAGTTCCATGATGATCATAGAGGAAAGAAAGTTCAATTTCCCCTATGTAAATCATGTGGGAAGAGGCATCAAGGAGAATGTTTCAAGGGAACTGGAATATGCTTTGGGTGTGGAAAAGAAGGACACAAAGCATGTAAGTGCAAAGGAAAAGGGTCGATTAACACCATGGATGAGGATAATGGTATTGCTACGACATCAAAAATGGTTAAGTGTTTTAAATGTGGAATGTATGGGCATTATGCAAACAAATTCCCTAAGGGAAAGACTCATGAAGAGAATCAGTATGGTCATACGGGTAGTATTTATGTGGATGATGATGAAGAGACTACAAATGATATGTGAGATGAAAGAATTTTTGAAGCTCGGTCAATGGTTTGAGAATGTAGTGGCATGATTACATGTTTATCATGTGTAATTTTGGAATAAAGAGACATCTATGGATTGTTACACTGTTGCCTTTCCTTGTGTTTTGAAAGTATATGATTAATGTTACCAGTATCCATGAAAGGTTATTCAGATATTTTTGGAATGTAGATGATATGCGCATAATGAAGGGATAAGGAGAAAATTAAATGTTTGATAGTATTCATGAGATCTTAATTGATATAAGGACTAAGTGATATCATGGTTTGAGTATATAGAATTTTGAGGATTTCGGTATGTGAAAAGTGTTAACTTTTAACTGCATTCAAGTTTTCACTAAGGTTCAATGGGTATTTAAGAGAGTACAAGATTAAGGCCTTTGAATGTTTGGAATGTGACCAACAAGATATGTGGGGATCAACGACAGTATTAAATCTCTGGTAATCGTTGTCACTATATTATGAGAGTGGACTGCAGTATTATGTATAAGCCTAAAGATTAGACTGGATTATGTTGGACATAAGTTAGTATTGTTTAAGGATAGAAGATTTTCGATATTATTGATGGGATGTTATAGTAACGTAGTTTTAGAAAAAGGGACAACCTGTAGGACGGGCGACAGCCCATCGCTTCGGACAAGGCTGTAGGAATCGAACCCACAACCGAAGTGCGACTAGCCTTTATCGCCTACCACTGACCTACAGGAAGTCCCTGTTTAGTAGAAACTAGTTTTATTATATTAAGCAGTATGATATATGAAGTATAAGTCCATTTTAGGAACCATATATGATTAATCTCACTATAGATCGACTTATGTATATAATTTTTGCTAACCTTTTGTTTGAGACAGATGGAATGACCCGTCATTCTATCACATAATATGCTAACACTTCACAAATAACAAATTCAACTTCATTTATTTAAGAGATGAAGTAGAAATTGTTCAAGGCACGAACAAAAGTGAGATTGTACCAAAATAAAGTAAGTATTTATTTTAAGCAAATTTTCAACTTTAGGGAAATGATCTTGAAAACCAAAAATGTTGTCCTAGTGATCTTATACCTGATGAATCAGATGGTACCTTATATCATCACAAATCTATGGATTTGTGATTACTGGATTTTCCATAGCCATGTTCTCTACCACTCTCCATCAGAACATGATGGTTAGATTTCTCTTCCATATCCATATTTTCACCTATGTGGAAACCCAGTGATTAGTTTATTTGGGTAATCGTTACATTTCATACTTTAGTTTTTAAAGCCAAGTTTTGGTATTCCCTTTTACGATGTGGGTTTCTATTAAAGAAACTTTCGAATAGTAAACCATTTATAACCCCGACGAATTTCAAGGGCGAAATTCATTTTAAGGGGGGTAGAATGTAACAGCCCGAGATTTTATGAAAAATATTCTTTTTTATTTCACTAATGTCTTGTGTTGTACGCTACACCAAAAGGAGCTTGCACAACACACATCCTTGACTTGCCTTGCATTACACGCAATCACGACCTTCCTCGATAGCGTGTGTAATACGCAATACTGAGTTTCATTATACAACGATATGATATTAAAATATTATTAAAACTAGCCGTTATGAATAGTAATAACCACTTTTTAAAATTCTATAAATATTATTTTTTAAAATGAACTTCATTTTTGGATTCGGAATATCGAAATTAGCTTAGGTTGAAATTTTGGTGATTTTCGGATAACTTTCATATTTTGATGAATAGTGAAAATTACTAAATTATAATTAAAAACAACTTTTTTAATCGAAATAGTTGATAGTGATAAATCATTAATTTGAGTGGTTTTAAAGTATATTTAGAATATATTTTTACAATTTAATACAATGTTGGTCATTGGATGTAATTTCACATTTAAACTAGACATAAACAAGTGTCAATCTTTTGATAGATATTGTTTCTTAAAAAAACACGCTATTTGTTTTAACAACGGGATTTAATTATAAAATTAATTAATGCAACTTTTATGTTATGAATTTGGTAAAATAGACTTCATTTTTGAATTCGGAATATGAAATATAGCTTGGGATGAAATTTTGGCATTGTTCTGAAAAACATCAATTTTTGATGAATAGTGAAACTACTAAGTGGTAGGTTAAAAACTGAATTTTGCATAAAACTTAATTTTACCGCTTCTGTGAATGGAATTTCGAAAATCCGACAGACACGGTTAATATCAAGGACTAAAATGTGGTTCAATGAGATGAAAATAATTTTTGGTGAATAGTAACTTTTTACTTTTTTTTACCACGGTTAAAAGTAAATAGGGTAATTAAGGGTAAAGATGATATTATTATTACCCTAACACATGTCCTAATTCTATTGGACAAGTGTATTTCGACCAAAAACAAACTTAGGAATAAAATATGACCATTTAGGCCCACTTGGATTAGATTAGGACATTTATTATTAATTTATTTAAAGAAGGGTTAAAATAGTTAAAATCAATGTTTAATAAGTAAATCATTTTTAATATGGGGTTATACATAAGATAAATTCGATTGTAAATATTCATTAGAAAGATAAAAAGATTTCCTACATGATGGTATTTTATTTGTAATTTTTAGACATCAAATAATTTAATTTATTTATGACACAACGATGATGCAGTAATTATCTTATTAATGAAATATTGACATAATTGATGTTATAAACACCAAAATAAATATAATTTGAAATTTTTATGAATTCCACTAATTTTATAGGTTACTATGATATATTAATGTTGATTTAATCAACTTGGTTCGAACATTTAACTCTGTTATGACTTTCACAAAAATCATATATCAAATAGTGTCAAAATTGACACAAAATAGTTTTTAAATCAAATATTATATTATTAATTGTTATTTTATTCCTAAAAATCTAAGGTTCGGACAAATGACTTAGATAAGGATATATATATTAATAATAAACAATTTGGGGTTCGTTTGGCATGTTATAGTAAGTGTATTAACCATATAGTGAAAGAAAACAAAAAGACACGGTAAATGTTAAATTATTTAACTTAGAGTTAAATCTAATTGATAAGGTTAAAATAATATCCTAAACTTGTCTAAATTCTATTGGTTGATAGGATTTCGACCCATCCCCACTTTAGCTTCGAAATAAGACCCTTTGGAACCATTATAAACCGATTTTGACTTTAATATAAAATAATATTTTGAGGTATTCCTAAGGTGCCCCTCTCCTCCCTTATAAAAGGACACCTCCTCCCCCTCCTCCTCACACCAATTTGAGCACTCAAGCTCGGCCAACCCCTGCCAATTTCTCCTCTCCACTTCCATAGCAACATCCTAGAGGTTCTGGTCTTCCTCAAAGACCAATTTTATTGCCCTAAGAGGAGGTCTCAAAGAGGCACTTCAAAGAAGAGGTAATTACCGTTACCAATTCTTTCATCTTTATTTCTTCTTCCACTTCTTCTTCTTAGGTTGTTTCATTATGAAGTAATAACATCAGTATCACTCATATACTGATATGTTATTATAAGTATGAAACAACCCTATTTCACCATCTATCCATCCTACGGAAAAAGAAATCACCGCGCGTGCGTACGTACGGAATACCGTCTCCACGCCGTGGTGTAATATATTTTCCACCACCACCTTACATGGATGGGTATAATGGTGTAAAGAATAACTATACATAGTTATTACAACATCATATTGATTCTGATATATTGTATAATCCACTCCAATTCAATTCAATATTTATAGAAATGATATCATCGCTCGTGCGTACGTACGGACTACCGTCTCCACGACGCGATGAGATTCATTCTCCATGTTAACCATTTAAGAATGATTATAAAGTATATATAAGAAATAATAATGAAATATATGACATTATAAAGCTACTGGATTTATGTATATATATACATATGTATGTCATCTACTTACTTCCATTTCAAGACAATAAGGAAAGAAAAACAGCGTTCATGCGTACGTACGGACTACCGTCTCCATGAACGGTGTTTTTCATTTCATTTATCTATCTATTATATATATATATATACTGAATATATATGATATATAAATCATATTTTATATTCTAGAAGTAAGTAAATCATGATATAAGTAATAATGATGTCAAGAACAACAAGTCAAAACACCTACGATAAATGAAACGATTTTACCCAAAACGCTTCTTTAACATGGAATTTACAAAAGAACGGGTAATATAATGTCATAAGTGAACCATATATGATATCATAACAATGAATATGATTCTATAATAAGTCAATGACATTATTTAAATCATTATACAGGAGGTTCGGACACATACGAAGCAAATTGGACCTAAGGTAAGGGAAATATCACAATCTCATTTTTATCCGAGATTGTTTATTCGTAAGTATTTACTGGGGTGTATTTTATCATCCACATCCATGTTTCATCAATATGTAATATTATTTCCATCCACCTACAATTGTTTAAATCCAATTTTACCCTTCGGTGAGTTTTTAGTAAAGAATATGAAAGGAATCTTTTGTCGCTTTTTCGTACGAGGTACTTTTTGACTTTTCCGACAAAAGTACGAAGAATGTTTTTTTTAACTTATACGGCATGAACGGATTTATACTGTTTTATAAAGCCTTATTTTCATGAAGCTTCCTCTAAAAGATTTCATGACTATTTTCAATAAAATCTCTTTCTTTTAAAATTGCATGATGTTTTGTGAAAAGAAATTGATTTTGAAGAAGAAAGGATATTTTCCTCAAGAATTCAATTCAAGTGTTTTATCAAAATTATTTTCCATATAAGACAATAAAGGGTTCTGTTTCTATCCATATTTTTACATTGATTTGACTATGTTGTGATGGAATTATGTTTATGAATTCCTTTATCTTATATGAATGGTTTTATGATGTCATGTTGTTTAAGAATCCCATTTTTATTACATGGGTTATGCAATGATGTATGATTTATGATTTTGTGGCACACATAAGAAAGGATTCATTAAGAGATGGGTGGGACCTATATCTCCCTCCAATGCATTGGGTAAAGATTTTATATCTCATGAGATAGACATGGCTGGAATGGTAGGTTATACCGGTTCAGTGAAACAGGACTGAAACGAGGATTACTCGATTCAGAAAGGGACTTTGTCCACTAAGATAGTCTTGGCAATGAGTCTTGACTAACAAGAAATGATTCTCTATGATTATGTGTGTATGCCACAATGAGTAATGTTTTATGTTATGATTTCATTTCACTACTATGATTTATCCAATGTTATGAAATTATGCTCTCTTTTGCAGGTTAAGATTTCCAAAAATGTTATGTTCTTATGAAAATTATGTGATTGATATTTCTTTTGTTTACCCTTACTGAGCATTTGAGCTCACCCTTTTATGTTTTCTTTTCCCCAGGATATAAAGAAAGGTTTTAGGTAAAAAAAAAAGAAGATCTTTATGGGAGATATTGAAGATCTTTCTCCACGATTAGAAGATTACGTTCCGAGTTTCCAAAGACACTAAACTATTACGATCCTTGTGTGTGTGTTTTTGTTATGTACTAAGTATTCCGCAAAAGTAATGTAAAGTCTATGTACGTCAGGCTTCGGGTCTCTACAAGTGTAGAATATGTTTTTCAGATCAATTAGTAATGCTATTTCAATATAATTTAATGAAATATTGATTTATTTATTTAAGGAAATGATATTTATTCCACCATTGATTTTAGTGAATGTAAAGTAAATAATAATAATAACATTATTATTTTTACTTGGGATTCACTAGGGATTAACATACTAATAAATGGATTATTTTTATTTACTTATTCTCTAACCCAGATCTATAAATATTTATTTTTTTATTTCTTAGTGTAAGATGTTATTGTAGAAAACACACCCCTCTAAATATTCTCTCAACCATAGAAATATAATTCATTAGTATCCTCTAAATAATTGAGAGCGTCCTTTTTACTCCTCTCAATAATGTAGGAAAAATGTTCAATCCTTCGACCTTGAAGGATTGTTTGATGATCAAAGGGAGGGAAGAAAGATGATTAGTTCTGATATACAAGAATCCAGACTATAATCAATGAAACATTGAGATAATAAGAGATTGTGTGGATCAATCCTATATGAATTTTTATTTGGATCTTCTTTATGAAACAATATTATAATAAAATAAAGGGTTAAACAATCAACATATTTTTTGAAGAAAAAATATCATGACTGAGAAAATTGTTTATTTAAATTAATTATAAATTTAATTTCATAAAACCTATCTTATTAGTGTAAAAATAAATTTCTATTAATCATGGGTCAAATTAACTGGGATTGAGTTATCTTACCAAGAACATATTATATTACTCATTTGTTATGAAAACATCAATGTTTGGAATGAACCAAATAGGAAGCTTCAATTATATCCAAAGAATTAAATTAGTATAAAAGAAATAATGTTCAAATTTATAATTATATAATTTTTTATAGATTTACACATTTAACATTAGTTTCTCAATTATTGATATTAATTATTTAAATAATAATGTAGTGTTTTCTTATTATTATTAGTTATTATAATTTATATAATGTGAAATGGGTTAGAAATAAAAAAAATAACATCCAAAGAACCCATTATGAGGTTCCAAGAATTAATAATGGATAACATAGGATTACAAAGTATGTATCTTTCTGGTACAAATTATGTATCCTAGTTCATTTAACTTGGAAAAGTCCCAAATTTATTCTAACACGTTAGATAATAAATGGAATTTAGTTTCATTAATTAATTCATGCTAACCAGTCCGTATAATTACATATATTTCCAAATTAAATAGTGTGTAGATAAAGTGCATGCCCTATAGTCCACAAGATATTTTTATAGAAAGAATATATCAATTATGTGTTATTTTTTTTACATAATTCTTGGGAATGATATCTAGGTAACATCAATGTCACCTAGAATACAGGTGACAAAAACTATGTACCTTATAATTTTCCATGTATAACTAACATGACCAATCTCTAGTCAAGTGGCATCAATATATGGTTAATGGAATACATGTCATGTAACTAGCTTATGCATGCTATGTATTATCTACCTATTTTCATATAAATTAACAATAAACAAATGTTAGTGTGAAATTCATTTATAGTATATACTGTGTGATATGTTATGTTACATGTTAAATGATTAATAAATTTTGACATAAAATTCAAAAATCCATACCTTGTATAGTCATAATATGCTGAGTACCCTGCATATAATAAAATCATTATATGCCACATGAATTAATATGTATACATGTTTCATTTATGAATAGTAAAAAAATATAATTATGTGACATGATGCATGTTCTAAATTTCATTAGAGTTCATGGTATCTAAGCACAATAGACAACGAGTAGTTTGAATGGGTACACATAGTTTTTCCAAAAATGTACATGATATGTACTTAAGTAATTTCAAATAAATATAAATTATTTCATTAATTTAATATAATATTGGTTGGGAATATCTAGTATTTTTTATTGATATTAAGATAAATTAATTAACTAATTAATAAATATAATCATTTAAATCAAGCACATTTTATATTAAACAAGAATGAATGAAACCAATGTTTGTTTATTAATAGAATATTCATTACATGTGTAGATTATCACGACCATTATCGAACAATGTATTATTTGGATTTATTTTAATTAAATTATTACACGAGTCTTTGAAATTATCATTATTAAAATAAAATGATGGACAACACATTATCCTCTCCACTAATTATATAGGGACCTGGGTGTCCCCAATTTACTTTATGTAAACCCTAAATTTATTACATTGGTTTTCGACACATGTGTGTGAGTAAATAATATGTAAGTATAGAGATACCGAGTGATTGGTGGTTGTTCCATATGGATTTTAGGTTAAATAAACCTTAGTGATATATATAAAATTGGGGGAACACTACAACTCAATCCAAGACCAACTCATAGAGTTTTCCCCCTAAGGTCCATGCTTTGTTTCTTTCCTGGTCAATAAATAAACCAATTGATAAATATCATGTGTAATAAAAAAATATTAATTTATCTTACGTAGGGTTATTTAGTTTTTGGATGAGCTATAGTAATTTCATAAATAAATAGATTATATAACAAGCACAATTAGATCAAATTATTTAAAATAAAATTAATTTTAAAAATATATGAAAAGGATAAAATAATGAAATTTATGAATACATAAATAAAATACCTCAATAAAATATTAATTAAGACTAATCCTTTCATCATGTGAATTAAGATGCTACCATAGTTAATGGGTTGGCTCCGGCCTTCATTTTGGGAACTTTTAATTATACATAAGACATATCCAAATTTTATTAGATTTAATAGCATTATTATGTTTAATAAAAATATAGAGGCAAGTGATGAGGAAATGTAGATCAGGATTTTAGTATTAGAGAATTAAATTAATGTATAAAGGATCTGAAATATAGAAGTCAGAAAGGCCACCTACCTAATTTTTTTTATAATTTTCATGGCCACTGTATGGATTATAATTATTGAAAAAATGGATAATCACCACTATATTTTACATAAATATGACATATAGAGTCAAATTGTGATGGTTATTAAGACATGATAAAATAGTTAGATATTAATAATAAAATTAAATTTATTTTATCTCCCATTTTTTGTAATCAAATAATGTGGTTGTAATATGATTTTATATTGTTTTTGTAAATTGAAAATTTCATCCACCATGTTATCAGTACAATCAATTATAGATAAATAATTTTTTAACTAGAAGTAACTTCTAGGAATGTTACATGAAATTATTATTATATTACATCATAAACAATATCTTTACCTGTTGCATTCCCCAATTCCTAATCTTCCCGCTAAGGAGGCAAGTGATGAGGAGTTTTATATCTATAAAAATTACATTAATTATTAAATATATATTCAATGTTTAATTATATAATACATTTATAATGAACTTATAAGGTTTCACAAGAACATGGATGCATATATAATTCTCAAGAATATCTATAATAATTATCTAGAGAGATCTAGACATGAATAGTTTGAGATATCCAAGGGAATATTCATGAGAAAACCTAGGGAAGGTGTGCTAGATAGGCCCCACATAGTCAAACTTACTAGATACATTGAACAACTAGAGGTTCCAGGATTTAATCAACCTAAAAAATTGTACACTAATATCATGTATACATCAATACCACCGAGATTCTCTATCTTTTTTGTGAATTTCAATATGAACATCATTGATAAGCCTCTCTTAGTTATACTAAATATGATTTTTCCAGGTTGATAAGGTATTGAAGCATGAAAGACCTTATATTATTATGGTGAATAAAAGTAATGGATATGTGAAGAGATCAAATACAAAAATCTACAGCTAATTGTTCTTCACAACAACCTTCCAAGAAGAGATGTATCAGGGGAAAATCAAGGGAGTAGAGATATGTATATTTTTCATGTGGTAAGAAGGGACATTGGAAGTATAATTGAACAACCATAAAGAAGAAAAAGGAATCTTTTGGTGCATTTTGTTCAAGTGAAATCTATCTTTTGTCCTCCTCTAGTTTTAATACTCACTAATCATGCTTAACCATTCCAATTATCATTTATTAAGATACATCGTGTTTAATCATGATCAATCATAACTATAATCTAAGCAACGAGTGTCCATATCATAAGATATGTTAATTTTTTTTGGATAAGTATGATTCATCGATTGTGTGACCTACTATCACTCATCCTACCGATAAGATAATTCACTAACAGATGTCCAACCCACTGATGTATATCCTAATGATTCCTAACCAACCGACGCCTAACCTACCAATGCCTAACCTACCGATGCCTTACCAAACAAATCCTAACCTACCAATGCATAACATAATGATGTCTAACCTACTGATTCCTCAACTACAAATATACTGAAATGCCGATAGTTTTACCTACCAACAAAAATGAGCTACATATGGAATGTACTACCGAAAGAATGACCTACCAACAGACTAGGTCAATGATTATATCTCTTAAATTTGAATTTATTGATAATAGTCATATTTATGAATCTCAGTACAACTTATTATATTAATGACATTGTATATTTTTATAGACAACATTTAAGGATGTCATAGACCAGTATGAGGTATTGGCATTTGATAGAGAACATGATCCTTGTTAACCTACAATGTATAAAGAATTTGGGTGAAAGAATGTTATTTAGAATAGAGTGAAGTAGTTGAAAAAAGTTGCACGACTATGAAACAAGCTCTACCAACCCATTGTACATACCAAAAGAAATTGATAAGATCCTAAAAGGACACCAAATGGCACATTAATAACTCCTAATATAAGAACACATTGGGGAATATTCTATCCTAATAGAACTGAACATAGAAGAAAAAAAGACTATATGTTTGCTATCTATTTCTAGCAGTCAACTCCAGCTTCATTTTTATCGTCCAGAAAGAGTCCATATGCTTCAATGAACATTACACAGATTATTCTAAATTCTTCTTAATCAATCTATCTATTTGTGTACCTAATTTACATTTCAATGAATTTGTGTATCTATTTCATAAACACACACTATATCCTATGCTAAACTAGAATATATGTAGATATCTTCACTAATATATCCTTTTACACTTCACACACACACAGATAATAGTTGAAGATGTCCCATCATGAACATCCTATTTTTTTTGTATTCCCAAGAAAGTTGTGTAATAAGTCTGGGGACGTGGATAGTTGTATTTTTTTGTACGATGATAAAGGGTGTGGATCAAGTTTATTTCATATAAAATACTTGGAGGTATGTGATCACCATGTGTAGAGGATTAGGTCTCATCTTGAAACTGAACTTCTTGTTTTAAATCGATTGTTTCTTTTATGTTTATTTTTATTATTTACATTATTCATTCAAACCAGAAAATATAACTTCACTATGATATTTAATCTTAGATATTGTTTGTACTCGAATTTATTTCAGTTGACTTATTTAAGAATTTAATATAATAAAGTACACTATTTTAACTAATAAATAATCAATCATAGAGAAATATTTTGAAAAAAACTCTTTGTAAATCTTCTTACATTGGTTAATTGGGCTATTTTGTTCTAAATTGGAAAACTTTAAAAAAAATAATAATCATTTTCGGATATATTTTTTAGGAACTCAATTTACCCCCCATATTTAGTGTCCTACTCTAGCCAATATTTTATATCAGAGTTTGTTTAAAATATTTTTTGAAAAATATGTTTTTCTAATGTGATTTTACTTCATTTAAAGATCTATAAATTTCTATAAATTCTAAATTTTTAGTTAATTAAAATGGTATTTTATTATTTTAAATGGAAATCGTTAGAAAGGTGCTGCTACCAAAAGACATCCCTATTTCAATGGTACTAATTATGCCCAGTGGAAAATAAATGTGAAAATACACTTAGAAAGTATGAGGTTTGATATTTGGACTGTAATAGTTGACAAATATGAAACAGGAAAAAATCCAAGAACTACCTGAATTTAAGCTGAAAAATATTCTTAAAATAATAATTTTAATGCTATCAGTTCCCTATTTTGTGTTTTAAGGGATGAATAATTTAATAAAACATCTTCTTATTAAATTTGATATACTTTAGCTATTTCACATGAAGGAACCCCTATTGTTAAGGAAATGAGACTTAATACACATAATATTGAATATGATAATTTTAAAATGAATCCTGATGAACCCATTTTGGATATGTATCTCAGGTTCAATGAGATAGTCAATATATTGGGGTCTCCTGGAAAGCCATTGGATTCCAAAGAAAAAAAATCATATGAGTACTCAGATGTCTACCAGAAAGATGGAGAGGAACCTCAATGTCAATTAGAGAATCCTATGATATGAGTAAGTTTTCAGTCAATGAGCTTATAGGTAAGTTAATTATGTATGAAAAGAAAATGGATGTTAACATAGAAGAGGATTATGAACCCAAAAGAAATTTAGTGGATTTCAAAATAACTACCTCCAAGAAAAAAAGTGAAAATACAAGTTCATACTAAAAGTTATAGTAATGATGACTCACCAAGTGATAGTAATTAGGAAATGACTCCATTACCCAGAATATCCAAAAATTTCTATAGAAGATAATTTTTTTTAGAAAACCTAGCTATAAAAGAAAAATATGATTATAAGAGAAATAGGAAAAAGGATTAGAAGAAAACTGAAAATGCTAATGAGATTATATGCAATGAGTGTAAGAGAAGAGGAAATGTGAAATATGACATTCCTATGATAATGTTTTAAAGAAAATATGAGGAGAAAGATAGAAAATAGAAAAAGGAAATGAAGTCCACCTGGAGTGCTTCTAAGGTCAACTTAAGTGACTCACAGTCATAAGCAGATGAAAAGGATAAAAATCTATTTTTTTATCTGAAGAAACTACAATATTGTAAAATTCTTGAAGACACAATAAGTGAACTAAAGGAAAAGTATAAATATCTGAAGAAACTACAATATCATACTATTTATTTGAAATCTGAACTTACTATTGAAAAATAAAAATGCTGAACTACTTAATGAAAATAATGAACTCAAAATTTCTAATGAGAAATTAATGAAATATCTTGAGAAGTTTGAAAATTTTTAAGATACCTTAGTTCAAAAGCATGGAAAATATATTTTTTCTAAATACACTACTAGTATTTGTAATCAATCAAAGAAAAAAGAAATTTTGTTATAACCAAGTTTGTGCCAAAACATAAAAGATCTGGTTTTATACCTAAATCTAAAAAAATTGTTGCATGTTCAAGCACTATAAATGTCTTTCCCGCTTCTAGTATTTTCTAGACCCAATAGAGTTTATTTTTCTAAGACTTTAGAAATTACATATAGGAAACCCATTTAAGAAATATGGGTTGCCAAAGTTTTAATAGTATAAAAAGATGTATTCACAGCTTCTTCCATAAGTAAATATGTAATTCGTACTCAATGATCATAACAAGATGTATTCACACCCTATGATTTTGTTATCCTAGAAGCCAATAATTTGACTTAATTAGTTACTCAGATGCTAATTTTGGTGGTTTCAAGTTAGATAGAAAAATCGCTTATGGAATATGTCACTTTTTGGGTAAGTCTCAAGTATCATGGTGTAGTAAAATGAAGAATTCTGTTGCATTATCTTCTACCAAAGCTGAATACATAGTTATTGGTAACTATAGAGCTCAGATTTTGTGGATGAAACACACCTTTATAGATTATGGATATGAATTTAGATATGTCCCTATAAATTGTCGCAATAAAAGATATATTAACATATTTAAGAATATAGTTTCTCACTCTAGAACAAAACATATTGATACAAGACATCACTTTTTGAGAGATAATTATCAAAAATAGGAAAAACATCTAAAATTAAATGGTACAAAACATCAGTTTTATAATATATTTACTAATCCATTAAATTATGAGATAATGGGTTACATTAGACAAGATTTGGCAAAGATCAAACTTGAGAAATAACTATTGAGTGTCTTACCAACCAATAATCTTTTCCTGCACTTAATTCCTTGTCTGTAATTTTTAAATGATTATATTTTAATTATTTTATTTTATTTGACCCATAATTTTGTATTTTTACAATTTAAAATCCTTAAATGATATAATTAAGGGTTTATCCAGTTTCTTTAATCACTCTCACACTCGCATTATCATAATCCTTTGTTCAAAACATTATCTATGGAGTTTCTACCTTTCTCCCTTGAACTGAAACCTTCAAACCTCAAATTCCTCATTTCAAGAATGTTCTCGATTGATCAGGGGATCATTCAAATATATCTTAAAGGAAAACAGGTGATGCCAGCGAACCTAAACCGCTGCTAGTTCATCCAAATCTTGAAAATCATAGTGTAACCCATGAGAATGAAGTATATTATTAATATTTTTTGGTATATCAAGTCTATTTTTCTAACGGTGTTTCAAGAACTAGGGTGGTTGGTGTGGTTCTCCAACAATGAAAGGCCATATTATCCATGGTTGGTCCATGATTTTTACTTGTATTTTATGTTTCTGTTTTTAGGAGTTGAATTTTTTGGATAAATTTGATAGTGGATGTTAGAATAGTATCCTTTTCATCAAATAATTGGAAGATTGTCTAAAGGATCCTAATGAAGGTATATGTCATGATCATCTGGGGATTTTACCTACAACTAGTGATTTATTTTGATCTGAGGCTACTATAACTGAGTTAACAGGAAATGGAGAACACAGAAGACTAATTGCAACTGAGCTGGATGGTGAGAGAAAGTTGTTGTTTAAATTCATCCAACATCAATTTGGTTCCAGTAAAGGGGGATTTACTTCTTTAAAATACCAAGATGTCTGTCTGTTGCACATATTAAATAGAGGTAATAAGGTAAATTGGTACAAGTATATAATGGTCCATATTAGTGAGATGATCAAGCCTTCCTGCAAGGCAAACTCCTTGTTTTACCCAAATATTATCTCTACCTTGTTGAAAGATAAATTATTAGTGAATGAAATTAAAGAGACCATTTTATTTTTTGATAGTTTATGCATAAATAAATTTATCTATAGTAGGATTAAGATTAATTAGAATCCATGGAATAAAATGTGTGTTGAGAATAGTGATAAGATATTTGAATATTTTAATCTTATTAATCATCCAGTAAGGACAAGGGATATGGATGATCCTAGTCATGGGCCTGGTGAAGTTGGTGTTTACTCAGTTGAGGAAGAAGATGAAGAAGTGCAGAGGGTTGAATCCCTTATTGATGATAGGAGTGATCCTGACATAACTAATATCCTATAGAGAATAACATATAGACACGCTATTCCACCCCATCATTTACCTGCAAAAGAACCTATTTTATCCGAAGAAGAAAATGAAGGGACTAAATAGTCTGGGGATGCTACATTTGTTAGAATATCTGGTAGTGAGGATGAATATGGAGAATAAGAAGAAAATAGATGTAAAGAAGTTGAGTAAGATAAAGAAGGTAGTGAATAATTTTATGAAGAAGGAAGATATGAGGAAGGTAAAAGAGCAAATGAAAGTGAAAAAGAAGATGTAGATAGTGATGATTTAGATAGGGTATTAGACTATGGTATTAATGAACAAGGTCCTAGTGGGGATATAATTCATTTAAACATGGATCCTGCTAGTCCTGTCCATGTGCAGCAAGAACCACTTGTAGACCCTGATGTTGCTGAGAAAGATGTACCAAAAGAGAGAGCTCCTGATACTTCTTCCCTTGCTAAAATTCCAGAAGTAGTTGTTGTTGAAGAAAGGGCTCCTACTGCCCATGTTTAGGAAGAAGAATGTTTTTCTATAAGAGATGTACCTGTAACTCTAGTAAGAGAATTTGTGTATTTGATAAAGAGTACATTATCTAGGGGGAGAGATCAGCTAAAAGAGATAAGGTTTGTATTATCACACCATTAGATAATACGATATTACCTGTATGAAGAAGAGATCAAGGGTACATAACCCTTGGATTAGATTATCCTAAACTAGAGGATAAGAGAGCTTCTCCTACTCCAATTCCTAATGTTTCTTCTGACCAAGGTGTGTATGTAACAAAAGCTGATTTCAATGCCTTCAAAGAAGAACTATTTGCTACTGTTCTATCAAACCCTTCACATACAACTGATCCTATTTCCAGAATTATTGAAAGAGATACTAAATTGATTACTGATAATGTTGAATCTTAGGTTGATCCAACGTTAATAGTTCTTGAAGATGCTATTGTCCCAGATAATCCAAAGATGAGAAATGAATTAGTTTTTATGGTCTCGGACATTACCTAGTTGACAAATGAATATAAGTAATATTTGGATAGTGATCTGAAAGTGTTTAAAGATAAATCTTCAGAGTCTTCTAAGGATGATTCACCTCCTCCTCCAACCCTTGATCTGTAAATTTTGAAATCTATTGTAAACTATTTAGTGAATAGTTCTCCTACCTCTGTTCCCGCCCGTACACCTATTATTGACATGAACCAGTTAAGGCTATACTTCAGAGATATAGTGCATGGTTAAACCATCTCTACAACTCCTACTACTCACTCTCTGGATGTTGATATAGATCAAATGGTGATCAAAGAAGAGCTACAAACCATGATGGGTGGAACTAACCTACATATTCCTTCCAAAATCTGGTAGAACTGTGATCATATTCATGAAATGGTTAGGTTTTTTACTAAAGGTGATACCACTACTCAGGAGGAAATTACTAAGAAGGTAGATTTCTATTTCAAGAGGGTTTATAGCTAGCATCATCTTACGAGTCACTTCATGTTATTATGTGGATAATTTGAGACTGCATCTAGTGACAAAGGATTTTAAAGACCAAGTTTATAAGTTGAAAGAGTTTACTCATACTCTTGAGAAGTTCATGGAAAATAAGGATGATTTTGAGAAGGCAATGAATTATGGTTGTGAGATCATGATGGACTTCATAACGTTTCTCAAACCATACCTGCACCACCACATCATAACCATTGTTTCTCCAATATTTTCTCCTCTTAGACAAACCCTTCCTACATCTAACTCTCCTTCTACACTTTTTTCACCTATAACCCTGACCCTTGATCAGGATATGATTCATTTTCGACCAGTCATTCATGTTAAAACATGACCTCCTTCCTCCTCAATCCTGATCTTTTCTCCTTCTATTTTCAAAGGATTACCTCTACCGTCTCTCACTATTTTCTCCATACCTTCCACTACAACTACTTCTATCCATACTACTCATAACCCTGATACCACTAACTCTGATAAGTTTAAAGTTAAGGTTGATGATTTCCAAGAGAAGTAGAAGGATCATTTTTTGATAGGGCTTTTATTTAGTTTTTTGTTACTATTTTTTAATCCTTTGTAATGATTGACTCATGGACTACACTCTGCTTGATTCAACTTATTCATTGTTAGTTAATTATTTTTTGTATATTTTACTCGATTATATCCTGTTTGATAATCCAAAATAGTGGAGAACTAATGTGTTTGTAATATTCCCCATTTCATATGATACCAAACTAATGCGTACGACATATCTATAAAGGGATCTTAAGATTATGCTTGATATTAACATGGCTCATAAAATTTAAAATAAAATTTAAGAAGTAATCTATAGTTGTGTTTCATTGTAATATTTTTTCTCAATAATATTTGCGAAATGTTAAAAAATTATTTCTTCTCTGGTCCTCATATGTTAATTGTTATGGTACATAATTCCATGATTTTTGATCATAAAAAAGAGAGAGTTTGTTTTACTCAACAAATTTTAATGCTCAGAAAACATGCTTAACTATGCTAATTATGATTTATTATGATACATTGTGTTTAATCATGTTCAATAATAACTATAACTTCTGGTATTAGTGTTCATATCATAAGGAAGGTTGGTATATTTTGGTTAAGTATGAGTCAATGATAGTGCGACCAACCAATACTTATCCTACTGATAAGCTAAGTCACTAATAGATGTCTAACCTGCCAACTCCTAACCTATGGACACCTAACCTACCGATGCCTAACATACTGATTCATAACATACCGATACCTAACCTATCGAAACCTAACCTGTCGATACCTCAGCTACCGACAGACTGATATTTTGATAGACTAACTTACTGAAAAATTGAGCTACTGATGGAATGTGCTACCAACAGAATGACCAACCAATAAAATAATTCACCAATGATCTATATTAAATTATAAATTATTTCTAATAGTCATATTTATGAATATGAGTACTTATAATTATATTAATTACCTTTTCTGTATTTTGTATAAAATATTTAATGATATCAGATACCATTATGAGGAACCTTCACATGGTAGAGAACACTCCCCTTGTCGACCAACAATGTATAAAGAAAGAACCTTGGTGAAAGAAATTTATATTTAATAGAGATAAGTTTTTGAAAAAAAACACATGATAGTGAAACAAGCGATACCGACCAACTGTTCATACCAATAGAAATTACAAAGAACCCAAAGGCCATAAAACCCTACAACAACAACTTTGAAGATAAGAACACTTTGAGGAATCTTATACCCTATTGGAACTGAGCATTAAAGCAAAACACAACTCTCTATTTTTCTGTTTTTTTCCACCAATCAAATAATTCTTCATTTCTATCATCCAGAATCTATCCAAAAGCTTCATTGAACATCACACGTAGAATTCTAAACTAATTTTTATCATTTTCTATGTTTGTGTACCTGATTTTCATTTCGAGTAGTGTGCGTCTCTATTTCATAAGCACACACTGACTCCTATTCAAAACTAGAAGATATGATTATATCTTCACCAATATATCCTTTTTTACTTCACACTCCCATGGATAACAATGGAAGAGGACCCAATGTTGAATTTCTGTTTGTTTTGTATTCCCACGATAACTATGGAAGAGGTTTGGTCACTTGGACAGTTTTATTTTGTTGTAACCTGATCTAGGCTGTGATTCAAGATTATTTTATATACACTTTTTGGTGGTAGGTGATGACCAAGGGAAGAGGACTATGTATCATCTTAAGAAAAAACCTCTTATTTAAAATCCATTGTTTCTTTTCAAGTTTATTTTTCTTATCTGCTTTATTAATTCAAACCAGAAAACTTCACTTTACTCTGATAGTTATTGTTAGATAGTTTTTATTCAAGAATTTGTTTTAGTATGCAAATTTCAAAAATTAATTTAATAAATTATATTGTTTTAACAGAAAACAAATCAATATTTGATAAATTTTTGAATAATATTCTAAAAAAATATGATACTGAAGTTAATTAGGATATTCTGTTCTAAATTGTAGAACTTTAAATAATTTTTAGATAATAATTTTTAGACATAAAATTTTATAGGAACTACATTCACCCCCCTCTTGAGTGTCAAGCTCAGACCAACATAATATATTTCTAAAAACTGGGTATTAGATATAGATTGTTGTTCTCGCATTTGTATCCAATTATATAAACCAAGTATATTTATAAGATTTCAACAAAGATTGGTTGATCTAGAAGATGTTAACAAAGATAAGATCACTATAGTAGCTATTTACGACTACCACCTAATTTTGACTGATTGGGTGGTTTTTATTTTAATGAATTTCTATTATATTCCATTAGTTACCAAAACCCTTATTCCTATGTACACCCTTAATAAAAATTGATTTAGTTTCCTATTTTTTAATAAAAGTTTCTTATTTTATAAAGATCACATTTTTTATGGTGAGACACTTATTAATAATGGTCATTAAGGGTTTGATCACAAACAAAAAAAGTAATTTAAGTCAATAATGAATCAAGTTTTTATGACTTATATCACATCCAATGTGGAATCATCACTTAGGAAATTTAGAAACAATTATTGACTTAATCATACCAAGATTTATTTTTTATTTCTTTTAAACTAAAAAAGCGTCGAATATGTCATGCTTTTTTGTAAGTAAAAATTATCAAATATATATTTAGTGGAAAATTTCAAATTTCCATAGTGCTTTTTGAATTGTTTCACATTATATATTGTGGAACATTTTCAATTGAATCAAGTCATGGATACTCATACTTCATAATTTTTACTAATGAATTTAGAAGATGTGGATATGCATAGCTAATGAAGTATATGTTGGATTCCTTTGGTAAATTCAAAGAATAAAAGAATGAATCTTTGAAACATCTTGCTAGGAAGATAAATTATCTTCTTTTTAAAACATGTATGAGAATATCTGAACAACCATTTATTTATTACCTATAATAGTTTGGGAGGTAAACCCAACTCAAACCTCTGTTTACACTATAATGTAATGTTATAAGTTAAAGGATGGAAAAACATATTAGTCATGTAAATATCAATGATGAGTCATCCATATCTTACATTATACTATTGGGTATACACATTACATATAATAATACATATACTAAAATTATTTCCAACTAAAGCTAAAAATGATATTACATACCAGCTTCAGTATTGAAATAAACCTATGTTGTCATATATATGAGTATGAGGTTACAAAATGTTTGTTATGTATATATCTGGAAACAAAGATACCACCTGATTCACTAAGAGTATATTTATATGGAATCCTAAGGAAAATAGAGGATATTACACATAATACCCCTCAAATAAGATGGTTTTGGTTGATAGATGCCCCAAATTCCTTGAGGGGGATCATATCTCTAAAATAGATAGTGGGAGTGAGATAATTTTTGATGAAGGCTTTGCTCAAGATACACATGAGTTGGTATGAGAAATAGTTTTACAAATACCCAATGAAGAGGATGTTCTAAAGACACAAGTACTCTATAAGAGTATAATAGTGCTCGAAATATATGATTTTCTAGTCACCAAAGACAGTGAGTTGTTATTTTTTTTGTTAATAATGAACCTATAACCTAAATGGAAGTAATAAGTGGTACATAATAATTTAAATAGAAAGAATCCATGAGTTTGGAAATGGATTACTTATAACAAAAGAAAGATTATATTTGGTTAGATCCTCCATTGTATGTAAATACTCCTGGTGAAAATGGGTATTCGAGAATAAAATCGACAGGGATAGAAAATTTAGTACCTATAATGTACAATTCGTTACAAAATGTTTAAACAGTACAAAGTAATATACTGCGACAAAACCATTTTACTAGTTTCGATGATGAAATCCATCAGAATTATACTTTCCATAGTAGTTTACCCTGACTTTGAGATTTTTGAAAATGTATATAAACCAAATTTCTTTAACTAGAACCTTTAGTAAGAAATTTATATAAAACAAATATAAGGGGTTGTAACTCCAAATAATTAAAATATATTATAAAAGTTACATATATATCTACGTATAGATTTAATATAGAATCTATTTCAAGGATGTTTTGATTTTATGTAGCTAAAGTGGAATTTGGATTTCTAAATAATGAATTTCATCCTTACTCCTACATGATGTTTAGTGGGAGTGGTGTATGTTGATGACATAATAGTTATGGAGAATGAGATACTAGTCTTAATGCCAATTATGACTTGGTTAAATAAATAATTACACACGAAAGAATTTGGTGATGTATTATATATTATTGGGATTAAAATATATCATTACAGATCAAAAAAGCTTCTTGGACTAAGTCAGGGTATATGTAATTGTGATGTCCCAGTTCTAGTCCACTAATTAAGGACATGGCCTGATGACCCATGGCATCAAGAACACTATCACATACACAAGAGGCCACTAAATAGAAGTGAGGGTCTATGATGGTATGGTAGGGATACTATACCATATTTATAATATTGGATCATAGCACTAAAAAATATATAAATATGGTGAATCATTATAATAACATAAATAGTGTAAGTAAGTCATATAGATGATAAAAACTACCATAAATAAATAATAACTAGGTAGTAGTAACATATAAAAAATTACATTGTCCTGATGTTATAAAAAGGGGTAGTTGGGTAAACATGTAGCAAAAATAAAACAATACATGCTAAAAAATACACAAATATCATAAGCTATACTCCAATAGCATCACAATCATGAGATCAGACCTTTTCTCTTGTACTCCATGATTTAATGTTAAATCAATCATCCATATATGGGTTCATTCCTTTTTCCCTACCGCCATCCATGAAGTCTATTTACATAAGAATAGTTTCCAGAATAGGGTCTGATTAAAACTCTTTAGTCCACCACCAACGACGCCTAACACCATCCTACATATGAATATAAAATTAAAATTGGGAAGGTTTTATGATAAATAAAATCCATAAGATAAACAAAAACCCAGCTGACATAGGTTCTTAAAGAATCCTATTTGACTCTAACAATATTATCCCCTGTCAGAATGCATCTGAAATCGTGTCATCCTAAATATAAATGAGTAAGAAGTAATATATAGAACCCAAGAATATAACCAAATAATAAAATCTAGATATCATAAAATTATACCATGAGCATAGAAGGTAAATCCAAATCACAACTACCAATGGAGATGTTGGAAACAAAGGTAAAAGGGTAAAATATAGAAGTTTACCCTCAACATTTTAATCTTATAATAATAATTCTTCCTATACCAAGGAATAAGTCCCTTGTATCCTCATTCTAGACTTTATTTGATCCCAAAGAGATAATCCAATGTGGCCCCTATCCTAAAACATCATTCTTAATCAATGGAGGTAATATGAGCCTTTTTAATTTCATTAGAGATTGTAATGGTTGAGTCCACAAAATCATGTGTAGGATATCAATGATGTAATAAAATTACCAAGTCCAATATGGGTATCAAATCTTGGAAAACACATCAATGAATTGGGTGGAATACTATGGATAGTTAAGGGATACCCAGATGGGGAATTCAATAATTTTCCCTGGAATAATATCCCATAGTAAAATTTAATGGTTATAATAAATTCCAAATTTTTTTTTTCATACTTTCAAAATAAAATTGAAGTATAATACAATTTTAAAATCCATTTAATATCATTTAGTCTTCTTCATAATCCACAAATTATCATTGGTCAATTGACATGTCCTTTCCAGTCACATTTGAAATTCTATCTAACACTTTAATTAATTCATTTTACTCATTTGAATCCTAATTTAGAATCCCAACCCACCATAGGAGGTGGTTAGGTCACACGGTCCTGGTAAAAGTGTCAAATAAATATATATAAATTAATTAAAAGGGGCGGTTCATGTTGAGTTCATTAACCATCAATAACATCGATGTCCTATGTAAGTATCTCTGCCATGGTCTATAATTTTAATATGAAATTAAATAATTTTAAGGAGACACTCTAGAAGTCAAGTGTATATCATAATAACACAAGATATAAACAAATATATTGTTAGGGAAAAGTACTAGAACACCTACCTTATGCTGGAATATGACTCCTCATCTGGTGTTAACTTTATATTCAAGGTATAATAGGATAATGAAAGAAACTATAAAAATACCATAAAAATATGGTATATAATCTATCACAGATATAATACCAAATACAAATAGAGAAATAGTGAAAATAAGTAATAGAAATCAAATAATTAAAATGGGTAATCCTACATGACTTATGATGTTCGATTGCAAGTCTGGATAAGGGAGACAACTCAAAACCTATTTGGAGAGAAAAAGGTAAAAAACTATGGAGGGGAAGATATGCATTTAATGGAAGAAGAAAGGAGGATAAGTGTAAAATAGGAGGAGATAAAAATGGTTATTTCAAACTTTTTAATGAGGTGCATGGTTTGGGAACACGGTTTTCCAAATTTCATGATAAACCATGTGTACATACAGTCCAAGAGGACACCCCCACACATTTTCTAGGTTCATAATTTAAAAAACAATGAAAAACTATATAGATTAACTTTGTAATTTTTGGATTTTTTTCACATGTCCATGTGGCCTCTATTTAATGGTTATAAAACCATGTGACACCAATATAGGGAAACATAGTTGAGTTTCAATATTAGTACTAATAACGTGCCTACTAATTTCTTTCCAAAAAATAGAACTCAAGGCCCTGAGAGATGCCTAAATGATCCCGAAGACATATTGAATTCATTATAATCATCCACTTAGATAAAAATAAATGTTAATATATCAATTTAATTGATATATACATGATAGAAGAATAGGGATCCTACAACCTCCCCTTCTTAAAATAACTCACCACCTTAGTTTCCTTAAAGGGGGTATATCCACATCTAGGAATAATTCATGTCACTATGTACATATATAAACCTATATCTCCCAGATCTCATCCTATAGATGTCAATGATTCTATAACACCCAAATAATAGGAACTGACTGCAACATCCCTACCTGAGTACCACATGCCAGTGGCCTGAGCTGGTTGCCCACATGACATCAGGCATGCCTCCTCATATGCCAGAGGATTCTAACTAGTAGTGAGGTTATAATATAGATATCATGGGGAGACTATAACCTCATTATAAATATAGAATGAAAATGTAAATAAATAAATAATACTAAATTGATGATAAACAATATCCAGAATAATTCCACAACTAGTACAGACCAGTATAACATTATAAAAAAAATACGAAAATAACATCCAAAAGTAAATTAGTTGATATTTTATGCCTTATATGTGTCATTTATTGAATGATAAACCAAAATAAAGACACTGAAAACTCCAAATAGGGTCCCGAAATCATGTTCAGTTACCTGATCCATTATCTATCCCAAACTCATCAACTAATATGGGTTTCTTACCCTTATCTTATCCTGTAAACATGATGTCTATTTGGGCACTGATCAGGCTGCCTGAGTAGGGTGTTAGTATAACATAGTAGGACACCCCCAATGATATCTAATAAAATATCCAGTTTAAAATTGAGTATGAATTTTTATAAAGAATTAGTAGAATAATTAAATTTAATAGTTACCACATGTCATTATTCCATAATTAACCACATAATTTCTGGGTTCGGGATGACATCCAAACCCTCAATACCTACTTCGGACCATGAAAGAGTATGAACTATATATCACAGGGAATCATAATAATTTCATTCATGGATTTCATTATGCATTAAATTCCACTTTTATATCATAGTGACTTGGAACCCCAGTCTATTGCCAATATTATGCGGCTTAGACTGTCTTGTCTAGAACCCTGTGGGTATTTATAGAATCCATCATTATCCCACACCTCATGGTTTATATGGGTATTTGGTGAATCAGCCCCTATGCCACACTCATTATCACATTTGGTTATTTGGATCACCATTCCATATCCCACACTAATTATCACATATATCTCAATATATATAAACCAATGTTAAACATCAATAACCTTCTTATAATACATTCTTATCAAGGTATACCTTTACAATTATCAATTCAATCATGTTTTTTCACATTATTCATATGGAATAATATGAAAAATTCACTATTAATCAATTTGTCACATTTTATCATATAATCCATTGACCCTTCATGGTTAGCCCAACATAACATTTAATTACCATTATCACCCAATTCTATAATCCAATTAATGAACCAATTTCATAAACTTGATATTCCACTAATTCCAAAATTCCTTTAATTAATTAACTGACTAATTAATTCAAATAATGAATCAATTTCAAAATTTAGCAATGAAAATTCCATAATTCCATAAAGTTTTTTTAATCAAGACTATGATAATTGAAAAATAGACCATCTACCTCAAAGACATCGATGGACGTTCACCAAACCAGAAATCCCCAAATTGATGTGGAACAATAAAGATCAAAATATCATATAAGATCTTGGTCCAATACCAAAGATCAAGATCAAAAGGAATAATATCTATCAAAACCTTGAAATAGTCCATTTCCAATAGAGGAAATCATCCTCCAAAATACGAGAGAAAGATGTGAGAGAGATGAGAATCTGAATGGGGAAGTAATTACTTAACAATGTAGATATGATCATTTGAACAAATCATTGATTCATTATAAATGTGGTTTAAGGATCCTTATAATCCACACAAGAGCCTCTAAATTTAATTAAAATAGGTTAGGGATTATTTGGGGTGTATAGGGGTTAATACTGAGGGGTTTTGGATTTTTTATAAATTTTTTTTGAGAAATAAAACACAGATGCATGATTTACTTGGAAAGGGAGAACAATTTGTGAAAAAATGTACCTTAAACATGTGCCTCACCTTGGGGGTCTTATACTTACCCCTATGTGGAACAGAGTTTGAAAAACCATGTCCCAATCTTGAATCTCCCCACTATCTGGGAATGGATAGTTTACTAGGGTAGGCGCATGGTTTGGGAAAACCGTACGCCAACCATGAACTGCCCCTTCAAAATAAAATCCAAATTTATCCAATTTAAAACCAAATAATCAAAAATGTAAACCCCAACCATGATATAAAAATTTCTAAAAGAGTACATGTAAAGAATCATGAGACATATATAGAAATGTCCAGGATCTTATAATCTCTTAACCTTAAAATAGCCCATCCTGGAGCTATACTCCGAATAATCTCTATTTTTTCTAAGGAAATAAGGTCAGTCCAGTGAGATTTCATATCTACTTATATCTCCCAGGTTTCCTCTAGAACACATCCTTATTTCTACAATAATCAAACTATCAACACAATCATTCACTGCAACACTTTCTCATTATGATCCAAAACAAGAATCAGATTCTCCTTAAAGGAAACATCAGTCTCAAGATCAACATCATCATAATTAATCACATGAGAAGAGTTGGGGTGATACCACCAAATCTATGACACATTAATGACATCATGTAAAACACTATACCTCTATATAAGATCCAATTTTTATGCCACCAACCTGATTCTCTCCACAATCTCAAATGGTCCAACAAAACTGGGTGCCAACTTTCCCTATCTCTGAATCCTATTGTGACCCCAAATTGGAGACACATGAAGGGATACATGATCACCCACTATAATCTAATGTGGACATTTATGTAAATTAGTACATGAATTAAGATTACACTGAGACATAGACATTTGTTTCCAAATCATCTAAATCTACTTCGATTTATCCTTCATGAGACTCAACTCTAACAAGTCTGATTAAACCGCCTCCATATAGTATAGACATTATTTACATTTCCTACCATAAATATCCTCAAATGGTGTCATATAAATAGTTTCCATATAATTGTTGTTATAAAAAAAAATAAGTGCTAAGTGCTTCTCCCAACATCCACCAATGTCAAGAACACATGCTTATAGCATATACTCAAAAACCTATATAGTGTGTTTGAATTTCCCAAATATTTGTAAGTGGAAATATGTACTAATAAGTACCTACATACCAAGTACCATCTACAAGAAATTGCAAAAGTGAAAAGTGAATCATGTGTAATGTTATGAAAATAGGGTTAATGACACCCCAAGTAGATGAACTATCTCTCCTACATACTTGTCTCCCAATTGATCCACATAGAAATTCTCCTAGATAGGAAAGAAATGGGCCACTTTAATGGTCGGTCCACTATCACACATATAGAATCATTCTTCCAAGGATTCCATGAGGTACCTACTTGAAAATACCTGGCAACATCATCCCACTTCTATTCCATAATGGGGAATGCATGTAGTAAACCATAGTGTCAATGATGCTCGACCATATACCGTTGGAATGTGTAGCATCATGTCATGAACCCTGAAATCTTCTTCTTCATTCCTGACCACTAATACTATTGATGTATATTATGATACATTTTGGTTAAACTTGGATGCAATTCCCACTTTGAGTCATGAAATTCACAGATCAGCTCATCTTTCTTACTTGTAGGTACACCAAAATTCTTACTGATGTAGATGATCTCATACTCATCTATGATCCAATCTGAAGGTGGCACCCCACCTTCTAGGATTTCACTCAATTCCACACACTTTAGATCCTCATACTACCTCTCCCAAATCTAGTTAAAATGTGTGGATCCCACCGATACAAGAACGAGGGTTATCTTTTCTTGGACCTCCTAAACCAAAAAATGCATTTCATCCTGCAAGTTCATCATCTCCCACATAGAACTAGACTCCAGAACTACGGGAATCTATGACTTCCTTATCAAGGAATCTACAATAATATTTCTATTTCTAGGTGTATATTCCATCTGAAAATTCAATGAATTCATATACTAAACCCACATCCACTTTTGGATATTAAAATATCATAGTGAAAAGATATAATTTAAGATCTTCTGATTAGTACACACTGTAAATCTTTCACCTAATAGATAATTATTCCAATACTTCAAAGCATAAACCACTACTGCTAAATCAAGATCATGATTAGGATAATTATGTTCATATGAAATCAAATTCTGTGACCCATAAGATAAAAATTGAACCCCCTGTGTGAACACTTCTCCAAGACTAATCCCACACACATTAAAAACATTGTATACCCCTCCACTGCTTCAGGTAGGATCATGATCTATGTGGTTGTCGACAGATTCTTTAAAACTGAAAAGAAATTTTATATTCCCCAGACCATTCATACTTTATCCCCTCATTATTCAAGATCTAATGTGGTGTTTCCAAGAAGAAAAATTCTTAGATGAACCTCTGATAATAACCTTCCAACCCTAGAAGGATAAAGATACCAAAAACATTAATGGTATTATCCTAAGAAACCACTGTCTAAACTTTCTTAGGGACTGTTTACACCCATTCCACAATGATTATGTGGCCTAAAAAATGTACTAAGTCAATCCAAAAGTAACACTTACATAGTTTGGTGTATAGAAGATTATCACTTAGTGCACACAGGATGTTTTCAAGTTGTTGAGAATGACCATCATGAGTCTTTTAGTACACCAAATGTCATCAACAAAAAACCCTGAACATATCTAGGAATGAGTTAAGGATTCTATTCATCTAAGCCATAAACATTGAGAGAATATTCATCAGCCCAAACGACATCATGAAGAAATCTTATAGGACATAGATGCTTCTGAAACAAGTCCTTGGTATATCATAATATCTAACTCTCATATGATGATACCCCTATCTCTATTAAATTTTTGAGAAAACATAAGCTCTTTTCAACTAGTTAATGATATTTTTTATACATAGAAGATGATATCAGTTTTAAACTTTCATTCAGTTCAAATTTAGATAATCAACACATAAACACATGCCTCCATAATCCCACATAGAGAAAAAAAATTGAGAACCCCAATACGACATACTTGGATGTATAAATACATGATCCGTAAACTCTTCCAATTGAGTCTTAAGCTCTTGAATCTCTATTACTTAAATTATAAAAAGTGGAATAGAAACAATCTCAGATGAAGGCAGAAACTCAATAATAAAATCAACTTCTCTATCAGGTGTCAAACCTGAGGATTCCTTAAGAAACATGTCCTAGAATAGGTAAACTATGGGTCGAAAGGCATCATGCTTCACACCCCCATCATCCAATAACTGACATGAAACCAGGGCAGTGACCTCCCCCAATTGATGATGTGATGGTCCTACATGAACTTCTGGGATATCCCACTATCCATGATGTACATAACTATCACCCTTAGGATATGTAAAGTCCACATTCCTATAGTAACAATCGATATGTGCCTGGTATGATTCAAAACAATATATACCCAAAATCAAGTCAAATACTGACATATCAAGTATGTAAAGATCCCATAGAAAATGGTACTTCCAATCCTTGAGAGAACACCTCGTACATAAATATATGTATCTTGACCAAACTGTTAAATGAGTATCGATCTTCATAACCCCACTCACGAACTCCACTACTAGAATCAAACTGTTCCCATGTTTAGAAGATATAAAATAATGAGAGGATCCTGTATCAAATAAGGAACTAAAAAGCATATAAGCTATAATAATAGTACCAATGAATATCAATTGGTTAGCCTTAATATCCATAAGTGCAGGTTGAACTGCATGAAACTATCTTACCCTTCATCCCTATGAAATAGTGTGATTTCCTTGAGTTGTACCACTCTTATAATATGGGAACTCTTTCCGTAATGTACCATGCCCACTGCCTCAACTACAGTTACTAGTAAAACTCCATGTACTAGGAAAATATGGGGTAGAAGCACCCCTTAAAACACTCTAATTCTATATGGTTTTTACATCATTACCAATCTATCATTGATTCATTTATAACCATTATAGATATCCCATCCTTCAACAAGCTCGACACTCTACTTGTTGTCATGGGAATTTTCTACAAAAGTGACATGTCATACCACATTGGTGGTAGAGAACTCGAGTAACTTGCTGAGTAACTGATCCTCCCCCTATCCACTATTCTTGCTCTCTCCCTAGTTGAAAATCTCAAAGGGACACTTTCTAATCTCAATATATTTACTTCATGTTGATCTAAAAGAAACCACATGCATCCCATTGGAATCCCCTATGAGGTTCCCCTTAGAAATGTGAGCTTGATTCACTACCTCAAAAAATTATCCCACCTAAAGATGTTAACCTAAGACTTTATCCCATATTTTTGCCCGTCTTGAAAGTATTTTGTTGTAGTAGTCTCATCACCTTCTAATGTAGGAATGAAGGGATAAAAATCAGTAAAGTGACCAATATAGTCTATCGCCAACTTACTCCCCTAGGTGATCCTCATAAATTCAGCTTCCCTCTCGTGCCTAATAATCTTATGGTAAAAGTTATACAAGGAAATATTCTAAAATTCCTTCCATAATATATTATCCATCTATCAATCTTATGTTTGGATGTCCCACCAAAACTTTTCTTGAGCTCGTAACATGTAAGAAACCATTTTGACTCTCTTCTAAATAGTAGTCTCTAAGTGTTCAAGGATCATCTGGATGGACTCAATCCCAAACTGTGCCACCATAGGTCCATGATCTCTAGTGAAAGTCATATTTTGACACAATAGGAATTATTGTGTCATTTGAGACATAATCTTTACCACCCCTCCCGATTTTCTTTCAGTAAATTGCATAAATCATGAAAAAATATCACTGAACCAATTTACGATTCCTTCATGAGATACTATTTGAGCCTCAAGTTCCACTATGGGAGGATAATTATTAGACATATACTCCCGTCATTCAATCAACAAGACACATCCTGGAGGCATATAACTACAATTAAAACCAACCATCTAATGAAATATAACACAACATTATCACATTTCTGGAATAGATATTGAAATAAATCCATAATAAGTAATCCCTCATACCATGCCACACATTAAAAAATTAGGCACTATTACTATCCTCAACCATCTCTTTCATTATTCATCAATCACATAGGGTAAAACAACTTCAAAATTAAAGTTTATCATTAGATACTGATTCCATCAAAAACCAAATTTTATTTGAAAAGAGAGTACAACAAGATCACCAAACTAAGGGGGCCTCAAATAGTGAAATCCAAGGGAATCCCCTTAGTCCAAATTCACACCCTTAGGTTTCAGAAAATTAATGGTGAGGAGACAAGTACTGATGGAGCTTTGGTCCTCCAAAGAAGCCAGGTGTTCCGCAAACCTGTTACTGCTTACGCCCAGTATGGGTTACTAAGATAATGTCACCAAGAAGGTCTCTACATTTTCATATAGTATTGACTATAGACCAAGGATAAGATCCATTACCACTTAGGGAATCATAAATGAAAATAGAGTCAGTTTACATATGGTTGATGTCCAGGTTCTCCTGCAAGTAGAGGGGGAGCCCAGGGAGCATTGCTTTGGTCTCAGCCTAAAGTTAGGTAACATTTACATAGAACGATGAGTAAGATAGAACCACATTTCCCCCTGGTCCATGAACCAAACCCCCTCCTCTAATGATTAACATAATATAGGACCCATCCACATTCAATTTTAAAAATTAAGTGGGATGGTTCCAACAAACCCAATTCCCATATAACTTGTCAAGGAACAGAAATAAAACTGGGATCCTTAACTAAAGAAGCTGCAATGAAGGAGCACCCAACAAATCTGTGATGAGTGATACCATATCCACTAGTAGGAAATGTGTCCTTGCAATGATGAACCTCACCGAGAGGATAATACCATAATATCTGGATTGGTTCCTTGCTTTCCACAGACACCAGCACATATCATTAATGATTACAGCCCAAGCCATTAATTCCACACCTGAGTACGATGATCCATGGATCCATCATTCCTAGAATATAGCATCCATGTGATCACATGAAGAGAAGGCTACAAGGACTCCAAAGAAGGTCCACACAGCCTGATCCCATTCCCCTTCAAAGAAAATGTGATTAGAGCTATCCTTCCACCTGTTTCTATAGAAATGTCACCTTGAATCTAGAATAATTCCAACCTTCTTGATATTCTCATCTGTAGAAACGGCTAGGTTCCTAATGTGGAAGGACCAAAATTTTTACTTCACTGGATTCTTGTTACCCCATAGCACAAAATTCATGATTTCATAAGGATTCTATGTAGAAAACATCCTGTGAAAACCCCTGGTAGTGAAGACACCCAATAGATAAGGAGTAAAAAACATTTATCAAGATAATAATTGAACATGATGGACTCAATGAGGTCCTATTACTCCCGATTTAGAATAGACTTGGTAAATATAGGGTAAAGACTCACTTCCTTGACCGTGATAATAGGCGTATGGAATCCATGGATCCATGAATAGATCCTGCCCAATTGAAACTCCATAAGGGAATATACCCAGCACTAACTAGCCAAATAGAGTTTTGTTGATGAGTCTGAAACAAAGGGTAAATGATCAACCAGAAGAGAGAGACATGTCCTCACACCACCTCTACATTTCCCTCACAGATATAGGACATGGACCTACCCCAAAGAGTATGTTCCCCTAGAATCTTCCATGTGATCTTGGAATGCATATAGTGGAGCGTACTCTATAGGCTCTTCACATTGATCCCCCATCATGGATGGGTCTCTTGATCCTATCCCCTGAGGATCAATGACACTTTACTTCTGACAGAGCATCCTAGAGAAAACTACATAGAACCTTATCAATAATGTTAATAACTCCTCACAATATGTTGATGGAGGCCAACACATGGATTGGAATGGAAGAAAAAATGCTATTATCTAGGGTGATGTGACAATGAAACGATAGGTATTGGATATACCAATTGGGAACATGGATCATAATCCTATTGAAAATATGTTCGAAGTACAGAACATGTAGCCTACTTGATGAAATGGACATTCCCGTGTTTTCCATGGGGAAGGAGCCATGTTGCATGTTGAAGTGGATGCATAGGGACGAAATCCTCCTAAGAGAACACCTGTGAGAGATGAAAATATTACTTTTTGAATTACTGATAACTTGCCAACTCTAGTAGTAGTTGACCAAAATAATTTTCTTGATTCCTTGAATAGAGCCCCTACCACCATTTGGGAAGATAATTGTATCATCTGCAATCATTAGTTGGGATATCGTTTGGAGGTTAATCTTCCTTATATAAGGTAGGATGTCACTATTAGATAGGCCTTGGTTGACAAGTCAGCTGAGAATGTCCGGTTCTAGGATGAAAATATTGAGTGAGATTATATAACCCTGCCAAAGGCTCCTCATAGCATTAAAGAAACCGTGACACTTTCCCAAGAAGGAAACCACCATCCATGACATGCTAAAACTCTTGAAGAAGAGGTCCACAACCATGGATGAGAACCCCAAAGCCACAAGAACCCTATTGATAAAACTTTATTTGATCTGATCATATGATTTGTTCATATCCAATTGGATCACCAAATTCGAGCCATGGGTCATTACATTAATGTACCTTATCACCTCTTATGCTAGAGTAATAGCTCCCTCTATGATGTGGCCTCTAAAAAACTCGTGTTGCTCATTGGTTATGCACTGAGGTAGGAGTTTTGATAGTATCAGGTAAATTAAAATCACTAGGATCACATTGGGGAATTTACATAAACTCACTTGTCTATAACATGATAGAGAATAAGGTTCCATGATTATTGAGATGAGGCACACTGTGGTCGCGCTTGCAACCCGAGGTAGTCTCCCTATGCGGAAATAGTTCTGAATATCTTCTAAGATGCCCACCTTAACCACATCCCACATCACCTTATAAATGATCATGGGAAACTATCCTAGATAGGTACACTCTTGTGGTTAATATTCATCATCTCTAGGAATATTTCATCCATATTTAGAACCGTCTCCATGCTTTTATTTTCCAGGTGATACAACACCATGGGAATTACCTCCTCGAGATCTACATAGTCACTTAGATATCCACTAGGAATCCCCAGGTTAGGTCTAGAAAAGAGTTTCCCAAAGAAAGTATGCACCATGCCCCCAATAGTTTATTTATCCTCTGTATATGTTCCATACTCAAGAAGAATGTTGGGTTTGTTCATTTATCTCCTTTCTCTAATAGAAGCATTAAAAAATGTTATGTTTTTATCACCCTCATGAAGCCATTTCACAAGGGATCTCTACTGAGCCAGTCTCTCCTATTTAAGGATCAGTTCCACCCAATAAGATTTCTTACTATCTAACTATTCAAATATAAAGTCACTCCATGCCTCCTAGAGACTAGATTCCAGGTTATCGATACTCTATTCCATGTTCTCCTTGTCTTGGTTGAAGGGAGGAACCCCCTGTCCCATTTTTGAAGCCCAAGCTTTAACGACTGAATTTTTTTATAATGATCCACCTAGGTATTCCTGTGAGTTGGATTTCCCCAGAACGATCTTACAAGCTATTGAAAACCATAACTTTGAGACCAATGGTTGCAGAACTTGAAGGACTTCATGAAATCCTTCTTGGGAGGATGATAAACCAGTAAAGGAGAGTGATCAGATATACCTTGGACAAGATTTGTAACCTTTGAATTTGAAAACGGGATGATGGAGTTTTTCTTTTCCAGAAAAAAATCGAGTCTAATCCATCTACGTCTTCTTCTCCCCTGGTTGTTTCCCCATGTAAATTGAGCTCCTGAGTACCCCAGATTAAGAAGTCCCTTACCTACCATGATGCATGAAAATTCCAAACTGTCCTGTTGTTGGAAGGAAACTATCCCTTTCTTCTCCCTCAGGTCAAGGATAATGTTTATTTCCCCCACCACATACCAAAGGATATCTTATAGATCAAAGGAGCATAGATCAGACCACAACCTCTATCTAACAATGGCGTCACAACTACTATAATCAAAGGAAACCTATAAGAACTGTATTCCCATAGAGCATTTCAAGGTGATAAATTGGTCACCCACATTAATAAAATCCAAATAAACGTCTTTATTCTGAAAGACCTGGATGTGGCAGTTGAATGTGTCCGCTTGCATAGAACCTTTAATTTTCAATTTTCAACAGAACTCCCTAATCTTAATCGGATCCTGCTTATGCTCGAGGATAGAAACAATAGAAATATTGTTTCTCATAACATCCAAAGTGATGATGTAAGACATCAATATTTCACCCAAACAATGGGCATTGTATATGAGCAGTGACAAAATTAAACAAGGGGGAGACTGAATTTGGCCCCGGGCTCAGTGGTCTTCTTAGAGTGGGAGGATGTTCCATCCCAAAGCTATCTCGTCATTTCTTACATGCACATACTTTGAATATGAGTAGAGGATATCAAGGATAAAGGAGTATTAGGAGATGGGGGATCTACTCTCACCCCTTTCAATTATCCTGGAGTCGAATGGGAAGTATGAATAACCTTAGACGAAACCCAAGAAACTAAGCTGCATGGAATTCCATCTATGATCTTGCAGGTACCATACTTCAAGTAGACATCTAAAAGGGGAGGGGAATAGGGAAAACCATCCACCACCTCTAGCTACTCAGACACATTAGGAACGACCTCTAAAGGAGGTGAAAGGAATACCTAGTGGTCCAATGTGGTTAGATGAAAATCTAAGAGCTTATCATGTATCCACCCATTTGTATGAATCAGAAGAGGAGTGAGCAAGGTAGAAGTGAGAACCAAGACCATCGAGGAGGGAAGACTTGGCTTAAAGGCCAGTATATCCTTGCATGGGGAAAGACCTCTATCAGGAGAGCAGGATAGCTAGGACCCAAGTACACGATCAACTGGGGGGGTGAACATCACCTGGCTCTATGACCATCTCTTTGGAAGGATCAGTCTCAGAGCCACCTGAATAGGTAGGATAAGGGTCTCTACCCCAAGGAGACTTAAGAGTTGGGAGAAGGTCACCTTTATTACTATTTCTACACAAATCCTTGGAGTAACCCTAGAGACAGTAGGAAGAACCGAAACTATGAAAGACTAGGAACATGATGGCTTGGTCCCAAGCCCCCACACCCTACACCTTTAAGGAAATATTTTCTTGAATCAGAAGGGAGAGATCCAAATACACACATAAGTGAAGCACCATAATGTCCTCACAAGAGAGGGTGCGATCGCCCACACAATGGAAGCCCCCAAGAGAATCCCTAACATCCATTAGAAACTCTCCATTTTGAAAGGGTAGGGACAAATGATGGATCTCAAGCCAAACCACCACATGAGGGATTTTCTTTCCCCTATATGATTCAATAGACCATTGAAATATGCTAAACCACCACTACAGAAAGGATATAAGTTATTTTCACCACACATGAACAAAATACACCTCTGATTCCAACACCACAAATAATAAATTCAAATGAATCACTACGATCCTTACCTAGCCAAAGAGACCCCATGAATCCAAAACAATATAAAAACCTACAAGGATGGATTCTTCACCCCAAAATAAGACACAATCATCCAATTGAGACAAGATATGGCATCTGTGAAAGCTATTGAGGGAACCTCCACCGCTACACTAGAACTCTCCCACGACACCACTCGAGAGACCAGATGCACCTCTCGGAAACAGATCAGCTGAGAGCCATTAGATGATCCACATAAGGCATCACGAAAGGATATCACAGGCTGATGAGGCCATAGGTGGGATCTAGGGGGTTCCTAAGGATTTTGGGGCTTAGCGGCATAGAATAATCTAGGATCAAAGGTTGTATATTTTAGTATCACAACCTAAGTACTGCCGGTTGGGGAAGCAATGGTTGAGAGATTTTGAAAATCACCTGGCACATGAGCCGTGTTCTTTTGAACCGACAGAGCCGCCATTCTTCACTATAGAATAGAGCATTGACATAAGAACCAGAAGATCGTCTCTCATTAGACACCCATTTTATCTATTTAATTTACCATATTTTCCATAATTTAATATTATAAATTTCATATTTGGGACATTTTCATTTAAATCACACATGTAAATAAACACCTTTTCGTTTATATAAATCACTAAAAACTACTTTTATATGCATTCAAAAAATGATGCATGTCATAATAAATATCAAGTACCTATAATTATGCATGTACACACAACTCTTGTGCCATTATAGGAAACAAATAAAATATTATAGAAATAATAAAATCACACAACAATTTCATCACACAAGGTGAAACAAAAACTAACTATAACAACAAACATCAACATCAACAATCCCAAAATAGGTACTTGGATTATCCCCTGTACCTGGGTTAGCGACTCCCATGCACTATCTCATAACCAAGGCCCAACTAAACCATGTTTTTAGTATAACTTTCCCAAATAGTAAGATAAATGAAAATAAAATAAAATCCCATCTCATATCACCTTGTAACTTCATGAACAACGTTACACATGCCAGTGACCCAAGCCAGTTGGACACATGACCTCAAGCATGCCTCCCCACAATCCAGAGGCTACCGATTAGTAACGAGGGTCTGATAGAGATTTCATAGGGAGACTATACACAATTTATAAAAGAATAAAAACAGTAAAAATAAATAAAAATAGACAACTACTAATAAAAAATAGTTAGAATAATACCGTAAACATTATAGACTAGTAACACATGATAGACCAAAACTGGAAAATTGTAACGCCGTGAACCTAGATTCCTAGAGTCAGTGACTTATTTTAATACATTGGCATGATTACAAGGAATCAAGTTCTGAAGGACCAATTAGTTTAGCAGTCTTGGAAAATATATTACATACATGAACGTTACATTATAGTTTCTGACATACAAAAAAATCCTTTGAGAATGCCATTGTTTTCGTAGCTTAACTTAGCATCTGAATCATAAAACACTTCTTGGGATCCTCAGAAAATAAAACATAAGAAAGGGGTGATCTCAAACGCTCAGTACGGGTAAGCAACACATCGGAAGATAACATAAATATTAAGCATGTGGAATAATTTAAACCACATGGATTTACCTATAACAAACATGAATACTTTTCTGGCAGGAATATGAGATGAGTAAATAATTCCATAATAAAAAATAACCATGGGTATTCTACTAGTTGAATGACCACATGAACAATCAATATTATTTTCATAATGAGGGAATGTATAATGTCGGACATTCTGAAACATTTTTTCAAGGCCCCGACCAAGACGTCTAAAAATGATTAAGGCCTCGGCCAAAACCATATCTCAAATTTAGAAATTCCTCAGCCAATTCCACGTCTAGTTGTCTCATGAGACCTACTGATGCATTAAGGAGATATAGCGGGCTCCACCCATCACTTACTAAGTCCAATACATTCCACATATGAAAAGGTTGAAATATAACATAAACATTCATTTTAAAACTCGAATACGAAATGTCAATACATTAACCATAAACCATGAATGGTATAAAATAGAACATCCATAGTAAAACATATCCTAACTCATTAAATACAATATGGAAGATTTTATTATAATAAATCAACCTCAATCAAAAATAGTATCCATTAAAGGATGATGACATAGTTGAAAATGATAAGTAAAACTTTTTGAGAGAAATATCCTTTTTGTAAAATCATTTAAAAGTCACACATTTATAAAGGAAGTAATTTAAAAGAGATTTTTGAATCGAAGTGTTCCATACCACTTTGAAACTTTTGAAAAGAATTATCATTTGAAAAAATTCATGTCCATATAAATTAATCCTTAAAATCATTTTGAAAACATGAAAATTAATTAAAAAGATATAGTAAGATAAATATTTAAAACATTTAAAATTCTGATCCTGATAAAGATTAACTTTCAAAAATCCTTAAAATATGCATTTTGAAATCATTTTTATGAAAAATGGTCATGGATGATAAAAATGTCCCAGTAAATACTTACACATAAACAATCTCGGATAATAATGAGATTGAGGAGTTAACCCTTACCAATTTGGTAACTTTCGAAACATACACCCCATGAAAGGAGTATCATACAATGAATATGTAAATAAACATAAATTAAAGTTTATTACAAAATGAATACAATTATGGGCAGTTCATACACCACACAAATGGTAATAGTGGCAATATGGCATGAATCTCACAGGAATAAGGAGTGAGATGAAAACCCTTCAGCTTACACATTCCTTTAGTCAAGGGCATGTTTAACCTCCTATATGAAGACTATAATATTTTATTAAATTATACTAGAACCATATTAATATTTATTATATCATTCATTATTCATTTATTACTTTATACTACCCAATTAATAATAATTTCCATGTTGTATTAATATTTCGGGTAATAATCGCTTTCTTTATCGTACATGTTTTAAGTTGTTACTCTTGATTGTATCACACAGATCATTATTTAAATACTTCCAGAATATAAAACATGATTTATATATCATATATATTTAGAATATAAATATGTATAATAGACATATATATGAAATGGAAAACACTGTTTATGGAGACGGTAGTCCGTACGTTACGCATAAACGCTGTTTCTGTTTTCATATAGTATTGAACAGAAGTAAGTGAATAAGATATATGTAAGTACATAAATACTTATATATATAAATATATATATCCTGTAGCATTATTATTTCATATATTAAATACTTATTAGTAATATATATATTTTTGTGATTGTCGATGAATGTTGAACTTGGAAATGAATCTCATCGCGTCGTGGAGATGGTAATCTGTACGTACACTCGAGAGAAAATATCATTCTTTTGATATTAAAATAATATATAATTGGATGTTATATTATATATAAAGAATCCTTATCATGTTATATTTGTTATTTAAATCAAATACACATCATTATTATACCCATAAAAATAATAATTCATTGAATAACAATTACACCACGACGTAGAGACGGTAAATCGTACGTACACACGTATGGTGACATGTCATTCAAAGGGTGGATAGAATAATGAATTTGGTTGTACCATAATTATAATAACATCAAAATATATTGAAGATACTGGAGTTTTATTTTAGAATAGAAACAACAAAGAAAAAGGAAGTGGAAGAAGAAAGGAACTTGAAAGAGGGCGGTGAAATCATTACCTCTTCTTTGGTTTCTTCCTTTTGATTTGATCAAAAGTGCTCCTTAGGTTGGATTTATGATAAAAATAAGGCCACTAGGTTGATGGTAGGATATTTGATAGGGTATTTGGTCATGGTTTTTCCGAGTAAAATGGCTTATAAGGTGTGAATTATAGTGAAGTGTGAGTGCCCTTTTATAAGAGGGGTGAGGGGCACCTAAGGAAAAACTTAAAATATTATTCTATAATAAATTAATATTCTATTTATAATGTCTCAAAATTGATTTATTTCAAGGATAAGCTGTAGATGGGTCGAAATACACCCAAAAAATAGGTTTTAGATAGGTTTGGGTCATTTTATTAGCCATATCGTTTAGTTTTAACTCTTAGTTAATTAGTTTGACATTTACCATGTCTCTTTGTATTTTTATATTATATGGTTAATAAACTTACTATAAACTTCCAATAGACCCCAAATTGGTCCATTAATGATATAACTATCATGATATAAGTCCTTTGGCTAAACCATAGTTTTTTAGGAATAGAATATTAATTAATAATATAATATTTTTTTTAAAACTCTTTTATGTCAATTTTGACACTATTGGGTATTTTGTTTTTTATAAATTTATAATAGCATTATTACTTCACAAAAAATACCTTTAACCAATAATAATATGTCATAGTATCCTAGAAAATTATTGGCATTAATAAAAAGTGTCAAATTAAATTTTTTTGGGTATTTATAATATCAATTATCTTAATCCTTCATTAAAACGCCAATTACTACATCATCATTGTGTCATAAATAAATTAAATTATTTAATGTATAAAAATTATAAATAAAATACCATTATGTAGGAAATATTATTATATTTATAATTAATGTTTATAATCGATTTTATCTTATGTATAACCCAATATTAAAAATGTTTTAGTTATTAAACCTTGATTTCAACTCTTTTAAATCTTCTTTGAATTAAATAATAATATATGTCCTAATCTACCCAAGTGGACCAAAATGATAATATTTTATTCCTAAGGTTGTTTTTCGTCGAATTACACTTATAAAATAGAATTAGGACATGTGTTAGGGTAATAATAATATCATTTTTACCCTTAATTAACATATTTACTTTTAACCATGGTAAATAAAAGTAAAAAGTTACTATTCACCAAAAATTATTTTTATCTTATTGAACCACATTTTACTCCTTGGTATTAACCGTGTCTCTCAAATTTTCGAAATTCCACTCACAAAACTGGTAAAATTACGTTTTATGTGAATTCGAAGATTCTCCTAGGAGATGGGTAAAAGACGTTGAGAAGTTCAATAAAATTTTTATATATCTAAAATTATTTTAAAATGAATCCAATGAATTACATTGAAATTATATAGGTATTATGTATCTGTTTTGACCTAAAATAAATATAAATAAAATAAAAAAATACTTAAATAAAAATTTGGTTTAAACTATATCTTAGTGTTTTTCACTATTCATAAAAAATTGAAAGTTTTCAGAAAAATACAAAAAATTTACCCTAAGCTAATTTCGATATTCTGAATCAAAAAATGAAGTCCATTTTGAATGATAAAATTTATAAAATTTCAAAAAGTGGGTATTAGTATTCATAACGGCTAGTTTGATTGGTTGTGGTGTTTGTTAGAACTCGGAGTCATATACAACACACGCTACTGTATTATTCAAAGAGAAGCGTACTGTGGAAGCTTGGGATGTTACATTCTACCCTCCAATAAATTGCATCCTCGCAATTTATGTTCGATATTAGAAACATGGGGTTGAAATTTCAAAATATCTCAATTGAAATCCCACATCAAAAAATGGATTAATGAGGCCTCTATTTAAAATAAAAAGTGGAAAGTATTAAGGTTATCAAAAATAACACATACTAGGGTTCCATGTATGAAAACATGGATATGGTAGAGAAATATAACCATCAATATATGATGGAGAGTGGTAGAGAACATCGCTATGAAAATGCCATCAATCACAAATCCATAAATTTATTATGATCTAAGGTACCATCTAGGACAACGTTTTTTTTCTAAGTTTCATTTCTTAATGTTGAAGAATTTATTTATGATATTGGATAAGATCATAAAAAGATATACTTACTTTATAATTAGAGTTTTATGCATTAATAAATTTCTACCACAAACTCATCTTTCACTCTAAAACATAATACAACTCAAAAATTCTCTATTTATCCTAATCGTATAGGGTTCCAAATATAATGAATTTATAATTCAGATATCAGACCCTTTAAAAACGAAACTACATTATACCATCCAGTAACTTCACATAGTCCATTGGTAGGTGATAAATCTCAATCTCACTATGCTTGTGGGTTCGATCCCCACAGCTTTTTCCGACATGACGGGTTATCACACGGTCTGCGTGTTGTCATTTTATAAAAATCCAAAAATAACCTTTCAAAATTAATCCATTCCAAAATTTAGACTTATCCAAAATAATACTATCCAAACTCATAGTACAAAATTTATAAAGAAGTTAAACACAATAGAGATCCTTTTTTCCATGTAATAACATTTGAACACCTTCATCATGTATTATTTTAAAACATGGTAACATCCTAAATTACCATAAAACCTTATTGATTACATTAATTCTCCTTTATTATTTATAGAATACTAGATATACTCTTTCTATCCAAAAATGTTATAAACTCCAACAATGAAAAATAATTAATCAGTTTCATGGTAGTCAAGAATATCCAATATAATTATTCAAATCAACCATCTCTTATTTAAAAATCACTACCTCATTATCGGGATCATATTAAGGATTAACTTTCCTTCAACCATGTATTTTCCAAAAAGTGTATCTTACTGTTATGTCACTTTTCTTAGAACCATATAATCTCAAATCCTCAATAAAATAGTACGGCAGTACAATCCTTATTTATCTCCATAATTCATATAACCAGTATATTGTTGATACAACACTCAAATGAAATAATCATATAATAACAACATAATAACACTAGTCATTCTTCTTCACATGAGGTAGTATTATAACTTGATTATTATCTAATAACATCATTTAGGGCATACTATGATGATTTGGACATTGGTTTGCGTAGTGTCCTAACTTCTTACAGATGAAGCATTGTACATTTGAAACCTTTTTCTTACCCTTACAGTCACGTACTTGGTGTCCTTTTTCTCCACACTTATAACAAACTATCATTCTCTTCAGGAAAGTTACAGGGTGTTTGTTCCCATAGTTATCACATATGGGAAAATTTTTCTTTTCCCTCTTCCCTTTATCCATATTTCTCTCTTCCATCCTTTTCTTCTCTTACATCCCTTCAAAGCCATAGGACTCAGAGAATTCCTTACTTATCTTATTAACACATGATACTGTTTCTTCATATGTTGAGAATACATGGGATAATATTTCCATTCTTAATGTCGGATTAATACCATGAAATATATGATCCTTCTTACTCTTTGGATCATACGTATTGTTGGAGTTCACATTCCTTTTACTGGGCACCATTTCTATACAATGGTATACACTAGGTCAATTTATGAATTGAAATTAATAATTCCAAACTTCTAAAATACCTTACATAAATTTAATAGTTTATGGATATAATCCATAAAAAAAATTTCTTTAAGGAGGTATATACTCATAGATCCTTCATAATGATTTGTAAAGAAAATGAGAATTATCCTAAGCATATCCCCCGGGAGTGCCGTAACCAAGAGTGTAGCATGTCCCATTGTCTTGAACCAATTCCCGATCAATTCTAGATCAAAGCGGAGTTTTTGGGTTTTACCCCTTGGTATATCTGTGCCAGAGCTGCCTGTACCTGCTCGTATCCAGACAGGGAAGTATTTTCTTGGAAGACTTATAAAATATCAACATTACCAAAATTATAGGACGTTTTCTATACCAATACTCAAATCTTTTCTTTGGGTAATGTGATCTAACCATAGTTTATCTAAATCTAGTTTGCAAGGTTATTGCTAAACTTTCTCTGATACCAACTGTAACGCCCTGACCCTAGATTCGCAGAGTCGGTGCATTATTTTAATACATTTTCATGATTACAAGGAATCAAGTCCCTAAAGAACAATCAGTTTAGTAGTCTTGGAAAATAGATTAGATACATGAACGTTACATTACACTTTCTAACATACAAAAAATACTTGGAGAACGCCATTCTTTCCTTAGCTTAACCCTGCATCTCAAACATAAAACACTTCTTGGGATCCTGGGAAAATAAAACATAAGAAAGGGGTGATGCCAAACACTCAGTAAGGGTTAGCAATACAGCAGAAGATAACATAAATATTAAGAATGGGGAATAATTGAAACCACTTGCCTTTACCAATAATAAACATGAATACTTTTATTACAGGAATATGAGCTAAGTAAATAATTCCATAATAAAACATAACCATTGGTATTCTACTAGTCGAATGACCACATGAAAAATCAATATTATTTTCATAAAGAGGGAATGTATAATGCCAGACATTCTGAAACATTTTGTCAAGGCATCGGCCAAGACATCTAAAAATGATTAAGCCCTTGGCAAAAACCATATCTCAAATTGGGAAAGGCCGTGGCCAATTCCACATCTATTTGTCTCATGAGACCTACCGATGCAACGAGGAGCTATAGTGGGCTCCACCCATCACTTACTAAGTCCAATACATTCCTCATATGAAAATTTTGAAATAAAACATAAACATTCATATTAAAACTAGAATACGAAATGCCAATACATTAACCACAAACCATGAATGGTATAAAAATAGAACATCCATAATCAAATATATCATAACTCATTCAATAAAATATGGAAGATTTTATTATAATAAATCAACCTCAATCAAAAATAATATCTAGTAAAGGATGCTGAGATAGTTGAAAATGATTAGTAAAACTTTTTCAGAGAAAAATCCTTTTTGTAAAATCATTTAAAAGACATACATTTATAAAGGAATTAATTTAAATGATATTTTTGAATCAAAGTGTCCCATACCACTTTGAAACATTTTAAAATAATTATCATTTCAAAACACTTATTTCTATATAAATAAATCAATAAAATCATTTTGAAAACATGGACATTAATTAAAAAGATTTAGAAAGATAAATCTTTAAAACATTTAAAATTCTGATCTTGATAAAGATTACCTTTCAAAAATCCTAAAAATATTCATTTTGAAATCATTTTTATGAAAAATGGACATGGATGATAAAAATGTCCCAGTAAATACTTACACATAAATAATCTCTTATAATAATGAGATTAAGGAATTAACTCTTACCAATTTGGTAACTTATGAAACATACACCCCATGAAAGGAGTATCATACAATGGATATGTAAATACACATAAATTAAATTGTATTACAAAATTAATACAATTATGGGTAGTATATACACCACACAAAAGGTAATATTGGAAATATGGCATGAATCTCACAGGAATAAGGAGTGAGATGAAAACCCCTTACCTTGCACTTTCCTTTAGTCGAGGGTACTTTTAACATCCTGTATGAAGAAAATAGTATGTTATTAAATTATACCAGAACCATATTAATATTTATGATATCATACAATATTCATTTATTACTTTATACAACCCAATTAATAATAATTTCAATGTTATATTAATATTTCGGGTAATAATTCCTTTCTTTATGTTACATGTTTTAACTTGTTACTCTTGATTGTATCTCATAGATCATGATTTAAATACTTCCAGAATATAAAACATGATTTATATATCATATATATTTATAATATACATATTTATAATAGAAATATATATGAAATTGAAAATAACGTTTATGGAGACGGTAGTCCGTACGTTACGCATAAACGTTGTTTCCATTTTCATATAGTATTGAACGGAAGTTAAGTGAATAAGATATATGTAAGTACATAAATACTTATATATATAAATATATATATCTCCATTAGTATTATTATTTCATATATTACATAATTATTAGTAATATATATATTTTTATAATCATCGATGAATGGTGAACTTGGAAATGAATCTCATCGCGTCGTGGAGACGGTAATCCGTATGTACACACGAGCGAAAATATCATTCTTTTGATATTAAAATAATATATAATTGGATGTTATATTATATATAAAGTATACTTATCATGTTATATTTATTATTTACATCAAATACACATCATTATTATATCCATACAAATAATAATGTATTGAATAACAATTACACCATGACGTGGAGACGGTAAACCGTACGTACGCACGTATGGTGACATGTCATTCAAAGGGTGGATAGAATAATGAATTTGGTTATACCATAATTTTAATAACAACACAGTATATAGAAGATACTGGAGTTATTATTTTAGAATGGAAACAACAAAGAAAAAGGAAGTGGAAGAAGAAAGAAACTTGAAAGAGGGTGGTGAAATCATTACCTCTTCTTCGGGTTCTTTATTTTGATTTGATCTAAAGGGATCCTTAGGTTAGTTTTATGATCAAACTAAGGCCTCTAGGTTGAAGTTAGGATAGTTGAGAGGGTATTTTTGTAGGGGTTGGCCAAGCCAAAATGTCTTAGAAGGTGTGAATTAGAGTGAAGGGTTAGTGCCCTTTTATAAGAGGGGTGTGGGGAACCTTAGGAAAAACTTAAAACCTTATTTTATAATAAATTAATATTAGGTTTATAATGTATCCAAATTGATTTAGTTCTAGGATCAGGTTTGTATGGCTCTAAATCCTCTAACCCAATAGGTTTTAGACAGGTTTGTGTCATTTTATTAACCTTATCTTTTAGTTTTAACTCTTAGTTAATTAGTTTGACATTTACCATGTCTCTTTGTATTTTTATATTATATGGTTAATAAACATAATATAAACATCCAATAGACTCCCAAGTGGTACTTTAATGATAAATATATCATGATATAAGTCTTTTGGAAGAAATTTATATTTTTAGGAATAGAATATCAATTAATAATATAATTTTTTTTAAAACTCTTTTATGTCAATTTTCACACTATTGGGTCTTTTGTTTTTGATAAATTTATTAGAACATTATTACTTCGAAACAATTTCCTATAACCAATCCTAATATGTCATATTAACCTAGAAAATTATTATAATTCATAAAAAGTCTAAAATTACATTTATTTGGGTATTTATAATATAAATTATCTTAATCTTTCATTAATAGGGTAATTACTTCATCATCATTGATTCGTAATTAAATTAAATTATTTAATGTTTAATTTTTTCAAATAAAATACCATTATGTAGGAAATAATTTTATCTATCTAATGAATATTTATAATCGAATTTATCTTACGTATAACCTTGTATTAAAAATGTTTTAGTTATTAAACCTTGATTTTAACTCTTTTAACTCTGCTTTGAATTAAGTAATAATAAATGTCCTAATCTAATCCAAGTGGACCTAAATGATAATATTTTATTCCTAACATTGTTTCTTGGTCGAAGTAAACTTATCCAATAATATTAGGACATGTGTTAGGGTAATAATAATATCATTTTTAACTTTAATTACCCTATTTAATTTTAACTGTGGTAAATAAAAGTAAAAAGATACTATTCACCAAAAATTATTTTTTACTTATTAAACCACATTTTACTCCTTGATATTAACCGTGGCTCTTGGATTTTCAAAATTCCACCCACAGAAGCGGTAATGTTATATTTTATGTGAATTCGCAAATTCTCCTAGGAGATGGGTAAAAGACGGTGACAAGTTTTTTATATATCTAAAATTATTATAAACTCACTCCAATGAGTTAAATTTAACTTATATATGTATTATTTATCTATTTTTACCTAAAATAAATTTAAATATAATAAATATTTATTTAAATAAAAATTTGGTTTTAAACTATAACTTAGTTTTTTTACTATTCATCAAAAATTGAATGTTTTTAGAAAAATACCGAAAATATACCCTAAGCTAATTTCGATATTCTGAATTCAAAAATGAAGTCCATTTTGAAACATAAAATTTATAAAATTTCAAAAAGTGTGTATTACTATTCATAACGGCTAGTTTGATTGGTTGTGGTGTGTGTTAGAACTCGAAGTTGCATACAAAAAACACTACTATATTATTCAAAGAGATGCATACCGTGGAAGCTTGGGGTGTTACAAAAAAAATCTAAAAACTAAAGCCGTAGATATGTCATGACATATATGTGTCATGTTTAAAATGAAAACCCACAACAATTACACTAAAACACCCAATAATTACCCAAAAACATTCTCTGATTCCCTTATGCATGCACCATCCAATACTCAACCATCTAATATATGACTCTTTGATCACATTGTTTAGCATATAAAATTATTAGATCAGTTTTTACTAAAATTTATGCTGTATAGAAGGAACCCTAAGTCGTATCTAGATGGATCCAAAGCTCATTAATTCTAAAATAAGGTTATGATTATGATAAAAGGGGAATGGGATTTTGTAAAACTTTGGGTTTGATGATTTTAAAAAATAGGTTGAAACTATATAATAATGTGAGAGAAATATGTTGTCTAAACCATGATCAACCACCATAATTGCCCACTAATGCTCAATCCTTCACTGCTATCCCGGGAATGGGAAGTATAATTGATTCCATGATTTTATAAACATAGAAACCAATATGGTATGTGAGTTCTCACTAGGTTATCACTTTGGACTTTATCGATCAACGATATTGATTACCTTTGACCGCTCAAAATCAACAAACTTGCATCAATGATAAAACTGAACTCAATCAAGGAATTACATAAAAAACATGATGAAATGACCAGATTTGTGTAAATGATATATTTTTTCACAAGAAAATAACATGTATATTCATGGGTTCAAGCTCCTGGAATTTATGAACTGATGTAATCCATTCACACAGACATTAAAGGGAAGGGGTGAGAAAAGAGGCAGCCACACTCAAATTGTCACAAGATACTGGTTTTTCATAGAAGCATGAAATTTATTTTTTAAAATTTATTTTTAGTTTTTAATACTATAATAAAAAAATAAAAAAAGTAAAAATGAATAATAATAGAAAACAAAACTGGAATTTCAATTTCCTTCCAACTGACATAACCATAGAGCTCGAGATTACAACGAAGAACACCCCCCAAATTGATCACTAGGTGGTCTAGAAGTAAATGAGGGAAGAGTGGATTAAAATGGAATAAGAGAGATATAAAATTATAATCACCCATACCTTGGTCTTGAAACATATTATAATGAATGGTAGGAGAGATTGTATGGACAATTACTTGAATTTTTCCTCAAAAAGTAGTCAAGTGACTAAAAGGCTAGGAGACTATTCATAGAAAACTTTTTACGCGTTCTTTACCCAAATTTTTAACCAAACAAAACTAGTTAAAATATCATGAAATTATTTGTAAATGTGGCCAATAATGTTTTATATCCAATCGATCTTTAATAACCCCAATTGGAGTTCTGAGTCCCGATTTATGAATAAAATACAGAATGTTGGTCCAATCTTACCCGCCCAAAATGTCTTCACTTATAAGACAAGTTTGTCCCCCTTATGATCACATTATGGATTTTTCCCAGTTAGATGAATTCAATACCAATGATATTATAATTCTAAAAAAAAAGTAATTTTAACATTTGGATCAGTGTAGTTAATGATATGATAGAAATTGTAAACTACTATCAAATCGGGATATTGTAAAATTTCATGTTTTAAGAATGTTTTCAACAAATAAATTAAGAATATATATTTGGTGAAAAAGGATTTAATAATGGTATTATTAAACCCATAAAAATGTAATAACCAAGTATAAGGGTTATAAAATATGTTATATCACTATGAAATCACACCCCACTCCTAAACCATTATACTCCTGGGAAATGTTTTATATACAAATCATGCCCCATTCCTAAATAAAAGGTGAGAAAACTTCCAAGATTATTTTAAAATGAAATTAATCATGTATTATTTATCAAATCAATTTTTAAAATATTTTTATTCTCTCAAAATCAAGTTTTATTTCAAATTCATTTGTTCACCCATGCATCGTGTCACAACCTACCTCACCTAGAAACTGTCACTCCTCACTCAAGGAACATATGAATGTGGAGTTATGATATTTTCCCAGAGTTCATGTGATATAACCATATGCCTTCAGGGATTCTAAGTTCTATACTAGAAGAAAGTAGTGTGATACTCAATAGTATTTCCAACAGGCTGTTCTAAGGTTCAAGGGTTGGTTGTATTTAATGTTTATAAATTTGTGACAGAAGAAAAGTATTTAATGTATCATATAAAAAATGTCAAAATTATGTAATTGTTGATAATTAATGTACATACTCTACACCTAAAAAGTGAATCACTTTCAACTCATTATCCAAATTTTCCATTTATTTGGGTCACAACTAAGTAGTGAATAATAATTAGTAAACATTCTTTTTTCTTCATTTTTTATTTTATTTAGTTTTTTTATATATAGAACTATATTTTTTTATATATAAAATTTGGAGATAATGATGGAAATATGTATAATATAATCATATAATATAGTTTTTATAACCACTTCCAAAAAAATATGTAGGCACCTTTTCTCTCAAAACATAAAAATTATTATTTCTCAATAATTCACATAAAAACACCCAATCCCAAAAATTTATGAAATAAACATAATATTTTACACAAGATATGGGTATGTAGGGATAAATTTACTTGTAATATGGCTACCTAATAAGAATTTCATCGTCTCTAAGTCTTAATAAGGGTAAAATGTAAAGGTGTAAAAAATATAAGTTAAATGTATGAAGGGATTTTCAATGAATGATGAAATCTATCTTGAATGTCAAACACATGTATATTATGGCCTAAAACATAATCAATGAATGTTATAGTTTCTCAAAATGAACTCATACTCTCTTGAAAGTGATTAAAATGAATAATAATAAATAAAGGTCTTATATTGTTCCTTGGGTAAGGTATTAAACTCTTGGTCAGTGTTAATGAGGAATGAGTTTAAAAAATATATTAAACCCCTAAGAATGATTTGAAAATATAAATTCTAGAAAATGATTCAATATCAATATTGATATGAAAAAAAAAATTCCAAAAAAAATTAATTTTCCACACAATCGACTCAAGCATGAAAAATTATTTTGAATATTCTTTTAATGATCAATATTTTTCTAAAAACACAAAATAAAATTAAGAAAATGGAATAAAAAATGGAAACACTTTTTTTTTAATTATCTATGTTTTTTATCCTATCTATGAAATTTCAGCCTCCCCCATACATAAAAATTACAATGTCCTTAATTAAAGTAGTTTAAATAATGAAATAAATAAATAAATGTAGGGAGAAGAGACAACCTGCTAAGTTGTGTCATATATGGAATCCATTAGTTGTATTTCCTCCCCAAGATGTTTCAGAAACTTCTTATAGAAGTTTTTTAGACTCTTGAAATTGACTGTAAACCTCTATCTACTATTCTCATAAAAAACATGTATAGAACTAAATGCGTAAACAACATTAAAAATATAAGGATCGAGCCATCCGTAATGAAGCTTACCTGGGTTGATATTTAGATTGTAATTGTATATGAGGACATTATCACCATTATAAAACTTCTACTGATTAATAATCCCATTGTCTATATTACTTGTATTGTTTTTATAGATTCGTGAGAACTCATATACATCATGCCTAATTCCATCCAAATTTAGAATCAATAGCTTCCTATGCTCACATGTATTTGAAATATTCATATTACTTTGTCTAACATCCCAATATGCATGATTTTCTACCTCCACTAGAAGGGGACAAACCTTTCCAAATACAATCCTATATGGTGAAATTTTGATTGTGGTTTTAAAATCTACATGGTATTCCCAAAGTGTATCTTCCAAGTGAAAACTCCAGTCTTTACTATTGGGTTTTACCATTTTTTCCAAGATTATCCTAACATCTTGATTTGAGATTTATTCTTATCCATTAGTTTGGGGATTACATGAAGTAGTGAAATTATGAATAACACAATAAATATGGAGAATATTTTTCATGTTATGATTGAAAAAATGGGAACCCTTCTCAATAATGATGAATCTTTGAAAACTAATCCTACTGAAAATTTGGGACCTCACAAAATCAACAACCACATTAGATTCATCAGTCATAGTAGCCATTATTTCCACCCATTTTGACACATAGTTAAGAAAATTTTAATACATACATAAATCCACATGAATTTGGAAAAGGAACCATGAAATCAATGCCACATGCGTCAAAGATCTCAAAAAATAACATGGTATAATGGGGAATTTCATCCCCCTTGGAGATATTCCCTATGAATTAACATCAATTACATGGCTTAAAAAATTGATCAGAATCTCTATAAAATGTTGGACAAAAAATACAAGATTCAAGGACCTTTCAAGCTATATTTTGAAAGAAAATGTTGCCCCTATAATCCAAAGTGTGTAAGAATCTCAAAACATAGGTGGAATCATGGTTAGAGACACACCTATGAAGGACATGATCACTAAAAATTCTCCAAAAATATGGGTCATTCCAAATGCACCATCGGAAATCATGCTTACATATCTAGGATTATGAAATGATGAAATCATTGAGAACTTGAGGTGTTTCTAGAAAATTCTCAATGTCTCTATATAGGGGGTAAGGACAACAACATCACATTGGTTCTCATGAGGGAATAATTCTCTAATTGGGAGGGGTGAGTCAGCATGCCAGTATAATAGTGGGAAAAACCTTCTAATGTGTCCAGCTACCATATCTCCAATCCTCTCTTATCTTTAATATCAAGTTCAATCTTGTATAGGAGGAGAATCTATATAATGTGGTGGTGCATAACTTTGGGTTTCTTTAGGAGAGAACCAAGGGCATCATTATAAAAAGATAGAATGAATTTTGACCCAATAATATATGAATTTAATTTTTCAAGGGAATACACAATTGAAATACTTTATTTCAGTGGTTGTGTAGTTTTCAAAGGTAGGGTCAAGGGTACATGAGGCATACAAAATTACATGAGGATATTTCTCAACCCTTTCTTATAAAAAATCCCTAACTACAAAGTTAGAGACATCACACACATGTTCAATGGGGAGATCCCAACTTGGTGGTTGAATTATGGGAGGTGATGTGTTACTCATTTTTATTTAATTGAATGCATCCTCAAAAATTATATCAAAAAAATATATAATCCTTTGGAAACAATAGATACAAGGGATGTACGATCTTAAAATATTCTTTACTGAATTATTGGTAAAACCCAACATGAAATAAGAAAGATCGCACCTCATGAAAAAAAATAAGATATGGAAGAGAGGAAATTAATCCAATTTTTGATTTATACACTAGAATTATCTCATTTAAAATATCATTTCCATGAAATATACCTCAATAAACTGTGAAATTGAATTTATCACAATTTAATACAAGATCTTTTTCAATGCAATGATGGAGGAAAAAACATAGATGTGCTAAAAAGTCATCAAAGGAAGATCCATTTACATTGAAATCATCCATAAATAAATCCATGAAATTCTCAAGGTACTCAGAAAAAAATACACTACATAAATTATTAAAAAGTACATGGTGCATTACATAGACCAAAATACATCATTTAATATGTGAATGTACTAAATAAACATGTAAATGTTGACTTTTCGTGATCCTCAGGGGATATATGGATTCTAAAATAACTTGAATAGCTGTCAATGTATAAATAAAGGGACTTACTAACCAGTCTCCCTAACATTTTTACAATAAAAAGTAGCAGAAAGTGGTCCTTTTTCATGAATTGATTCAGTCGAAAATAGTCAACACAAACTGGCCAAGTAATTTTCACATGTGTTGGAAGTAATTCATTCTGTCCATTTGACACAACTGTAATTCCATATTTTGGCACAATTTACACAGTTTTAACCCATTTACTATCAGATATAGGATAAATGATCCTATAATATTGTAATTTATTGACTTTCAATTTTACCACTTAAGGTATAGTGGGTTTAACTGGCCTTGATCCAACCTTACGGGCTTAGCCTCATCATCTATAATTCTATGGTACATACAAATAGATGGGTTAATCTAAATAATATCATCTGATGTCTACCCTATTTCGTTTTTAAACTCTCTCAAAAGATAAATTAGTTTTCTTTCATTCTAGGTATAGAGGTTATTGGAAATAGTGATGGGAAATTGGTCAATACCCACAACATAAGCATATTTTAAATGAGATTGAAGTGGATTTAATTCTTAAACTGGTGGTTTTTGGATTGAAGGATAGGATTTAGGGGGATTGAGGGCCATGAAACTGTCTATATTCTCATGTTTATTCATTAAGGAAAGAGTATTAATGTAAATGAGATTTGAAGAATCATCGACAGTCATGGGTACCTCTAAATGAACACATTCTTCAATTAATGAACTAAATGTTCATATTTTTTAACCCACAAACCACTCAAAACATGAATCAAAACTCAAATCTTCCAAGGGTGATGAAGAGGTAAATTATTTAGAGTGTGGTTCGAGGAAATAGATTGGTGTGTGTATGTGTCATTAGAGAGAACTTCTATATAATAGATAGGAAGAGTGGAGTTCTCTTAAACTGGTTGTTTCATGGCATCAAGGATAATAAAATACAAATTTTCTCCACCAAACTCTATAGATATTGTACCATTGTTAACATTGATGGTCATCTGTTATGTTTTGAGTAATAACCTCCCAAGTATGAAAGGATCATGTCCTTGGGGGTTAGGTATCTTCTATCCCAAGAATGTAGAAGTCAATAGGGATGATGAGATTCTACACTCTTATGAGGACTTACTCGATCACACAAGATGGATGTGTTGTGCTGCAGTTGGAAAATTTCATGATGATTTCTTTTGGTTGAAGCTCTCAAATATACAAAGAAGTGTACAAAAAGTATGACATTACATTAAATGAAGCACCCAAATCTAGAATTTCATTAGAAAAGAAGGTATCCCCTATGGTGTATAATATCATGAAATTTATATGATCCTTGCATTTGGTTAACATTACGGGATGTATTAGTCTTAGACATCCCTTCCCTAGATGACTCTCTCATTCCTATCCAGTCACCATCTATGGGTGAAAATTTCATTAATATATTTTGAATAGTGAGGGATCTATTTAACTACATTCAAAAAAAGAATATAACCAGTATCTTTTTAATTATATCCATTATTTCTTTATCAACCTTATTATCCACATTTTTCTCTGATTTAGAGTCTTTAGGGAATAGTAATAGTAATAGATCATTTAGAAGAATCCTCAATGATAATTTATTAACCCTTCCTTTATTGGATTTCATTCCTTGAATAGAGGGGGACATTCCTACTTGATAAAATCTTTGGAAGAAGAAACAACTTCACCACTTTGAAGTGTTATTTCATATACATTACGTTCATCCATAGGATTAACAATTGTTTGGGATAGAATTAGTCCAAAACCATGCATCTTTATCTCACCAATGGTGTTTTCCAATTGTACCACTTGAGTTCGTAGGTCTGGAATAACTGATTTTATTGTCTGTTGAAACTAGAGGTTTTGGTATTCTATTTGATTCACCATGTCCTCAAGGCTTGGTTCAGATTTGGGAGGAAGAGGATTTTTCAAGATGTTGAATGATAATAAGGTTTCATACCTTGTCCTTGTCGATACCAGTTATATTTAGGGTAGCTCGAGTTGACTCCTTGTTGTTACTATGGTTGTGCATTCAAGAAGGGGTTTGGATGTGCCTTGAATGGATCTTTGTTGAAGGTAGGTTCTTATTGGAATGTATGCACAAAGAATACAACTACACAATGCTTAAGGGAATCTTGAGGTTGAGGCACTGGTCAGAAGAATGACTATTTTCAAAACAAATACCACAATGTAAAAGAAGAAGAGGAGAGTTTAAATTACCTTGTTCTAGGGATAATTTAATTTTAAGGGTATGGAAATCATCAAGATTATTATCTATCTTTTGTTATATGGAAAAATTACTTAACTCATAAACTCCTTGAGTTGGTGTAATTGATATTGTACCAAATTGTTGTGCATTTTGAGCAATGATGGCTATTAAGTCATGAGTTACGAAATATGTTTTATCAACTATGGAACCACCAGTTTCATCATAAATAATTTCAAAATACATGGATATATGTCCTTCAAAGATGTATTAAATTATAAATTGTTCACTAATCTTGTGTTGGGATAATCTTGAACAAATTCTTTTGAATCTCTCCCAATATTCATGAAGGGTCTCTCTTAGTTATTTCCTAATTCCATATATTTCGTTTCTAATTGATATAGTTCTAGAGGTAGGGAAGAAATTATCTAGAAAGTGTCAATTCAGATCATTCCAGCCCCCAATTGTTATAGGTAGACAGTAAAGCTAGTCTTTTTCTACACTATTAAGGGAGAAAGGGAAGGCCCTAAACTTAATGAGATCCTATGAGACATTTTGGAGTTTTATGGTAGAGAAAACTATATGAAACTTCGTAATATGTTTTTGAGGGCCTTCTCCTAGAATAACACCAAATTTAGGAAGGAGTTGGATGAGTCATGATCTCAACTTAATGTTGGATTGTTCCATAAGATATTGGATGTACGTAGGTTGGTACTCCATGTCTAGGGAGGTTAGCGCTTTTCAGGTCCGGTTACTTGAATACATGTTTTATATGGTTTTATTTGGTTATCTCTTAGATTGGTTTTGGAAGACTTCATGTTAAAAAGGTGTTCCTTAGTGTTACTTGACATTCTTACTCCAGGTGACCAAATTTGTGAGGGTTTTTTTTTTAAAATTTCTAAGACAGTTAGACGCATTTTTTTCTTTGTCAGATCTTATCACACAAAAAAGTTTTGAATATTGTTTGTTTTATTATTATTATTTTTATGATATAGGGTAGATAAAATAAAATTAATTAATAATTATTATAAGATAAAAATATATAATGTGATAATACATAATTAGATAGAAAGAGAGAGAAGAGAGAGAGAGATAGGGGAGATAGTGTGACAGAGGGAAACACACACAAACAAACAAAAACAAAAAGGAGAATAAAAAACCAAAATTCATTAGGGGATATTGAAATTAGTACTAAGTAAGAATCAAAAAATGAAATAAAGGGAAATAAAGGAAACAAATTATCTTGGATCCCCAAAAAATGGACAAAATCTTATTGTGATGTCGGGTGTATGAAATTAGTTGTTTAGTTTTTACGATAATTTCTATAGTATAGTAGGAATACTAAGTCATCTCTCAATGGAGCCATAGATCATTAATTCCAAAATAAGGTTCTGATTATGATAAATAAAAGGGTAATGAGATTTTGGAAAACATTGTGTTTGATGATTTAAAATAATAAATTGGAACTATATTACAATGCCAAAGAAATAAGTTCAATAAATCATGATCAACTCGGGTAAGTGTCCCTTGATGCTCAATCCATCATTTCTCTCAAGGGAATGATAAAGACAATTCATTAAATGATTTTATACACACTGAAATTGGTATGTAATGTGAGTTTTTACTAGGTTACCACCTAGTATTTGACCGATCAATGATATTGATTTCTAGGGACCGCTCAAAATAAACAAACTTGAATTGATGTAAAAACTAAACTCAATCAAGGCGTCACATAAAAAACTAGATGAGATGAATTGATTTGTGTAAATGATAATATTTTACACAATACAATAAATTCATATTCAATTGTTCATGATCCATGAATTTATCAATTAATGTAATCCATTCACACACTCATGAAAGGAAAAGGGTGAGAAAAGAGGCAACCACACTCAAAGCATCACAAGATCCGGGTTATACATGGAAGCATTAGAATTCATATTCTGTTGATTTTAATTTGATCATACAAGACTGAATACAAATTAAAATGGTTAAAATAAATAATAATAGTCAAAAAATAATGAATCTCAATTACCTTATAACAGACATAAGCATGGTTCCTGGGATTAAAATTAAGTACACCCCTCAAATTGATCACTGAGAGGTATAGTAGCAATCGAAGGAGAAGATGATTAAAATAGTTGAATATAGTACCAAAAATTGAATAAAACTTACCCCTGTACGTGAAAAATATGATAATGAGGAGGAGGAGTGATTTTTTTAGACAATTACATCAAAATATCTATAAAAAGTATTCAAGTGTCTAAAGAGAAATGTGAATATTCATGAGATACTTTTTACTCATTTTAATCTAGATTTTTTACTGACAAAAATGGGTTCAAATTTCTTGAAATTTTTTGGATTGGTGGCCTGTCATTTTTTTTGTCCAATGGATGTAGAATTAGACAAATTAGAGATTTGAGTACTGAGTTATGGCCCAAATACACTGGAGTAGTCCAATATGGACTACTTAGAATATATTCATTTGTTGGCATGGTTTGGGACCCTTCTCCTCACTTTCAAGATTAAGACCAATTAGATGAATTCAATACCAATGAAAATAGATCACTAAAATAAGGGATTTTGATGTTTGGATCAGTGTAGTTAATTATATAAAGGAAATAGAAAAAATCTATCAAATTGGTCCATTGTAAAATTGAATATTTTTAGAGTGTATTCATAAAATGAATTCAAAACAAATATTGAGTGAAAAGGGCTTTAATAATTGGATGATTTAACCAATAAAAAATATAACACACAGTTATATGGTTGATACAATATGTTATATCACTGTGCGATCACACCCCCACACCAAAACGTTTTTACTCCTGGGAAAATCAGTATATCCTAATAATATCCCATTACTAGATCAAAGGTTAGAAAACATCAAAAATTATTTTAAAATGAAATTCATCATGTCTTTTTTATGAAATTAATGTTCTTATAAGTTTTCTCCTCTCACAATCAAATTTGTTCTGCTTCATTTATTAACCCATGCAATATGTTGCAACCTACCTCACCTAGAAACATTCTATATTAACTCAATGAACATATGAAAGTGGAGTTATCATATTTTCCCAGAGTTCATGTGATATTTAAAAATTCCTTCCAAGATTATAGGTTCTCTACTGGTATAAACTAGTGTGATACTCAATAGGACTTCTAATAGGTCATTCTGAGGTTCAAGGGTAGGTAGGACTTAATGTTTAAAAATATAAGGTAGAAGAGGAGTGATTAATATCTTACGTACAAAACATTTCTAAATTCAAAAAGTATTCATAATGAATTTACACACTCAACACCTAAAAATATTATCACATCCATCTCAATATCCCTACTATCCATTTTTTGGGTCACTACTAAACAGTGAATAATAATGAGTAAACATCCTATTTTATTCATTTCTTTCTTTTGTTTTAATTTTTTTCAATGTTCAAAACTCTATTTTTTTAAAAAAATTGAAGATAAATATAGAAAAATGTATAACATAATGACATAATATGGTTTTTAGACCGACAACCAAAAAACAAATGTAAAAACTTTGTCTATGAACATATAATAATGATTATTTCCCAATAATTCGGATCGAAACACCATCTCCTCTACACTTGCTAAAATTAAAACAAGAATATACACAAGATATCGGTAGGTAGGGATAAAGTATCTTTTAATTTTTCTACCTAACTTGCATTTCATGGTCTTTAAGTCTTAAGAAGGGTAAAATGCCAAGGTGTCCAAATATAGGTTAATTGTATATAGGGACTCTCAATGATCAATGACCTCTATCATGAATATATAAAACATTAATCTTATGGATTGAAATAGAATAAAGGAAGGATCTAGTTTCTCTAAATGACTTGAGACTCCCATGAATGTGAATATAAGGAAGAATATGCAATAAAGGTTTTAGAATGTCTATTGGGTAAAAGATTAAAATATTGGTTAGTGCTAATGAGGCATGGGTTTTAAAAATACATTAAACACGTAAGAATGATTTATAAAAACAAATTCTATAAAAATATTACATATCAGCATTCATTTGAAAAACATTTTTCCAAACAAATGAAATTTTCAACAAAATTGACATAATCATGAAAAATGATTTAGAATATTTTTTTAATATCAATGATCACTTGTAAATATAAAATAAATTTAATAAAAATAAATAAAGAATAAAAAAATTATTCAATCTGATGTATGAATTTCCCACCACCCCCACTCACAAAAGTTACATTTTCCTCAATGAAATCTATTTAAATAAATAGAAAAATGAATAAATGTTGGGAGAAGGGACAACCTTCTAATTAGTATCATATATAAAATCTATTAGCTATATTTCCTCCATGAGATGCTTTGGAAAATATTCAAAGAATTTCTTGTGACTTTGGCCATTGACAGTAAACCTCTGTACACTCTTCTCATGGAAAACCTCTATAACACCAAAAGGGTAAACATTAGTAACAATATAAGGATCGATCCATCGGGAAACAAAACCAAACTAGGTAGAGATTTAACCTAGAATTATACATGAGTACCTTCCCACTAATATTAAACATCTACTGAGGAATTATCCCATCATGGATAGCCTTTATCTTCTCTTTATATATTTTGGAGATCCCATATGCCTTATGCCTAATTTATTCCAACTCTTGAATCTGAAACTTCCTATTCTCACCTTCATTTGAAAGATTCACATTTCATTTTTTAACATCCCAATAGTCATGGTGTTAAACCTTATTTGGATGGGGAAAATCCTTTCCAAACACAATCTTATATGGTGAATTTCCGACCGGGGTTTTAAAATCTTTACATTACACCCAATTTGAATCATCGAAGTGCAAAATCCAATCATTAATATTGGGTTATAACTTTTTTTTATGATTTTCATAACTAATCTATTTGATATTTCTTTCTGTCTGTTAGTTTTTGAGAGATATGAAGTAGAGACTATAATAACAGCCCCATACCTAAGAAGAAAGTTATTTATGTTATGATTTTGAAAATCTGTATCCTGGTTAGTAATGATGAATCTTAGAAAAAACAAACCTACTAAAAATTTGGGACCTCAAAAAATCAACAACCACTTAAGAGTCACTGTTCTAGGTAGACATTTCTTCCATCCACCCAGACACATATTTAATAGCTAGTAAGATGTATAGAAAGATTAATGAATTTGGAAAAGGACACATGAAGTCAATTCCCCATGTATCGATGATCTCACAAAATAAGAAGGTCTATTGGGAAATTTCATTCCTATTGGGTAAATTCCTCATGAATTGACATTGAGTACAAGAATCACAAAACTGATGGGAATATGTATAAAATTTTGTCCAATAAAGACCTAATTGAAGGACCTTTCAAGCTGTACATTGATAGATAAAGTGGTCCAGACAAGCCAAATCATTGAAAAAGCTCAAAACAGTTGTGAATTCATAGTTAGATATACACCAATTAATGACTTGGTCTCTAAAAAATCTCCAAATATATGGGTCATTCCAAATGTACCATCACAAATCATGCTTAAGTATTTATGATTATGAAGTGATTCAATCAATGGGGACATGAAATGTTTCTCGAAAACTGCCAATGTTTTCATTCTAGGGTGTAAGGTCCGCAACATCACAAAGGTTTTTATGAGGGTTGAATTCTACAATTGGGAGTGGGAAGTCAACATGAAGGTCTTGTGGTAGTGAAATCCAATTAATGTGGTCATTCACTATATTTCCACTCTTATCTTATCTCTAATCACAAGGTGAAACTCATAGAAGTGGATCATCCACCAAATGGTGTGGTCGATTAACATCACGTTTCTTTATGAAAAAACCAAGGGAAACATGATCTGAAAAGACAATGATTTTTGACCCAAAAAGATATGAACGGAATTTTTCCTAAGAAAACACAATAGAAATATTTTCTTTATCTGTAGGTGTGTTGTTTTCCCTGTCAGGGTCAAGGGTACGTGAGTCATACACAATGAAATAGTATATTTATCAACCCTTTGTGATAAAACTACCCCAACTGCAACATAAGTTTGAATGGGAGATCCCAACATGGTGGTTAGATTATGGTAGGTTATGTGAGATTTTTTTTATTAAATTGAATTCATCCTCATAATTTATATAAATAAAATTTGAAATCCTTTTGCAATAATCAAGACAAGGGATGTGCAATCTTAATAATGTATTTAATGAATCAAAGGTAAAACCCATCATAGACCAAGAAACATCACACCTCATGGAAAATATTTTGATATAGATGGGTATAAATTAATTTAAAATTTTTATTTATAAACTTGAATTCCATCATTTGAAATATCATTACCATGAACTATCCCTCGATCAACCTATAATTGACATTTCTTATAATTTAATATGAGATATTTTTTATTATAGTGACAGAGAAAAGAATATAGGTGTGCCAAAAATTCATCATAGGATGATACATATACATTGAAATCATCCATAAAGACTTCCATACAATTCTCAAGGTACATAGAAAAAGTATTCAACATATATCATTGAATGGAACCAGGAGAATTAAATATAATAAAAGAAATCATTCAGTATGAAAATGTACTGAATGTATAGGTAAATGTTGTATTTTCTTGAACCTAGGGGCTATATGGATTTGAAAATAACCTAAATAAATTTCAAGGAAATAATAACAGGACTTACCAGAAAGTCTTCCTCACATTTTGTCAATGAAATGTAGATGAAACTGGTCCTTTTATGTGTCTTGATTTAGTTGATAGTAGTCAATACAAAATTACCAATTATTTTGGATACGTGTTGGAATCAATTCATTCTATTCATTTGAATCAACTATTATACCAGTTTTTTGGAAAAATTGACACCGGGATAACCCATTTACTATCATATATGGGATAAGTGATCCCAACATTATGCAATTTACTAACATCCAATTTTACCACTTCAGGGAGAGTGGGATTAAACCAGTATTAACCCTACCTTATGAGCATATCCTTTTCATCTATAAGTATATAGTGCACACAAATAGATGGGATAATCCCAATCATATCATCCATTGTTCATCCTATCACAATTTTTAACTCTATAAAAATATAAAATAGTTTTGGTTATTGCTATGGAGAGAGGTTAACAAAAATAATGAAGGGAAATTGGTCAATACCCTCAAGATAGACATATTTTAAATTATATGGAATTTGTTTTAATTCCAACATCGATGGGTTTTGGATTGAATGATGGGTTGTAGGGGGAGTGAGGTCCATGGAACTATTTATCTACTTATTTTTAGTCTCTATGGAAATAGAATCAATGTAAATGAGATTTTATGAATCATCGACAACCATTGGCACCTTATAATGAACACATTATTCAATTAAATAACAAAATTTAAATAATTTAAAACCCATATAATAATCGAAACATGAAATAAAACTCAAATAATCCAAGGGTGAATAAGTGGAAAATGAATCAGAGAGTGGGTTTATGACATGATTTTGTGTGTGTGTGTCATTATAGAGAGCTTACATCAAATATATAGGAAAAGTGGAGTGATATTCCATGGGGTGTTTCATGGAATCAAGGATATTAGAACACACATTTTCTCCAAAAAACTCCATATAAAAAATACCATTTTCGACATTAATGATCATATTTACTATTTTTAGGAATGTCCTATCATGTATGAGAGGATCATGTCCTTTATTAAAGGTGTCTTCCATCATAGGAATGTATAAGTTTGTAGGGAAGATGAAATTATACACTCTTACGAGGACATCCTCAATCACTCCAGATGGGTGTGTTGTGCTCTAGTTGGCATGTTTTATAATGATTTCCATTGGTTGAATCACTCCAACCTACATATAAGTGTACATAGATTAAGGTATTATAGCAATTGAAGCACCCAAATATATCATTGCATTATAAAATTTTGTCTCCCCTATGGTGCACGATATCATAAATGTTCTTGGATCCTTTCATTTAGATAGAATTGTTGTCTGTATTAAGTCATGTACTTTCCATCCCTAGTTGTATCTCTCATTAACCTCTAGTCACCATGTATGGGTACAAATATCATTAAGAAATTTGGAATATAGAGGGGTCTGTTTATCTGAATCCAATAATGGATTATTAACTTATACTATTTCAAAGGTGTCCATTATTTATTTATCAATATCATTATGAATGTTTTTTTATATTTATAGAGTATTTGGGGGAAAGGAATAGGAATTAATTTTTTAGGGAAATCCTAAATGATAATTTTTTCCCTTTCTGTCATGTATTTTATCACTTGAAACAACTATTGGTATATAAAGAGAGGTTTGAAAAGGGGGACATACCTATTGTGTAAAATCATTGGAAGCAAAAACTTATCTACAACTTTGATGTCTGATTTCACATACATTACCTTCAACATTTGGATTAGAAATTGGTTGGGAAGGTAGTTTTCCAAACCTTTAATCTTTATCTTACAGATGGTATTTTCCAATTATCCCACTTGAGTTCATAGGTTTTAAATATTTGAATTTGTGGTTAGTTAGAACAAGAGGTTCTAGGATTCTAATATCATCACTATGTCCTTGAGGCTTGGTTCAAATTTTTTAAGAGGAGGATTTTTATAAGATTTTGAAGGATAAAAAGGTTTCATACCTTGAACTTGTTGATACTAGTTCTGTTTAGGGTAGCTGGAGTTGCCTCCCTATTGGTATAGTGGTTGTGCTTTCCACCCGGGGTTTGTATGTGGCCTTAATGGTTCTTTCATGAAGGGATGAGCTTATTATATTGGACGGCCAGGAAATACTACTACAGAAGACTCAGATGAATCTGAAAGTTGGGAGAACTGGTTAGAGAAATGAGTGTTATCAGAATAAATACACAATTTAATTGAACTAGAGGATAGTTTAAATTACCTTTTGTTTCAGATTAATTCTTTATAAGGGTATGCATATCATAAGGTTTTTTTATCCTGAATTTTTTCTAAGAATGAATTACTGACCTTATACACTCCTTGGGTTAGTGAAATTTCTCCTATACCAAATTGTTGTTTGTTTTGATCCATGTTTTCTATTAAGTCACGAGTGGTCGAAGAAGTTTTATAAGCTATGGATTCACCAGTTATAGCATTTATCATTCCATGATCTATGGGGAAAATTCCATCATATAAGTATTGAATTAGTAATTTTTCACTAATATGGTGGTGGGGACAGCTTGAGTAAAGTCTTTTGAATGTCTCACAAAATTCATGAATGGTACCTCCTTTAGATTTCCTAATTCCATATATTTCGTTTATAATTGATGTAGTGTGTGAGGATGGGATGAAATTATCTAGAAATATACATTTCATGTCCTTTTATCATCTAATTATGGTTGGTTGATAAAATATATAGACTTTGGATAAACCATCAATGAAGAAAGGGAAGGCCTTAAATCTAATGAGATCCTTAGACACAATTTTGGGTTGCATTATGGAGAACAATATGTGAAACATCTTAAGAAGTTTGGGAGGGTACTCTCTATGAAGACCATGTAATTTTGGAAGGAGGTGGAAGAGGCCTTATCTTAGCTCAAAGTTTCCTACATCATCAGTATATTGGACGCGCATAGGTTGTTACTCCACATCTTCGGTGTTCAATTCATTTATGGTTCGATTATTTTAAAACATGTTTTATAGGGTTTGATTTGGTTCAATCATAAATTAATTTATAAGAATATGAGGTTCCAAAAGGTATTTTTTAGTGTTACTTTACTTCCCAACTCTTGATGACCAAATTTGTGAATGATGTGTTTTTTCTATTTCTGGGTCAATTGGAAGCAATTTTTCTTTGTCAGATCTGGTCATGTAAAATTGTTCTGATTTTTTTTGAATTATTATTATTTATGATAGAGGATGGAGAAAATAAAATTAATTAATAATAATTAAATGATAAAATAAAAGATAACATGACACTATATAATTATATAGAAAGAGAGAGAATAATAGAGGGATAGAAACACACATGAACAAAACAAAAACAAATACAAAAACAACAAAAAGCGATGGGGGATATTTAATGGAGTAGTAATTAATAATAAAAAGAACGAAATAAAAGTAAATAAATAGAAAATAATGATCTTGGATCCCTAGCAATGAAACCAATAGTTGATCATGTTGTTGAGTGTGTCAAATTAGTTGTTTAGTTTTACTAGAATTTGTATATAATTGTAGGAACACTAGGTCATCTATCTATAAATACATAGATCAATAATTATAAAATAATGTTCTAATTATAAAAAAAGGGAATAGATATTTGGAAAACATTGGGGTTGATGATTTAAAAACATAAATTCAAACTATATAACAATGTGACGGAAATAAGTAGGAGAAATCATGATCAACCTGGGTATGTTTCCCTTAATGCTCAGTTCATCATTGATCTCAAGGGAATGGGAAGACTAATTTATTCCATGATTTTACACAATAAAAATATTATTGTATGTGAGTTCTTACTAGGTTACCACCTAGTATTTTATTGATCAATAATACTGATTACCGATGATTGCTCAAAATCAACAAACTTGAATCGATGTAAAAACTAAACACATTAAAGTAATCACATCAAAAAAAAATGATGAGATGACTAGATTTGTGTTAATGATAAAATTTACCATTGGAAAATAACATGAATATTCATGGGTTTAAGATACTGGAATTTTTCAACTGATGAAATCTATTCATACACTCATGAAAGGGAAGGGGTGAGAAAAGAGGCAACCACAATCAAATCATCACAAGATCTGGGTTATGCTTGGAAGAATGAGGAATATTATTCGTTTGATTTTTATTTTATCATACAATACTAAAATAAATTCAAAAGGTAAAAATTAAGAAAAATAGACAAAAACCCTAGAATTTCAATTACCTTCTAACAGACATATGTTTGGAGCACGAGATTACAATGAATAACACCCCCAAATTGATCACTATGTGGTATAGAATTAAAAAAATGTAGAATAGAATTAAAATTGAGTAAGAGAGAACTAAAATTATAATAAAATTTACCCCTAGTCATGAAACAGATTATAATTATTGGGAGGAGTGATTTTATGGTCAATTACATCAAAATTTCCCCAAAAGTAGTCCCATTTCTAAAGGACTAGGTGACTATTCATGGTTGAATATTTACTCATTCTTTATCGTGATGGTTGAATGACTAAAAATGATCAAATTTCATGAAATTCAAGGGATATGTTGGAATTCATGATATATATAGACTGTAGATGGAATCAGATCCATTGGATTTGTGAGGCCCGAGTTATGGATCAAATAAATAATGGTGGTCCAATCTAGACCACCCTGAACATGTTCAATTGTAGGAGACATTTGGGCCCCTTATACTCACATTCAGGATTTTTTAAACATAGATAAATTGAATTCCAATGAAAATAGATTCTTAAAAAATGGATTTTTAACATTTGGTACAGTTTCGTTAAGGATATGATAGAAATAGTAAACTTTTGTCCAATTGGGCCATTGTGATATTTCATTTATTAAGCATGTTTTCATCAAATGAATTCAAAACCAATATTAAGTGAAATGGAATTTAATAATCGGATAATTATACATGTAATAAATTTAATACACATGTATAAGGGTGATAAAATATGTTATTTCACTAAGATATCACTCTTTCCATTATCTTTTCTTGTAAACATGATGTCTATTTAGGTGTGGATTAGGCAAGTCAAGTAGGCTTCGAGCACAATTCAGTAGGCCACTAACAATTGTGTATAAAAAAATATCCCATATATAATACTATATGAATTTTAAAAAAGAATTGGTATAATAAATAAAGTAAAAAGTGATCACATTTAATTTTACTTTAATTAACCGTATAATTTATAGGGTTCATGATGACACCAAAATCATCAATGCCTACTTGAACCCATGCTAGTTTCTAAAACATATATCATTGGAAATATTAATAATTTCTTTCATGGATTTATTTATTAATTTAATTCTACTTTAATATCATATTACATTGGAACCCCAGTCCAATTCCAATACCCTAGGGCTTAGAACATCATATACAGAACTCCAATGTTATTTGGTGAATCTGTCACTATCCCACACCTCATTGTTCATATGGGTACTTGAAGCATTAATACCTATCCCAAAATCATTATCCCATATATCAAAATATATATAAACTAAGGTTAAACATCATTATTATTCTTATCAAACATTTTTATCATGGTGTAATGATACAATTATCAATTTAATCACGGGTTTTCACTTTAATCACATAGAATAATATGAAAAATTCACCATTAAACCCTTTATTACATTTTAACATGTAATCCATTAACCATTCTTGGTTTTGAAAACCTAAACATTAATTTCCATCAACAACCAGTTTCGTTATACCATTAATTAACCAATCTTATGATTTCGATATTCCACTAATTCCAAAATCCCCTTAATTAATTAACCAAATAATTAATTCAATTCATGATGGAATTTTCATACATGAAAATTGACATTCCATAATTAAATGCAAGTAATTTTAATCCGGACTTTGGTAATTGAAAAAATTTCCACCTAACCAAATGTCTTTGTTTGATGTTCACCAAACTAGATATCCCCAAATTGAAGCAGAACAATCAATATTATAATGACAGAGAAGAGATTGCTCCAATACCAAGGATTGATATCAAAATGATTAAAATATTTCAAAACCTATATATAGACCATCTAAAATGTAGGAAATCATCATTCCAAATGATGGGAGAACTACTATAGAGAAAAAATAAACTGAATAGGGAAGGAATTTCTTACCAATATAGAGATGATCCCTCAAAGGATCAACAATTCATCAAGAACTAGGTTCAAGGATCTTTGGAATCCTCTTATGAGACTTTAAATTCAATGAAAATAGGTTAGTTCTGAGTTGAGGTGAATATGGGTTAATACTAGGGGGTTCATGAGTTTTTTTATATTTTTTTTGGAGAAATAAATCCCATATTCATTGTTTCCTATGTACGGGCAGAGAGTTTGTCAAACCATGTAGCTCTCTGTAGGTATTTCATGATAACTATTAAGTGGTGCATGGTTTGAAATATAGTGAAAAAATGACTAATTATCATCTATCTAGGAATGCATGGTTTTCTTGGATAGGCACAAAGTTTGGGAAAACAGTGCACCAACCATGAACTACCCCTTTTTCTTCCAAAAAACTTCCAAAGTTATCCAATTTCACTCGTAACATCCCCAAAGTAATACCTAACCAGGATATATAAAAAATGGTAAAATGGAACAAATGAAAAACATGATACATCTACTGAAAAGGCCAGGATCTTATACAAACATTCCTCTTAGTGACTTCATGCTATGATCAACAATACGAACTAGATAATCCAAAAAAGAAGCATCAATATCCATCTAAACTGAATCAAGATTAAGGTATAATGAGATATTTATGAATTATAATGAAGTAACTAAGAAATATGAAATATTTTTTGTAGATATATATATCCTTGAGGAAGATATATTTGATAAGAAACTCGTCTTTCCTGATATAATTTGATGGTCCATGGAATATAGTGGCAGTTTATATAATCTCAAACATAATTTCTGCCAAGCTCATCCACTAAAAAGGTCTCCCCGATAGCTGAAAAGTCGGCTATATTTTTAGCCTATCCATGATAATGAGGAATATATTAATTACTTGGGGATATTTTGGTGACCCCATCATGAAATCCATAGTGACATAATCCAATTTAAACATAGTAATGGGTAGTGGATGTAAAATCCTACTGGGCCTTCCGTGTATCGCTTTCACCCGCTGATAGCTGGAACACCAAGTAATGAAACCAGCTAGTTTCTTCTTCATACCAGGCCCTAATATTGGAAATGTATGACTTGATATATCTTGGTGATTTAGAGATAAAATTTCAATTTAGTGTCATGTTTCCCTCACACATGCTCCTCCCACATATCTAAAGGTACCCTTACAGTTTCATTAATACGAAACATCTAATCCTTAGTAATGTCCTAATCATGTAGCGAGACCTCACCTGATATGATGTTACTTAGGACTAATTCATTGGTTAAAAATATATCTCATCTTTACTAAAATCAAAATTGATTAGGTTATTGCTAAATATATAATAACAGGATGACTACTACACTCATTATCCTCCAAATGCATCTCAGAAAGAAGATCCATCAACTTCCACCAGCTACTAGTCTCTAGAACAACTTGTGTATGAGTCTTCAATCTCAGAGAATAAACCAATTCATTTCCATTACCAAGAATATAATCACAATAAAAACTGAAGGATTTAATGTCTTAAAACCATAGTCAATGATTGATATTCATTTTATTCTGAGTGAATATATATTAGAATATTTTTTGGTATCTTTATACTATGAAAAAATCCACATGAAAATTTACTCATCGTTAATGTACTAAATAAAACTAAACTACTAACTCAAGATACAATGTGGGGGTAATTATGCTTATGATTATTTAATTGGCAAGACCCATATACTATTAATATACCCCTTGAATTACAATTTATCCCCACAATATTCTTGATTGATCACAATTAACCATACATCATCAACAAGGATTATATAATATTAGGATCAATGTAAAGAAAATCCTTCATTTAAAATCCAAAAATTAATTCTCTTACGATTTTGATAGTGAAAAACTTTAACCCTTCTTTCTGAATATTATAAGAGGTTCTTCAAGGGATGAAAAATTAGGAATAAAGTGACTTTTAGATCCATCTTGACCTAAGAAACTCTTAATATAAAATATTTTCTTGGGTGATCCCAGGAAACAACACCTCTCACCTTCTTTTGATCCACAGATACCCATGGTTCAGATATAATGAGACACATGAAGCGATATTTATCAATCTAGAAGTGAAATTCTACGAGTTATCATATAGCTGGTGATCTTTTAGTGTATTCATTAAAATATCATGGTATTTATGAAGATCAACTTATGATTTATAATACACTAGATTTTATTCCACTAAAACCACTACAAAAGAATCTATGTATTGGTGTAAAAAATCATTCATCAAATCCATAAATATATCAAGAACATTTTTAAGAACAAGGGTCATTAGCAAGTAATTTTAAAGGGAATATATACTTAAAAAGGTTGTACATAGTATATCCAATGGCCTAACTCATACTTTTTGATATCCCATCCTCAAATAAATCTTTAAAAATACCCTCGATCCTTAGTGATGATCAAATAGATCATCTATATTTGGTAGTGGTTCTCAGTTCTTGACTGTAAGATGATTCAAAAATAGGTAATCCACACAAATTTTGAGTGTCTCATCTGCCTTCTTGGAGAAAATAAATGGTGAACCCCAAGGGTAAGTAATTGTTAAGATACCACTTGGTAATATCTTAGACCCAATCCAATGATAAGTTACTTCATCTAGTGTATACATGGCCTCAAGAATGACTCCACATACAATAAAGGATGACGACTAGCAATGAGAGTGTATGGTGGTACAATTGGGATACAATACCCTATTTATTAGAGTAAAGCACAATGAAAAAGAATATATATATCAGAAGATGTAGTATAATAAGGGAAATAATTGAAGTAAATAATATTTAGGATTACAATTACCAAACATAAATAATAATCAGGGAGAAGAATCATATACAAAATTATGGCGCATTGATGAAAAACAAAAATGAGGATATGGGAAACATAAAGAAGAAATACAAAAATTCATTATATGAAAAAATACACAAATACCACTAGAAATACACCAATATCTTCTTGATAAATAGTTCATTTCTATTCTCCCATACACAATAATAACATAGAAAATCATGCATCTATAGCTGGTTGGTTTCTTTTTTACCTATATGTATCAATAACGTTTATTCAAGTACTAACTGAATAACCAAATATAGTGTGAGTAAAACCCATTTGGACACCACCAAAGTTGTATAGTACTATCTAGATTAAAAATATAAAATGAAAATTTTGAAAGTATGATGATAAATGAATGGTGTAATATAAACTGAAACCTGTCCAATAGGGGTTTTTAAGGGATACACGTCCAACTCTTCTTATTTTGGCCTAATATAGAATTCCTATGAACATGTTCCATCATAAATACATATGTGTAACATTTACTATTTAGGTCATAGGAATATTACCAAGGGATCCAAGTGGGATATCATGAAATTAAATCATGACCTTAGAAAGTTAAACCAACTTACAACTATTAGTAGTGATGTTGCAATAATGAGAAAAGACTGTAATTCATGTTTGTACCCTTAGAATTTCACATCATTAAGAATAATTCAACCTACCCCTAGGTACAATTCCTAGTTAGCCTTGATCTATACTTTATTGGATCCCAAGGAGATAATCCCAAGTGGTACCTATCCAAATACATCAAGCCAAAACCAACAAAATAATCCAAGGCATTCCAATTTATTAAGAGAGAGTGGAAAATTATTCCATAGATCCATGTAAAGGAAGTTATCAAATAAATTCAATGACTGAGTCTAATACGGATATTAATTTATTAAAAATCCATCAATTAATCAGTTGGAATCATTTGGAGACTCAAGGTATACACGAGTGGGGAATCCATGACTTTCCCAAGGTCAGCCAACCTATAACAGTTTAAAAAGGCCATAATAAAATCCATACACATATTTAACCTTTTATAACAAAGGAGAAGTATTAATCCATTATAGATATCATTGAATCCCCTTTATTCATTGGAATAATTCACAAATTATCAATTTTATAGTTACATGACCTCACAAATCATGTTTGACATTCCATTTAACATTTTAATTAATTCAGTTTTCTCATTTTATTCCCCATTGACAAGAACAATCCACCATAGGAGGAAGTTTAGTCACACTGTCATGGTAAAAGTGTCAAACGAATATATATAAACATAACTAAAGGGGTGATTCCAGCCAAAGATGTAAACCTCTAATAATATCATTGAATAACGGGAGCATCTCAATCTAGGTCTAATAATTTAATATGAAATTAATTTTATTTAAGGTGATGTGTGGGAAGCCTATTGTGTGGACCAACTAATCATGATATAGAAAACTCTAATTTTATGGAAAATAACTAGACCACTTAACTTTTTTCAATATATTACTCTTTTTAGGGTATAAGAATCAGATTTTTTCTAGAATGGGAGAAATAAGATAAAGTATAAAACTAACCTAAAAGTAGGGTATATAAGATCAAATAGAGAATAGTTTTAAGATAATAAGAGATGAAAATGAAATATGTAAGTGAAATCATATTCGTATCAAGGGTGATGAAATGCAACAGAATACATGTGATTCTGAATCCTGATGAGGGAGATAGGTCAAATCCTAGGTAGAGAGAAAAAAGGAGGAAACTAATGGAGGGGATCATATGTATTTGAGGGTGGAATAATGGAGGATAAGGGTTAAATAGGTGGAGGAAAAAAAATTTATTTTACACTTTTTAATGGTTTATTTTTTTTGTTACCATGGTCTTCCAAACCATGTGCTAATCGTGCACACATACTCCAATAGGACACCCCTCAAATGATTTTAGTACATAGTGAATGAAACTATGAAAAAACCATATATATTACCTCCATAATTTATTATAGTTCTTTTCATGGTTATAAAACATAAATTTATAGTAATAAAAAGCATGTTACAACCCTATAAGGCCACATGATTGAGGTTCATTTTTAGCACTAATCATGCACCAACCATGCACCACCCCTTTCTTTCCTAATACCCAAATTCTCAGATCCTAACGAGGACCAAATTCTCCTAAAATGTTTGTAAAATCATTAGAAACATACACTTAGATAAAAATAAACATTTATTCTAAAATTTAATTATCCATACCTAATAAAAAAACTATGATCTAACAACATTGGAAAGATACTGACGAGATTCATAATGAATAGTATAAGAGGTGATTGTTTCATATGTCACATTGAATTCATATTTAAAAGAAAGTATTTCCACGAAATCATGAGGAGAGATAAAATATGGACATGATTTCATAATCTTTAGTGATTGGGTCAGTCATATATGCTATCCCATACACTAGGCCAGATGTTACATACACCGTAAGTGTTTCAATAAGATATCAATATGATCCAGAAGACCACCATTGGTTGAAAATAAAGACTATACATAAGTATTTGAGGCATAATAAGGACATTTTATTCATTTATGAAGGTGATGATAAAATTTTCATAAAGGGATATATAGATACAAGACTCTTAATAAATCATGACGATATGAAATCACAATCAGAATACATCTTCACTACCAATGGAGGTATTGTGGGTAGAGGATCTCAAAGTAAGCCTAGTTCATTGTTTTTAAAATGGATTATATGAATTGTATAGATTATGATCTTGATAAAGTAGTGGTTTTGATATGAAACTTCATCAAATTATTTGATGAGTTTCCTTATAGTAAATACACTATCACACCATACTGTGATAATAATGTAGTGGTGGTTCATGTAAAGAAGATGAGGTCACATCCATGGATAAAGTTAATAATCTAGAAATATCATCTCTTGATTTATTTTTCTCAGAGTGGGGATGTTTCAGTGAGTAGAGTTTCAATATAGAAAATGTCACATACTTATTTTCTAAATCTACTCTTAATTTAATGTAAGAATATCATATGATGGATTCAATGCTAAATGTTGTTATTAGTTGGATCTAGTATACGTGGAAGTATGTTGGATATAGTTCTCTAGAACCAACTTATTTATAAATTATATTACATAATGTGTTAAATAATTTCAATATTCATGTATTATCACGTATTGATTTTACTTCTGCATGACTATAATGTGATAATTTCCAAGAGTATATTTCATATTGAAAAGGATATACCAATGCCCCACTATGCTGAGAAACCTGAAATAATATGATGATATTATTTAATATAAGTCCTATAGTCATATGGAATCATATGATTGGACACGTATTATGTATACTATTAGGTGTTATACACACAAAAAAGTAAGAGACATTAACTCATATTTGTCTTAATTTCTTACATACAAGACATGATATTGTGAGGATACAATCATCATTAGGAAATCCATATGTTTGCATGTCATTGGATATCCCTTTCTGCGAGGGTGTCTAATAATTCATAGAATTTATTATTACTATTAATGAATATCATGACACCAACAGTTAGATGTATTTTCCAAAACCATGATTATATATGTTCAAAATTATTTTAGGCATGTTTGGTGTGTGATGAATGAAATATTATTATTGACTATGTCATGGGCGGATTTATCTCGTCTATATTTATTGGTTATGATATCCTAGATGATTGATTGGAATGAAGCCATCAAAATATATTCCACGGTCAGGGTTTATTAGTAAGTTAATATCACATAACTAAATAAATATGTATCAATAATATATGTAGATAACACTAGTATGTAACCTTATTTGTGTGATATACTAGAAAGGGATTATATTACAGAACAAGACTTTATATGTGGTTGTCTACATTGTGATATAAACTTCTTCCTCATATGTTTCTCTATGTGTTTCTAAATAATGTTATTTAAATTTAGGCAGACACAAATAATTTTATTGAGGATGAATACCAAAGGGCCACACACTTAGGGTTTCCATTGACCATAATTAAATTTTATTTTAATATAATTATTGGAATAAATATTAATCTCCAAATCGTGGATTAATATTTATTTTGGATTTATCGATCCTAAATGTCTAATCCCTATATTTATAAGTGAGTTTAATATGAAAATAAATATTCATTTCAATAGATGTCAATTTTATAAATATTTATTTATTTATTGAATGAATAATATTTATTATTCAATGTTCACTAAATGTGTAAGAAGTGTAAATCATGTTTTTTGTTTTAGTGGGAATGATATATTAAATATCATTTAAATATATTATATTTATTCCATCCATGAGTTTAGGTAATTCAAATTATATAATAATAATATTAATATTTAAAACTGGGTTTCTCAATGCATTAAGAGAATAATAAATGGTTTATGTGAAATTATTTATTCTCTAACAATAACTCAAAATACCAAGTTATATCATTTCTTAGGGTTAGATGATTTTTCTCACAACATGCCCCTCTAGGGAATATCTCATCCTTAGAGAGATAATTATCAGGTATTATCTCATTAATGATGAGATTCATCTCCATCCTCCTCTTGATAATGTGAAAACAAAGATAAATCCTTCAACTTCCAAGGATTGTGTGGATATCAATGAGATTGACACAATACGATTAGTACCACCACACTAGCACCCATAATACCATCAATGATTCTTTGAGATCATATGAGAATGTGTGAATCACCACTAAAGGGATTATTCTTTGCATACTATTAGAACTATAATAGTATAATAAAATAGAGATTTAAATGATCAACATCATATTCTATGAAATAATATCAAGACTAAGGATATCATTTATTTACATTAATTTTAAATTTAATGTGAAAAAGATCATCCCTTATCGATTAGAACAAATATTACTATTAATGATTGGATTAATTTTTTGAGCATGAATTTTTTTATCATATACTTATTTGATTTGTCATTAATTATGATAAAGTGTGATTTTATTATGACTCAAATAGAAACTTTTACTACATATAAAAGCTCTAAGATGTATTTTGGATGATTCTGTGAAATAGATTTTATCAATAATATAATAATGTGATTAAAAAAGGTAGGGAGGTAAAACTATTTACACAAACTATATAATTGTTATCTATGAAAAATTATTATACCAGATCCCTTTATTTTAAAATAAACTCACACAAGAATAAATAAGATCCTTTATCACTAGGTTTTTTTCACTAAATGATTCATCTTACTCTAAACCTTTTAAACAGTCAAAATGAAAACATTCACTCTTTATTTAAGAATTTACCCTTTAAAATATTAAATAATAAACTCTATATTTCTATAATCTCAATTTATGTATGTTATTCATTCTCATCACTTCATGAATACCTATTCAAGTAATATATTAAGGTTGTAAATAATCATTTATCCTACTCACTAAACATTTAGAACCTCAAAATATAGAATCTTAACTCTTACTCAAAAAATATAAAAATATTTAAAATATATGGGTTTATATCTATTATTACCCTCTGTATTTTATTCAAGTAATAACCCATCCATTTATACCTTATTTGGAGTATTTAATACTATATTAAATGTGGGAGCATAGTTTGAGAATTTCAAAAGTCAAATTTTACACTTTCTGATTACTTGATCTTCCCCCTTGATCTCTTCAAAAAAATGACATGACCAAGAAAAATAAGCATTAAACTCCAAACTAACCATCTGTATGAGCTCCTCAAATTTTAGCTAGAATCATTGATCGAGACTCATGATATTTAATTCTGGAAGAATAGTTCAACATCATCAATTTTTTATACACTTAATAATTTATTCTTTTATATCTTCGATTTTACCTTCTACATCATTGGGATAATATGATATTATCTTAAGATATTCAATGTTAGTTATACTATAAGATCTTATTGTAACATTATTTCATAGAATCAACACATATTTTTAACTCTATATAATATAAAAAATCTCAATATATCATTCAATATCTCATATTTAAATTTTGAACTTACGAATATTAGTATATTATATTCTAGAAAACTTTCATGGATATCTCAAAATTGTTCGTCTATAAATCTCTATCTTCCAAAGTTAAAATTACATATTAGTGAATATTATAGACTTAAAACTTATCTGGATCTACTTATATTCAAGAAATTCCATTATTTAACATCTGTATTCTAAATATTTATACTTAATCTTCCACTTTTGGTCTTCATCATCATTAATAATAGTCATTATTAGTTATAACATTATGATTTTTTGGTTTATCACATTTTAAAAAAATGTATTATAAAAATTTACTAATTTTATAGAATTTATCTTCACTGTTTTCCTTCTATATATAAACTATTAAATTAGAATAGGATATTATAGGGAAATACTCAATATATATTTATTCTAAGCTTTTTAAATACAATACTTTTCTAAAATGAGCCTTAGATTTCTCATCATCTAGTTACATATGCCATATTAAAAAACAATATTTTTATAGACCTACTATATTTAATTTACCAATTATCCCAGACATAGCATGTATTCTCAAATATTTTTCTTTTGAGATACAAATTAATATTAAAATTTTAGAACAACATTTCTCTTCTTATATTAGTATCACTCATTGATCAATATATTCTTGAATCATGATCTTATCTTTTAGAAATGTCCCTTCTTGATATTATCTTCTAGATCACCCTCAATATTATCCAAGAAAAATAAAATCACCTAGAAAACATTCTGAAGTCTAAAAAAATCCTAACACATAGTGAAAAAAATATAACAAACGATGAATAATTCCATGGATAATTCAATATTCCACTTGGTATTATTTTCGGCTATAATAACTCATCAAGTTTTATAATATCATGTAATTTCATAGATATTAATATCCGAATATCACACTAGTAGATATATCAATGTTTTGAAATAATTCTTTCCCTTAGTGAAGATAAATTTATTGATTATGAATTTGATTTAACCACCCAAAATGAAGTTAATAAATTATATCACTTTCATCAGGAAAAATAATATTAGATTACCCCAACATAGTGTCACATGAGTTATATTATTTATATCACATTGAAAATATAATAAAACATATTTTAAGGAATGAAAAATATATACTAGTTAATAAGGAATGTCTTAATATGTGTTTTTAACCAAAACTCTTTGAAACTATCCATTGGCATAACCTTAGTGAATATATCAATTATTTGATCTTTCATGGAAATATATTATATCATTTTATCACTATTTGAAACATTCTATTGGATAAAATGTTATTTTATATAAACATTTTATTTATGGTGTTTCAATAAATTCATTACTAGATCAATTACAATTTTATCTTTGCAAGTAATTCTTAATAGCTTCTCAACTATCACCTTAGATCTTCGAACTAATCTTTCATTAAAATAATTATTGTGACTACATGTGTAGTGAAAACAAATTTTTCTTCAGTAACGATCAAAGCCATTATTTGTTATTTTTTTATAATACTAGATCATAAAAATGTACCCTTCAAAACAATTTTCATCATGAAATTTATTTCCTATCACTACAATCTTGAGAATAATGAACATTAGTGAATCCATATTGGTTCAATTATTCAATTTTTTACACCCCTAACTATAATTAAAAGTTCCTTTATACATCTAAGTATTATCTTTGAATCTATATTGTGTGATTCTATTGGATCACTTTTTTTATTAAGAAAAAAATGTTACTATTTATAAAATATCTAGTCATGATGCTATAAGATAAAGAAAACTTTTAACCATGTTCATGAAATTATTCCAATTTGTATTTTTCTCTACCTTATCCTTTCTTAGTTTCATATAAATTATCAAGGGTGTTGATACTACCTTTGAGTATTCCATGAAAAATTTATTTAAAAAATATTTAGAATAATTCTCCTAAAATATGAAGTTGTATTTTTTCTTTCTCTACCATTTATTACCCTAGAAAGAAACTCACATTACTATCAATGACATCTCAAAATAAATCATTATTTTTTTTCAAATTCCACTAATGAATACCCCCTATCAGCTATAATAATTATTTCATCTATACTAATAAATAAAATAAGAGTACTTATGATTATATATTTCACATATTGTTTTTCTACATTTACTTCAGTTAAATTATTTCCTTTATGAAAATTCACATCTTGGAGTACCTGTATCTTGGGGATTTTTTCATCCCATAAAAATATTTTATAAAATTTTTACTCCATAATAAAATAGTTACCACAGATGAATCCTCTATATTTATACGTAAAAACTTCTTCTTCAAGATTTATATTTAATAAATAATATTTCAAAAAACATGTTAATTTTTTTAAAAAAAATCAATAATAAACATAAAAAATCATGATAATTTTATGTCTTCTAATAGGTGAGAAATTATATTTAAAGTCTACACCTTCTATCAAGAATAACAACATTAGACTTTTCATATTTAAATTCTTAATAAAAAATTATCATCATCACTTTTATTTCATTATATTAATAAATTATTTTTTCATATATTCAAGATCAACTTATTAAATTTGGGTCACTCTGATATAGCTTTTAGTTCTTTTATAAGAATTGTATACATATTTGAGAACAATTAAAGATATTATTCTATATAATCAATACATAATCTAAACTATGGGTACAGAAATATCAGTGTTCAATGTATTTGTTTATCAACAAATCTTCCACTTTTGATCTTCTGGACATTGATTTTTTTTTTCTAAAACTCCATCATATATAACTCGAGATCAATCTTGCATAATTTTGGATCATCTAAAGTTAATGGTTTATATCAAAGAATCATATAAAATGATTTTTTATATAGATTCTCTTCTATTTATAAACAATAATTATTCACAATGTTCCTTCTCAATACTTATACATAAGTTTTTACTTTTGGTATTCATTATGATCCAAAATAGTCAATATCACATTTAAAATTATGATATTTCTAGAATATAATATTATCTCGAATTTTCATAATCCTGTACTTTTTATACACATTTTTTATTAATTATGTTTCATATGCTTATGAATTCACCTATGAAATCATGATGATTCTATATTATCCTCAATATTTATTTTTTCGACCTCTCACCATTCCCAAAATTCTCTAAAATTATCCATGTATTTCCCTATAATAGGTTCCACATGTCTTTATTGAGAATAATAAGCTTACCTAACTATATTGTTTCCTTTATTAATTTTCTCTACCTCAACTTTCTATCTCAAATATCATTCTTTTAGATACAAATTTCTATCTCAAATTTGGTATAATTTCATTCTTATTCTATGAAAAGTAATTATAGGTTCATATATGATTGTATCCATAACTCATCTTTTATAAAAGTACCCTTGAGGTATAAATATCAAGATCACCTTCCCAACAATAATCTTCTTTATTATCCTATAAATGTTACATCAACTAAAAACATTCTCAAGACTTAACAAAAAAACATACACATAGTTTAAAATAAATTCAACACAACTTTAACAATTCTGTGGGTTAGACATATTTAATAGGTAAAATGAACAAATCCATCTATTTTCAAGATTAACCATAGATGTATATATATATATATGTGATGGTAGTGACATATTTCATACATTCATGTGGTACAATAATATTGATTTCATTTATTTTTTTTTATTTTTTGTTTCATTTTGGGATAGGGTTGAAGGATTATTTAGAAATCCCAATCTCATTCCTTATTTTTCTTTATTAATTATCTTATAAATTAGGTGTGTTACTTGAGTTATGATTCATGATTTATATGATATTTATATTTTTGTATAATGTATGTTTTATAAGATTTTTTGAAATTTTTATGTTGTGAGATAAAATTTATGTTATACCATGTTATCGTTAGTTTAATTTATAATAATATGTTTTTAATATAGAAAAGGAGGTAGAAAATATTTATACCTCATGTAAAATTTCTATTATACATTTTATTTATTATTTTAGTTTTTTTAATAGGTAAAAATCATTCCCACAAGGATTTTTTTATACTCTTTTCACTTGTGCAGGCATACAGTTATTAGGAACACACATTAAGACCTATGCCACTCTAAAATTCATGTTGAGTTAGGATAATTCGGTTAGTATATTATAACATGAATAGTTAGGTTAATTTATATGGTATATAATACAATTGATCATCACAAAGAAGATCATATATGAAATACTTTGTCATAAAATTATATCATATTATTTATTTTGTCTCAAAATCCCCCTCTCAACCCCATTTAAAAACATTTACCAATAACCCCCCATTATCCATAATATACCCAAATATTCTATCAAAATCCTCTAACATATATTTCAAATACCTTGGACCCATTAAAATCCAATAATCCCAGCATAGGAAGGTCAAAATTTAATATTTATTTTCAACTAAGAGCTAATAATGGTAACATTATATTTTATTTTCAATTCTATTCCATTTCTAAATTTTTATCCACATAATTAATAATTAAAAAAAAAAGTATTTTTATGTTTCAATAAAATTAATATAATAGAAAATAATATATATATATATATATATATTCTCCCCTACCTCGTTATGTCCTTACATGGTTAGTTTTACCACCTTTATGGATGATGCATTTTAATTGCTTATAATTACATTCAAATATGGTTAGTAAGACATATATACTATATAAATAAATATTTTTATTTATGTTTAAAAATTTGGACATGATATTATATGATATAGCCCAAAAATAAATCTCTTCGGAAAATAGTAAGCAATGCATCCAGTCCCAAAACGATCTCCAATAATGCAAGGGCGAGAGACTAGCACCTAGAAGGAATAATATACATGGAAGGAATTAGCCTATAGTGACCTTTAAAATATCTGAAAATCTAATACAGAGTATATCCCATAGCCACTATCAAAATAAAAAAGAATAACAAAACTAATGAACAAATACATGTATGATACATTAAATATTAAACATAATAGTTCATAGGAAAACCTCATAAGGAAACCAATACAAAGTAAATTCCACCAATAATGATAGATCTATAAAACAGAGAACACCTCCTCACAATAGGAATATTGGGGAATACAATTTTAATAGAAATTTTCTGTCACCCTCATGTAATTTTGTGTTGAATATTATATAATTATGAGTTTTTATGAATTTCTAGGAGATTTTAAAGTTGAAATTTTAAATTTTAATGTTTTTATCTGTTTAATTCATATCATCTATTAAATATAAAATATGTGGATTAAATTTATTTTTGAGGATAAAAAATATTGAGAAACATTTTATAAAGGAATAATGATGTGAAAGACCCTTATGTATGAATTGTTTCAATTAATTTTGAGGTAAATGGTTAGTGCATGGTTTAAAGAACCTTACATACTACCATATTCATGTTGATATACACTATTTTTTGGTAACATTTGTTGAGAACCTATATGGGATCTTCATGAGTGGAAATCATATATGGGTTTCACTATGTAACATAGAAAATACACCCTATATAAATTTTAGTTGAAATAATTTGAGTTATTCTTATATATGGTGTGTTTTCTTAAATGAGTTGTGTTTGGTTTGGAGAACCATGTAAGATACCATGAAAGGGGTGATGATTTATTGTAATGGAGGTTTTATGGTTATAAATTTTATTTTTTAAACTTAGTATCCATACCAAGAGATCTAAAAAAATTATTCTATGTATTTACATAGTTACCCATTATTGATTTAACATAAAAACCCTCCCATTCCTCCCCATTAAAATTGATTGATGTTCAAAAGATCATGAGTGATTCTACTCATTTTATTCCTTATATCAATGACATTTAACATTATATTTCATGTTAATTTGGAAGGAAATGATTCTCATTTCTCAATTTATATACATTTACTGTTAGTTATATATTATCCAATAAACAAAAATAGAAATGTTAGTAAAATATAGTGATTGGGATGGCCTGATATTAGTAATTTATTTTTCTTGGTCTTTTAGAGGTCGTTTTAATGATTAATATAACTTCCTCTATCAAGGATGAGTTATTTGGGTGATTGAGGTGCACATTTTTAAATAATTTATTTATTTCAAATTTCATGAATTTATAAATATTTCAAAATTTATTTCTTCTCAATTTATACCGATATGTGATAACCATGACAAGTTTTTAAATTGTTTGAAATGTTTTATTTACTTGGAATATGGTTTTTTAATGGATTTCAAGTATTAATTTTGAATAAACTTGTTATAAATACCTAGTGCTATTAAAATTACTAGGATGAAATGTTTAAATTAATTTGATGGTGAATGATGTTTTTTGACCATATATTAATTTTTAAAGAATGTAAACCTTATTTAAGTTATCTTTTTTTCAATAAGAAAGATGTGTTTGATTTCAATCAGATCCCTAGGGTGGAATGGTTTGTTTTTAATGAGTTCAAATTTTTTGTTTTTATGGGACATTGTAGAACATTAAATTACATGTTCGGTTTAAAGGGTTAGTCAACACCTAAAGAAGGGGTTCCGTGATGATTGTTACAACATGGTATTAATCCCCTTATATTTTTTATTTTAAATGTTGTTTCCCTTAAAGGGAAGTGAAAGAAATTATAATATGATCCTTATCCTGTTGTCGAAGTGGTTGTTTCTTGATAGGGTGTTAGGGGTGTTATGATATTTATTTTTTATCTTTTATTTATGGTATTTATGATGAAAATGTTCTTGTTAATTTCTCACCTTCACATTGGATATAACATGGTAACACTAGGAAACTATGTGATGGATTCATTTTATAATACACTAATTTAGATTATTTACTATATAGTTACCTATTTTAGATTGCGCTCTGGAGAGGGGAGGGCCCCTTATGAAAGTGATCTGGGTGTTAATATCATTTAGGAATTCAAAATAGATTAGAATTTGATTCCCCTTATATATATATAAGATAATCTCACATTAAAACCTAGTCAGTTCCTGTGATGTATACTTCATCGTTGAAGATATTATATTGGGGATTCGTAATGTATACTATGTTTTTGACACCATGTTCCATTTTGTAATTATTCGTTTCTTTTAATATGATTTATTAATATGAATGTTCCCGTTGGATCTATATTCCTTCTTTATTTTATGGTTGAGTTATTTCCTACTTTTTTTGGGAAAGGGGATTTTTTGAAATGTGTTGAAATAAGGAATGTGTTTTGATTTAGTTTTTATAAACATTAAAGTCAACCATTTTATGTTTTTAATGTTATTTTCTTTTAAAATGGTAGTTATACCCCCATAGTTGACAAAATGGGGATTTGATAGAGGATTTAAAAGGAATGTTATTTTATAGATATATGATTGAATGAATTGTTTAAATTCCAGTAGTTCTCTGGTTTTTCAAAAATAGTTTTACCTTTGTATTTGAAAAAATTTTAAGGTTAGATACTTGTATTAATTTAAACATTTCATTTAAAGAAAACAAATTTTTAAATAATGTTAAAACTAGAACATATGATTTTTTTATAAAATTAATTTCACAGAGTGTTTAGTGAAATCGTAATTGGTTTTTTCAGCTCACTTCCTACATACACACTAGTGTGTGTATGTATATAGATCTCATGATATTATATATGTTACTGAGGATTTGATATTATTTTTGGAATAATTAAGGTGGCCCATTTATGAATGTTTTGGATGCGGGGAGTGACCATGGCTCAAAAAGAGATGTTTTTTGGTATCTCATGTTTTGTGGATCATTGAGTGGTGTTATGCATTTTCCAATTACACCACCTTATATATTTATTATTCTTGGGTTTAAAATCCGTTTTGACATTGTTTTGTGTCACTATAATATTATATATTTCATATTTCCATGTTTTTTTGGGTTTTCATTATTTATTAACAATTTTTTTGTTACCTTTATTATTTAGAGATGTTTATTTTGTATGCACAAAATCCTAGAGTATCAACACACTATTTTAGATAATTTATAAAATTTTCAACATATTTATTAATATTAATTGTTTAAATCATTCCAACTGATTTATTATGTGATTCCCTAGTGCCTTTTTCCTACTTTTAGTGACAAAAAATCATCTTGAAGCATTTTTATAGGTTGACATTGGTGACAGGCTAGGTCGAATAGGGTTGGTTCATTGAAAAATGGTATGAGAGAGCTGTCTTTTTATTTCGGTGAATTATGGAATCATTGGGATAAGAATTTGAGGACTCAATAGGTATTCCACGAGTAATTTTTTGATCAATACCTTTCATGAGGAGACTTGATTTTCTATTGGTAGTTTAGATTTTAGTATTCAATATGAATTATATTTTGATTAACTATGATGTATTTCAATATAAGATGATAGTATTTTGATCCCCTTTGAGTTAAAAATGATATTTTTGTGTTTTAGTTATGTTTAGGTGTGAAATAAGAAGAATAAATAGAGATGAATTATATCTCACAGAGACCTAGAAACCATGAGAAGCTAAAGAGTAAGGTTCTAAAATCAATGTAGAGGCATCCAAATGGTAAATGAATGGTATTCCACACCATGTGGAAAAATTTTGCACAATACTTCTCCCATGGTAAATTTTTTATTTCGACCATTTTGATTCTTAATTTTTCCCAAATGGATTCCAATTTATTATAGATGAATTAGAAGTGTTTTATGCCTTATTCATGTTTTTTGGTATTTTTTATAATATATTTATTTATGAGAAATGTTATTTTAAATATTTGTTTGATTTTAAAATACAGTTTTCGTTTTTTATTTGTAAATTAGATTCATTATCATGAAGTTTTTTTAAAAATTTGTTGGTTTTATATTGAAAAACCAGAAGTTTTTTGAAATTAAGGTAGATTTTTATATTAGTTTTTTGAATTCCCTGATAGGGTTCTTGGTATTTTTAACTCATTGTAGAGTTATTAAATAAATTTTATGAGGTTTTACGAATTAATTTCAGTGTTTTAAAATTTTATGTGAGTTTTCAAAAAAAAATATTTTTTAGAATCTTCATCAAATGTTATTGGTTTGAAAGAATGGATAATTTTTTCAATGAGTTATACTTTGATAAATTAAAATTTTAGATTTAATCCTTGGTAGAATTGGGAGTTTTTTATTTAATTATGAAGCATGAATTTGTTGAGATCACTTTTTTTAATTTATAATATGTATCCCTATAGTGTCTCAATGGATCATGGAAATTATATATATTAGGATGATCCTTATGGTGATTCATATCACTATTTGTGCATGACCCTTGAGGTATGACGTATTTATAGGATCAAGGAGATATTAAATTCTCTAGAAATCATAAATCATTAATGATGGAAGATGATTTAATATTGATTGAAGGGTAATTACTAGTGTCATGGAACACTTTTTTTCCTCTTAGTTTCATGAGGATATGTCTTGGGAATTATATATGACAAATTTTATTCAATGGAATTAATTTATGTATGTGAAAATGGAGAGAGAAATAGAATTACTAATAATTTATTTTGGTGAGAAAATGATAATGGTGTATGTTAATAATTTTTTTGGATTATGTAATCATTTCTACTCATCTAGTCACCAATAAATTTTGAAAAGTTATTTTAGAGAGGATTTCACCTAGAAGTTATAAGAGTCATATTTTGACATGTGGTGGAATCTTATTAGGAATTTCTTAAGAATTATATTTTAGTGGGAGATAACATGTTAATAAAACCCATTAGTAGTGACACCATGATTCTGTATAGTTGGTTTTATGAGGGATGATCTATTTAGAGTCTTGTTACTTCTTATAAGAATAGTAGATCCCTCATGTGTTTCCATTTTTGGAAACTGGATAATTCCAAGACCTCATTCTAGATAGATCTAATGACATGTCTTATTTGTGCATATTTACATCTTCATTAAAAATAATGTGAGTTGAATTATCAATTAATAGGAAGGAATTTTTTGTTTAGTTTAGATCCAGATGATCATATACTATTTGGATTTATCCCCAATGAGTTTAGATAATGATGATCTATAATTGTTATTATAGATTGGTGCATTCTCTAGGTATTTATGTCGTCCTTATTTTGTGAGGTATTTATTGTTTTTGGTTATTCAATAGTCTCATTTATTTTTTATGACTCTTGAGGTTCATATGTAATGTTATCTATTGGATGATATTTTGATTTTGATGATATTATCATGGGAAGCCTTGAATATTTTCTTGGGTAACTATGTTGGGTGCTACACCAATTTATATCACACACGAGCTAGTTATTATAAGGAAGATTGTGCCCGAGTTTAATTTTATTGGGTTAATATTGGTCAATGTTCCATGAGTTAGGTCCTCGAAAAATTTATATCAGCTTCATAAACTGTGGTTAGACCCCATGTTGGTGGTGTGGATCTTATCACACATTCTCTTTCTTTATGAGATATGGTTGTTATTTTATTATCCATAAAGCCATATGTAGTACCTTGTGAAATCCTCAACATTTTAATTTATTCTTATTATGTTGGTAATGTTTTAAAATAACCTATTATAATGAGTCTAACCATAGTTTATCTCTCATATAAAACTTATTTTTCATAATATTTTTTCCTTTTTCAAAACCTCTCATGAAATTCAGCTTCACCATGTGGAATATGTTGGGAAAAAATCCAACAAGCTATCATTGAACCATTTTTGAGGTGATTGTGTTTGTTGAAAAAGAGGGTTTCCCTGATGAGTTGTTGAGTTCTTGAGATATTGATGACAACCTATGTTGTCAAAGAACTACGACGGAGTAATGCAAGTTCTAGAGGCGGTACAAAAAGAACAGATCTACGGTGGCACCATTTTCCAAACTTTTCCAATTTTTTGAGACTCAAAATAAGATAATGGGGAAACATGTTTTTGGAAAATGAAGTTTTGTGAATGATCTAAGGTGATTTGGAAACATTGGTGAAAGGCATATTTAAAAATCATAATGTTGAAAAATGCCAAAGGCATGAAGTGGGAGAATGATTCATAGCTTCACGAAAGATGAGGTTGCACGAAAGAATCTTGCACACCTAATGCGATGTCAAATGGGGTTTTGAATGCTCAAAGAGAATCTTGTGTGACACAGTGAATCTTCCATGATGGGGTTAGTGATGCTTATAAATAAGTGGTGACCCACCTCATTCCGAGTAGCTCAACCCTTAGAGATAATCCGAGCTCTGAATCACGTAATATTTTTAAGAAAAATGAGTTTCACTATTGATTTTGAGTTACGCGCATGCTAAGAAAGTTACACAAAATATTTGATTTGTGCGTAAGATTTAAGTTCCACGCAAGGGGTGTTCTACAAAAAAAGTGGAATCTTGCACGCAAAGCATTAAATTTGCGCACAAGATGCAGTAAGTGCTATGCAAAAGATTTGAGGTTTCCCAGTAATACTATGGTAAAATTTAATTCATCCAGGGATAAAAGTGGAATATCAATAGAGAATCTACATACAGTGGAGGATGAATTCATATGAGATAATGAAGAGATATAAAATTATATAAACTATGAGTGGATCTTCTGAAGAAGCAGTGAGCACACTTTAGTTGAGAGAGAAGTGTGATTTCAAATTTTGATTGATTCTATACTAGGATGGATAGTGAGTCCACTATGAACTTGTAAACATTAGTTTGCTTTTAGTGAATTTGGTATATTGACACAAATATGTTGTATGATCCTTGGATGTATCCCAGTGAGGGTGAACCAAGTAAAAATCAATGTGTCTAATGCATGATTTAATTTCTGTTTATAATTTGCTACATGGAAGAGAGAGAAGAAGGTTTTTCGTAATAGTGAAACAAGATCAATAGGGGTAGTTGTTTTAATCTATTATACCCTGAATCACCCCCTCTCAGGTTATCTAACCTAGTGGACCTAATAATTGGTATCAATGGGAAGGGTCGATATCTGTGTTTCTCTCTCAAATGGAGGTCACTAATAACAACGGAATTCCGATCTTCGACGGGAACAATTTTCAGCTATGGAAGAATTAAATGAAACACTACTTCCGATCATTGGGAATTGATGTGTTCATAGTAGAAATGCATGGAGTAACTGCTAATATTACCAGTGGTGCATTATCAGAAGCCGAGTGAAGAGAATTAGATGCTGACGCTAAGGGGATCTATGCTCTAGGGGGATCCCTATACAATGCTATCTATACGACGGTGATGTCATACAAAACATTACATTCTATGTGGAAAAAGAAATTTAACATATATGAAGGATATTCAAAGGTCAGAGAGGCAAAGCTACAAGTGTTGTGGAACAAGTAAAAATATCTTAGAATGAACCCAAATGATTCTTTTGATGCATTATTTGATAGGGTAAATGTTGTATTGGAAGACTTGCGAGGTCTTGGAGATGTTATTAAAGACCTAAAGACTGTGAAGAGCATCCTGAGAAAACATCCAGCTTAGTTCAATCCAAAAGTTTCAGTTTTGGAAGATAAATACATGAAAGAGTGGACATTTGATAAACTGAACAACACCCTCATTGAATATGAAATGAGAAATGATGATAATGATGCTGTGGAAAAAGGGGAAATCTAAAAAGGTTGAATTCAAGGCCATGAATAAGCTATCCACTGAAGATTATCAATAAGAAGAAGAGTTAGATGAGGTGATGTCATCCCTTTCCTCGAATCATCAAAGTGGAAAAGGAATTTTCAAAGGGAAACCTCCACTTGCTTTCTTTAGATATGGAAATGTTGGTCACCTTTCTGCAAGGTTCCCCAAGATGTTTCATGAAGGTGAGGAGGATGAAATTGAAATTCCCAATAATAATACTTATACTAATGTGAAAGTCATGAAACAATTCCTAATAAATTTCATTAAGAAAAATAATCGTCCCTAAAAAGAATGTGGCAGTTCAGATGAGTCTGAGGATGAAGAGGATGAAGAGATAGAGAGCTATATAGATCAGGCAGAGAATGATATGGTTGATGTTGTCGGTAGTTCTCAGAAAAAGGAAGAAACCGATGCTGATGAAGAAGGTGAAGAAATTGAAGGAAGTGTCGACATGGAAGCTGAATTAGATGAATCTCTTGAAGAGATAGATGTTTTGAGAGAAAAGAAAAAGAAATCCAACATGATGGTACATGATGAAAAACTCGACATGAAACACTAGGAAGATGAGAAGTCTCATATAGTTAATGAAATTGAAACCCATGAGTCTTCTAGAACAGAGATCTCACAAAAGGTTTATGAATATAAAATCAGGTTTGAAGAATAGGAAAGGTAGATTGATTGCTTGAATAACACAATGAAATATCAAATCAAGCCTATTAAAGAAATTGAAGGAGAAGATGTAAATTTTTTGAAAATGGCTAATGATCAAGAAAAACTCTTTACTCCTGATTGGAAATTAGGAAAGTAGATCACTCATAAAAATGAGAAGCTAAAAAAGGAGCCTAGTAGTTCAGTAGGAAAGAAGCTTCAATTGAGCTCATATGTTAAGGTTGATTTGGAGCTCAATCAAAAACAAAAAGTAGTCATGGTTCAATTCAAACTGCAAGAACCTATTCCAAGGATGAAAATTTATGTGGTTACAAAGAAGAATAATGAAATTTATAGAACCCAAGAGAAAAATAGAATTACCGAAGTGACACAAAAGAATTCACCTTCAATCAGTTGTTATTGCTGTGGAAATATGGGACACCCAAAAAATGTGTGTTCTATAGCCAGAAGATACTGAAGGGAAAAATAAAAGTGGTGGTATCCAAACAGAGAATGGTTTTATAGAACATATTTATAAGGAAACTATTTTTGGGGCAGAGGATTTGGGAACATGGGTAGATACTATACATCAAACATATAGAGGAATGTGCCAATGAGGAATCAAAATTGTCGCAAGAAGCAGACCAATGAACCAACAAGTGAGTTGAAAATGAGAAATAGATTTGAATATTTTCAAGATGAAGCCGGTCCGTCATACACTAATAAAGATTATAAGTCCTAATCTATGCCAAGTGTGAAGAAAAAAATATGGACCTAGAAGAAGAGAGAAGAGAAATCAGTGGTTGTTGAAATTTCCCTTAATGCATCAGACCATTTTTATGTATGGATCCTTCATAGTGGTTTTGCGTCTCACATGACAAGAAATAATTATTTGGTTATAGGTATAAAATATTAAAAATAAGGAGTTATCAAGTTTGGAAATGATGAAAGCTTGAAGATAATTGTATTGGGAAAGGCTAGATTTAAAGGAAACGAAATAAGACGTGTTGATGTCATGGTTGTAGAAGGTCTCAGTCACATTTTTCTCAACTTCATTCAACTGTGTGACTCAAGGAATTATAAACGATTTACCTAGAATATGTGTGTCATCATGGTAAGAGATGGTAAAATGATATAATAGGGAAAAATAACAAAGGGGAATCTCAACCTTATAAGTGAAGAAGAAGATATGTTCTTTTTATCAAGAGAGGAAGAAAACAAATTGTGGCATAAACAAATTGGTCATCCATGTCAACCATATCAAGAAGATCTGGTAATGTGTGAAGAATCAAGAGACCTATCTAATCTATCATGTGATCGTACACATATGTGTGATTCCTGTCAACAAGGGAAGATCATCTGAAAGATGTACAAAGTGATGGAAATGAAGTCAACAAGAGTTCTTGAATTTGTGTATGCTGATGTCTGTGGACCTATTTAATGAAGATACATTGATAAAAAAAGGTATTACATTATTTTAATTGATTAATATAGTATAATGGCTTGGGTAGTTGTCATTTAACATAAGTCTAATGTGTTCAGTTGCCAAAAAAATATCGAAGGGAATCTGATTGGATGCTTGGCAAAAAAATCTGATGTTTTGTACTGACAATGGTACAGAATTCACAATCAGTTAGGTAAAATACTATCTCAAGAAACATAGGATAAGGAATCATGTTTATTCAGTAAGAACTCCCCAACAGAATGGAGTGGTTTAAAGGAGAAATTAGGTCATCAACTACATGTCCAGAACAATTCTTATTGATAAAGACCTACCAGAGAAATTATGGAAGGAAGTAGTATTGATGTCAGTCTACATTTCTAATAGGGTTTTGTTGTGTCTGAAGGAATCAAAGACTTTGTATGAGATGTGGTATGGGAATAAGCCAACGGTGAAGTTCCTTTTAATCATTGGAAGTAAGTTCTTTGTACTCAAAAAAGAAAAAAATGAAATTTGAGTCACACTGAGATGAGGGAATATTCTTTAGCTACTCAGTAAAAATAAAATCATATAAATTCTTTAATAGAAGGCTGGGAAAGGTAGTTGAGAGAAATGATGTCACTCTTCTGGAAAATGAAGTGAATATTCAACAGAACAGTGAAAAATTTCCTGATGAAATTGATGAGGTGGGAAGAAACAGAAGGGGAGAAGGAGTTCCATATTCTTATTCAGAAGAAGATACTGATAATGAGAATGAGGAAGTATAATCTGTATCTACACAGAAGGCAAGAAGTCGGGATGAAATTGATAGGAAGAATATCATTGGTGATCAAGCAGCTCCAATTGAGACAAGAATAATGAAATCACTACAGAAAACATCTTTCTTATCTCTGGTGGAGAATAAATGATTATCCGATGCAGCTAAAGATGAAAACTAGGTTTGGGATATGAATGAAGAGGTGGATAAAATTGAGAAGAATCTGACATGGGATATTGTTTCGAGGCCATAAAATAAAAATGTCATCAGAACTTCATGGTTTGAGCACGACAAGATGAATTAAAATGGAATAGTTATTCGAAACAAAGCACGACTACTATGAAAAGGATACTCCAAGATAGAGGGAATAGGTGTTTATGAGTCATTTTCACTGGTTGAATGGCTGGAGACAATCATATTATTCCTAGCCGTTGTAGTCAAAAGAAATTCAATGTGCTCCATATGGACGTCAAATCTTCACTCATAAATGGGATTCTAGATGAAGAAGTGTATATCCCGCATCCAGATGGTTTTCTCATTCTTGAGGATGAAAACATGGTTTGTCAGCTAAATAAGGAGTTATTTGGGTTTAAACAAGCACTAGGAGCATGGTGCTTGGGGCTTGATCAATATTTGAAGAAGATTGGTTTTCAGCGTGGTGGTGTTGATTATAATCTCTATTTCAACAACAAAAGTAATCAAAGGATAATGGTGCTGATTTATGTCGATGATATAATTTTTGGCGGATCAGATAAATCTTAGTGAAGACAATTTTCTGAATTCATGAAAAGTTAGTTTGAAATGTCAATGATTGGAGACCTGATAATTTTCCTTGATTTATAGGTAACACAAGGAAAGAGTGGAATATTTATCTCTCAGTCCAAATATGGAAAAGAAGTTTTGAGGAGATTTGGGATGGAAAATTCCAAGGAAATAAAGACTTTAGTGGCTACCTAGATAAAACTATCAAAAGATTATGAAGGCAAGGTGATCAGTATCATAGAATGTAGGCATATTTTTGGAAGTTTACAGTACTTGACTACGAAAAAACCTGACATTGTATTCTCCACATAGAAAGAAGTGAGATATCAAAGTAATACCAAGGAAATCTAAATTATTGCAGTAATAAAAAATTTTGTATATCAAGGGAAATGAGGATTTTAGCTTGATATTTAATGACAAATATAGTTCTGTGTTATTGGGATATACTGATGCAAATTTTGTTGGTTCATTGGATGACAGGAAATCAATGTCAGGAGGTGTATTCTATCTTGGTGTACTGTGTAATTATTGGTTAAGTGAGAATCAAAAATTCATTTCATTAAGCACTACAGATGCTCATTATATTGTGCCCATTTAAGTAGGAACATAGTTATTGTTGATGAGGAAACATCTTGATGATATGGGAGTTGAAGTGAAGTATCTGATCGAAATACAGTGTGGTAACTCACATGCTATAAATCTCAAAAGAAATCATTTCCTTCATTTATGGATAAAGAGCATTGAGATAAAGTATCATTTTATCAAGGAGAAAGATGAGTAGGGAATCATGTAGTTGGATTATGTGCATACTGAACTACAGGTTGTAGACATTCTGATAAAGGCCATAACCAAGGAAGCTTTTGAGAGGCATCTACTTCATCTAGGAGTTTAGTCGTCTCCCCACACTTGAAAAAGTGTTAATGTGGCCCCCCTTCTCCCCGAGGTATGGTGTGTTTTCCTTACTATAATAATATGTGATCTCTAATCTGTTTCTTACCAAAAAGGTGTGACCTTTGGGTTTTTTGAAAAAGGGGGAGAAAGGGTGACTCCTAAAGAGGGAGAAATTATGGGTAAAGAAAGGAGACAATGTATTTCTCAAAGACATTGGGAAAAGATGATAGGTGGAGCAGGGAAATAGGGGGAGTTTATCAAGAAAGTTGAAGATGTTGATAGGGGGAACACCAGTGATGAGAGTGTTTCAGGTTAAAAGTGACCAACTAGAGCATATATTGGACAACATAAGTACCCAAGAAGTGAATAAGGAGAGTATTAAATCCGACGACGATAGCAGGTTTTTTAATCAAAGAATAGATATCATGGCAGATAAGGATCATGATAAAAATAGAATAGTGGTGTTGGAATGGTGTCAAAAGGATTCCAGAAACCCGCAATTGGAATCTGTTTTCCATAAAAAAATAGTGTCAGAAATGAAGTGATTCATTTATGAAGTTTTCATTTACTCTTGATTCTCATGTAGGGAATTTCTCTTCTTAGCATAGAGTATGCGGTCAGTGAATCTTTGGTTGCTATCTGAATCGAAAGAGGTGAATTATGATTGATGATGAAAGGAGCTTCAATGAGGTATCAAAGTGTAGAGAATCGTTATGAGAAGAGTTTTCCAAAAACCCAAAGGGGGATATTGTTGGTCCAAAATCTCATAAGGTATCATGGAACCATTTTTTAGGTGATTGTGTTTATGGAAAAAGAAGGTTTCCAGGGTGAGTTGTCAAGTTATAGAGATATTTTTGACAACCTATGTTGACAAAGAATGATAAAAAAGAATGGATAATCCATAGGTAGTATAAAAAGAATAGATCTAAGTTGGTGACATTTTCTAGTGTTTTACAATTTTTTTTTCATCTAAATCAGAAAATGCATAAACAAGTTTTTCTCAAAGTAAGTTGCATTCAATATATAAGGTGTTTTGGAAACATGTGTTCAAGGCATGTTTCAAGATCAGAATGTCAAAAAATGGAAAAGGTATGAAGTGCATGAAATATTAGGAGTTGCGTGAAAGATGTGGTTGCACCAAAGAATCAAGCACGCCCAATGAGACATCAAATGGGATTTTGGGATCTCGAACAAAATCTTGCGCAACACATTGAATCTTGAACATATGGGTTCACGACACTTATAAATAATTAGTTACCCCCCTCATTTAGAGTAGCTCAACAATTAGAGATAATTGGAGCTCTGGATCACTTAAGATTTTTAAGAAAATGAAGTTTCATTAATGATTTTGAGTTTCACGCAAGCTATGAAAGTTGTGCGTATGATTTTATTTGTCTATAAGATCGATGTTCCGTGAAAGGGGTGTTTTGAGACAAATTCGGAATCTTGTGTGAAATGCATTAAATTTGTGCCCAAGATGTAGTAAGTGATGCATGAAAGATTTGATGTTTACAAGAAATACTGTTCTAAAATTTCATTCATCAATGGATGAAATTTTAAAGCCAATAGAGAATATACATACAGTGGAGGATGCATTCATTTGAGATAACCAAGCGTCCTACAAGTCTATAAACTATGAGTGGATATTCTGAAGAAGCAGTTAGCACACTTCAGTTGATAGAGTAGTGAGATTTCAAATTGTGATTTGTTGTAAACTGGGAGGGATAGTGATTCCACTCAAAACATGTAAATAAAAGTGTACTGTTAATGCATTTGGTACATCAATACATCGCCAGTGTATGCTCCTTGGATATAGTCCAATGAGGGTGAACCGTGTAAAAATTGATGTTTCCAATGAATGATTTTATTTTTTATTATAATTTTCTACATGGAAGACAAAGAAGATTGTACTTCTTAAAAGCCAAACTAGATCAACATGAGAAATTATTTTAATATCTCATACCATGATTCACCCCCTAATCGGGGTATCTAACCTAGTAGACCTAACAAAATATTATATTATTCTTTTTCACTTGCATTTTATTTTACCTCTTAAGATTTACTTTCTCCATCCAAATATAATAGAAAAATGGATAACTTGTCATTTTTTACATTAAAACCATGTTTTTGTTATCTATATGAATTATTATGAGTTCCTTTAATATATACTAATTTTTTAGATTATTTAGTCCTTCTTGTCTTCTTGGATATGTTTTCAATCCTACATTTCTTTTTTTTTTCCAAAAAATCTATCACGTATTTTTTTAGATATTTTACTCAGAGAATTATTGTTTTAAATATTTATATCTTTTTCTTTCTAAGGTTACCTCTTCTTAATTCAGAATCTTATTTGGTATTCTTCCATCAATTCATTTTGATACAAGTAGAATTGACCAATTTCTCATACCATAACCTCTTTAACCCTTATTGAAATATTCATACATTCTAAATCTATTTGAAGTGATTTTTTTATATATGGATATTGATTCATCATATCTATATTTATACCCCTTAACATGGGGTTTAATGTTGAATTAGTACTATATGGATTATAAAAATAGTCCAATGGACAATTCCTGAATCTTTTACACGATTGAATAATCCCTCTAAACCATGATCAACTTTTCTCTATTTCATGCTTTCTAGAATTTATAGAATTTATAGAATGTTTTTTGGGATTTATACACCACTAGTTGGGATATTTATGGGGAACCAATATTTATAGTCCTTATATCCCCCATGGACATGGTTGTGGGATTTTCATGACTTTTCATTTTCCATTTTTTATATAATTTCAATTTAAACCCGCATATTCCTTGAAAATAGAATTAGGAAAATTATTACAAAAATGTATGGAAGGAACATTTGCATTTATGAATACTTGATTATGATCATCAAGTGATATAATGATCCTATTTTCATATGATGGATGTATTTTAACACTAGAATCCTCTACAGAATGATTCATGGATATAATTTCATTCACCATCAACAGTAATGACTTGGCTTTTGTGGCCTCTAGATTGGTTACATTAATTTTTAATTGAAAAAACTTTATATTGAAAATATATTAATTATTTTTAAAATTATTTAACTTTTCTTAACATCAATTTTTGAATATTTTAACTTCTTTATCATGGTTTATAATTTTATATTGTATAAAATTATCATGTTATTTAATCCTATTGGATTTCACTTATAATTAGACACTCTTAACAATAACATAAGATCTATTATTTTATTATAATACATGGATATTATTTTGAAACTATTTAGTGGTATCATAATTTTAACAAAATTTATTTATCTAATCTTCAGAAAAGTTATCGCAATTTTATTAAAGGATGACATTTGTGGCTTCCTTATATTCAAATTTCATATAGTTTCTATTACTTAATAAAAACAAATCCTTATTAAAATTCAAAAAATACTCCAAAATTCTCCACAAGATGATTGATTTCATACTATATTATTTTAGAGAACCCCATAGATATGAAACACATGTTTTTTGGGAATCCTTTTATAACTTTTAAATGCATCAATTGATAAATCAACTAACATTTCATCACTCCAATTCTGGGTTGAGTATTCATAAAGATAATTTCCTTAAGAATTTATACATACCTCAATATCACTTTTATATTTAATAATTTTTACGTAGTGTGTATATCCATGTCCTTGGTGATTATCTGAACTACATTTTCTTCACTTTCCAAGCCTAATTTAGTCTTCATTCTTAAATGGAAAAGATAAATTAAAATTTCTTCTTCTTTTTCACATAAGGGAATCTAATTCAACATAATATTTTCTTTCTTTCAAGTATATAACATAGTATTGGTAGAGAATGATATTTTATCCAACACAAAATAATCCTAAATTTAATAAATTTTTTTTCGATTTACCTCTTATCTATTTTAGGTTCCTAATTAATATTTTACATATTCATTTCCATATTTATTTAGAGAATGGAATGTAAATAATGGAAGATAATGTCATTACAAGGTTAACTTCCCAACAAGGGTAATTAGTTATTTCTATGTATGGAGATGACCAATACAAAAATTATTTACATTAATTATGTACCTAATATAGTGATCTGTATTGGAAACAATCTAGAGTCTTAGTGTAGTCACATATTCTTTAGGAATGGGAATATAAAGAAATCCTAATTCCATGGACTAGTGATAACTTATTCCAAATACAACACATGATGGTTCTTTATACTTATTATATAGATAGTTTTTAACTTATAGAAGTTATTTTAAAGATCAATAAATTCCTCCACTAGATGAGTCTTTTTTTATTGTTACAAAGTTTCATTTTTTCTCCACCTCCTTATTCTTCTATTATTTTTCAAAAAAACATATAAATAACTCCTATTATTCTTCTCCTATAAGAAAAAAATGCACAAAATTCCTATTATTGATCTATTTATTCTATTTGAAAATTTTTAAGACCCTTATTTATCGATAAAAACTATACTTCTCAAACATTTCGTCTTCTTGGTAACTTCCGAGCCAACTAATTCAATTCTTCTTCTTAGTCTTGTGAAACAATATATGGAAAACACCTTATTCTCTTATTCACAATTCATTTTATTTTTCTTTATTCAGTGTAAGATAGACTAAAATTGAGATATTTTCTAATATTTAACTATTTAGGATATATATAGATGATCAGAGTTAGGTGTCTCTATTATTATTTGATACTAGTAGATATTCTACTCAATTTATATATAAGATAATCAACACCATTAAACTATGAAAATATACAATATATTTTTGTAATAATAATAGTAACTTTAGAATCAATTATCATCTACTATATCCTTTATTCATTATACAATTTAGATTAATATTTAAAAATATGATTTTAATTACCATTTATTATGGTAAATTAAATCATCCGACATCATTGGTAACTTCACATGAATATATCCACAACTCTGATCCTCTATATTTTTTTTTCTGAAAATACTTCATGAAATTCATCATATTGATGTACAACTATAATTTCTAGACTTTTTATTTCAAAATGATATCCTTATATTTTATTCTATCTATAATAACACACAAGCATTTAACTACACAAATATGCATACATGAACCACAACAATTCCTATACTCAAGGAATTATTTTATTCCAACCAAGATAACTTAATTTTACAAATTTTATTCTTCAATCAATGGTCATTCATATGTTTCTATAATGAAAAAATACATATTCCTTAATTTATAGAAATATCTATATTTAATCCCCAATATTCATAAATCCATGATATATTTCCACTTATATTTTAATAATTTTTCATGTGTGAGCATTAATCATGGATTCTCATTCCTGGAATAAACCTCATGAGGAAAAAATTTATTTTCCTCTAATAAATAAATCTTGCATATCAATTATATCTTCTTGGAATATGATAAATTGATTATCATATTTTTACATATATTTAAAATGGAACATGGTATCATAATAATTTATTATATTCCTTTTCTATATGTAAACATGAATGATATACATGATATAACTAATTTAAGTCCACTTTAAATAGTTATTAAAACACATACACAATCTGAACTTGTTTAATAATACATGTCTTAATAAAAAATAATAAAAGGTTTTATCTCTAGTTTTTCACACCTCATCAATCTCTCATCCTCATTTATTTAGTAGTTTTAAATTCGATGTAACTTTTGTGATCCATGACCTGATTTTGATGTGTGTATAGTTTTTTACTTTGTAAGAAAGAGTGGATGAATTCAATGGTGATAAATGAGAAAATGATAAAATTATATGACATCTGGACGTCACCTTAATTAATTCTCATTTGATTTTTTTTCATGAAAGACTCAATGAATTCTTGAACTATCATTTAGATCACACACATCCGTTTTTTATTAAGGAGGTTTCTTACCGATAAAAGATCATATACAGGGATGTTCATATACTTGTAAGGTAATAAGTGTGGAAGATCATATGAATGGAATATATATGATACTTCTTATAGATGCACTGAAACACAAAAAATATCAAAGATGTTCTCACTGAATTACCCAATACCATAGAAGAACCTAAAACATAATGAATATCATTGTTAATAATGGTATATTTCCTTTATTCCTTAGAAGGTTATTAAATGATTAGTATCTTCATAGATGATTTTTTATCATGTTCATGGAATATTTTTGGATCCATGTATGGATAATGGTGGCCCCGATCAGTGGATGAGATTTAGGATTTTTGTGTGAAGAAAAAACTAGTTGAGTGAGTAGGGATTTCAGTGGGGAAGTAAGAGATGATTTGCATGGAGTGATTTGATGATACAATTGGGTTCAATCATATCTAACCTATCAAATTTTTATATTTTAAATGAACGAATAGTACCAAAAATAAAGTGAATCCCACATAGGATGACCATTATACCATGGACTCCTTAAAAATACAATACACCACACCATCCAACCAGATGTTAGTATATGAGTCTACTCTCCAATTCCTCTCTCTCACCATTCCTATATCCATGGGGGTCCACCAATACTTCTCTATGAACCCATGACCTATATTCACACTATCTTATGCCATTAATTCCACCTAGAGATAGAAAATTCAATTATCATAAACAATATTCATTATTTATTCTTCTTACAAAATATTTTTTTATTAAATCCTCAAATATTTGTTTCCATGATATTCTACCTTCATCAAACATCTAGATCAAACTCTTTCAATCATAAGAACACATCTTTTTTGAATAATAGATGAATATTTGAATACATACATAGGAAATACCACCTTCATTCATAAAACAATTTCTTTATCTAATTGAAAATATTAAAATAAATAAAATTTCACAATTAATTGAAAAGAAATGGAATTAAATAAAACATATACATATTTGGGACAACATATATCTCTTTTATTACTATTTTATGGTATGGTGATGGATTGTCAGATTTTCATTTTGGACTTTTGGGAATTACTAGCTATTTTTATTTGTTTATGAATTTATGGATATGTTTCTTGAGTAGGTTTTTGTGGTTTTAGAGAATTACCATTTCGCTTATCAATTTTAGGAAACATGGTTTCTTTGATGATTCTTTCTTATAGGAGTGTTATCTTTTGTATCACCGTTTTAGATAATTTATAAAAAATCATGGGACATATTTAATTCCTCTATAATCATTGAGATAAATTTTCTTTAATTATGATTTGGATTAATTATTGGAGATGTTTAATGGTGTTTAAGGTCTATTTCCATTTTTTAAGATGAAAAGTTTTCTTCTCTAGTTCTCTCTTCCCATTGGAACCCCTTAGATATTTCTTGATCCTAACACCTTGTGTATCCTGATGAAAGGGGGTGGTAGGGTAGGATACTTGTTTTAATATACCCTCTAATGTCTTTAATAGAATGAATATTATTTTATGAGATAAATAATTGATATCCCATTAGTTAATTTTCATGGTGTACCACCAGACCCTAAATTGGGGGAACATGTATTGTTCTTATTGCTTTATAAATTTTTTCTAACAACTCTTTCAAGGTATAAAGTGGTTTGGTGGGGATAATTATGACTTTATATGTCAGTGTTCTATTTTCTATTATTAAAATATGAGTTGTTATTTTGTTTTTTTATTTGAAATTTGAAATGTTTATATTTTTTCTATTTTTAATGATTTTTTCATGATTAATACATACTGTTTGGATTAACATTACCTTATAGGGTGAATAATGTAAATGTTATGGGTATATTAAAAGACTATTAGGACTATATGCATTAAGGGGTATTTTTGTTTCATAATAATAATAAATTAGAACATGATGATTAATCATAATGTTCCATGAATAATCATAAATAAAAATGAAAAAATAATACCAGAGCCATAAGGGTGGATATTTCTAATTAAATTTAGAATTAATTTAATAAAATTAAAAACCCATGGTCATGAAATATTGATTTAATGTAGATGTTGGTCAATTAAAAATCATTATGTTTTTTATATCACTATTCTGAGAGGATATAGAATAGAATGTTTCTATAGGATATCCACACATTATCATTGATATCTCAATAATAGAGAGGGAATATCAGGTGCCAATGTATAAAATATAATAATTTTGTATTGTTAATCTTTATTAAGACACAATTAATTAGGTTTGAGGATTATGTTTCACTTGTTCTCTAATTCTTGAGAGTAAGGAAGGAAGTGGTAGAATTCACTTGGTCATGAGAAAAGAATAAGTGATTTTATTTATTGGGGTACAATTATTTTCATTGGATATTTTGTACACAATAATATCTATTCACTGAACCATAGAAAATGATATTATCAATTATATATAGAGATAGGTTAGATAATAAACAATATTTCATATGCACTTACCTATTCTATTAATCATTAAGGAACATCATGTTTAATAATAATTATAATATTTTTTTATTTCTTACTATGAGTTTGTCTCAGAGATAAAATAAATACAATTTTTTAAATAAATATATAAATATTTATTTAAATGACATTGAATATACTATTCCAATCAAACCACTTATATCAGTTAACATTTACTTCTCTCAATTTACTGAACCTCGAATAATAAATATTATTCATTCAATATATAATGAAATATTATATTCATGATCTTACAAAAAAATATTTATTTTAATATTCATATTATTAAATAATTAATTAATCAATAATAAATATTATTTATTACCCTATGAATAAAATAATAAAATAATAAATATTTCATTTAGTATATTTTTTAAAAAATATTTATTTTTAGTTTTCATGCAACTAAATAAATATTTATTTAATAAATAAATAATTATTATTTCATTTCTTATGGTTAAAAATTAAAATCACACACACATATATATATTATAATTTAATATAACTATTGACTATATATTTATAATAAAAAAATACTAAATAAATATTATTCTCTACATATAAGAATATTATTTTCCAAACTATTAAATCCAAATTTAATTTCATTAAGATCATAGAAAGACTTAGTGTGTGACCCTCTTGGCCTCCTCCTTTGTGGAAATAAGGAGGGTTGTCTATAGTCCAATATCATCATGTAACTATAATTAAGGGAACCTATAATGGATAAAGTTAATGTCATATTATAAAAAACAAATGATAAATTCATACTATGTAATATTTTCCCCCTGTTATATTATCTCATCCAACATGTATCAAACTCAATTCATTAACTTATATTCTCGATATGCCTTTCTTTGATTGTATGAAATAAACCTATCAATAAACCACAACCATGGATTTTAGTTCGATATTTCTCTTTCAATCAAAGGGCTATGAAAACAAACTCTATTAAGATATGAGGGAAAATTTCAATATTGATGCATTCATTAATTCTATATCAATTATGACACAATAAACATCCCCACTTATATGCCAATATTTAAAATCATAGTTCTCATCAATACATCAAAGTAAATGACTCATGATATTAATAATAATAATGTCATGTATAAAGACTAATACACATGTTTGGAGATAATTATTTAAAATAACAAGAAAACATGTGGAATTACTACAATTGAAATAGTTCTCATAACCTAGTATTTTCGAAATAAATATGATAAATCCAAATGAGGCATAGTCTCATCCACATATGTGTATCAAGAAAAATACAATAAAAAATACTCTATGTCCCCTCATATAATTTCACCAAACTATTAAATATATGTTAAATAATGCCATCATAGTACTTCAAGGCTCAAAATAAAGAGGGTAACTAATATGACCTTTCAACAAGATAAAAAATTTGGGAAATTGTAAAATTAATGTTACAAAGAAGAAAAATGAATATATGGAAAGATATTTATTATCATTCATATCCTTGAATATGGAGTTAATCTAAAGTAAAAAGTAGTTGGTTCAAGGGAAAACTCCAACAGACTCCCACTTATAGTAGAACTAATTTCTAATAGCCATATCTTTATTATAACTCACAATATATTCATGAATTTGCTAAGTTAAGTCTTTAGACAATGTGTCAGCAATATTTTCTTTCACGGATACTCTACTTAGTGTGACCTCACCTCTTTAAGAAAACTACCTCAAGATATGATATCCATGAGTATTCAAATTTTTTTCTTCATCTGAAAACATTACATTTGGGATTATACCATAGTCAAAACATATCATTATTAAGATAATACTATCACTATTGTTGTAACCCCAAATTGGAATCGACCATTTCTAAACTGACTCTTAAGCTATATCAGAATACATAATATACTATGTTACTATAGATATGGAATCCATTGGTTATAATAAGAATTTTAAACATATTACCTTACCATTAATGTGATAAAAGATCAAATTTATTAGATGGGGTACTAGTATTTTATCCCCTTAAGAAATAGTATTCCCATTTCTCTATTAATTAGGGACTTATCTAGTTCAATATTTTCATGTATTAGTAGATATCCTTAACCACAAGCCTTTACAATTAATTTAGTTATATTTGATAACAATCTAATATTAATTATGCACATGTAATATCAAACACATTCATATATAATGCAAGATGTGATAAAATACTAACGGTTATGTTTTCTAAATTCAATTCATAATTATATCTACTTATAACCATGTAAGTTATCCAGGAGTGATTTCTAACCATGTGACATAGGAAACAAATAAATTATGAATTGTTAAATATGATATAGATTTAGTACCCTGTCAACATATATAATATTAATATATTTATGAAAATATATATCTATATTTATTGATATTTTACCTAGATATTTGGTTGATAGATTAATTAATTCTTAATGAAATTCATTTATTAGTCTTAGTAAATTTGTATGAAAAAATAAAGGGGTTCCATATGTAATCAATATATCTATCTTTGTAAAATATAATGTGTGAAAATATGATAAATATGAATATATTTATATTTAAAAGAATTCAATATATTCAAAATATCATGTCACATGAAAAACTGGGTTTAAATGAAATGCAATACTATATTAAAATATAAATATTTGAACATGTCTGTTATAACCTAGAAGTTTTATTGGTGGGTGTGAATATGAGTAAATAAATTAATAAAATAATACTAATTACACATTTATAATATAAAATAAATGGTTATCTATAGATTATAGAAAAAATAAAATCCATTTGAAAGAAAAAGAATATTTTTCTAAAAAAACTATATTTTTTTAAAAAGGACGGTTAGTCGCACTTTGCATACATAATATAAAAATTATTTTCATGAATTTAATAATATTTACTTTTTTTAAAAAATAATTTTTCAAATCATAATATTGAAATTAAATTATGATTTTTTTCTATTTTACATAAAATATTTCCTTTTCAGCGAAAGGTGAAAATGTTGATATTTATAAAATCATCATTTATTTTTAATAAATTAATTCGCATTTGTATTTATATTTTATTTAATATTAACATAATTATTATTTAGTTTTATGAAATATAAATAATTACATTAAGGTCATATTTATACTATATTTTACTATACTTTTATTTTTAGGCTTTAAAAAACCTTTTTAAAAAACTATTTTAATGTTTATAATTCTTATCCTTTTTAAATAATTACAATAACCACTAATAAGTAAGGATTTAAATAAAATTTATTGATAATATATCTAGAAATATTAATTTAAATTCATATAATTATGATTTATTTTCGTATAGTTTATAAGAGAACCTATTTTCCTTAAAAAATTCTTTTATTTAATAACTATATTTTGACATGAATGTGGGTTTAATTTTAAGTAAAATTCTGAAAATTATATGAGTTTAATTTTAAAAAATTAAATCAATAATTAAAATAATCATAATTTATATTATAGAATTTTTAATATAAAATTTTTACCACAATGAATAATGAAATTAGTAAGAATTATTTACAACTTTTTTGGTAAAGGCGGGTTTACCAGGGGTTAAAAAAATCGTACAGGGTTAAAATGACAACAAATTATTTAATTAATATTTTATTGTCATAATTAAACCTTATATCTTCATTTGTTTTTATTTTCCATTAATGTGCCTTGTGGAACGAGAAAAACATTGGTGGAATTCTTTCTTCTCAAAACTTCCAAGTGTGTCCTCTCCCCCTCTTATAAAATGACACCCACTTCTCCAATACCTTACACACATTCAAAACCCATTGGATCGACAAATAAATAAAAAACTAAATTACATAATTCTTTAACCTCATTTTATAAGCCCTGGTTTGGTATAAAAAAGGATCCTAGGAAGGCTTTGTGTGGAAACAAAAGAAGTTTTTAAAAGAATGGTTAACGTCTTTAACCAAGATTGTTTTTCTATTTCATGCTCCACAAACTACAAATATTATTAAACCATATTGGTATAATACCAAATTATATTAAATATTATTATTATTTTTGTTAATGTAACTACCCACTACAATTTCCTCTACCCTTAAATGGAAAATGAAATCATTGATCATGTGTACAGTGGACTTCAACGTCCCAAACCAATGTAATTATCTTTATGTAACTTATTATTACAGATGGATATATTGATGTATCTAATGTTATATGTTATATTTATGATATTATTATACTTATGTAATTATAATATCACATATACCTTATTACTTCCCATTCTGTAGGGAATACAAAAGTGTCTCTCTTATGTATGGCAGACTACAACCTCATGAGGCGATGTGATTATTTTTTCACTTACACATTACATGAAGGTATTAATTATTAATTTGGTGTTTATATATTATATTAATAAAATTTCATTTTTTAAATGTAATTATACATTATAAATTTTTAACCACACCATCCATTCAATAAAATATAATGTTGTTCCTATGTATGAAAAATTACCCCCTCACAAAGCCAGTTGATTGGGTTTTCACTAATTCATCACATAAAAGGAAATAATGGATAAAATTAAGGAAAATATGTGTTAAATAATAAATTATATTTATTTTTTAAAATTAATATACAATAAACTTCTTACCCTTTCACCCATTAAGGAAATAATAACACCATTCATACGTATGTACGACCTACCATTTCCACTAAGTGATGTTATTCATTCTCCATGTTCAAAATTCAATAATGATTTTAAATATATATATATATATAATGAAAATAAATTATATTTATAAAATTCATATAATTCTATAGATTATATAACTATATCCTATATTTTATATATGGATCCTTCATGATAAATCATGAATGAGAAATCCGGATAATTGACAACCTAAATAATATTAACAAAGAAAAATTGTTAACGAACAGTTGATAAGATTTTATAAAAGTGATGATATATGATATTATAAATATTAATATAATTCTTCTATAAAAATATAATATGTTTAAAACCTCTATAAAAGAGGTTAAACAGCTATCAACTAAAGGGAAACATTAGGTAAGGGGTTTTCTTAACTGAATTTTTATTTATTATGGAATATATATACCTAATTGATTACATTTCGCTAATACTATATGTGAAATAAATTTTGATTTATTGATATTGTATTTAAACTTTTATTTATGTTTATATTATTTTTATTCACATAATCACCACAAATATTAACTATCACCATAATGAAATGAACTTTTTAAGGGTTTCATATCAAACATACATCTTTAATAAAACATGTTCCTTTATGCACACAATTTCCATTGAATGGTGTATATAATTATTTTATACATAATATAACATAAATAATGAATAAATTATTATATTTTAATTCACAATTCTAATACTTCATTAATGGGAGGGTGTTATTCAAAAGTAACCAAAGTGGTAAGGGCTTATGTTTCAATCTCATTTTAATCAGGATTTCTTATGCTTGACTTTTCATTAAAGGAAATTATTTGATCATTGAATAATAAAAACCGTTAATTTTATTATGTTCCAATTATTCATTATTTTTTAAATTAATATTACTATTTTTCTCTCTTTGTCACATAAATTTTTTGATAAATTGTTTTTATGAAAATATGACATCATTTCTCTCTTAAATTGAAAATTATTTTTCTTTTAAATCCATGTTTTATAATAATTATTAAATAAATGGTTTACAATGATAGTACAAAGTAATTTTTACACTTATTTATATTTTTTAAAAATTTATTAAAATAAATATATTTCCATTCTATGAATAAGGTAAATTTTTACATTTTTTTAATTTGTTTAAAGGAATATTTTTTAATTTTTTGGGAATAAACAGAACTCTTCCACAATCATGATAGCTAAATGTTTTAAATATTTATTTTTCAGATTGAAATGATATCTTAAAAAACATTAATATTTGAGATTTTTTTATATTTTAAATATGTGTTTTTAAATTTTAAAAAATATTTCATCAATAAATGTTCAACGAGGTCTTTATAAATTATTTTTTATTTAAGATTACATCCTCTGATGTTTCTCAAAATAAAATGTTTATTTTATTTTAGAATATTTTTTCTTTATAAAAATATTTTCAAGAATAAAAATGAAATTTGATTTTATGTATTGCATTAGAATTATATATATATATATGTATCTCATATATATACCTATTTTATTATACCTTTCTTTTATGGTGTAATATTTTCCTTTTGATCATTTATCAAATGATTCAATTCTGAAATGTCATTTGAATATGATATGAAGAAAAATTATGCAATCCATTTTTTTACATGGATGATTTTTAAGTTATTACTTATGATTTATTTCCATTATGTGGCACACATAGGTCTGAGAAATCGTTTGACGTGTGAACTCATAGACTAATTCAAAGAATTGGGTATTGAATTAGTCTCATGAGACATCATGTATGAGATTATGGTGTGAACACAATTTAATATGTGAATATATCTACCATGTGATGTTTTCATGGTAGTTAACTTTCAATAATGTTTATATCATGTCTTAGGATCCACCCAAATTTCTTATGATGTCAGGATCATATTATAACATGTTCATTATATTATGCTTATATTAAATTTTTTCATTAGAATCCTTTTTTATGATATAATTATATACCTTCGGTTCACATGTTATGTTTCTTATTATCTTGTTTTTCCCCTAATGAGAATATTTTGATCACCCCTTTTTTGTTTTCATTCCTTAGGTGATCACATTCAGTTTAGGAGCTTGAAATGATTTAGGAGATAATTATAGAGAATAAAATAAAATATTTTATTTTTAGTCTCAATTTAATGAATTATGAACCTAGACCTCCAAAGACACCATGCCATTAAGATCCTCACATTATATTAATGGATTTTATGTTAAAAATCATGTAATAATACGTTTAGAAGAAATGGGTAACCATAAAATTATTGCACATACATTTATTTTAATCATAAAACTCCTTAAATAAAAATTATTTTTATATAATCACTATACATTTTTCTATCCCTAAATGGTTTTAGGATATTTCAATATCTTTATTAGAATTCATTGGCATCACCAACACATTTTGTTGTACCACATAGACATCCTAAATTAGGTATACGTTAAATAAAATAGACTTGAAATCCAATTACCCAGTATAATGATCATACAAAATATCTATGAAAATAATGATTCAAATGTATTTATAATAATGATTAATACATAAGTTTTTTTATAAACAATGTATCAAAATTAGTTATATATTCCAATAGTCATTCATAATTCATTGGTAAATTCTTATCCATACATGTAAAGTCGTCTTTAGGAATACCCACCCTTGGTATCAAATCAAAAAATTCAACAAAATATAGAATCCAATTTTTTTTCCTGAAATCCACTATTTAATTACATTTTTTTTGAATTTACTATTATTACAAATTAATATATCCTTGTTGGATTTATTTCACTTATGAATAATATATCACCCATGATGGTGAATAACAATAAATGATTTTAGGTCTTTACTCTCATATGAATTATGTGTCTCTAGAACAAGTCCTCCAACAAATGTTATTGTAATCATGTGTTCTTATAAAAACTATTATATATATTTAGACTAAACTTATTAAATTTTTATCATTATTCTAATATATCCATTGTATTTTTGCTTAATATCTAGAAAAATGGGCCTTATATTAATAATTATTCTTTTATTTTAGGCTTGATATGGGTAACACCCATTGGTTTCTATAGGTTATTATATAATGATACCCTTAAGGCTTGGGATTAAGGTTTTTCACCAAATATATCCTTAAAAATTTATCAACAACCATAAAATATATATGGTAGCATAGAACTTGTCATGTTAATGTTTTTATGGAGTGCCATTTTCTTAAATGTGAATTTTTAAAAAATAAAAAATAGATTTGGTGTTAAAAAATTATACTTATGTTGATAAAATATATACATATAATTCATTAATTTTACTTTATTACACATATCATGTTATCTTATTTGATTTTTTATTACATTAAATATAATATAAACATGAACTGCGTAAATTAGATAACCTTGAATACAAAAAAAATAAATGTAATGTATTTATTATGATATTTCTAATGGTTGATTTATTGAGAAGACAAAAAATCAACCTATGACCCTAGTGTAAAACTACATGATCTTGGATTCAATAATGTTGTAACACTTTTTCCATGTAATTATGAATCATCTTGGTTGTTTTTATCTTATATTAGGGTCTAAATAAACTTCTCTACTTGGATCTCCATCATTTACATGTTTTACTCACATATTGGTGATGTGAACTAGGGTTTTTTGATACATAAAATAAACCATGGAAAATTAGGTCCTTCATAGTGAATGTTGGAGTGATGAATCAAATACCATAAAATTTAATTACTAATTTCTTTTCACATTTTAATACCCCAAAATATTATAAAATAAAAAATAAAACCAAACCATACCTTGGTTGGTCAAACCTTTTGATCAGTCACATACATTAAAAAATACCACATTCATACAAGCTATCATATATTTCTAATCACTAAATTAATTAAGAGAAATTTATCTTGAATTATTAATTAAGGGTCTTATTAATTAATTAATTTTGTATCTTAATTTTTAATATAACTATTCATATAGATGCATAATATACCCATTAACTACAATCTATAGATAACTTAAATGAATTAATTATATTTTAAAATACATAAGTATATAGTGTGCACTTAGAGGTAATAAAATCTGAATCTAATTGAATAACTAATCTTCTGGTCATAGACCTATACTATTTTTTCACATGTCATGTGTCAGACATGGAATATAAAATAATTTTCATGTGTAATATAAATTTATAAAATAGAAGAAAAATATAATTTATCTAGTTTTTACCACTTTTAATTCACATAGAGTACACTGTGTATAGTGATGATCATACATGATGTTTAGATCTAAATTCAACACAAAAATTAATCAATAATTTGATGTTATTTATCCTCTTTTAAATGGATTTTGTTGTTAATATATGTCACATATAAATTGTATTAATTTTTTTGGTGGAATAATTAATTTTATTTCCAAGTAAATTAATTTAAATGATGTATAACCCATCTTGACATACACTCCACATAAATGGGAATGAGATCACATATAACAACCTCAAACTCATACTCCTAGGTCCATTGATAAAAAATAATCATTTTATTTTTGTATTTCATACCAATAAAATTGACCTAATTTTATCCATAATACAACATGAAAAAGAAATATTTGATCACATGCATACCGAAGGACCTTTTAGTTTTAGAGTTTTAAGAAAATTAGGGAAAAATATTAAAAAAAAATACCAATTTCTTTGAGATATAATCTTCCCAATACACCCAACTTTTATTATTCAATATTATGACTTTATCATCAGTATAATGAACCCCATATTGATATTTCTTAATTAATATAATTTTTTATAAATTGGGAAAAAAATTATAAAAAGGGTGACATCAAATGCTTAGAAATGGTAAACATAACAAATAAAAATTTAATATGTTTGGTGGTCACATAATGGGATTAATTTTAATAGAAAATATTCAAAGTGAATAAGAATTACAAAAGAGAATTCATAACCATCAAAACTAAGATCACTAAAGATGTGACATGGAATAAATATTTAATAATGGATAGATATATAAGAATAAATAATCATGAACTATTTGATGTTAATATTGACCACAGAAACCATTTAAATAAAATAATACATAAATAAATGTAGTAGGTATCTTTTAATATTTTCTTCCTCACCAATGTTCACCAATTTCATAAATAACTAGCTCCCAGTTAAATCCATAGGAGAAACCTCCTAAGAAAAAATAGTTTGTTACTTTAAAATGAAGTAAAATTACCCAATGCATTAGACAGATATATAGGTCTCCCACATCATGTAATATATATTAGGATCACCCATCATTATCAGTTATATCATGATAACCCATTATAATGCATAATTTACATATACTATAGAAAAATATAAATATTGGAATCTTGTATTTTCATCACAAAACTTTTAAAAACAACTAACATTACATTATACCTTGATTTATGCATGGAGGAGAAATAGGTTTCAGGATAACCTCTTTAAAAAATTCATCATAATTAAACCAATGAATGAATACATACCAAATCAAAATAATATATTAGTAGATAATCACATGACTCATTAAAGGATGTTTTAATATATGAAAATACCTTTAAAATGATATTTAAATCAGTTCATTAAAAAATGGGAAACCCATTTTCATTCAGAACCATTGAAATATAAAAATTAAAACAATATTATGAAATGAATTTTATTCAAAACTAAAAATAAAAAATTTTAAATTATGCTTCAAATTAAGGAATATATATCAAAATAGGAAATTTTATTTGTGTAGTTTATATTAAATAAATAATTCTATTCATAACTTTCGTAAAACGTTCCTCATTATGAAAATGACAGAAATATTATTAGTAAATATTTTTATAAAAATTAATAAATAGAAAAACCATTTTTATTGAATCATTTAAAAATAAAAATATTCTTTAGAGAAAATTTATGGCATGTAATGGAATGAATCATGACAAAATAGAAAATCAATGTTGGGTATCCGTAAAAACATTACTCCAGTCTTTTGAGTATTTAGAGAGAGAAAAATGAATAGAATACATGTTATTTTGATATAGAAATTGTTTGGAATATATTATACGGATATTAATATAAAAAAATATGTTAATTACCCCAATAAAAAATGAAACATAAATAGTCTTAACAAACGATGAGATTGTGAAAAAACCCTCAATGCTTTGGAATCTTTGGAATAAAAAACCCAATGAAAGAAATAACATTAAATAAAACATAAAATTCCTTGAATATAAATGAATTTATTTTATATAATATAAAAGGGGATATATATACACCATATTAATGAAAAAAGTGGTGAATACGACTTATGCCTCACGGAAACAAAAGTGGGACAATAAACCCTTAAAAAGATCATAAAATTAGAGCAACAATTAATCAATGAATTTATTTTTTGTTAAAAATTTATATAAACATAAAAAATGTGAAAAGTAAATATAAATTAATCAAATTCCCTTAAAACATAATCTTGGTTTAATAGACCCAATTAATAAGTCATATAAACCAATGAAAAGAAATTTTGTTATGAAATACCTTACCTCGAGTCTAGAATTTATATGTATGTCCTCTGAATCCTACATAATAGACATATTTTAAATATTTAAATGTGTAATAGATTTCTTAATTTTTATTAATTTATATTAAAATCATTTATTTCATTTATTTCAATGAAATATTTAACTACTTAATTAGTCAATTTCATTCTATGTGTTTTAAGGAATTTTATTTCTTAATTTCCAAATGAATCTGGTTGGTTGATCATGGTAAAATGGGTTATTATTCCCTTATCTCAAAAATAAAAATAATTACATATTTAATAATTTTATATATAAAATAAAAATTTTATAACCTTCTATGAAAAGAGTACATAATAAATGAATAACATCTCTTTGTGGAGATGGTAATCCACACATACACACAAATGACGTTATAATTTTTCATAAAATGGAAGCATAAGAAAAGAAATGATTTATGACATTTATAGAGTTATTAGAAATTAATAAATACCATATATATACATTAAATATATCCATATAAACTACCATGAGAGGTAGTGATGGAAAATGAATCATTTTTCTTAGTGGAGGTGATAGTCCACATATACTTGTAATCAATGTTTTTGTTTCCCATTTTATAGAAAAAAGAGTGAATACGATTGTGAAATTAATATAATAACATAAAATTATATGTTATATTCTTATTATTTTTATCATTAAAAGGTTTGGATATAATTTAAAGAGATGTAAGATTAAGTGAAATTAAAATTCCTGGTTTGGACGATTACCTCCTCTTTGAGGAGCCTCTTTTGGATCTCTCCTTAAAGACCGTGGGGATGATATTTTGGGGATACCAACACATCTATAACTTGTATAAGAATGTTTATAAGATTTTTTTAGTCTCATTATAAGATAATATCACAATGTTAGGTTATGAATATAGTACCAGTAGGGTCATTTTATAAGAGAGGAGAGGGTCACCCTTGGAGTTTGTTAAATTATTAAATTAATAAAATTTAATTTTCATGTTCAAGATGATATATATTCATATATTCAGAACATATAATAAATATAAGTGTAAATATTTTCATCAAATAATATTTATATAGGTTAACATGATTTTTAACCCCTATCACTTATTTTAAACCTCTCACAAACCCTTTTAACCATTACCGTTATAATATTTTTTTACCCTTTAGGGTGCAAGAATGGTACTATATAAAGAAAATTGACCCAAAAATTTAAAATACCTAATATTTTCGACCCTAATCCACAAAAATGGCCATAAATAATATTTTTATTAATTGAAATCATTAAAAGAATTATATAACCTAATATACCATTTGAGTTATTTTTGGGACAATTCACAATGTTTTAATATACTGATGTAAAGATAATAATGTAATTAAAAATTATTTTTTTAAATCATACTTTATATATGTCTAAAAAATTCTTGGTACACAATAATTCATCTAGATTTTATTAATTTTAATGTATTCATTTACTTTATTTTATTATTACTTGAACACACACAATATTGACATTACATAACCATTTAAGGAAATTATTCCGTCACTAAAAAAATAATATAAATAACAATGATAGAAAAATAAGTAAAATTTCACATAACTATTTTACCTAAAAATAACCTCCTTTTAACCGTATATATAAATATTATAGTTTTTAAAACAAAGAGAGTGACAATTTGGATAAATTCTTTACAAAAAATAATACTAAAGTCACTAACCAAGAATAATGGAACATGGATTTCATATATTTGAATATTGGATTTGAATGGGTGAAATAAAATCATACAATTGAAATAATATGGGTTAAAATTATATTTATAAATCCTCATAAAATTATCATTAATCATAATTAGTTGATTTACCCTTATCATGGTGACAACAATTTACCATAGTTTTTATTCATAATTACAAAAAATAAATTTGACATATTTAATATAGATAGACATTCTAATTCTAAATCTTGAATACATTTTATCAAATATAATACCTATAAGTGGGATACATTATTTTTTATATAATAAAAAAAACATGAGAAAAACGTTTTTCCTAAAAGATGTAATTTTAAGTATAATTTTCTTATACCATAAGTAAGCATAATGTCAATTAAAATGAAATTAAAAGGATTATTTTTATTAAAATGAACTAATGCCTAAATGACCCAAAGGCCTTAATTTTTATTGATTTCTGATAACCCCCCTTTCAAGAGATGAGTGGGAACCCTTACAAGGCTCGTAGGCTCAGAGATTACAAGGCCCATTGGCTTAGGAGATTACATGATCTGAAGGTCTTAGGGAATTCAACCAGAATATCTACAAGGAACTGCCCTTCCCCAACATCTGTGTCATGATAGTAGCTCTCCACCTTTTCATGGCTATCTGGCTAGGCTTCTCATGAAATCACATGCTGGTACCGATGGCATAACCATACCCTCTCATTCTGACAATCCATTTGGTTCTGCTCTGGTGAGTACACATGCTCTGAATCCTTATCTCGGGCTGATCATTTTTTGTAGTGTGTCTGGGGCAACTACATGTGGCCCGAAGGCCTTGAGGTGGCCCAAGAGCATTAAAGGTGTCCAGAAAGCCCTACTGACCGAAGGCCTGGGTGGCCCGAAACCCTTTAGGGCTCCAAGCCCAAACCGGTGGCTCAAGGTGAATAGTTCCAATGACTAAAAAACTGAATAGTACCTGCTACAGTAACTGCTACAGTGTCTGCTACCGTACCTGTACAGTGTACAATTCTTCTACAGTACCCGCACAGTGTATAGTACTGCTACAGTGCTTACTACAGTACTGCTACAGTGACCCGGAAATATTCCTCTACAAGATATGTTTATGAAAAGTTTAGGAAATAAATTATTTTTATCAAATATAACTTCTGAAATTAGTAAAAATTTAAATATAATAATCTCTTAAAAAAGAAATAAAAAACATTTTTGAAGAAGGCATATTTTGATCATTTAATGAATTTACTTAAACTTGGGTTCTTATTTCCAAATAATATATCAATAAATTTTTATTAAGTCGGAAAATTATATATATATATATATATATATTTCAAAGAAAATTTTCCTATTCATACATGCATATTATGTGACGACCCAATGTTTTATCAAATGAATTACCTTCTTATAATTATATCTTAGAGTATATTCATATAATATTATATATAGAACCCAATACAAACCATATAAATGAAAAAAGGGTAAAATAAATGGTATCTCTAGAGGTTAGAGAACATATACTGATGAAATAGTAATTTGACCTTCTGAATAGTAATGTGATACTTATGAATAGAAAACTAGACAATTGAATAGTAACCTCACAAATGAAAGTATAAATAAAATTTATCGATAGTATAAGTGAAAATATGATATAAATAAAATATATTATAATAAGTAAATATTTTAAAAATTATTAATTAAGTGTTTGTATTTTTGTAAGTAATATATATTTAATTAAAATTTTATGATTAATTTAATAATTTAAAATAAAATTTATTTTCATAAAATATATTCATATATAAGTATTTTTATTACTTATGATTATATGATAATTTTAATATAAGGTAATTAATTTTAAAATTGTTAGAAAAGGAGTTTTAATGTTAAAATTTGTATTTTTCATGTAAATTATGATTTTAAGTAAAAATTAAATTTCTCATATATATGAAATTAATTTCATAAAATGTTTTTCATTTTTTAATTCTAAATATTGAAAAATGGTTGGGGTGAATTTGTGGAATTTTTTAAAATACCTGAATTTTTGTTGAATAGTAAAATACGATAATTTATGATAAATACTAAATAAAAGAATTTAGGCATCATGCTTGAGTCATGGTTGATGTAAATGACCATTGGTTAAAACACACATGCTATATATACTATTTTTAGTCACATGGATCAATATTATTCATAGTCTTGAGTAAAAATAATAATCTAATGATTAAAATAATGAGAAACCCCTTCTCTCCACCACTATAAATATCACCCATCATTTCCTCTTCTGTTCAATCCAATCAAGACTTTTTCCTTTTCTAAATTCTACTAAAATATTCTCCAAAGACCATATCACACGTCTAATAGCCTTTGGTCTCCTATAAATACCAAATCACCTCCCCTAAAGAGCTTCTCAAGGAATATATATTCTAGAGGTAAAATCCACTTTTTCATTTATTTTATTTTATTTCAAGTTCATTTATTTATTTTTCTTTCATCACCTCATTTCTACCAAATTATATGATAACTGCATTACCATACATGAACTTTAACTTTTTAAAGATAATGGAATTATTCATCATCATCTCCTCTTTCCCATGCTTTTATATTAGAAATGAAAACACCATCCTAGATATGTTAATTTATCACATTCAACGATGACGAGTTTTAAAGATCTATTACCGTATTCAATTATGGTCATGAAATAGTTTTTTATGGTTTAAACATGATATAATAAATGTATTATATCTAATTTAATGTTCTGGAATCTGGTGTACATATGATATTAATTTATAAATAAAAATGTGTTCAATGTGATAAAAAAGACACCATTTAACCAAAACAGTTATCATTAATATTTTATATAATGATTCATCTTCACTCAAAAACAAAAAAATGAACTGTATAACCCTGTAATATTAATAATGTTCACTAAAAACATAAAAAATCAATTCTTCACAACCATTCTCATCTTACATGTTTATCATTGCATGTATATAAGTAAACCAATCCTGAAAACCAAGGAAACAAACACTCTCAATCAATGAAATTGAATTTCGTAACCCATCAAAAAGACTATGAATGAACATAATATGGTTATAATAAATAGATTATATGAATAATATTTTATTTACATATTAATTAATTAATTTAATTAGGTTATCCATGAAATTAATATCACGTGAAGGACACCATCTGACTTAAGGTAAGGGATTCAACCCAAACTACCATTATTCCTTCGGGTTTCTCTATCTTTCTTTTTACCAAAAAAAATATATCTTCTTTTTTATGGAAATATTCTAAATTATATGTATATTATCTATAATTATGTATCAATATCCATTCATGATCCTCTTTTGGGGATATAAATGTTTTTAAATGGTTCCCTCCTAAATAATTCATGAAATGAAAACCTGTTTTAAGGGAACGTTGTGAATTTTTACCAATTTTCAATTACACTATATAATATATTTTAATCAACCATTGTTTTTAAAAAATAATTATTTTTATTACTAAAACCTTCCTGTTTCACTTCTAGTTTTATATAAAGGAATATTACCTTTTCGATTTTAAATGATATTTATTTTTTTCCTTAAAACTGCACTAAAATTTTTTAATGATAAAATTTATTGAATTCCATTTTTTACATGTTATAAATTATATTTGAAATAATTTACCATGATATATACCTATTATCCCATATGTACTTCCACATATGTACTAATTCCGTGCTTTTATGGATAGTTTTAAGATATATCCATTAATTACGCTTCATGACATGATATGCTACCCATTTCTTTCTATGGGTACCTTTATGTTTATGTATTATTGTTTATATATGATTATGTAGGTGGAAAAATATTCATGAACATGTTATGATGGGTGCACCCTTATAGCACTCTAATGCATTGGGTAATCTTAAGTCTAATGAGATTATAGTGCAACGGTCTGGGTGGTTATCCTTGACTCTTGCTTCCATGTGCAATAGTCTTGGTGGTTAACCTTGACTTGTACTCCTATATGTGAAATGTGACTTGATTTGTGCAAAATTAATGTTTTATATTTATTCCACATTACTAGGAATCAATGTTTATATGATCCCATGTTTATATTTAATGATTCTATATCTTCCAGGACTTTTTATATCATGATGTCATGCATTCTATCCCATGTACTATCGCTTGATTCTTATAATTATTCCCTTACTGGACCTTTTTGATCATCCATTTTTTAATTCCATCCCCATGTTATCCTATAAAGATTTATGAGCACAATGGAAGTTAAGATCTCATTATTAAGTTTAATTAAAAAAATGTTTTATTTAGTTCCATGTTTTATGTTTAATGTACCTAGTCATTCAAGAAAGTATACATAACAATCCATGGTTTGAAATATGATGTTTAATTATCCTTAAAATCATCCAATGATATGTGTAAAAAGACAGGGTCTCTATAGTTGGTATCAATGCGTGGTCTAGTTATTTTTGGAGATTAGGAATGGATCACCTTAGTAATAACCTTTGGGATGATACTAAGTGTAAGAAAATATCCCTAAATTTTGGTATGTATAGAGTAAGAGGTTTATCAAGAAAATAAATCCATATTTGGATACAAAAAAAGTGGATGTGGCTCTGGAACATATTTTTCTTGGGGTAAAACCTAAAAACATTTCTTTGAGAAAGATTAAAGTGGGAATTGGTGCACAAAAACCAACCTTTCTACACTCTGGGTTTGTCACTCGTCGGGGATATGCTTTAGTAAATTCATAAGCTTAGTATGAACTATTATTAAAGGAACAAAAAATTCCATATGAATAAATGTGAGGAAACAAATCATGGATAACCTAGATTGAATCCTCTAGAATCACAAGTTAGTATATTCTTCACCTTTATAAGTTTATCATTTTACTCTCAATGTTTCATGTATTCTTACTAGTTATGCATTAAATCCCCCTAATTGTATGTTATTCATTTTACTTAATGGATGGAAATAGAAGAACATGTTCAAAAAATCAATGTGATAGGGAATGTGAAGATTTCCTTAATGATATTCCAACTATAATGGGAATGGGTGGTCAAAAATTTAGGAAAGTACATTCCAAGAGGGATCATGTTATGAATAATAACTCGAATAATGGGGAATTCCCTCTACCTCCATGGAAATAGTGATTTTTCATTGAATACTTTAAGTGGAAAAGGCATCCAATGTTTTGTGGATCTTCTGATCCCCTCCTTGGAGAATAGTTGATTAACTCCATAGAAAAGTTATTCTCAATCCTCTAGTGCTCAGAAGAAGTGAAATTCATGATGGTGGACTATCATTTTGATGGGGAAGATGTTTAGAGGCAGACTATGATCAAGAATATGAAGTCATAGGGCGAAATTGATTTCATGGATTGGGATGAATCCAAGAATATGTTTTTCAATAAATATTTATCCAGAACCCTCCGTCTCAATATGTAAATAGTGTTCTTAAAACTTAAGAATAAGGAAGACAATTAAATCGGGGTGAATGAAGAAAACATCACAAGGCTTGAAATATAGGCCTCTAACTTTGTCATGAACACAGATATCAATGTAGATCCATTCTTAAGAGGAAAAAAGTCATGTCTACAAAAGGCGTTGGTGATTCATGAGTCTGATAGTTTTGAGGAGATTATATTTTGTTCCTTCATTGTTGAAATAGATATTGGTGACTCCTAATGATCTCATTGTCCTGGTGAAAAAAAAAAGTAAAAAATAGAGTCTAATATGGGTGGTTTAACAAATAAATACCATGAAGGAAAGAATAGAAAACATCCCATGCGTCAAAATTGTGGGAAGAAGAAACATGGAAACTATTTAAAGGGAACCAATAATTTCTTCAAATGTAGAGTAATGAGACATCATGATAAAAACTAGTGAAGGGATATGAAGAATCCCACTAACATGGGAGAAGAAATGAAGGTACAGATGAACACTCATCCTGTAGTGCAGTTTTACAACTGTAAGAAACATGAAAATTTTGAAAACAATTTCCCCAAGCCAAGGGTTGTAAGAGGAAATCAACAAAAACCTCCAAGACAACAAGGAAGGGATTATTCTTTCTCTACTGCTGAGTTGGAGGCAGAAAATTATGTGATGATACATATTCTAGTCTTTAGTTTAATAATAGTGAACATACTATTTGATTTTGGTTCTATGAATTCTTTTATTTGTTTTTGTTTTAGTATTACAATTCAAACCACACCTCTAAATTTAGAGTTTGAGTTATCTATGAGAATATAGAATGGGAAAATTATTGTTTCCAATGTTTATAACTCCTCCCTGGTTAACGTTTTTTGATAGAAGCTCCCAGAAAATCATTTCATAATTAGTTTAGTAGAGTTCGATGTTATTTTTGGAATGGATTGGATATCCTTATAAAAAGAAAACATCAAATATTTGGAAAGAGATATCACTCTTCACATCTCATGGAATTCTCCAATTCTTAACTAGTGTAAGGATGAAAATGAATCTCATTTTGAATCATTACCTCAAGTGTGGATATTAATACCTTATGAGAAAGCATGTCTATCTCCAATGATTCTAACAAAGGAGATGATAATTCTTGATGATATTCCCATCATGAGGGATTACACTGATGTATTATATGAATAATGGACTGGTCTTCCTCATAATTTGGAGGTCTAGTTCTAAATTGAACATTTTTTTGGATCTCTCCTATGTCAAAGACACCTTATAGAATGGACACTATTGAGCTGTAAGAGCTGAAAAAACTGTTAGAAGAGAATTTGGAGAAGGGTTTTATATGACTGAGTGCTTTACCATGGCGAACACTTGTCTTATTCTTCAAGAATAATAATTTTTCAATTTTACTATGAATTGATTGTCCTGAGCTCAATAAAATCACTATAAAGAACAAGTATTCCCTACCTTGGATAGATGAATTATTCGATCAGCTTCATTGGGCTTGTTATTTCCCTATGGTGGACCTCCAATTGGAATATAACCAATTTAAGGTGATGAAGGAATATATTACCAAGAATAACTATCAAATGAGGTATAGACACTATGACTTCATAGTGATGCCCTTCAGAGTCACTAATTCTCTGAAAATATTCATGGATTTAATTTATAGAGTCTTTAGAGATTAAATTGAATATTTTGTGTTAGTATTTATCAATTATATTCTAATATAATCTAGGATTAATGAGAAACATGAGGATCATTTGGATAATTTAAGGATGGATTTTCAATGGGAGAATCATTATGAAAAGTACAAAAAATGCGAGTTTCGGATGGAGGAAGTATCATTTTTGGGGCATGTTATCACCAGAAAAGGGATATCTGTAGACCCTTCCCGGAAAAAGGAATTTGTAGAGTGGGATAGACCAATATCTATAATGTAGAATCATACCATCCAAGGTCTATCTAGGTATTACTGATGATTTGTGAAAATTGTTTTATTATTATCAAACCCAATGACCAAGATGACATAGAAGGGTGTCATGTTTTTCTGGACTCAAGACTGTGAGGAATTCTTTAAGGATCTCAAGAAGAGGCTTATCTCTACACCAGTACTCACACTCCCGAAAAGTGTAGAACTCTTTGTAGTGTACAATGATGCTTAAAATGATGGCTTAGGCTATGTGATGATGAAAAATGATAATGTTATTTATTACACATCAAGGAAATAAAAAATCCATGAGAAAAACATTTCCATGCATGATCTAGAGTTAATGTATGTGATATTTTCATTAAAAATAAGGTGGAATTATTTTTATCGGGAAAAGATTGAGATATATACTGATCATAAGAGTCTAAAATATATATTCATACAGAATGAGATTAATATGTTCAAGTGAATATGGTTAGAGCTCATCAAGGATTATGACTGGTCAATCCACTACCATCCTAGTAAGGAAAATAAGGTGGAAGATTATCTAAGTGGAAATGATCCCACATATTTATCAATGATGAGAATTGAAAAGGATATAATCATCTTATATTTGTAGAGAATGTACATAGGAATCATTAAGATAGAACAACATCAATAATTTATCAAATTATTTCTCAACAATCCCTCATGGAGAAAATAAAGGATGCTCAATGAAAAGATGTGGAAATTCTTACAAGGGTGGAATCTTTCAGAAATGGGGAATTATTTGAGTTCAAGAATGACGAGGAAGGATTCGAAATATTTGGTGCGTTATTATATGTACCATCAAATAAATAGATAAATAATGAGATTTTGAATGATGCAAAGAGATCAACCATCTCTATTCATCCAGGGAGCACAAATATATTTCATGATCTCCGAGAAAACCTATGGTGGGACAATAAGAAGAATGAGATTACTGAATATACATAACATTTCCTGGTATGTCAACAAGTGAAGGTAGAAAGACAAAGGTCTAACGTGATGATGAAACCACTATCCATACCAACATGGATGTGGGAGAACATTGCCATGGACTTTGTCACTAGAATTCCAAGGATATCCACAGGAAACAATGCTATATGGGTCACTGTGGATCATCTTACAAAGAGAAATCACTTTTTTTCAATTCGGTTGGATTTACAATTTGGTCAAATTACATGGATATATATCAATGGATTGCTAAGGATTCATGGATTACCACTATCTATTGAATCTAATGTAGATCATAGATTCACCTCAATGTTTTGGAAAATCCTCCAACATGCTCTAATCATGAACTGAACTTTAGTATGGCCTATCATCCTCAATCTAATGGCCAATATGAGTGAACTATTCATACATTGGAATATATGTTGAGAGAAAGTTATATGGATTTTATAAAAGGGTGGGACCAACATCCTACACTCGTAAAATTCTCTTACAATAATAGTTTCCACTCCCACATCCAAATGGCACCATATGAAGTCCTTTAAAGGAAAAGGTGCAAAACATCAACATGTTCAGATGAAGTAAATGAGCACAATCTTCTAGGAGCTGAAATTGTAGAATAAGTGGTGTAGAAGTTGAAAACCATTTAGAAGAACAACAAGGAAGACCAAATTTGATAGAAGAGTAATGCAGACAATCGATGATGGGGCATTGAGTTCAATGATGGAGACATGGTATTCCTCAACATATCCCTATTGAATAAGGACATGATGTTTAGGAAGAAAAGAAAGCTAAGTCCCAAGTATATCGGCCCATTAAAGATTCATGATCTTGTTGGAGATATGAAATATTGACTAGAACTTCCACATAGCATGTACAGAGTACACGATGTCTTCCATGTATCATTCTTAAGAAAGTACAAACTAGATCCTTCATATGTACTGTCTACAGAGGTGGTACAGTAGGGGAATGATCTTTCATATGAGGAGCAGCTGTTGAAGATCATTCACCATAGAGATAATTATCTATGCACTAGGACTCCTCACCTAGTCAAATTACTGTGATGTAACTATAAGTATGAAGCGGAAACATTGGAACTAGAGGAGGAAATGAAGGAAAATTACCCACACCTATTTACGACTTAGAATCTAAAATGAAATTTTGAGGGTTAAATTTCATAAGGGGGGATGAATTTAATAACCCAATGTTTTATCAAAGGAATTAACTTCTTATAATTTTTTCTTGTATTATAATATTATAATATTACATATATAACAAAATAAAAACCTTATAAATGAAGAATAGGCAAAATTAAAGGTATCTCTAGAGGTTTAGAAACATATACCGATGGAATAATAACTTGAACTTTAAAATATCAATGTGACCCTTCTGAATAATAAACCAAAAATTGAATAGTAACATCACTATTGAAAGTATAAATAAATTTGATCCATCTTTTAAGTGAAAATATTATATAAATATAACATATTATAAGTAAGTAAATATTTTAAAAATTAATAATTATGTGTTGTTATTTTTGTAAGTCATGTATATTTAATTATAATTTTATGATCAATTTAATAATTTAAGAGAAAATTTATTTTCCTAAATTTATTCATAAGTAAGTATTTTTATGACATAGGTTTATATGATAATTTTAATAGACCTTAATTAATTTTTTAAGTGCTGAAAAAGTAATTTTATTTTTAAAATTTATATTTTTCATGTAAATTTTGATATTATATAAAAATTAAGTTTCTCATATTAAAAAATTTATTTTCATAAAATTGAGTTCATTTTTTGATTCTACATGTTGAATGAAGATTGGGGTGAATTTTTGGGATTTTTCTAAAATATTTGAATTTTTGGTGAATAGTAAAATATGTTAATTTACGATAAGTAATAAATAAATGAATTTCTACATCATTATTCAGTTAGGGATGATGTAAATGGACTTTGGTTTTACATAACATGTTACATTTTATTTTGTTTCACACTAATCATGACTATTCACAGTTTTGATCCAAAATACTAAACAAATGATTAAAATAATGGGAAACCCCTCCTCTCCTCCACTATAATTATCACCCCGCTTTACCTCTCCTCATCACTTCCCTCAAGCCTTGTTCCTTGACTAAATTCAGATAAATATTTCTCCTAATCCACTTTCCCACATCTATAAGCTTTTGGTCTCTTCAAATGATTAAATCCTCTCCCCTAAAGAGGTTCTCAAGGAAGATATATTCAAGAGGTAAATTCCTATTTTCATTTAATTTATTTTATTTCAAGTTACATTATTTCTTTTTATTAACTCACCTCCATTATTAAAAATGTTTTGATAAAAAAAATTTATACATGTAATTGATTTTTTTATGAAAATGGAATAATTCAACAACATCTCTCTTTTCCCCTTTATTTATAAATGAAATGAAAACGCCATCCAAGATGTGTTAATTTATCACATTCATGGACGATAAGTTTTCATTTTCTCTTACAATATTAAATTATGGCCATGAAAACATTTGCATCATTGAAACGGACTATAATATATGTATTATTTTTAATATAGTTATTGAATCTTTTGTACACATGATATTAATTTATAATGAAATTTTTTTTTGATGTGATAAAAAACTACCATTTAACCAAAATGGTTATCAATATTGTTTTATATAATGATTCACATTCAATCCAAAACAAATTAATTTTATAACCATGTAATATTATTGATGTTCACTAATAATATAAAACTTCAATTTTGGACAACCATTCTCATCTTACATGTTTATCCTTACTTGTATATAACTAAACCAATCATGAAAACCCTAGAAAAAAACGCTCCAAAAAAATGAAATTGAACCTTTTAACCCATGCAAAAGACCATGAATGAACTTAATTATGTTTTAATAAAATAATTACATAAATATAAGGTGTTATAAATATTAATTAATGAATTTAATTTGGTTATCCATTACATTATGATCAAGTGAAGGACCCCATCAGACATAGGGTAAGGGATTCAACCAGAACCTCTATTATTCCTTCGGGATGCATTATCTTTCTTTTTACGCAAATGAATTTATAAGTTATTTGTATATAAATATTATTAATTATATGTCTATAATCCTAAATCATGTATCAATATCTATTCATCACTCTTTTTTTGGGATATACATGTTTTTAAATGTCCCCAACCTCAATACTTCCTGAAAAGAAAACCTGTTTCAAGGGACCTTTCTGAATTTTTAACCATTTCAAGGAAACTAAATAATCTGTTTTAAGAGACCATTGTTTTTATGAAATTAGTATTTTTTTTATGAGTAACTTCTTTTCTCAATTATGGGTTTATATAAATCATTATGCCTATTTTGATTTTAAATGTACTTTAGTGTTTTCCATAAAATCCCCCTAAAATGTTTTCATGATAAAATTTCGTAAATACAATTTTTACATGTTATAACTTTTGTTTGACATATATTACCATAATATATGCCAATTTTAACTTATTAATGTCCATTAATGTTTTAATTCATTTACTTCATGGACCCTTGTATGATACATCCATTAATTATGTTGTATGACATGATATGATACCCATATATTTCCATGGGTACCCTTATGCTTATGTATGATTATGTATGTCTAAGGCATATTCATAAACATGTACTGATGGGTGTGACTGGATAGTGCTCCATTTTATTGGGTAATTTTTAGTCTCCTTTGATGTTATGTGCTACTGTCTAGATGGTTAGCCTTCACTCGTGCTACCATGTGCAGCAGTCTTGGTGATTAACCTTGACTTGTACTCACATATGTGAAACAAGCCTTAAATAATGATAAATTCATGGTTTGTGTTTCTAACTCATTACTATGAATCCTCATTTATATGATACCATGTTTATATGTTAGGATTATATATATTACATGCTTTTTTATACCATGATGTCAAGCCTTCTATCCCATATGCTAAAGCATTATTCTTATAATTATTCCCTTTCTGGGAATTTTAGATCATCCCTTTTTCATGCCTTCCCCAGGTTATCCTATAAATATGTATGAGAATAATGGATGTTAAGATCTCATTATGAAGTTTAAAAAAAGAAATTTTTTATTTATTTCCATGTTTTTAGTTTTATGTACCTAGTCTTCGAGGATAATAGACATCACGACCCTTGGATTGTAATACGATTTTTCATTATGCTTAAAATCATGTAGTGATATGTGTTAAGGATATGGTTTCTATATATTTTATGTCTAGGTTATAATGGTCGTATTTAAATAATAATAATTCTTATCCATTAATGATCAATGTTAAGTGTCTTATACTCTATAAAAATTATTCTTATTTTAGAGATTTCAGGGTTATACTTTCTCACCCACACTAATAAATTGTATCCTCAAAATTTTATCTTAATCTTGGTAAATCAAGTGTTTAAAATTTTAAAATATCTTTGTTGAAAACAAAGATCATATAAAATATTAGTAAATGTTCCTTTGATAAAGTTATGTGGGAAATGTAAATGTTACCTAAAATTACACATAATGAGTTTCCTAGATAAGGATAACATTAACACTAGTGAAAATATGGACATTGAGTAGAAAAGTAATTTGTAAATAATGATGGTGAGTGATAGATATGATTTATCATATGAAATTTAATTATCAAGTTAAAGTTAATGAACACATACCCATAAATCAATAATTTATTAAGAATACAATCAATTCATTATAAACAATGGTTTTATGATAACATTTTTAATTTTAGATGCTTTTAAAATGGTTGATGAATTCATTTACCCAGTATACAATGAATATAAATAAGTATACTTACATTATTTTCTTAAGATCAATAAATGAAATTTATTTATTTGGTCACATGTTTCAATCAGTTTCCTCCTTTATTTAATCTTTTAATGAAAATAATGTGTATCAATGATTAATATTTATTATTCCTAAAGAATTAAATTCAAATATATCATAAAATAATCAAAAGTATAAAAATATAATCCTTATATATTTTCTAATATCAAAATGGCTAACATAGGGTAACAAATAAACTTTCATATAAAAAATATACATTTAACTCCAAAATTTACATAAAAACACTGAAGGATCTACATAGTTTATTCTGTAAATAATTAACTGTATATAGAAAAAAAAACCTCAATAACCTCCACAATAAAATTTTTTTTAACCTCAACTGTAATCTCAAAGCTTTCTGCTTTCATATCTAACAATATAATATCATTATTTCAAATAATCCTTCACATCAAAATACATAATACACATAAGGGTTACTTGTACCTCAATGTAGTAAAACATATCAAAAAATAACATTGATCATGTGTGTCTATAACTTTGGACTTTTGATCAACCTTAAAATTATCCAATAATGTTTTTTCTACAAATTCAATGAATCTGATTTTTTCTATATTTTAGACCATACTGACATAACGAATAAGAGTCTTATGGCTTCACTGGTTCAATCCTTTATGGATGATCCTTCCAAGGATCATTATGATTCAGGTACCCTAACCATTCCCATTTCTTCTTCTAAAAGGTAGTAGGAGAAGTATATTATCCAAAACATTGCAAATAATTTTAGAAGATCCACTACGAAAAAGGGCGTAGGGAACATGAAAAAGGGATTTATAACTCCAAATTCAGGTCTAAATGAATATTTATTTTTAGGATTATTAGGGTATTTTCAACTCGGACCTGTTTAATATTTTAAAAATAATGATTATGACTCATTGCACATTTATTTTTACTATTGTTGTGCCCAAAATTAATTCTTCCTCTTAGTACTCTCATTTTTGTCAGTACAACTATTATTTTATAGGCATGAGAAAAAACATATCCTATGTTGAATCTATTTTTATCTTCTCAAACTCCTATTTAAATAATATTAATGTTTTTAATGTTTTTGAGAAAGTATTTACATGTTACTTTATTATTAATGGCTCACTTTTTATTGTTCTTCTATTTATGAAAAGAATATATTCCAATATAAGAGGCATCTTGTGAATGAACTGACCTTTTTAGGAACTAATATTCAAATCCATTTGTTTATGATTGGGTAATTTAATAAAAATTCTTTCCTCAAGTGAGAAAATTGGTCCATCTCATGATTCTATTTTCATGAGAGAGATTAAGACTTTTATTGAAGACAAAAACCATGTTGAAATTAGTCTTAATGGTGCAAAATATACTTGGTATAGAAGGAATTATAATTAGTTGGTCTCCTACAAGTTGTATAGATCTTTCACAAATAAAATATATTCAGATAAATGGTACACCATCTCCAACAACACCCTTCACAACATTAACTCCAATAATCATATTATTCTGGTCAATATCTCCACCAATAACATGAAAGCCCCCTTTCAGGTTTAATAATGCATGGTTCTCTAACAATGAATCTACTTGTATCATAAAAAATTTCTGGTCTTCTATGATGCACTACAATGTTGCCTTTACTTGTTCTATTATGATAAAATAACTTAACCAGAATCTCAAAGGTTGGTGTAGTTGTAAATCCAAAATTTTGAAATTGAAATCCTTCTTCTTGACGATGAACTTAACTAACTTCAAAAAAACACTAGATCTGATTTCACCATTGAACCGAATCAAGAAATAACATTTATGTAAATCTAAACTCTTTGGTCACCATTAAAGATAACATGTGGAAACAATCTTTCAAATTCTAATGGTTATCAAATAGAGACAAGAATATTGTGTTCTAAAACTCTCTGCAAAGAGTCGTGAAAGCATGCAGATCATTTACCATTTTAAAATATGTGGACAACCTTTTTGACAATGAGGATGATATTGATAATCATATTGTCTCTTATATTGAAACTATTTTCAATGGCCCTGACACCAAAAATGAGCTTTTACCAATGGTTATTCTTGTGGGGTCAATGCTGAAGATAACACCTTTCCTTTAATAATTCCTCTTTATCATGAGATTAAAGACATTACCTTTGGTTTTAATCATGGTAGTGTTTTGGGTCCTAATGTCTTTAATAATGGTTTCTATCAGCATTATTGGGATGTCATCCAATATGATATTTTCAAACTTTTCAATTATTTCTTTTTGAATGGTGTCCTTCCCCATGGACTAAATTCAGAATTTCATTCCTTCATTACCAATGTGGAAAATTCTTCTGAGATTCATCTGTTTAGGCCCATTTCTCTAATTAAAACCCTTTATAAAATCATTACTAAACATATTTCAAATGGGATTTCAACTATCACAAACGAAATAGTCTCCTAAAACCAATTTGGATTTTTCATGGGTAGATCCATTCAAAATTTCATTTGTCTTGCCTCTGAGTGCATCAAAACCTAAAAAATCTAAAATGGATGGTAATATTTCCATTAAACTTGACATTAAAAAATATGTTGATACCATTTATTGAAGTTTTATTTTCAAGGTCTACAATGTTTTGGTATTAACGATTACTTTATAACTACAATCAAAAACCTATTCAACATGGCCTCTATTTCCATTCCAGTTAATGGTTTTCCCACAAGCTATTCCAAATTCAATAAAAGTGTTCTACAAGGCTACTCCCTCTTTGCTATTTTTTTATCTTTTGCAAGATAATAATAGTTTCTTTCTCACTATTCTTGTGGACCATAACATGTATAAACCCATACATGTTTCTAGGAATGTGAATTCTCCCACGCACCTATTATAGGCATATGACATCATCCCTTTCTTATAAAATGATAAAAGGAATAATCAAATCCTCAAAAGCGCTCCCTATCATTATGAATATGTTTCGGGTCAAGCCATTAGTTGGAACAAGACATCTATTTTATTTTGGATAAACTTTCTTATTAATATTAAATGTAATATTTTCAGAAATTTAGGCATAAAAGATGGTTATTTTCCTTTTACATATCTTGGTGTTTCTAATTTTTGGCGAAGAACCATGTCTTGTTTCTTTTCAACAAATGTTGACCATGTTTTGAATCAATTCCCCTCTTGGAAATTTAAATATCTATACGTGGACAACAAAATATATCTTGTCAAATATGATATTGTTTCTAAAATGGTTTATTCTATGATTGTTTATAAATGGCCTGCTGGTCTTATCCAAAAAATGAATTATTCAATCATAAATTTTGTATGGACATGTAAGAATTTTGAAATTAATCTTATGAATGTCCCTTGGTCGACATGTTGCAAACCTATCAATAAAGGTTGTCCTAGCATAAAAAATATTAGGTTTTTTGATGAGGACCATCAAACCAAAGTCACCTAGAATCTTCTTTATAATGAATCTAACTCTATAATTTTTCACAAAAATAGATTTTTTGATAAACTAAAGAAATGTAACTTGAATTTCCTTAGCTCTTATATCTGTCTATCCATTAAAAAATCATACTTCAGTATTATAGCCAACTCTTGATGGATGGTTTCTAGAGATTCCTCCATGAATTTATGGTGGGAAAACTAGACAGGTACTGTCTTAATATCTATGATTCCTTCTAATCAATTTCTTGAGATTACCAATTTTCAATTATATATATTCTAAATTCCCAAAATGATCATCTCCTTAACACTATTTTGCATGTCCTTTACAACTACCCCTTTTCTAACACGGATGAATTTTTAAATTGTTAGCTTACTCACAATGTCTTTAATTACTCAATTTTATCTATAAACCTTATTTCTTAACTCGTAAATTGTTTTTGGTTTGATAATTTTTTTGAAAAACCATGGAAAAATTCTTCAAGATTCACACTTACATGGAATCGTTCTCAGAAGAGGGTTCACAAAGACAAGTGCCTTCATTATTTTGGTATTCAACTTTTCCCTAAATGTCACCCCTGTAATCAACACAGAACAGATGATAATCATCTCACCCTTTTCTGTGCCACTTCTTCTGCACTTTAGAACTAATTTTTTTAGATTTTTGATTATATATGGTTGATTCTGGACTCTATCAACTCTCAACTATAGAGACATGTGGATATAAAAAACACTCAGTAAATTTTGAACCTTTTTCCTTACTGTCATTGCTGATCTTCATCATGTGGTCTATTATGATAGAAATTTTATTCTTCATAATAGAATATCATTCATCCTTAATGAAGGTCTTATGTGGATCCTTATTCCCATTAGTGAAGTTTTATCATTGTAAAAGGTCCATTGTAGAAACATTATGAATGAATTTGTGATTCTAGAGCATCTTTATATTGATGGAATTTTTTCCATCCTCAATGCACTATTGATGTGTTCTGGAAAGAACCTTTTCATGTTGGATTAATGTAAATGTGGATAGTTCCTCCAATGGAAATTTGGGTCCTGCATGTAGTGGAACTCTATTTAGGAATCATCATGGGATGAACCTCAAATGCTTTTTTAGAAGTTTTGGCATCAACTATTCTCAGGAGGCTGAAGTGATGAGTATTATTCATGATATTTCATTCATAAAAGACTATGGATAGAAAAATCTCTAAATTGAAAGTGATTTGAATACCATTCTTCATGTGATTTGGAATGGTTTGACTCATCTTATGTGGCGATTACTACCTGTTGGATGGACTACCTCTGCTCAGTTCTCGACATCAACTACATCATCACACATATATTTTTTGATGAAAATATGGTTGAGGATGGCCTTTACAATAAGGGAGTAAATTAAAACATTACCTGGCTTGTTGATCTCCCCATATATTTACTTCATTTTCATTATAAGGTCTGTAATATGATTCCATCTTTTAGACTCATGTAACCTCTTTTCTTTTTGTAATAAATTTTCTTTGGTCTTGGTCCAAGGGACCACATTATTCAAAAAAAAACATCAACCTTAAACTTATAATCCCATGATGGTATCCATAACTATTATGTTAACCTCAAATGGAAAAATCCTAATCTACAAATTTATCTACAACATAATCTACAACTAAATATAATATCCCTAAACTTACACTCATGGATTTCCCACTAAAAATATAATCATTATATTTTTGAAATTGATACCAATTAATGTGACCCAATTTTATCCATAAAAAACACACAACATCAAATATAAATATAGGATCACATACATACGCAAGGAAATTTTATGTTTAAATTTTTAGATAAGTTGGAAAAACACATAGATAATAATAACTATGTATATAACTAATCATTTTCCCACTATACCAAGCTCTTCATATTCCACATTACACCTATAATGGTTCAGACCTTCTGAAATATTAATTCTCTATAATTCTAGTGGTGGATGTGTCTAGGGGAGGTTTCGAGGTAGTTAAAGGGGATAAGGTGGGGGGTCTTGGTGATGAAAAATATAATTGATAATATATATGTGTTTTAGATCATGCGGTTGTGTTATCATGTTGGATACAGTAGCATAAAGAGAATGGATATGATTTAAGAACTTCGAAGGAGGTGTTTTGGTGAAACATCCATATTTTTAATGGATATCCCATGTAAGGGGGAGGTGGTGTAGGGAATTGAAAAGTAGTGTAATATAGTATACAAACATGGTTTAGGTGATTAGGGTTTAGTTTTTTGAAATGTTTTCATTTACTGAATTGATGAGGCATAGAGAGAAGATTCTGCGTAGAGGTGAGTGTGACCAAAATTCATTGCATCATAGGGTGGAAAATTAGGTTTAGAGTCTTAGGTGTACTTTTTAGGGTTTCTAATATTTCATGGTGGCTATTCTATAGAGTTTCACTATGAAATAGAATCCTACTCAGTTGTTGTGGGTATGTGGCATAGTGGATTTGGTTGTATTTTTGTCCCCTATCATGTTTTCAGATCAGTTTCATAAGGATATCCATAAATATTACTGCCTATTTCACTAGAACCAATAAGTCATGGTACCTTGAACTTTGTTCTGATACCTTTCACTATGACATGTATTGGGGAATTTTCATTATTCATATGGTGTGATGGAAGTGGCTTCTCTATGGTGTTTCGTTTTGCATACTACCCATGAATTCTTAAATCCCTTCAACCCATACCAATTTTTTTTCCTATCCTGTTGTTTATTATGAAACCCATGTAAAACATTTGGAGTACTTTAAACCTCATTATGTTTCTTTCATATCAATTCCTGTTTGATTTATCCCTGATGGATTCAGTGAGTTCCCCTATTTTCCTCCCCATATTTAGTATACAATTGTTCATCTCGGAAGGGTTTCTATTAAGATAAATCTTTGGTTTTTGTGTTTTTGAGTTATAGGATGATCTTATTTTTGTGTTCTTTGTGGGAAATGGTGTTTTGTTACTTGGTGGTTTCCTTCCTCTTGCTTCAACATTGTGTAAAAGATTTGAAAGCTCTATTTGAGGTAGGGGATCATTCGTTTCACAGGTAGTTTCATAATTTAGTAGGAATTATTATCTTCTTTTTATATTTTTTAGATATTATATAAATAATAATAATAATAAATAATTAGTTTAATTTAAATTTTTTTGTTTACTGGAAGGAAATATCATGTTTTAATTGTTTAATATTTTGTTTTGAGACTATTATTGCTATATATGCCAACGAATACCATGTATATTGGGAGTCATTGTTTTTAATGGGATTTTTTGTGTTTACGAAAAAATTGTTGTGTGATTTGTTTATATCTCCTAGAATAACTGGATACACACTTAAATATGACTATAACATTATCTACACATAGAAATTATGGCTTCTGTGAGAATTCCCATGAATAAAGAAGTCAGAGTTATGTGAAGACCCTTGATTAAATATGAAATAAGTCCTGTGTTTTCTTCTATTTAATTGTGATGTTTGGTGGTGATGGTTGAATGTGAGGTGTTGAGTGGTAATGAATTTTTTCTTTGGGGTTGATGTGATGAGTTGTGTGGTAGTGATATGGGGAGGTTGTGATGGAATGTGGGGTTGATGTGTGGGTTGAGATGAGGAGGTGGATGAGGCAATGTGATGGTTGGAGTGTGGGATAGTTTTCATGGGGAGGATGATTTTCTTTGTGTTGTGTGGTGTTTTTATAGATTTATATATATTAATGGAATTTAATTGAAAATGATGAATTCAAATGGCATGGTTTGAATGATTAATGAATTAAATTATTAAACTTATATTTTTTGTTAAATGTAGTTGATGTTTAATGTTAGAAAAAATTGGATGGTTAATTGAACTATATTGTATTGTGAAACATATAAAATGAATCTAATTGAGAAAAATATGATATATATCTTATGTACTATGGCTTGATGTTTGGTGTTGTGTATTTAGTGGTGGCAGTGAAAGTGGTGTTGTTGTGAGAATGGAGAGATGGATTCCATATCTTCCCCAATCACTACTCTACGAAATTTTGAAATGTATAGGATATAATGGCTAGAACAAAAAAGTGACATGTGGTGATGTTTTATGAGGTGTTATATGGAGGGGATCATTCATGTTAGTAGGAGGGAATGAGGTTTATGTTCTCCATTTTTATGATACCGTACTATTTTGGTTATAATTGTGATGTTATTTAATTTCATAGTTGTCTTTGGATGAGATGTGTTGGGGCAGTTGTCTTTGAGATAGACATGATTTCATGTGATTTCATAGGTGTCTTTAGGTGAGATGTGATGAGATGGACCAGTTGTGTTTGAGAGACATGCAATGTGATGTGATGGCCCAATCATCTTTGGAAAATTATGAAGTAATGTAATGTCCTCAGCGTCATTAGGTGAGATGTGGCGGCCTAGTTACCATCAAGTGATATATAATGTGATGTAAAGGATGAGGAGTGTTTAGTAAGGGTTACTATATGGAAGATACATGATTTCCTAAACATACAAAAATAGGGTGTGAGAGAGTTAAATCATTAGGAAGGTGGTGTTGGGTGGATTTTTATTGATATGATTCTTATTATGTTATTCTACTTTGATGCATTATTTGGTGAGTGTATTTTTGTGACGATTATTATTTCGATCAAGGGGTGGTGGGACCGACGCACCTGATGGTCAATCTTATGGAGCACTGAGTTCCGCTCAATCGCTCAGGTCAGGTATATCGGTCTTCATTTTCAAACACTCAATGGTTCCATATCCAATGATCCATGGACCTTATTTCCAAAGGTAGGAATTCACTAGACGATTCAGCCAGCAATGCTTAAGAACTCACATTGGTTGGGAGGATGGGTAGTCGGGTTCATCGCACCCTTTTGGGGGGAATTATTGCATGTTCTGGGACTCTCTTATAGATTTAAGACGTATTCATATGTTCACAAATCTTTGGTTTATACCCAAGCAAAGTATCCACGGATAACTCCTAGTTGGAAATGGTTAGCTGAACGCAGGGATTCAGAATCATTTAAGCCTGAGGTTTTCCATCCCTCATTAGATTAATGACTCCGAGGAGTTTAGAATCATTGAGAGGGCACTGGTTTGAAGCCTCATAATTGGGCGCTCTGGAGTTTATTGTCATCCAGGGGGGACTGAAAACGACTTCAGCATTTGGATCGAACCCGTGATATGGGCTTCCAACGTATCCTCATGAGAGGAATAATAATCCATGTAGTTCGGTGCCACTTGACGAGACACATCACCTTTTAAGGTCGTGCGACAAGGACCCAACCGTACAGTTTAACGTCATATGGCAAGGACCTCTGGGCTAGAGATGCCCGACCAAATTTGGTGCAGGACTTACACTGAAGCAGCCCGGAAGACCCAAGGGAAGTGATTTCCTAGGCCTGAAGATGGTCCTGCTAGAGTATAAGGACATGGTCTGATAGGGACAGATGTGTATCAGACTTAGATATCGGGCTTGCACCTCCGAGAGGTTTCCAACGTATCCCGGTTGTTCAGGAATCGAAGTCCATGGAGTTCTTAGAAGATTAGGGCTTACATGTGAGAGTTACCTATTATTGGGATTGAGTCTTGAGGAATCATCCTACGTACCCTTCTTAGGAGACAGGGATCAAAACCCACATAGTTTGTTCCACCGCCGCCATCGTGTGGATGCTGTGACCATCATAAATCTCTAAGCCCACGTGAGTCATGCTCGGTGTGAGAAACAAGAGAATGCGAAAGACATGGAAATCCTCACACATTCTTCCCACCGAGGGAAGGGGAGGAAGATGGAAAGTAGATGAGAAGGTCGGGACCACTGGACTCTCCTTCTCCCTGGTGTTGGAGGAAGGTAGGAGTCGCGCAGCAGATCAATGAACCATCCGTGATGAGAGGGGAAGGGCCATCAGCTTCCAATGAGGATGGTGTGGGGCTTACTCCAGGAGGGATGCCCAGCCACTCCCAGGAGAGGGGATAAGTGCTCACTGCTGGCGCTCGTCAAAAGGAAACGCGAGCGGGGTCCCTCAATCCTGGCAAGTGGAGAGGCAGAAAGGGGACTCTCGGGCTCAGACCCAACACTACCGTGGGAATGTGAACCCAGGAATGTTTTGCGAACCCGCTCAAAAGCCGAGGTAACCCCTTTTTCCATGCCTACCATGGCTATGTGAACTCAAATCGTGTGCGCTGATGTGCCTGAGGGTTTCATATATGGGTCTGGTGGCTTCGGTAGAGGCTTTGGCTCAGGGCCGATGAATAGGCCAATGAAGGGATTGCAAAGGATCTAGCCAAATTGGAAGGGTTTTATCTGGCTCGGGGAATGGGAACACCGAAGGAGTTCGTGGGCCGCATGGGTGCATGAGGAGTGGCGCCCTTTGCGTAGGGGGGTGCTACGCGGCTGGAGAGGTCGTCCGCATACCAGGGTGGTACGCAGACTGATATGCATCCCGCGTACCAGGGCGGTACACGACTTTGGGTTCGGCACGCATACCAGGATGGTACGTGGGGGAGTCTGCGCGAGCAGCAGTGGCCAGGGGAAACACTGGTCGGGGGTTCACTGGTCAGGGCTTCACCCGCGTAGGAGGGTTCTATGTGGTGCGTCAGATCGAAAAAGGGGCATAGACTCCCTAGTTCCCAGGGAGTACATCTACAGAGGGGCCATATCTCATGGTCTTTTTTTTAAGTTCGTGGTTCCCCAATTTTTTGTGCGTTTTTAGGTTCCTTATTAATTCATTTCCAGTTTCATACCTGTTATGATTCGTGAATTGGAACTTCTCTACTTGCGAAATCCTAAGCTCCTTTCTCCGAAATCCATCCACCTGAATCCAATCGATCCCTTTCTTCTCCCCCTCGATAGCCTTTTATAGAGGGGGGAAAGAGATGTATCTGTGGTCATGAGGCACCTTTTACGGAGGCCCATGACCGAAAACCCAGTTTACGGATGACATGGTCAATCCGTAACTCACGGAGGTCATTAAATGCACCTCATCCACGAACCAAATCGGTGCTTTGCTGTCGTGCAGTGCTCTGCCTCTGTTCCGCGAAAGACATCGCACACGGTCTGGGACGGTTGGCGCGTTTTGTGGCTAGGGCGGTTCGTGACGGTGGACCGGCCTAGCGCCCGTCCTGCTTTGTGCCCGCGGAGGGGTTCCCGCCTCCGTTTCGCAGATGATGCTAGTCCATGGAGCGGTCATCTTTCTGAACTGGCCATGTACCATCAATGATAGATTGGTATGTAGACTGGTCAGTCCTTTTCCAATCTTGAGTATTCTCCATATTTTTGTCCAATTATTTGAGGGTAAATGGGTAGAATCCTTTCCCGAATTAAAGGGGGTTTCCCATTATCCTTTTCCGATTTTTCAGGACCCCACAAATTCCCCCCATTAGAATGGGGTATAATCAGAATGAAGAGGAGGCTATTCCGATGTAGAGTGGTCCTGAAACATGTATAGTTCACATTAGAGGAGTGGACCTGGTAGGGGACCATGCCTATAAATAAAGGGGGCCCCAACCCTTTTCTTTTACCAGATTCTTTGTTAAAACATAGATCTCTTCTTGTCTCTACATCCCTGCCTCCTTCGCAAAACTTCTCATCCACGAACCAGATTCCGTTTCCATGAACCATTCCTCGTTCGTTCTTACCATCACCAGTGGGCCAATCTCCCAGCCGCAAACTAAATCTTTTAATCAATTAAAAAGTAAGTCACGATGGGCCACATAAAAAATCTCCATGCGGATTCGGATGTTCTGTAGACAGGAATAATCCAGACCTTGAAACATCATAAGTCTTCCAAACTTAAACATTTAAATACGAGATTGAGATTTCATGGAGCAGCCTGATTTGTGGCTTTCTGGCCAACACTCTGCAAGCCATAGTATCGCGGACTTGTTCCGCGTAGGGCTGGTTCACGAGATGCCGTCAATGCGAACAAGCTTATGAGGCTAGCCTGTAGATTTCATCATGAAGTCTCCTCGATGGAGTCCTTCGTCAAATACTCGGTATTTTGTCTAAATTTTATTATTTTGGACTAACCATCTGTATGGTTTCCAGGATGCAGGGAGAAAATATGGTTCCTCATTGACCTGCGACTATTCCTACTACCGAGGCTCTTCCGATTGGTCCAAGGAGACATCTAGCTATGATCCATAGAGCTGAGAGCATTAAATATGACCTTAGCCAACCCATCATTCACGATAACGGTGTTTTGATGGATTTTATCACTCCCGAACTTCTAGGATATCTGTTATCTAATCGTCTTCCGATTTATGGTTTTGGCCTTCAAGATGACATCCCTATCCCACTTGTCTTCTCAGGTCTTCTATCCCCTTGTTTGGAAACGTCGCTGAAGTGCACTCAAGAGAACCTCGCCCAGTCAGGAGAGATGATCTCTGATTCTGATCCGAAAGACATTTTTATTTTGAGTGGCTCCGTTTGGAATCAAAGTCATCAATACACTCAGGACTTCTCCTAAGAGGTCGTCCTCAAGAGTTACCCCTCTTTGATCAACCTTGCTCATGTGGATCCTGATGTGGGATGGATTCCCATGTGGGAACTTCTGTCCAGTGGGATTTTCTCAAATGACTGGGCATGGGCCTTCTGGGTCCATTATCATTTCCGAGAATTTCCCAAGTCACTAGAAGCAGTAAATATTTACTCCGAAGTGTGGGCTTCTGAGTTTGATGTTTACTCACCATCGTCGATATTGCCTAACTTTCTCAGTTGCTAGTGTCCGAGGACTAACACTTTCCACTTCACCCATGGTGAAGTTAGTATTAGTTTATGGGACATCTACCAACTGTGGGGGGGGGGATTCCGATCATTGGTGAGATGTATGCTGAGTTTTTACCCACTCTTGATGCATGGGACGATGTCGAATGGGTGCCTTCGTTGGTGAGGCACCTGCTGGTCATGGTGGAGCAGTCACTCGTTCGGCCCTTTCGTGCCCGCTCTCTTATTCCCTACAACACCTGGATAGGGTTATTTTTGAAGGCCACCGGTCATGTGCCGAAGGTCAAGCACCCTGGGACTCACCCTTCTCAACAATCACAAACTATCACAGGTTCCTATTAGGCTATTCTGGAGGCGGGAGACTATCTTTCATGTGGTTATGATGTGTGGCCTAGTGTTCCTCCTATGCTCAGGCTGGCAGGTCTTTTCGCCATGTTTTTGAGTGGGTGGCTATTCCCATACCGAGATATCAACCCAGGTGTTAGGGCTTGCACCCTGTTGATGGCTGCTGAGCTAGCAATATGCCACCCGGTGAATCTCATTGTGCCCACTTTGGCTAATATTTATGAATTACAGAGCCTCATGCAGGAGGGCGGGTCACCCTATCATCTAAGTGGTCTATTTCAATTCTTATATGGATGGGTAGTGGATCATTGCTGCTGTTATGAGTATCATCATAACACCGTCATTCCGCTTCCTACTCTTCGGCCTACCCTACATGATATATATGTAGTTCATCTGAAGTCCCTCGGCATTGATGAAGTCATCAAGCTTCTGAGTGACTTTTCCCAGTTCTCTTTGACTCCCTACCCCACTCCTTTTGGGGTTGTGGTTGACGACCACATGGGGATCTTAGAAGAGAGTTCTTACATGATTTCACTGTGGGATTGGATTTTATCCACGCGGATTGGTGGGGTTTCACTATCTGAGTTTTTTTCCCCATATCATTTTTATCGACAGTTTGGATGCATGCAACTCCTGGTTTCCCTTCCCTTTCCTCGGGCCCGAGGACTTCATCTGGAAATTCTCCATCAATGGTGGTTGATGCTGATGCGGGAGGGATCTAGCACAATTATTCCCTTTCCTGACATAGGTGCGGCTGCCAGCCTATCCTTGGAGTATGCGAGAATGTGGATAAAGCATTATCCATATGGGATCCTGGGGAAGGCTGTCTGGATATTTCCTAAATTACGGTTTACTGCGGCTATTGTGCCGACCACACCTTCCTCGTCTGCTTCTAGGGAAGACTGATTGATTGCTCGCAGGTTTAAGCAGCTCAGGGGATCTTCCTCTTCTAACCCCTCTGCGGCTGAAGTTTAGACAGATCCAACCCTTTTGGATGTAAATGAGGATGATCCCGTGACTTTGGCCCCCCCATGATGTAATTCCTAAAGCTCTGTTGGTCGATACTGGACTTACCAGCTCAACTCCCAAGCTTGAAATAGGGCTAGAAGCTTCTGACCCTCTTATCTTGGAACCATCTTCTAGTGCACACATGTCTGCGCTGATCGTAATTCCATACATCTTTCATGTGTTATCTAGCGAGGATCCCAAAGACCCTTGTGTCATGGCCGACCAACGAGAAGTTTGAGGATGGGCATGGCCCCAGATCCGTGAGATTGTTGTCGAAACTCCTCTAGCTGAGATGGCGAATAAAACTGAAGCCCTTTGGAAAATATTATTAGGTGTGGAGTCAGGTGGATTCGACTATCGACAACTTCATTTTCTCGCCTGCCAGGTTTTCATTTCCCATGGGGAGGCTGCCGCTAGTGAACACAAACTTTCTCACCTCGCTGTCATTCATTGCGGGACCCGAGCGTTTGAGGAAGCTATTATGAAGCTCCATCAATTGATAGCACTAGAGACGAGCTCTCAAGATCGGGAGACCTCCCTATCTATCGAGCTACATGAATGCGAAGCTTGAGCAGCGATGCTGAGGGATCGGTTGTCATCTTTGACTGGTGACCTAGAAGCTACCAGCAAAGGGATAAACGATCTCCAAACGACGGTAAGGCATACTCATTCGGTGGCCGAAGATGAGGCCAGGTAGAAGGTAGTGCTGGAGAAAACTTGAAATAACCTTCCCTGCATGGTTTCCGATCTGATGGAGGGAGCGATCCAGGCTCCTTTGTGATTTCCAGAGCTATTTCTGTTCACTCTGTTTTACCTCTTTTGTTGCTGTGAAGGAGAGACTCTGTCTTGTAGATGTCCTCCCTTTTTGTCCAAATGGAATAAATGTTGTTGTCGATCTTTCCTTGTTGTAAAATTTTATTGTTACTGGAATTACTGTTGAACAACTCACAGAATCAGAATTAATCATAGTTCAGGAAAATTATAAAATAGAAACAAGCTCTAATTTTTGCCAAGATCATGGGATCCAACGAGCATAGTTTGACTATTGGTAGGATTTTATAGAATAACCCAACAAACGTTTTTTCCTTTCCATCAATACCCTACTTTTTCCAAGGCCAATTTGGTGTGGACCCAGCGGGTATGGCTCGACTTTTGCTTAGGTATCCCTTTCCAGGTTTTCGGCCAAAAGGGCTTTGTGCCTCTTTTTGTAAGCAGTTTAAAGTCCCACCGACAAGACTATAATTACTGATGTTTTAGGTCGAACATATTTGACTAGATATGGTGGGGAAAGGGCCCCAATGAAGTTTTATTGATTAAAAAATTCCTTAATATCTTTCAGACACACGTGAGGGGAAATGATTAAATTTGACCAGCATGCAGGGCATATCTCGAGGCATAGGAGCCGTATCAGTGTGCATAGGTAGGAAACAAATCACCTAAGGAAGACTTGACTTTGTTATACAGGATAGGGGTGATCAATATCCAGGGCCACTGAGGGCATGGTATGCATAGTCATGAAAGGGAGTTCTTAAGTCAATGACTGTCCATTTCTGATGGCTTGAGGACTTCATAGAAGTTCGGATTATGGAAACCACCATGGGTGGATTGGAGAATTATGAAAACAACCAGGGGTGTCTTGGAAAGGGTATGTGACATCTGAAAGGGTTTGGGAACATCAATATTAATCAAGAGTGTGGATGATGGTTCCCTTTCCTACGCATTTAGCTAGTGTAAAGGACGGTTGGTGCATAGCGCAGTTTAAAGTCATACAGCTGGGACATTCTTTAAAATGGAACAGATTTTCCTAGTTCTCGGTAATCTCATCAGAGACGATCCACCATATTTAGGTAGGGTTGTGAAATAGGTTGGTAAACTGTAGCTCAAAGGGTTTCCGAATCCCGGGATGGATATAGGGGCTCAGAGGTCAGGTGGCGTATGGAGGGAAGCATTGCCTAAGGAATTATTTCCTTTGGTAGACGGGCCAGAGGCGATTAATATGTAGAGCTGCTAAGGGAATGGTATGCATAGTCATGAAAAGGTGTCCTTAGGTCAATGATGGTATTCTCCGAATAACAAGGCAATTTCAGGGAAGTTGAGATTTGGGACCACCAGGAGTGGCTTACGAGAGTTCGGCTTTTTCTGAGTATAGAGTATGGTTTATGAAAAAAGGGTGCCTGAATACGGGAGAAACATCTATGCTAAACCTCCCGAGAATGGGTGAAGTCATCCCTTCTCATGCTGGTGTGAGATGGTGGTTTATGCAGGTATATCCTGTGCACTGAGGGACAGAGGAAAGCCTCCATTTCTGAATGAACCCATGACAGGTTCAACCATGTAGTTTAATGTTATGCGGCAAGGACGAAGAGCATTTTAAATTCTGTGCAGTTTAACGTCATGCGGTAAAGTTGGGGATCATTATTAAAGATACTGTGCAGTTTAACATCGTGCAGTGAGGACGGGGGGCATTTTTAAATCCATGAAAATGCTTGTAGTTGGAGGCATTTCCCTGGATGTTTAATTCTTGGTCTTTGCAGCTTAATGCCAAGTGGCAAAGACTTGTTCCATGCAGTTTTAATTGTCATGAAGTAAGGACATAGTTGCAAAGGCCACTCTTTATTAGAATGTAACTGGGCTCAAATATCTCGGTATGTCCAAGACGTGGAGAGGGATTGATGGTGTAAATCGTCGTCCCGAGGCTTCTTGGATGAAGATAAATGATATGGGGTATTTGAGGCAGGTAAGTGTACGGAGCTAGGAAGAGTACCACCGGAGGAAATCGTTACTTTGGTAGACAGTCTAGGGGATATCTATATGCAGAGCCACTGAGGGAATGGTATGAATTGTCGTGCGAAGGTGTCCAAGGGTAGATTACATTCCACTTCTGATGGCCATGATAGATTACGAGGATCCGTAATTGTCTGGGCCATGAAGTCTGTCATTTGGTAAGGAAATATCTCGATATGTCGGGGATGTTCATCCCGGGTTGCTGTTAAAACTCGATGAGTTCACTGTGCTTATTTATATTGCGCATGGGGTGTACCTTTACTCCATGCAATTTAACATCGTGTAGTAAGGACGAAGTACCCTTAGTTTAACGGTGATAGAGCTTGGACCATTTGGTGACTATTGCTACAATCACTCGGAGGGCAATTGAGTTAGGATGCTCTGGTATAATCTGAACACGTGTGAGGGGATGAGGGTGTAAACTGTAACTCTGGGGTTTCCCGGATTAGGAGATATAGTGTGGGGCTCTAAGGCTGGTAAGCATACAAAGATAGAAAGAGTATCGCCTGATGAAATCTTTCCTTTGGTAGACGGGCCAAGGGCTATCAATATGCAGAGCCGCTGAGGGAATGGTATGCATAGTCATGAAAAGGTGTCCATGGGTCGACGACTATCCACTTCTGATGGCCATGAATGATTATGAAAATCCGAGATTGCTAATTGCACAGAGTTCGACATATGGGGATAATGGTGTCCAAGCATACAAGAAACATCTTCACTGCAATTTCCCATTAAGTCAAAGTAGCCAAGCCCTGGCTTGATGTTTGTAGATGCAGATCATCATGTGAACCACAGGAGGTTACATAGGCTAACTAGGGGGGTTACCCTTGCAACGTTTAAATGTGAGAGGGGAACGAACTTGTAAACCACTGCTCCATAAATTTTTGGATCTAGTGATATGATATGGGGGATCTGAGGCCGGTAAGCGTACAGAGATATGAAGAGTATCACCTGAGGAAATCTCGAGTTTTGTAGATGGGCTAGGGGCTATCAATATGCAGAGCCGTTGAGGGCATGGTATGCATAGTCATACAAAGGTGTCCATGAGACGATAACATTCCACTTCCGATTTCCATGGGTGGTTATGAATATCCACAATTATCAGGGTCGCTGAGTGTGATGTATGGAGAAGATGCATCCAAATGCGCAAGGAGTATTCCCATCCTATTTCTCCATATATCTTGGGGTGGGTCGCGATGAAGTCCGTGCAGTATAACGTCGTGCAGTGAGGATAAAGTCAGGGAAGATTTAACATCATGCAGTGAGGACGAAGTCCGTGCAGTTTTAACTCAGTGCGGTGAGGACAAAGATGAACTGACATGAAAAGGGGATTCCGTGCAGTTTAACATCATGCGGTAAGGATGAGGGGTATATATACATGTGTTTTCTTTTATCGGCGGCTGGGCTAGGATATAAGATCCCGGAGTCGCTACATATGCGGAGAGGGCATGAATCAAGCCACACATAGTTCTTTGAAAGGGATACACTTTGTGTAGGTTTGGTCCATACAGGGGAAAGGGGTAATTTTTTTATCCGTGTAGTTTAATGTCGTGCGGTAAGGACAGGGAATACACCCCATGCAGGTATGGTACTTACACAGGGGAAAAGGGTATTTTCAGCTTCACTTGGGGTGGATGGGCCAGGGTGTGGAATTCTGGCATCACTATGTATCATGCGAGGGAAGAAATCAATCCGTACATAGTTCATTAGAAGATAATACAACTAGTGCAGGTCTAGTCTATACACGGGGGAAAATGAATTTTTTTTTTTGCATTTGGGGGTGATTGGGCCAGGATGGGGGACCCTGGCATCACTATGTATCCAGTAAAGGCGGGAATCAAGCCTTACATAGTTCTCTGAAAGGGATACAACCCGTGTAGGGTTGGTCCGTACACGGGGGAAAAAGGGAACTTTTAACTTTATTTGGGGATGGCTGGGCCAGGATGGGGGTCCCTGGCATCGCTATGTATCCTGCAAAGGCAGGAATCAATCCGTATGTAGTTCTTTAAAATCCGTGCAATTTAACATCATGCGGTGAGGACGAAATACTCTTAGTTTAGGGTCATAGAGTTTGGACCATTGGGGCATGGCAGTTTAACGTCCTGTAGCTCGGATGATAGGCGCTTGGCAGTTTAATGTCCTGTAGCTTGGACAAAAACTGCTTTTGGTCATGCGAAATACTTCCTCAGAAATCTTGAATTTGTAAGAGCAGTAGTGAACTACCTATCCACGGAGATCAGGGAATATGTTCCTTTGGAGTAGACCCTCTATATAATGTATGGTCCCTCCCACTTGGGATCCAGTTTTGGAGTTTTCTTTCTGGGTATCATTGGTGTCCAGAGGACTAACAACAATTCTCCTTCCAAGAAAGACCAAAGATGAACCTTTTTACTGATGCCTTGTGCGATCCAGTTCTGATATACTTTCAGATGGTGCAAAGTGTGCAAACGCTTCTCATCCAACTATTCCAATTCACCCAGCCATTTTTCTGATTCCTCATCGTTGGATAACTAATCAAAATTGGAAACACAGAGACAGAGAAATTGGATCCCAATGGGCAGGACCACTTATGTTCCGTATACTAATGAGTACGGAGCAGCCCGAGTAGCAGTGCAGATTGTCGTTCGATAAGCCCGCAATGCATGAAGGAGTTTATCCGGCCATGATTTCTTGTCTTTTTCCCCCATTTTTTGAGAATGTTGGACAAGGTCTTGTTGAAGGCCTCTATCTGGTCCGTTGGCCATTGCATGGTAGGAGGATGAGTGGTTAGCCTTGATACCATATTCTTGTTATAGTTTCTCCAATTCAGCAGAGTAGAATTTGGTTCCATTTTCCGTCAGTATGGTATGAGGGACGCTAAATATGGTGATGATATTGGCTTTTACAAAGCTGATAATTTTTCTTGCCCCGACTTCCTTGAGGGGTACAACTTCTACACATTTGGAAATGAAGTCGATTGCTGTTAGGATATAATTCATTTGTTTGTCCATGGTGGAAGGATATGGTCCCATAACGTCCATTCCCCAGATGGAAAATGCCCATGGGTACCTGGCCTGATGAGGTGTCTCTGGGGGTTGGTGAATGAAGTTGGCATGAATTTGGTAGGAGTGGAATTTTGCGTTAAAGTGCTCACAATCTCATGCCACAGTGGGCCAATAGTACCCCAAGCCTTCGAACCTGATGGGAAATCATAGACCCTAACTGATGCGCTCCACGTAGCCCGACATACACTTCAGTCATGACGGAAGTGGTTTCCTACCCATCAATGCATCTAAGGAGGACTCTCTGGAGGCCTCATTTGTAGAGGACCTCTTGTTGACACGTGCTGCTATATAGGAAAAAGTTGATTTCCCTTCTCTGTATTTTATCTCGTTCAGCCCTATTTTATGGATGTTCTCCCCATTAAAGGTAGTTTGCAATAGGGGTCATCCTGCCGGTGGTAGGAGCATACGACTCAGGGAAAGGACTGACTTCGTTGATTACTTCTGTCTTAGTCTGATCAAATGGAAAGACCATTCGACGATGAGCAATACTGACAATTGTTTATCCCGGTCTGGGTCAGCTAGGGTTGTGGCCGCATTAGCTAATGCATCGGCCAGTGCATTCTAAGACCGGGGAATATAGGTCAATGTTGGTTCTGTGGAGAATTATGCCTCTAAACCTCGGACAAGGTCAAACTAGGGAATCAACTCCTCCTTTTTTATATAATAGTCACCATTTAATTTCTTGATGACCAGTTCCGAGTCACCTTTTACCTTAAGGTGTTGTACTTGTGCCTGGAGTGTGAGCTCTAGGCCTGCAATGAGGGCTTGATACTCTGCCTCATTGTTCGTACATCCTTCTGAAAGGAGGAAGGAATATGGAAAGTCTGCCTTTTCTGGGGACATGATATTGATCGCCAAACCCACCTAGTTAAATTTGGGATCCTCCATCCTCTTCCCTATCAATATTCGGGATGCGCTGTCGATGTACATTTCCCATGTTGGGAATTATTCATGAACCGATAAAATGTATTCATCAGGTATCTTGACATCCGGTGTGGTGGTCCCTGTCGAGGGGTGCTCTACCAGAAAATCTACAAATTCCTGGCCTTTGATGGATTTCTGAGACCCAAACCGGATGTCAAACTATTGCAGGATGAATGCCCATCAGGATAGGCACCTGGTCAGCATCGGGTAGCTGAGGATGTACTTGAGAAGGTTACTACATGAGACCAAATAGACTTCATGATGCTGTAGATACTGTCGCAATTTTTGACCTATGAAGACCACGGCCAAACAACTCTTCTTGATGTTTGAGTATCGAGTTTCAGTGTCAATCATCGTTCAACTGAGGTAATAGAGACTGTTCTCACTGCCGACATCATTTTTATGGGTGAGGAAGGCTCCCAGTGACCGCTCTAGGGCTTTCACATATATGATAAGATGTCCTCCTTCATCCGGGGGCATGAGCACTGGTGGGATTAAGAGGTACTTATTTAGGCTGTCGAATTCCTCTTTGCAATCATATGTCCCTTCATACGTAACCCCCTTTTTCATTAACCTGGTGAAGGGAAAACATTTTACCACCAGGTTGGCTATGAACCGCCTAATGTAGGCCAGGTGTCCTTGGAATCCTCTCAACTCAGTGAGATTTCAGGTAGGTGGTAAACCAAGGATAGCCTTTGTCTTTTCAAGGTCGACGTCGATTCCATGATGGCGTATGACAAAGCCCAGGAATTTCCCTGAGGTAACCCCGAAGGCGCATTTCAAGGGTTTCATCTTCAGGCTATGTAGTCGAAGTTTGTTGAAGATGGCTTTAAGGTCTGACAAGTGATCTGAGTTCCATCTTGATTTTACCACCATGTGTTCCACGTAGCATTCGATGAATCTCCCCAAGAATGGTTTAAAGATACGACACATGGCGTGTTGATATGTGGTGCCAGCGTTCTTGAGACCAAAGGGCATGACCCTGTAACAGAATACACCTTGAGGGGACCTGAAGGCAGTGGATTCTCCATCTTCTCTTGCCATCCTGATTTTATTATACCCAGAACAACCATCCAAGAAGGAGAGTGTCTCATACCTGTCCGTTGCATCTATTAATAACTCAGTGATCGGGATGGGGAAATCATCTGTTGGGAAATGCCGATGGAGATCTCTGAAATCGATGCATACGCGGATTTTTCCGTTCTTTTTCTTGATGGGGACAATTTTGGCTAGAACAATAGGGTATTGGACCTCCTGAATGAAGCTTTCTTTAATAAGATTATAGAATTATGCCTCTATTTTGGCAGTATGTGCGGGGTGCGTCCTTCTGGCGTCTTGTTTATAGCCCCGATGGTCTTCTTGCAGACCTAAGTGGTGCATCGCTACTTCGGGATCGAGTCCTAGAATTTCTATGTAATTACAGGAAAAAACACAATCGATGTTGCCTCAGAAAAGTGGTATATACCTCATTCTCCTCAGAAGAAATGGATGTACTAATGAGAGTGGTCCTCGGGTCTTCCTCGGTACCTAGGTTTAATTCCCTGAGCTCGTCCACAGTGGTGGAGATACATTCCTCAAATGCGGGAGGTGCATCCCTGAGATCTTCCTTCACTTCTTCCCCCACATTCTCACCTTCTTGATCCAACGGGGGGAGGGTTCTTAACACAGGATCTTGGGAGTCCGGAGGCGAGGCATTGTCGGCGTCCCTGCTCAAGTATTTGACCCCAAATTGAGGGTTAGTGGGCGTTTATGAATTGTCCCGCTCGACTATTATGGACGAAGTCATGAGGACAACTGAGTGTTTTTCCGGACGTGAACCCCTTCTCTCAACATGGTTGATGGGAAGTACATAGTCTCCACTGAGATGCTTGAGGGGGTCATCAAAAACCATTTCCAGACTATTTGGAGCAGGAACTCAGTCGATACCATCGGTCGAGGGTTTCTTTTTCCTGCCCTCATAAAACCCGGCGTCAATGTTGTATGACTCAGAGAGATCAAAAGGGGCCTTGTCACCATGCAATGTCCCACCATTTCCATTGACGCAATACTTGATACACTGGTGGTAGGATGAAGGAATGGGAATGTGCTTATAGATCCACGGGCTTCCCAGTAGGGCATTGATTGTTGTGTTCTGTCGGACCACCAGGAATTCTGAGTAGGCCACAAGGTCGCCAAAATGGGGTTTTAGCTTGATTTTTCCAATTAGATTCTGTTCACTCTTGTCGTAACCCAACAGAGATGGGGATGAGGGTATTAGATCATCCTCACTATAGCCCAACATACGAAGTGTCCATAGTGGAAGGAGGTTAACTTCGGAGCCATTGTGAATAATGGCTTTCCAGATCTCATCATCATTTAGTTTACCAGACACATATAGTAGTTTTATGCATCCTTTCATGATGGCATCTTCATCTTGATCGGTGAAGGAGATCACCGCATTGCATTCTGTCAGGCCAGTCTCCGTCCGGTAAATCTCGGTGGTGGCTACTTTGGCTTGAAACTCCTGGGGGCTGAGTAAGGCTTCTATAAGTGCCTCCCTGAGATCTGCTAACAAACTCAGGCCATCCAGGACTGACTTTTTGGCTGGTACTGACGCAATCTGCTTAAGGATATCGTATTTCTGCTCCAGCGGCCGACGCTTCTCCATTGGCGGGAGAGTTTTAGCTGGCACTTTGGGAGATAGAGTATGTGACGAGGAGGGACATGTCATGGGGTCGGATATCGATGGTGTTCTCACGTTCTGGGGACTCGGCCTGGCCGGTCTGTTTGTGCGCACTAGGCAGCTAGACACTTGTTCCTCCTATGATGGGTACCGTAGAATGACGGGGCCAGAGTGGCCACTTGTGGAGGTGGAGGGATATTCTTTCTCCTGATGAGTCCATTGAAGGGATATCCCATGGGTTTCCATGATATTAACTGTTCGGGCCAGGGTAAAACCATAGGGTTGGTTTTGAACACAACTGCGCCTCCCCTGGTATCCCCTGCTTCTGTGATTCCTCCTCCTAGCCGCTTTTTTTAGGAACTCGGGTTCATAACCATACCCTTGTTCAAGGAACGATTCCATTATATGGAGGACGTTGATGGAACAAAATATTGGCTCCTCATCCTGTGACTGGTCAACCTGGTCGGTGGTCCCTGATGGTGCCGTTTGGTGGGTCAGTGCCTGTGGCACCAAGTTTGAGGGCATAAATTCCAATAGTGTTGGTGCTAACTTCAGCCTCGTTGCAGACTTCTCCTCTTGCGCTTGTCTCCTAACTTTTTGATTACACTTTAATGATCGGTTCGTGGAGGGTTGTGAGGCCGATATTGTCTACTGTGCGGCATTAGGGGATGTTGGCGGCAACACCGTCTACTATAGCTGAGCTCGGAGTATGCCATGAGCTCGATTGAGAGTCATCCGAGTCGTCCAGTCATCAAATTTATACCCCTTCTTGATGGTTAATTCCTGCCACCCCACCCCTTTTTCAGAGTCATTGTTAGAAATATATGTCACATGGGATGGGGGTGGCCCCCGCTCGACCTGCCTGGAGACTACCATCCTTTGCAGGAGGTCTTTAAAGCCGAAGCATTCCTGGATATTGTGCCCAAACATTCGATGGTAGGGTCAGTAATCTATATTGTCACCGTGGCCGACATATTTGGTATTCATTGGCTCTCATAGGTGGAGAAAATTTCAATTCATGGCGACGATGAAGTAGCCACAGACTTGGTCCTCTCGGAATGAGTAAACTTTGTGTCATTATTCCTTGAACTAGTTCAGCTTCGATCCTCTATGATCGTCCTATTTGGGCAGAGGCAGCCACAAAGATGCAGGGGGCCCTTGACGATTTGGTGGAGGCCTAGATAGTGGAAGAGGTGTAGGGGCTGGCTTGAGTGTGACAAAGGATTCTTCAGATCTAACCGCTCTCTTTGTAGGTGCATGTGAGGCTATTTAGGACTTCATATTAGTCTGCTGCAGGGAGTCTTCAATTCTCTAAGCAATGGAAGAGAGATTGCAGAAGCTAGTGGTGTAGTCCACTGGTATGAGTGATGTTCATAGCTCATCTCAAAGGTCATTGACACATATGGAAAGAATATCATCTTGGGGCATTGGCCTGTTCAGAGAGTAGGTCAGACCCTTCCATCTAGCGATGAAATCTGGGACCCTCTCGTTCTCCCTGTTTTTGCAATTCATGAGGTCACTGACCATTCTTTTAGGTAGCATTGAGCTGCAGTGGAACATGAACTGTTGTCGAAGGTCTTCCCAGCATTTTATTGACTGATCTGGTAGACTTGTATACCAGACGAAGGGAGATCCTTGCATGGTTCTCACAAAGCATCTGAGTTTCACTTCTTCTTTTTTGTTCCAAAGTTCCCATCATAAGGTCTCAATATGATGTGTAATGCACCAAATGGTATTTCTTATCGCCTGATCCATTGAAAATAGGGAATACATGGCTCCCATAATTGGATGGAGGAGGCGCGTTTCTTACCCAATCTAGGTAGGGCTTTCACTCTTGCTATACTGGAGCGCGTCAACCTTACATTTCTTACAATCAAGCCATCAGTTCCTCGATGGTGTTGACTAGACCCTAGTTTACATCCTGTTGGGCCCGGTCTTGGGTGGGTGTAGCCCGAGGCATTGCTTGAGGATCCAGTTTGGCCGACACCAAGGGGGAATATGCCATTTGTGACACATTCAGAGGGTTCAAACGTGCGCGCTCCGATTGCTTCCTGAGTGGAGGGAAGTCTTGGTATTCATCTGAATCCATTTTCAAGTAGTTGGATGGGCTAGGTGCCTCATTGGGCAGGGGACTTGACCTAGCATCATTTATCAGCGAAAACCTTTTTATTTGAGCTTCACTTACTGGGAGTACAAGGTGTGGCTCTTCTTGGGAGGCACTTACAATAAGACAGTTCCTATGGAGTAGCTCTGCGTTAAGCTACCGCAATTATTTCATTTCCTCTTCCTGTCGAGTGAATCTTTCTTCGAGCGTCAGTGGCTCATTTTTATTGAGAGAAGGAGGCGAGTTAAGGGTAATCGGTCCTTTGTTCTTATCCTTGTTGGAAGCTCACATGGTAAGCATTGGAGGGTTATCTAGAGGGGAAACCATATTTAACGCGGCCCTCTGGTTCTCGGTGTTCACACCTGGTGGTTCATTGTGAATCACAACCTGAACAGAACCATCATCTTTCGATCCATCAGGATTTGCATCATATTCAGTTCCACCCATGGGGTTAACCTCTATGGCATTTATGGATACGTATCACGGGGTGGAGGAGATTTCATCTTCCAAATACAAAGAGGATCTCCCGCGCCTTTTACTAGTCTTCCCCTTTCTATCATGAGACTTCTTTCGGACTCATTGACGAAGGGTGATATGGAGAGTTATTTGATGCGACCTTATGGTAAGAATCCCTCTTGAAGGATATGATGATTCAAAGGACGGGATAGGGTAGGAACCTCCTCTTTTGACTGTCCTCCATAGACAAGAGAATACAGATTCTCATGGGGGAGGTTGTTGTTGAGGTGGTAAAAATGCCACCAGCCCTGAGGGCAGGGGTTGGCTCCATTCCTTGGACATTGAGTCTCGTCCCGTTTTTATTGGTATTATGGAGGAATTGGTTGTTAATAATTCCCCCAACCCTGCAGGCTGGGGTTGACCCCAGATTGCAGTAGTGGCCACTGCTATCGCTACCTTCTTAATGTTGTGTGACCCCATTCGGGGGTGAACTGGATCTGATGATGAGTTCACCTGTGAATCAATCCCCTCTAGAGAGGCATGGAATGACTTCTGATTGGACTCTCTTAGGCGAGAGGCCGGTTGTATGCTTTCGTGAATGGCTTGTTCCCTTCGGTCTTGATGCTTCTGGGATTTACTCAAGGCATGTATCTGTTGTCTGTGTCGCCTTTCCCGAATAGAGAGACCACTCAATTGCTATCTTGACATGATGAAGTTGCAAGACATTATACCGAACATGTTCTTCTGTTTGGGGAGAAGAGTGAAATGAAGAGCTCCATGTTATCCCCATCCTCTGATATGGACTCCCGTCGGGGCATCACCAATGAGGCAGCGCAACTGGTACAATGCATGGAGGCAGGCTAACTCAATGTTTCCTTTATACCTATCAGGTCACAGTTTCCATGCCGAAGGAAGAGCTTCCAGGTCGATGTGATGCTAGAGGTCTCCTACTATCTTGAGATGGTCTACATACCCATCGTAGGGAAGGAAGCTTGATTTCAGCCGGAGGAGGGTTGTTCATATATTGGAGCAGATGTCATGCACACAGTCTTTTAACAACTTTCTGGGTATGTCGAATTGAGAGGTGTCGATGGGCCAAAACATAACTGGTACATCATCTCTGGCCAGTCATTTCCTCAGGTGCAACATGTCAGCATAATCCTCCGCTAGTGATTCCTCTACCTGGTCGGCCTAACTGAGACGCTCACCGATAGTGTGGTTGGAGGCAGTGGGGCCGGTAGGTATTGAATTATCATGTGGGCGATTCCAAGGTGGTTCAAAAGATGATTGTGGCCCCAGACTGTCTCCTGATTGAAGAAGGGTGTCGTTGGCGACTATCTGGGAATCTGACATGCTTGATCCCGTCCTTCTGAGTGCCTCAGCATATTAGGGATTTTCGGTGCTTGATTCGGTAGGGGGAGGACCTTCCTGTCGATATGATATTTCACTATGAGGAGGACCTTCACAATAACTACCATCATGGTGAGGATGACCATCATGGTTTGACGTTCGATGTGTATCCTGGGGAGGACCTTCGAGACACACTACGACAAGGGGAGTACCTTCTTGTAGCTTGGGGCCATTGCTGGGAGGACCTTCGCAATAGCAGCTATAGTGGCGAGGACTACCATCACAACTACCACAATGGTGGGGACTACCATCAGAGCTACCGTAGGGAGAATGCATATGGGGTAGACCCTGGGAAGGGCCTATAGAATGTAATGCAATGAGGGGAGGGCCTTCTCATTGCTTGACGTCTCTATGGAGAGGACCTCCGTTATTAGAGTGGCGAGGACTACCATCATGATCTGATGTCTGGGTTCACGGAGTGCCGTTGCAACGGAACCCCTGGGGAGTACCTTCAGGGTAAGCCACGACAAGGGGTGGGCCTTCTTGTCATGATGAGACGTCACTAAGGGGAGGGACTGCACAGTTGCGACTATGATAGTGAGGACTACTATCACAATATGTGGTCCCATTTCCGAGAGAGTGTTTGTAGTGTATACCCCGGGGAGGACCTTCACGGTGGACCGCAACAAGTGGAGGGCCTTCTTTCTACTTGATCTTCTAGTCACACGGAGGGCTTTTGTGACTCGCATCAAAAGATAAGATCTCGTGATCGATTATTATATTCCCATGTGGGAGGCCCCCACGGGTGCCCTGGGGAGGACCATCAGAGCTGCTGGTAATGACATTGCGGGGAGGGCCTTCGCAACTGATACTGCCACTCCCATAATATGGTAAGGGGTGGATAGGGTTCTGAGCCTTCGATATGTGCTTAGTGGCATTGGGAACCCCATCTTTTAGCAGAGAAGAGTCATGAAACCTCTATTAATTTTCCGAATGCCTTCTGCGCGTTCGGGGCACTTTCTTGTGGGCAGCGGGGACCGTCTGCTATTGATAATGGCCATCACCTTTAGTTCCCTTTCTAATTGGGTCTCATGATGCTACCGGGATATGATTATGAACATCTTGACTTTTATCATGGATATATGCCTTCTCTGGAGCATCCATCGTGATGGACGGGTGTCCTCTAGTTGGAACGAGTGAAGCTTCTCGATCTGGTTTCCCTTGTATCATAGAATATGGCCGAAGACCCTCCTGGGTGGAAGCAGGGATGCAGATCTGCTCTGAGGCGGCTATCTCATCTCTTAGATGAGTCGCCTCAATTGGGGAGATGGGCTCATGGGACCGAGTCCTTGCTGTTGCCGATGATTCAATAATATTCTGGAAAGTCTTCACGAGATGATCTGGGATTTATACATGCACCTCCATAATTTCTAGGATATGCAGAGAGACATCTTTGGCTGGAATGGGTATGAAGGCCCATTCTAGTATCGAAGTTGGAATATCCTACTCTAGTCCTCTGGTGGTCAGTGGGTATAGACAATTATTCGGTGTCCTGGTAGGTGAACGAGTCTTCCCCTATGCCGAGATATATCAGTTTATCTCTCCATTTTCCACCACATCGAGATAGCGGACTTTACTTGAATCCGCAGGGAGATGGCCTTACATATGTTGGTTCCCCACCATATCGAGTCGGTGGCCATTGTTGGCAGGGAGACGTACCCGCCTATTAGTTTCCACCACATCTGGACGACAGGCTTTGTTGATCGCCACCACATCGGGATGGTAGGCGTCAGAAGCATCTTCTAGGAGCTGGTCTTGCAGGCACTGGGTTGCCACCATGTTTGATTGGTGGGCCTCATGAACCTAGGCAGGGAGAGGTTCCTACTCGCAATACGTCTCTGTGACTAGACATCAGAGCTCCTCCTCATGGAAAAGGGGGATGACTGGTCCCTGGTTGTTTGTTTGCCACCCTCGTCGGGCGGTTCGAGGGGCCGGAGCTCGGGGGGCTTGGTCCTGGATCCTTGGGGTGACATCCTCCTTAGTGTGAGGATATTGAGTCACGACATAATCGCGACGTTGTCTTCCGGTGGGGGCCTTAGAGCGGAACCCCTGTTCAGCGACGATGATGTCCTCAGTGTCGACCTCATCCTCCTCCCTAAGATAAGGGAGGTACACATTGTCTTGTTCTGTGGATAGACTCCCAAAATGGTTTGAGAAGACAACAGGAGCCGTCTGGATCTTCTTTCATGGCCGCTGCTGGGGAGGCGACTAGTGGGTCTTTGCCGATTGGAGGGTGTGCATGGTCGGCTCCACCATCGGGAGAGTACCATTCAAGTTGTACTCTCGGATCAACACGTCTGAGACCCAGCGTTGAAGATTATGAGTAGGTGAAGGGTTCCTCCATTGGTGAGGATGTCTGGTAATTGTGTATCTTGGTGTACGTGTTTGTGAGTTCCTCCGTGATGACATTGGATCGAAGGGAGTTCTGATTGGTACCCGTAAAATATTTTAACAAATACACAAAACAAACATGTCAAAGCAGCATCTCATGATTCCATGCATAATTAATGACCTTTCTTGGCCCTCCTTGTGAGTATAAGGGGGCACAAAATGGGATTAGGTTAAATCCATCATGTCTGGTTAAAGATTCATGTCGGGTTCACCATTTATGTTTCGACCGAGGGGTGGGGGAAACGACGTGCCCGGCGGTCAATATTATGGAGGGCTGAGTTCCTCTCAATCGCTCAGGTCGGGTATATCGGTCTTCATTTTGAAATTCCCAATGGTTCCATATCAAACAATCTGTGGACATGCTTTCCAATGGCAGGCGTTCACTGGGCGATTCGGCCAGCAATGCTAAAGAACTCATATTGTTCAATAGGATGGGAAGTCGGGCTCATCACACCCTTTTTGGGGGAATTATTTACTATTCTGGGACTCTCCTTTAGATTTAAGACATATTCATTTGTTCTCGAATCTTTGGTTTATATCCAAGAATTGTATCCAGGGATTACTCCTGGTTTGAAATGGTCAGCTGAACGCAGGGATTCAGAATCATTTAGGCCTGAGTTTTTCCATCCCTTATTGGATTAATGACTCCGAGGAGTTTGGACTCACTGAGAAAACACTGGTTTGAAGCCTCAGAACTAGGCACTATGGAGTTTATTGTCATACAGGGGGGACATATAACAACTTGAGCATTTGGATCGAACCCGTGATACAGGCTTCCTACGTATCCTCGTGAGAGGAATCAGAATCCACATAGTTCGGTGCCACCTGACGGGACACATCACCATTTAAGGTCGTGCGACAAGGACCCAAACGTATAGTTTAACGTCATGTGGTAAGGACCTCTGGGAGAAGTTTCTCGACCAAAGTTGGTGTGGGACCTACACCGAAGCGGCCTAGAAGACCCAAGGGAAGTGATTTCCTGGGCCTGAAGATGGACCTGATAGAGTATAAGGACATAGTCTGATAGGGATAAATGTGTATCATACATAGATATCGTGCTTGTACAATAGAGAGGTTTCTTATGTATCCCAATTGTACATGAATCAAAGCCCACGTAGTTCTTGGAAGATTAGGGCTTACACGTGAGAGTTGCCTATTGTTTGGATTGAGCCTTGATGAGGCATCCTACGTATCCTTATTAGAAGAGAGGGATCAAAACCCATGTAGTTCATTCCACCACCCCCTTCGTGTGGACTCCATGACCATCACAAATCTCTAAGACCTCATGAGTCATGCTCGGTGTGAGAAACAAGAGAATGCGACAGACTTAGAAAGCCTCACACATTCTTCCCACCAAGGGAAGGGGAGGAAGACGGAGAGCGGAGGAGAAGGTGAGGTCCAATGGACTCTCCTTCTCCCTGATGTTGGAGGAAGGTGGGAGTCATGTAGCAGAGCAATGAACCTTCTGTGATGAGAGGGGATGGTCCATCGGCTTCCGGCGCGGATGGTGTGGGGCTTACTCCAGGAGGGATGCCCAACCACTCCCAGGAGAGGGGATAAGTGCTCACCATTGGTGATCGTCAAAAGGAAATACGAGCGGGGTCCCTCAATCCTAGAAAGTGGAGAGGTAGAAAGGAGACTCTCAGGCTCAAACCCTGCACTACCGTGGGAATATGAACCCATGAATATTTTGGGATCCCTCTCAAGAGCCGAGGAAACCCATTTGTCCTCGCCTACCATGGTTATGTGAACTCAAAGCAAGTGTGCTGATGCACCTGAAGGATTCATATACAGGTTAGGTGACTTTGGTAGAGGCCTTGGGTCGGGGACGACGAATATGCCAATGAAGGGATTGTGAAGGATCAGGATGGATTGGAAGGGTTTTATCTGGCTCTGGGAATGGGAACACCGAAGGAATTGGCGGGCCATATGGGTGCATGAGGAGTGGCACCCTTCGCGTAGGGGGGCGATACGTGGCTGGAGAGGTCGTTCGCATACTAGGGTTGTACACGGACTGATAGAAATCCCGCATACCAGGGTGGTACGTAGCTTCGGGTTCGGCCCACATACCAGGCTAGTACGCGGTGGAGTCCGCACAAGTAGCAGCAGCCAGGGGCGACGCCGGTCGAGGGTTCGTCAGTCAGGGCTTGGCCAGTGTAGGAGGGTGCTACACGGTGCATCAGATCAAAAAAAGGGCATATAATCCTTGGTATGCGGGGAGTACATTTACAGAGGGGGCATGGCTCGTAGTCTTATTTTTTTTATTTTATGTTTGTGGTTCCCCAATTTGTAGTGCGTTTTTCGGTTCCTTATTAATTCGTTTCCAGTTTCATAATTGTTCTAGTTCGAGAATTCGAACTTCACTACTTGTGAAATCCTAAGCTCCTTCCTCTAAAATCCTTCCACCCAAATCCGATCGATCCCTTTCTTCTCCCCCTCGATGTCCATTTATAGAGGAGGGAAAGAGATGTATCTGTGGTCATGCAGCACCTTTTATGGAGGCACATGACCGAAAACCCAATTTACGGATGACTTGGTCAATCCGTACCTCATAGAGGTCACTGAATGCACCTCATCCGTGAACCGAATCGGTGCTTTGCGGCCGCACAGGGCTCCGCCTTTGTTCTGTGAACGACAACGCGCGTGGTCTGGGCCGGTTGGAACATTTCGCAACTGGGGCGGTTCGTGACGGTGGACCGGCCTGGCGCCTGTCCTGCTTCACACCCGCAGAGGGGTTCCTGCCTACGTTTTGCGGCTGACACTGGTCCGTGGGGGGGGGGGGGGGGGCTTGCTGAATCAGCCGCATACCATCAATGTTGGACCGATATGCGGACCGGTCGGTCCAATTCCAATCTTGATTATTCTCCAAATTTTTGTTCAATTATTTGAGGGAATTTGGGTATAATCCTTTCCCAAAATAAGGGGGATTCCCATTCTCCTTTGTAGATTTTTCAAGACCCTACAATTATATTGGTTTGTTGACCTACTTATATGTTGTAATTTCTCTGTTTTCTAATGGGTGCGTTAGTATGAACTTTTTCACTTCTTCACAAGAGACATTCGGTATGATCTTACAAATTATACTTGTATGCTCACCCTACATATATAAAAACTGTTTTTAGTTTTCCAAGAGTACATCATGGATGGTGTTGGACACTTCTAGGTTTATCTTTGGAGTTATTGCAGTGTATCTCAATTAGCATTTATTTTGGGTATTTATTTGGAGATTTTTTATATAATTTTTAAATTACACATACACTTTTGAATGGTTTTGGTTTTCTTTTTTACTTTATTTCCTGGAGTTTCTTGCATTTGATTTATCCTATATCCAAATACTTTTATTATAGAGTGTAATTACTTCCATTTTTGTGGTTTTTATATCCTCAGATCTTGTCACTAATTTTGGGGCTATTGAAGGTAGGAATTTAGAGTCATTATCTCTCTTACTTCATTACCGATTGAGGAGGGATACATTTGGAGGGATGGGGTACATTTAGAGTGTGGTCAATATATTTCTTAGGTATCAGATAGAGTTTAGAGTTAGTCATAGTGAGGAATTTATGGGTTGGTAATGAAATAATGTTAGTTTATATTTATTCATGAAATTGGTCAGGTATTACTATCTCAAAAATAAGATTTTATGCCACCCCACAATCCGATTCAATTAATCTGATTATGCCAAATGACCAATTAAGGGGACTCCACTTTTAGGTTAGAGGCCTAGGAGAGGTATATGCAACATGATTGAGATGTTTTATTTTTCTAATTGGGTGACAATGGGATGTCAGAATGAATTAAATTAATTTTAGTAAATTTCTATTCTCTGAGGATTAATAAATACTTTTTTTTATTTTCATTTATGGATCTTGGATGTTTTCTTCTTTTTATGGTTTTGGTAGTGAATGTTTAGTAGGATGATCTAGCTGATCACAAGGGGGTCAATTCGGTTGAAGAGGATGAAAAATGTAATAAAAAATTGGGTTCCTTTAAATGGAAGGCCTTGGAGAATTATGAATGAAACATATTTGATCTTGTCACAAAGTGTTGTTTAGAGGAACTCAAGACCACTTTAGTATGATACTAGACCTAAAGGAGTGGTAGATCCTATTAGAAGTTAGTCTAATGTGAGGATCTGTGCATTAGTGGTCAATGTTTTTTCATGATGATAGGAATGTGGAACATGTTTCATGGTTCAACCATTAGATGAAGTTCTGCTAAGAGTTCCTTTCATTAACTATGAAGGCAGTAAATATGTAGGATATTCTATATTTTTAGTAAGGTATTATGTACAAATGAATAGGCTTAACATACAAGGATAATACATCGTCTTAGATGAATATTAAGCACATTAAAAAATACATTCCCAAGGACTGTAATTGTTTTGTGTCTTTGAAAACATGAGACACATTCTTCTAATTTGGTGAAAGATCATCAATATCTCCATAAAGTTATTCCCCTCTAGTACTCCTACTTAAAATAATTTCCTTATAACCTTGGGAATGGAAATATAAGAAAGAGGTGAGCTCAGATTCTTAGTAATGATAAACAAGAGATATATAAAATCATAACTTGAGATTAATGGTATGAAAACTTGATCATAATATTATAAGGTCACAACCTTCAAATCAAATATCATAGTCAACATTCATGGAATAAATATCGGTATGTTATTGGACATGAGTCATAAGGAATTAAAAAATCATAAGTTTTGTTAGCATTGAATAGGTATAAGACATAGACTTGGGTTATAAACCCCAAAATACAAAATTTTGAACATGTGTAAATAGAAATAGGTTCACTCATTTATATATGTACATGAAATCAGGACCTCACATAAACTTATGGACATTCATATAGGTCTGCACATGAAATTGTGAATATTTAATCAGGTTCATGCATAAAAATAATTCCCTAGAAGTTTGGGAACATTGACAAAACTTCTAAAACTTCATGAGGACTATACCATCTATGAGGATTACAACACCATCCCTAGAAACAATATTTTCCTTATAAGGGTTCGAGTTTCCTAATCATCCCATATTGGACCGGGTTTCCATATATTCCTAGAGTTGGTCGAGTTTTCCCATCCTCCAAGAGTTGATCTATTTTACCCATATTCAATAGTGGATCAAGCCTATTGAATTAATTCGCATAAAAATCTCATGAGATATAAATCATTACACAATGATTTGGAGGGAGACATAGGTCCCACACATCACATATGAAAATCATACATACATGTTCCAAATAAAAACAAAAATTTAATCATATAATGACCTATAAAAAGAGAAGGGTTTTATAAACATCATATTATAACCCATGAAATGAAATGGGTATCATAAACATTTAATCACATCATTACCTATGGAAAAGAGATAGTTCTCATAATCAATTCATCAAAGCATAACTCTTGAAAGGAAGCGGGATTCAAAATCATATTACCCAAGGAAGACAAAATGGTGACATAAACATAACCCCATTAAAATATAAAACATTCTTGAATGAATATTAAGGGTATTATTAGATAATATCCCTAGTAAATCATAAACTATAACAAATTATGTCATCTTAGATGTAGAAGGAATTTGAAAGATCGCATTAAACATTTCATAAGGAAAATATGCATTAATTGATATTACATTTCATATATAAAGACATGGAAATTCCATGGATTTTTTTTAAAAACATGGGATTTTTATGAGTCTGGGAAAATTTACGACACTTGATTCCGAGACTCGGTGTGCCCCTAATCAATTTATGAAGTTTTGTTCGGGTATGTTCAGTTAAAATATGTGCGGGATTTTATTAATTTTGAACTGGTGCTCGGAATTGAAATCCGAGGGCACCATTGAACTCGCAACACCGATACTCGCTTAAAAAGACATTCACCTCGACGACAGTCGATCTAGAATAAAAAGAATTTTTTGGGTTTTCTTATAAAAATAATAAAATAAAGCATAACTCTATTTTATTTTTTATGCTGTCTTGTGGTGAGTGTGTTGGTTGAAACCTCCCCTTGGGAGTTGGTGGTGGGACCTCCACACCATAACCCCCCATGAGAGGTTATGGTGGTGGGGCCCACCCGAGAATAACCTCCCAATCAATGATAGGGGTGGGGACCACCCGACCCCTTATGATGGTGGTGGATGAAACAAGTCTACTCCCCCTCATTAATGAGGGGGGGCCTCTTGACCTCCTATGTGAAATTAATTGTGCCAACGCACGTGCCAATTAATTGTGCCAATGCACGTGCCAATTAATTATGCCAATGTACATGCCAATTAATTGTGCCAACGCACCTGCCAATTAATTGTGCCAACCCACGTTCCAATTAATTGTGCCAACACGCGTTCCAATTAACTGCACCAACACGTATAGAGTTAATAAGGGGAGTTTCTTTCTCCTCTTTAATTGTATGCCAATAATAAAATAATAGGCAACCTATTATTATTATTTGGTCAGTTTTCTCTTTTGGTGGAATGGAGGAAGAGGAGAGCTAGATAGAACCATTCTCCCAATGAAGAATGCAAAGAACACGAAGAACGCCGGAGACACTTCTTCCTCGGTCTTCTACCCCAGCCACTTCCGACATAGAACAACTTCCCTCCTCATCATCATCAATGAACCGGCGCACAAGCTTTGATTTGAAGTGCGTGACGAACGCAGCAATTGATGAACTTCACCGTCTTCTATCCGCAACACCGTCAACAAACATCGCTTGACGAGCATCGTGCGACGAATCAAAAGTTAGGGGTTGTTTCCTTTAAATTACCATGTTCTTCCTTCCTTAAATGAAGAATGTTGAAGTTTACCTTTTGCGGGTGGGATGTTGTGTTCTGTTCTTAAGAACTTATTGCTACCAACCTAAACGTGGAGGGTGTAGGCCAAACCAACATGGACCGACCCTTCTGTTGCTTTTTTTGTGATGACTCTATGACGGAACGGTAATGAAGTGATGGAAACGACAATGGGGAACAAAGGCCATGCTCCCTGTGGCCTTTGTGAATCACGCTGCCCCCGTACATGCCCCGACCGAACATGCGGCCTGCCCCGCACGCTGCCATCACGCCCCCACATCCTGCCCGTCCCTGTCGGTGGCCTGCCCGTGCACCGCGTGCGCTCCCTGGCACCCCAACGCCCTGCCAGGCGCACCTGCACCACGCTGGCGGCCTGCTTGGCGCACTGCGCCCTGCAAGTGGCCTGCCCTCCGCTCATGTGCCCGGCCGACAGCCTGCCTGTCGTGCCGTGCCCTGCTGGTGGCCCGCCCGACACCTTCGTGCCCTACTGGAAGCCTTCATGGCATGGGGCCCGCCTGCTCGGCCCCTACTGCGGAATGATCGGTGCACCCATGCCCTGCCCGGTGCCCCTGCGACCTGCCCTACGGCCTGCCGCGCCCAGACCGGTGCACCCACGGTATGCCTGGTGTCTAGCCGCCCTGCCCTCACCCTACGCGACCTTCCTGCTGGCCTCCTAGCCTCCAACCTCCCGAGTCACACCCCTCGTGGCATTGGCTGAACCGGCTCTGGCTTTCAGGCCGAGCCGCCTGCGTGGCAGAATCTTGGCCGAACCGCCCTCGCAGTCTGCTGGCCCGGGCCCAGCAGACTGGGCCTAACTTAGTGGGCAAACCCACCCAACGGGTTGTATCAGACCAATCGGGTTGGTCCGGGTTGACCCAGACCGGGTCGGCTCAGACTAGGTTTGGCTGAGTCTGTCTGACCGGGTCAGACTGGACCCGTGCCCACTACCGACCCTTTTCATACTTTGACCATATCTTTGGCACAAGACGTCTGTTTGAAGAACCGTTAGCAGCACTGGTAATCTCGATGAGATGCGGTTCCTTTGAGAATACCCCACTAGAGTTCGGGGTATAGTTGAGATACGGTCAGGTTGGTTCGTACATGAATCCAACCGGGCCCCGGGGACTAAAAGGCTAATAACTGACAGATCGAGCAACCGATTGACGTGCCGTCTGTTGCATTGAGAACCCTATGACAAGACGGAACTTTTAGATAATTCTAAGTGGGACTTCAAGACACTTAGAGTATGTACTTGTACCTCGTGGAGAGAACCCTCCCATTGACGAGAAAGTAGATTACAGAGACCTAGTAGCTAGTTGTGACATGATGACTGCTGACCGATCGACTCGAAGTGATTCGGATGGCCCTGTGGGGAGTGCTTGGTTGTAAAAGCAGACCCACGTTAGAGAAGTGCTTGGTTGTAGCGGCAGACCCGTGGTACTTGACAGAAGGAGTACCTCTGTAGGCTATGAGGGGGAGCGCTTTGTTGTAGTGGCAGACCCATGGTTGGGAGAGCCTCTATGTGAGCATGGAAGACCCACAATACTCGATAAGTGGAGTACCTCAGTAGTCCAAGGTTTGTGGGAAGCACTTGGTTGTAGCGGCATGCCCACTGTACTCGACAGAGGAGGAGTTATCCATCAGCCGTGGTTTTGAAAATGTGAATAAAAATCCTGGTATGAGCTGAGTCAATGACTTTTTTGTTTTCCTCATGATTGAGATGGGTTACTTGATAACATAGGTATATGTATAGGCATATACATAAGTATGGTTATCCGTTAATTTCATACCTTGTGGTTTATCCTTGTTGGATTTAGTGAGACCTTGAGGGTCTATGGGTTTCCAATGAGTATCGTTATACTCACCCCTACATGGGATTTACCTGAATCTCGTTGTGTAGGTTGCAGACGATGGATAGCACTGACTGAGAGAGAGTAGCAGGACTGGATGATACCCAGAGGTGGACCACTTTCTGAGATGGTACACAGAGTGGACAGACTGACGTGGAGTGTTGAGGAGGCCATCAGTACCTACCCTTTAGGTATAAGCCTCAGAGGACGACCCAGTAGCTGTTTTATTTTTTTCTTTCAGTTGTACTTGTACTTTTCAGTTGTATTGTACTTTACTATTGTGCTTGTATTTCCGGCCCCATTTACATTCAACACAAACTTTTGTATATAGTTTTACATAGTGATTTACTTCTAGTTTTGTACTCTGTTGTGTTTGTTTACTATTTTATGGGCAATTCTTTCCCAGTTTAGGGATTTACGCCTTTGGTGCTAGTCTCTAGCCCCTGGACTAAGGAAGGCGGGCTTGGGGTAGTCACGAAATGGGCCCCGAGGATGGGTCGTGACTAATTGGTATCAGAGGAGTCGGTTCTACCGCAGAAATTAGGACTCTGATATTTATTTTCTCTGAAGTAATAGTGTTAAGGGTACTAAATGTGGTTTTCAGTTCAGGGAGTCCAGTGTTGGTGTGGGCGACTGACATATCCATACACCATGACCCTAAATTTTGATTTCCGACTCAATGCACGAAAACACTGTTTGCGTGTGTGTTTTCAAAAAGTTTTTTTTAAGTCAGCTCAACTAGGTCAGCTCACCATGTATAGTATTTTGATAGTTTCGCTTCTGTTTCTTTCAGGATGCCTCCCCATGGACAACCAGCGAGAGCCCCGAGAGTAGTATGCACTGATAGCCCAACTAGTGACGAGGCCTCAGTGTAGGGCCCTCTTCCAGCTGAGGCACCAGTGGAGGCACTAGCGGTACCACTTCCTGTTGGGCCACCGATGCCACCAGCCCCAACAGCAAATGATGCACGCCACTTGAGTGCGTTGCACGAGTTCCAATGCCAGAGGCCACCCATCTTTAGGGGAGAGACGGAACAGCCGGCAGCTAAGGATTGGCTGGAGGCTATGGTGAGAGTCTTGAAACTGGTAGGGACACCAGTCGAATTCATGGTGATCCTTACTGCCAGCCTCCATCAGGTAGCAGCTAGAAGATGGTGGAACCTGATGCTCCAGTTTCATGACGAGGTGACACTTCTCTGGTCAGACTTCGAGAGCCTGTTCGGGGTGGAGTTTGTACCAGCCACCCTTTTGTGGTGCAGATAAAGGAGCTACTACATCTTCAATAGGGTATCATGGTGGTGGCGCAGTACTCAAAGAGGTTCACCGACCCTTCGCGGTACTCCACAGATATGGTATGGGACCCGTTCATTAGGGCCCGGGCCTTCGATCAGGGGCTCAGGAAAGAGACCAGGGCATCAATGATCTCCCTCACCATTCTGATGTATGAATGGGTGTTAGAGAGAGCTCTCCTAGTGGAGAGTTTCCTTGCTGAGAAGTCTCCTGCAGGGAGACCCACCACTAGCCGACATGTAGCGGAGTCCTCTGTAGCTAGCAGTAGACAGATGTCGTAGAGGTCCAAGAGGGCTAGACCTACAGGTGGTTGACCACATGACTCAGGATCGGATGTGCGAGGAACCCGGGATGGAGATAGACATTCTAGGAGTGGGTAGTGTTACTCATGCGGCAGACAGGGTCACAGGGCTCGTGACTGTCCAACCAGCTGCACTGACGATCAGTAGATAGTTGAGGGACCTCCTAGGCAGAAGCAGATGTTCGATCGAGGCAGTCCACAGGGAGGAGGTGGATGTGGCAGAGGATCTGGACGTGCAGCTGGCAGTGGATGACGTTTTGAGGTGCTACCACCACCACCACTAGGAGGTCCACCCCAACCGCAGGGAGTGGGTGGAGTAGGGAGATCCCAACATTAGGCAGTTGAGGCCTACGATCACTGCACTTCGAAGATGATCTGAGGTACGAATTGTGTCTACTCAACCTTAGCTGCAGTTCTTATAGAAACAGGTTCCAGCCACTCTTTCATTTCCACTTCCCTCATTCAGAGCTTAGAGATTCTGAAGGAGCTATTAGTTTGATCCTTACGGCTAGAGACTCTTACGGGGGCTGATTCGACGATTACGCACTGGTACCAGTTGTGCGAGCTTACTCTAGGAGGAGAGATCTTTGGCTGGGATCTCCAAGTAGTAGCGTCGAGGCCTTATGAAATCATCTTGGGTATAGAATGGTTATCTACAGTCCATGCCTAGATCGACTGTATTAGGTGCAAAGTGTTGTGTGTCCACATGGAAGGGAAAAAGTTCACCTTCACCTGCGAGAAGGGAGCATTTACAGCACATGACAGACATACTCAGACGATGGTGCAACCAATCACTCATCAGTTGGCCTCTCTCATCCTCTGGGCAGTTGATGTGGAGAGTCCTAATTATCCTGTACTGGTGGACTAGTACATGGATGTTTTCCCTGACGATGTCCCAGGACTACCTCCTCGCAGAGAGGTGGACTTCTACATTGACATGTACCCCGGGATGACACTGATATCTACTCCAGCATATCAGACGGCTCCCGCTGAGCTTCGTGAGCTACGGGTACAGCTGGAGGACTTGCAAGATAAGGGATTCATCTGGCCTAGTGTTTCTTATTGGGCTGCCCCGATTATATTCGCCAAGAACGCAGATTGGAGCTTAAGGCTCTGTGTTGAGTACTGTCACCTGAACCAGGTGACCGTGAAGAACAAGTACCCACTCTCGAGGATTGATGACCTCTTTGACTAGATGAAAGGAGCACGTTGGTTCTCGAAGAGAGACCTCCGATCAGGATATCACTAGCTCAGATTTCGAGACAAGGATGTGCAGAAGATGACCATCAGCTGTCGGTACAACCACTATGAGTTCTTGGTTATTCCCTTAGGCGTAACCAACACTCCAGCAGTGCTCATGTGTCTGATGAACATTCTCTTCTAGCCATACCTCGATTGATTTGTCGTAGTCTTCATTGATGGCATTCTGATCTACTTGACTACTCAGGAGGTGCATGCCTACTATTTTCATGTAGTATTGGACAAACTCTGAGAGCACCAACTTTATGGTAAGCTCTCAATGTGCCAGTTTTGGATTCGAGACTTACACTTCTTGGGACACGTCATCTTGGAGGCTGGAGTTGTAGTGGATCTTGCGAAGATCGACATGTTATTTACTTGGGAAAAACCCAGGAGTGTGATGGAGGTACAGAGTTTCTTGGGCTTGGCTGAATACTATTGGAGGTTTGTTCCAGACTTCTCCATAGTTACAACACCACTTTTAGCCTTGACGATGAAGGGGTAACCCTTCGTGTGGTCGGAGAGATGCCAGCAGAGCTTTCCAAAGCTAAGGTAGAAGGTGACTAGTGCCCCCATCTTGAGGCTTTGAGAGGAAAGCGTTGGGTACATATTCTACTGCGACACATCAGGGACCTGACTCGGGTGTATCCTGATGCAGGAGTGAGCTGTGATCGCATATTGTTCTCAGATGCTGAGACAACATGAGAAGAACTATGCAACCCATGACCTAGAGTTAGCAGCAGTGGTCTTCACCTTAATGATGCGTCGACACTGTCTTATGGGCAAACGTTTTAATGTGAAATATGATCACAAGATTCTTAGGTATATCTTCCCCCATAAAGACCTGAACTTGAGACATCGGTGTTGGCTTGAGTTCCTCCAGGACTATGACTTCGAGATAGTCTATACTACTGGGAAGGGGAACGTTGTTGCAGATGTACTCAGCAAGAGATCTGGTATATAGCTACTAGGAGAGGCGACAAAGAAGCTAGCCACTTGGTAGATATCATTTTTATATAGGGATGGAGCAGCCTATGTACACTCTCTTATATTCACTCCCCCACTTCTTCAGCGAGTTAGGGAGGCGCAATGTGGGGATGCTGACTGCGAGACACGACGTTCTCATATATCCACATGGCATACACCTGATGGATTTTCTGATGGTGGGGAGCACGTAATCCTTTTCAGAGGATATACTATGGTACCAGTAGAACTTTAAGAGGAAGTGTTGAGGGAGTTCCACACATCCCCTCTAGTGATACATCCCGAAGTGGTGAAGATGTACTAGGAACTTCGACAACAACATTGGTGTCCAGTTATGAAGAAGGCGGTAGCGGAGTTTGTCTCTCAATGCCTCATTTGTCAGCAAGTGAAGGTGGAGCACTAGGTACCATTAAGCTTGGTTCATCTCTTAGAGGACCCAGAGTGGAAATGGTATGGGATATCCATGGATTTTGTGAAGGGTCTTCCACGTACATCCAGTTGTCAAGACTTGATTTGGGTGATCATCGATGGACTCACCAAGTCATCTCACTTCCTACAAGTCAGAGAGCAGGGCTCAGTAGAGATATTGGGATGCCTCTATGTACAAGAGATTGTACATTTACATGGAGAACCTTCTTCTATAGTCTCAGAAGGTGACACATTGTTTACTTCCTGGCTATGGAAGGGGTTTAAAGAGGCTATCGAGACACAGTTAGGTTTGAGAACCGCCTTCCATCCTCAGAAATATTTCTAGACTGATAGGACCATCTAGACCCTTAAGGAAATGCTCTGTGCTTTTTTCCTCGACTTTGGTCGTATCTGGGAGGACCACGTACAATTGGTTTAGTTTTCCTACAACAAAAACTATCATTCCACCATCGCAATGGGACCCATTGAGTCCTTGTATAGTTGACCATGCAGATCACCACTGTGCTGGATAGACCTAGGGGATTCAGCACTAGTGGGACCAGATATGGTATGAGCTACCACCGAGAAGGTGAAGATCATCTAGAAGCAGATAAAGACTGCACAGAGTGGACAGAAGTCGTATGCTGACAGTAGACAGAGACCTATGGAGTTCGATGATGGAGACCACATCTTTCTATGGGTCTCACCTCGATGAGGTCTACGAAGATTTGGCCGAGGTTGCAAGTTATCTCCGAGATTTATCAGACCTTTCTAGGTCCTCATCAGAGTAGGAGAGGTGGCTAACCACCTAGCTCTTCCAACTCAGTTGCACCAGGTCCACGACGTCTTCCACTTATCTCAGCTGAGGAGATACGTGCATGACCCATCCTACATCATCGACCACAGGGAGCTGGACATCGATGATGGGGTGACTTCCACGGAGGTTCCAGGGGAGATTGAGGATCAACAAGAGTGGGTCCTACGTGGATGGTCGATACCTATGGTGTGTGTTCGTTGGCAGCATGAGAACCTCCAAGAGAGCACATGGGAGTGGGAGGCTTAGATGCGTTCTCAGTATCCCCATTTTTTCCTTTAATGTGAGTTGTAGCTTACGGGGACATAAAGCCCTAAGGTGGGGAGAATGTAAAGACACGTAAATTCCATGGATTTTTTTTAAATACATTGTATTTTTACGAGTCCGGGAAAATTTACGGCACATGATTCCAAGGCCCGGTGTGCCCGGAATAAATTTATGAAGTTAGGTTCAGGTACGTTCAGTTAACGTACAAGTGGGATTTTATAACTTTTGAACCGGTGCTCAGAACTGAAGTATGAGGGCACCATTGAACTCGTAGTTTCGGTATTCTCTTAAGAAGACTTTCACCTCGATGGCAGTCGATCAGGAATAAAAGTTAGTTTTTGGGTTTTCTTATAAAAATAATAAAATAAAGTTTAACACTTTATTTTACTTTTTAAGCAGCCTTGTGTTGAGTGTGTTGGTTGAAACCTCCCCTTGGGAGTTGGTGGTGGGACTGCCACAACCTAATCTCCCATGAGAGGTTATGGTGGTGGGGCCCACCCAATCATAACCTCCCTATCAATGATAGGGTTGGGGACCACCGGTCCCCTATTAATGGTGGAAGATGAAACCTCTCAACTTCCCCTCATTAATGTGGGAGGACCTCTTGACCTCCTTTACGCAATTAATTGTGCCAATGCACATGCCAATTAATTGTGCTAACGCATGTGTCAATTAATTGTGCCAACACACGTGCCAATTAACTGTGCCAACGCGCTTTCCAATTAACTACAACAACACGTATATATTTAATAAGGGGATTTTTTTCTCTATTTGAATTTCATGCCAACAATAAAATAATAGGAAACCAATTATTATTATTTTGTTGGCATTATATTTCGGTGAACGGAGGAAGAGGAGAGCATGGTAGAACCATTCTCCCAACGAAGAATGCGAAGAACGCGAAGAACACCGGCAACACTTCTTCCTCGGTCTTCTACCCTGGCCACTTCCAACATAGAGAAACTTCCCTCCTCATCATCATCAATGAACATATGCACAAGCTGGAATTGGGAGTGCATGAAGAACGTGACGATCGAAGATCTTCATCATCTTATTTCCGCAACACCGTCAAAAAACGTTGATCGAAGAATCAAAAGGTTGGGGTTGTTTCCTTTAAAGTACCATGTTCTTCCTTACTTAAATGAAGAAAGTTGATGTTTACCTTTTGTGGGTGGGGTGTTTTGTTCCATTCTTGAGAACTTATTGTTACCACCCTAAATGTTGAGGGTGCGGGCCAAACCAACATGGACCGACCCCTCCGTTTTTTTATGACTCCACGACAACTTGGCAATGAAGTGATGAAAACGAAGACAGCGAACAAATGCTGCTCTACCCGTGGCCTCCGCGAATCGCACCGCCCCCTCAGGCGCCTCGACCGAACCCGCGACCTACCCCGCGAACTACCCGTGCGCCCCCACGGCCTACCTGACCCTGTCGGAGACCTGCCGGCATGCCCCGCACGCTACCAGGTGCCTCGACGCCCTCTCCGGTGTCCCCATGCCCTACCGGTGGACTGCCCAGCGCCCCCACGCCCTACCGGAAACCTACCCGGCACCCCCACACCCTGCCGACAGCCTGCCCGACACCCCCGCACCCTGCCGGCGGCATGATTGGCACCCCGCGCCCTGCCGACGGCCTGCCCGGTGCCCCCGTGCCCCCATGCCCTACCGTGCCTAGCCCGACGCCCCCGTGGCCTGCCTCGTAACCTACCCCGCCCGGCCCGATGCACCTGCGACCTGCCCAGTGTCCAGCCAGCCTTCCCGCACCCCACGCTACCTACCAACTGGCCTCCCGTCCACTGACCACAAGAGTTGTGCCCCTCATGAAATTAGCCAAACCGGCCCCAGAATTTGAGCCGAGCCGCCTGCGTGGCGGCATCCGGGCCGAACCTCCCTCGTAGTCCACTGGGTTAGGCCCAGCGGACCAGGCCTAACTTGGGGGGCGGACCCACCCAACATGCTGGGTCAGACCCATCGGGTCTGTCCGGGTTGACCCATACTGGGTTGGGCCGAGTCAGTCTGACCGTGTCGGACCGGTCCTGGGCCCGCTACCGACCATTTTCTTACTTTTTCCATATCATTGGCACCATACATCCATTTGAAGAACCATTAGAGGCACTGGTAATCTCATTGAGAGACAGTCCCTTTTGGAATACCCCACTGGATTTCGGGGTATTGTCAAGAACTGAATCTGGTCACTTTCAAAATCGGCAACCGACCCAGTCCGTGGCAAGACCCGAAGGGCGTTCCCGAACCCCACGGGCTGGCACAAGTGGCCAGGTATCATAAAATGATGTTTGGGAATGATTTACCTGAAAATGTACCCATAAAATGTCAAACGAAACCAAGAAACAAAAAATAGATTTTTCAAACCAAAACATATTTTACTAAAATTCAGAACTGAATTACACAATTTTAAACAATGTATGAAGACCATTAAAAAGTTACAAAACCAAGAAAAGATAGCCCAAGAACATCCACACGGAATGAGGCACCTCCCTCAAGCCATCTCCACAACACTACATCACGATGGACCGCTAAAAACCCAAACCAATGACATTAAACCTGTACCCAAACCTGTGACACAAAATAAGAAATTCTACTTACACCCAATGGTGTATGTAGTGTGTGAGCCAAAGACCAGTAGGATACCACCACTAAGATATTCCATGTGGTAAAAATTTAAAGAAGAAAGGGATGTAAGTTTTCAAAAAGATGAAAAGATAGTTACAATTTATAAAAGATGAAACTTTGAATAAAAACCGTTTTCAAGTGGGCTATTTTAAAGGGTTAACAATTTTAAAATAAACACCAAAGCTACTGAATTTTCCAGCCGAATGTACCGTATGCCGACAGTAAGTATAAAGTAAATAATGAGCACAAGCAATAGGAAATAACCCCTAGGCACTAGCTAGCTTTGGGTCCCAGGTACCTCGTATCTCAGTGAGAGTAACCATCACAAATATCCATTACCATGCATGATCCACTAGTAGGGAACATACCAATAACCTAGTGGTCCCCAATCATTATCATCATATTTTAGTTAGAGTTGTAAACATCAATCTTGCTAAGTGAAATTGAGGCCAAACCCCATGGATTCACTAGAATACTAGTACTCATCCACCAACATAGATACCCAAGTTTTCCCCTTGTGCTCAAACAAGTTCAACAAGTCAAGAAATACACATTGAGAAAGAAAGTGTTATTTACACATCAAAAATTCACAAAAAATACCATATTTATACCACACAAGTCACAAAAGTCCATTTTTCATTCAAAATTATTTTGAAATCCGACTCACACCAAAATAGCCCAGAACACATTTCACATTTCATCAACACTTCCAAAAAACCGTTAAATTTTTTTATAAAACAATTATAAGATATTGAAACTCATATAACATCCCACACACACGGCACATAACACTCTATTCGTAATAAAAAATTCAATTTTTCACATCACACTCACACAAAATATTCCACATCACATTCACATCTCTTTCACACCTCATTATCTCCTTCAAACAATTTAATAAACTATTTCCAAGATGATACATATCACATAACAACCTTTTCACAAATGAAATGGAAATTTAAAAATATACTCCTACCAAAACAGTTTGCGGATATAGTTTCACCTCATACACAACTAAATAAAGTATTCAAAACTTTCATAAAACAATTATAAGGAGTATACCCAAGATTTTCACATAAAACCCATTTCAAAAAACTCTTTTTAATCCAAATGCACAACAAGCCCCTACCAAAACAGAATTTTCAGCCCAATAAACATGTAATAATCCACTTTCAAATGTTATGTAATCACCTTGAACAATATCACAAAAGATACCCATGAGAACACAAAAATCCATAAAACACTTTCAAGGAGTATAACGAGGTTACACAGATAAAACCCATTCAAAGACCCCCATTTTTATGCCCAAAAGACACTATATCATTACAAAAACAAAATTGGAAGCCCCTTTCAACAACTAATAAATCATTTCCACATTTTACAAAACTACCACAAGATATAACACATGAAATACATTTAAAAATACACACTTCAAACAAAAATGTAACTTTAATACCAAATACTTTAGTATTGCTACCAAAAATGTTATTCACATAATGAAAATCATATAAGTAACATGAAAAATTATTTTATCAAGAAAACTAACTCATAATTAAAAGGTTACCCATAGAATCACCTACAGAAATTGTCGAATACCTCAAAACATGGTGGCGAATATCAACCGCACCACCTTGACACCACAAGGATGATAAATCTAGACCTACACCACAATGTTTCACCAAAAAGACTCATGGTTAAACCCTAGGTACGAAACCTAGGTTCTGGACACTTTGGAACATCAAGAAAGAGGGATGAAACCCTAAGGAAATAGAAGAAGTTGAAGGGAGTAACACTTACCTTGAAAAATCTTGAAGAAATTACCCCGAATTAACCAAATTTTGAATATCAAAGAAAAAAAACTGATAGAGAAGATGAAATGATGAGGAGGAGGTCATGTGGGGACTGAAATGGGGGAAAAAGAGTAAATATTGAAGGAGATATGAAAGAATAAATTTACCTTTTCAAATCTGGGCGATTTGATAAATTTAGAGACGGATCACCCTCCCTTAAGTTTCAATTGAGCTCAAAAAATGCAAAACCGATATTGGGGGTAATTCTAGGGATAGTGGCTTCGCAAGGGAGGTAAAATCACCGAAAAAATATAAAATGAAAGAGATATTAAATAATTAAAAATTATTTTTAATGCAAGAAATGGGCCATCGGGCATGCCCAATCCCTTAAATAAAAATTGAAATACACCGTGATTAAGGATTTCTAAATAGGCCAAAATAATGTTGTTGTGTTATTATTTTATGGGAGGCCAAGTTGAAATTGGAATGGATAAAAAATGTTGAAAATGAAGGATTTATAAAGGTATCAAAATTAATTTTTAAAAATGGAATTAGGCTCACGATTTGGCCCAAATCATGAAAAATCACCCATTTCTCCGAAAATGCTTGGGAAACCCCAAAAACAAAGAAATAATGGAAATTAAATTAAAAATAACTTTAAAATAAATTATTTATATGAAAATTATCCCCACCATGAAGAATTTATGACCCAGAAAGTCCCAGTAAGGCCAAAGCAATAAACAAATCCAACTGAGAAACCAAGAGGTACTCCCTTGCTAGGTTTTCCCCCAAAGGCCAAAACACCTGCAGTGATCAATTAGGGAAGGAATACTTCACATCCAGAACATACACCACATTCCTAAAATAATCATTCACATTTAGGCTCTATCCCAAAGTAGGACTCCTCAAACTCAATCTGAACAAGGCTCAAGCAATTTACCCAAAAAAACAACGACATCAAAAAAGGTTATACCAATCTTGATATACTAAACTATTGGGAACTCTCCAATACCAACGTTTAACAAAGTAATAAGTAGGTAGTTTGATATATCCTAAAGAGACTACCAACTTCCAATCTAAGACAAGGGACAAAACTGAGTTATTGGTATGGGGAGACACAATGGGTAGGAATCTATTAGACAATTAATAAAGAACATACATGAGACCCATGGTGGGTCTCCCCACTATAATAACCAAACAACTTAACCGAACAAGATGGGCCGACATAGAAAGACCAAAAAACTCAAAGAGTTGGGATGACCACAAGGTTAGTCTGCACAGTTTGGGAAATTTTGTGCTAACCATGTGGATCCTTATATCTGCATAGTTTTCTAGTGCATAGTTACAATTCACAATGTCAAAACCTTGTGCTCAACATATCTAGCCAAGTTTTAAACCTTTATCCAAAAACACAATGGAAACCAAAGAGGAAAGAAATGAAATTGGGTGATAACATGGGCATGAGGCCCTCCATCTCTTTCCGCCAAATGAGAACAACAGAAGAAAGATGAAAACACCAGAGGTGTAAACTCTTCCCATATTTAATACTGAAGGTAGGACTTGTAAAAAGGTTTAAATGACCCTGGGATTTCCCATGACTACGTGCCAGCTTCACTCTAGGACCTATGGCTGGAGCTCAAAAGATTGAAGCATCTTCGACCTCACAATTAGGATTTGGAAACCCATGTATGGAACTTCTTCTTTCGGTGCCACAAACATCTACACCACACACACTGATGGGTTTAACAAGAGATACATACACCAGAACTCACTTTACCAAAACCTAAAATTTCACTAAAACAGGTGATTAGAAGATGCACACACATCACGCCTTGTTTCTTCGGGTGAGAGACAACAGAAGGGGAGGACACATATAAAAAACCTTCCTCTATGATAAAGGATTTGAATTTTTTCCCCAAGGGAGATATACTCCCAACATAATAGAGACCCTTAGAGGATTTTATGACCTTAAAATTTATAATCAAATGAGCACACGACATCACAAGGTGTCACCGGACATGATGATTGTAATTTATATAAAGGAATACATGGAAAGGGACCTTATTCCAAGTCCCCAAATAACACACAATCCCAGAATGTGTCCATAATGGCCTCTCATGACCAGATTTCCCACACTGGTGGTTTAACATGAACTCATACTTCAAAGAGGCTATGAAGGATCTAGAGGCCCTCTTAGACACCATCCAGACACTCATCCACAATGACAACCCCAGACCACTTCCACCTTCGACGAATCATGAAAATTATGAAACTAAGGTCTCTTTCATTCTTCCACGATCACTATCCCGATACAAGAGGATCCAAAAATCAAATAAATTAATGGGTGTACAATAAATAAACAAATATCGATAAAAGTTCCTTAAATTGATCAACTGGAGGATTTTCCAACGACAAAACAATCCGTGTTTTACTTCGGTTGTGCACTAACCCTTAATGGGGGTGTACCTTATCCAACGTGAGAACCCAATGACCCAACCCAGCTGGTCCATTAGTAAAAATCTACCACAATCAGATCCAAACACATTAAGTGAACCGCCATAAAGGCATCCCAAAACATTTCTCAGAAGGTACCACTAACCAACCTTTCAACCCAGCTTATCGACTGAACACCAACCCAAAACACTATTCAAACAGAAGGGGTTCTTGGACTCAAAACATCCCACAACATCAACATTTTCAAAAACACATAATACAAAACATCCTAAACCAGTCATCAAGACATCATGTTTCCCTTTATAAACATTTCTTTGAAAACAAATGGTTCAGCGGTTAGCATAACCACCAATGGTACCCCAAGGGACTCACACATGCATGTTTCTGTGCCACACTAGGCACCCTCCTCATAACTATCATAGAACTCATCCAGTAATTCCATTATCCATCCATTATCCCATATAATCTCATGCATGTGGTCGCTCATGGAAATAAAAAATGTTAAAACAAAAATTATTTCCACTTCTCAAAACCAAAACAGTCATACGTCCTTTTTCTCAAGACCACTAACCATGAGATCAAAATCCCAATTTACAACTTAAAAAAACTTTTCATAAACACACAACCATTTAGATATGAATTCACTTTCAAGTTATTCACATTAATCTCAAAACAACTCATCCCCATTAAGACACCTTTCAACAGTTTATAAAACTCTTTTGGAAACACTTTTTCAAAACCAACTTTAACATACTTATTGGTTTCAAAAGAGGTGTAAACACACCATTCATCAAATTAAAAGAAATTCTGAAAGTTTAGTTCCACCATTTCAAAAATCAAACCCTTCCTTCTTTATGTGAAAATAATTTCACAAAAAAAACTATATTCTTATTAAAACCGCGTAATTTTAGCTTTAAAACCAAACTTCTAGGATTTAAAAAATAAAGGACACAAGAAAGTGAAAGGGGGGACTAGCTTTGGTGGGTGACATAGACGTATGGTTAGAGGCCATATACCAATCACTTCACCATCACAGAGAGTGTTTTAGGGCAATATCCCCGTCTCCACATGGCTTTCTAGGCCCTATGAGCTCACTGATACCATTAGCCCAACTCTCTTTTCATTTCCCCAGATCATTGTCATACCAAGAAAACCAAAGGACTCAGATGAATCTTGACTTCCCCTAGCAACCAAAATCCCATCACAAGGTGTGCTGTATAGGAACACAACCCATAACTATAATTTCAAGTCCCAATAATCCAAACTCCATGCCATCCAAACTGCTCCCCAAATAACATGATCCAAAGAGTTAACATGAACCTCCTCTAATACCACTTTCTCACGAACCAAATCTAGTCAACTTAAAAATCAGCACCCAACCTGGTCTGTGGAAAGACCCAAAGGGTGTTCCCAATCCCCATTGTCTGGCACAAGTTCTCAGGTATTATAAAATGATGTTTGAGAATGATTTACTGGAATTTGTAAACATAAAATGAAAAACGAAACCAAGAAACCAAAACTGGTTTTTTCAAACCAAAACAACTTTTACTAAAATACACAACTGAGTTTCAGAATTTTCTACTATGTATGAAGACCATTTCAAAGGTAAAAAACCAAGAAAATATAGCCCAAGAACATCCATAAGTAAAGAGGAACCTCCCTCAAGCCATCTCTACAATACTGCATCATGATGGATCACTAAAAACATGAACCAATGACATTAAACCTCTACCCAAACCTATGACACAAAATAAGAAAGTATACTTAAACCCAATGGTGTAATTAGGGTGTGATACAAATCCTAGTAGGATACCACCACTAAGAGATTCCATGTGATAAACACTTAAATACGAAAAGAATGCAAGTTTTCAAAAACATGAAAAGCTAGTTACAATTTCTAAAAGTTACAACTTTGAATAAAAACAGTTTTCAAGTGGCCTATTTTAAAGGTTAGCACTTTTTAAATAAAAACTAATGCTACTGAATTTTCCAGAAAAATGTACCGTATGCCGATGGTAAGAATAAATTAACTAATGAGCAGAAGTAATAGGAAATAACCCCTAGGCACTAGCTAGCTGTGGGTCCCAGGTACCTCATATCTCGGTGAGAGTAACCATCACAAATATCCATTCCTGTGCATGAGCCACTAGTAGGGAACATACCTATAACCTAGTGGTCCCCAATAATCATCAACATAGTTTAGTTAGAGTTGTAAGCATCAATATTTCTAAGTGAAACTGACGCCAAACCCCATAGATTCACTAGCAAACTAGTACACGTCCACCCACCTAGATACCCATGTTTTCCCCTTGTGCTCAAACTAGTTCAACAAGTCAATAAATACACATTGAACATTAAAATATTATTTCCACATCACAAATTCACCAAACATACCATATGTTTACCACACAAGTCCTAAAAGTAGTTTTTTCATTCAAAATGATTTTGAAATCCGAGTCACACCTAAATAGCCCACAACACTTTTCACATTTCTTCAAAACTTCCGCAAAACCATTAAACAAATTTATAAAAAAAAATTAAGATATTGAAACTCATATAACATTCCACACACATGGAACATAACACTCCATTAATAATCAAAAATTCAATTTTTCACATCACACTCACACAAAACAGTCCACATCACATTCACATCTCTTCCACACCTCGATTTCTCCTTCAAACAATTTAATAAAATATTTACAAGATTATACATATCACATAACATCCATTTCACAAATGAAATGGAAAATTTAAATATATACTCCTACCAAACATTTTGTTGATATAATTTCACCTCTTACACAAATCAATAAACCATTCAAAACATTCATAAAACAATTATAAGGTGTATACCCAAGCTTTGCACATAAAACCCATTTCAAAAACCTTTTTTTAATCCAAAATAAAAACAAGCCCCTAATGAAAGTGAATTTTCAGCCCAATAAACATGTAATAATCCACTTTCAAATGATATATAATCACCTTGAACAGTATCACAAAATATACCCTTGAGAACACACAAATCCATAAAACACTTTCAAGGAGTATAACAAGGTTACACACATAAAACCCATTCAAAGACCCCACTTTTTAGGCCCACATGACACTATATCATTACCCAACCAAAATTATCATCCCCTTTCAACAACTAATAAATCACTTCCACATTTTACAAAACTACCACAAGAGATAACACATGAAATACATTTGGAAAATACACACATCAAACAAAAATGTAACTTTAATACCAAATGCTTTAGTATTGCTACCAAAAATGGTTTTCACATAATTAACAGAATATAAGGAACATGAAAAATTATTTAATCAAGCAAACTAACTAATCATTAAATGGTTACCCACAGAATCACCTTTCGAAATTGTCGAATCCCTCAAAACAAGGTGTGAAATATCAACCACACCACCCCGGCACCCCAAGGATGATAATCCAGCCCTAGACCACAAAGTTTCACAAAAAAGACTCATGGTTAAACCCTTAGTACGAATAATAGGTTCTGGACACTTTGGAACATCATTAAAGAGGGATGAAATCCTAAGGAAATGGAAGAAGTGGAAGGGAGGAACACTTACCTTGAAAAAGCTTGAAGCAATTACCCTGAATTAACCAAATGTTGAATCTCAAAGCAACAAAACCTGATAGTGAGGATCTAATATTGAGGAGGAGGTCATATGGGGACTGAAATGGGTGGAAAATAGTAAATATTGAAGGAGATATGAAAGAATGAATTTACCTCTACAAATCTAGGAGATTTGATAAATTCAGAGAAGAATCTCCCACCTTCGGGGTTAAAATGAGCTCCAAAAATTCAAAACCTATAATGGGGGTGATCCTAGGGACAATGGATTTACGAGGGAGGTGGAATAACCAACATAAAATATAAAATGTAGGAGATATTAAATAATTGAAAATTATTTTCAATGCTGGAAATGGGCCTTCAGGAGGCCCAATCCCATAAATAAAAACTGAAATACACTATGATTAAGGATTTATAAATGGTCGAAATTATATTGGTGGTTCTATTAGGTTAGGGGAGGCCAATTTTGAATTTTAATGGATAAAAAATGTTCAAAAATGAAGGATTTATAAAGGAAATGAAATTTATTTTTAAATCTGGAATTAGGCTCATGATTTGGCCCAAATCATGAAAACTCAACCATTTCTCCAAAAATACCTGGGAATCCCTAAAAAATAAATAATTGAAATTAAATTAAAAATAACATTAAAATAAGTTATTTATGTGACAGGTATAGTTGATATATGGTCATTTTGGTTCGTACACGAATCCAACCGGGCCCCTGGGTCTAAAAGACTAATAACTAACAGACCGGGCGTCTGATTGACGCACCGTCTGTTCCATTGAGACCCCTATGACGAGGAAAAACTTTGAGATACTTCTAAGTGGGACTTCATGACACTGGGAGTATTGAATTTTAGCTCGAGGAGCGGACCCTCCCACTGATAAGGGAGCAGATTGCAGAGACATAGTAGCCGGATGAAACTTGACGACTGCTGACCGATCGACTCGGAGTGATTCAGATGGCCTAGTGGGGAGCGCTTGGTTGTAGCAGCAAACCCCTGGTGAAGGAGCGCTTGGTTGTACTGACATACCCATGGTACTCGAAAGATTGAGTACCTCTATAGGCTATGAGGGGGAGTGCTTAGTTGTAGCAGCAGACCCATGTTGGGGAGCGCCTATGTGTGAGTGTGGTAGACCCACAATACTCGACAGGTGGAGTACCTCAGCAGTCCAAGGTTAGTGGGAAGTTTATGGTTGTAGTGGAAGACCCACTATACTCGAGAGAGTAGTAGTTCTCCAACAACTGTGGTTTCAACAACATGAATAAAAATCCTGGTTTGAGCTGAGTCAATGACTTTTGTGTTTTCCTCATGATTGAGATGAGTTACTTGATAACATAGGTATATGTATGTGAATATACCTAAGTAATGGTTATCCGTTGATTTCATACCTTGTGGTTTATCCTTTTTGGATTTAGTGAGACCTTGAGGGTCTCAAGGTCCCTACGGAATATCGTTATACTCACCCCTGCATGCGCTTTGCCCACACCTTGTTGTGTTGGTTGCAGACGCCAGATATTGCTGACTGAGAAAGAGTAGCAGGACTGGATGATACCCGGAGGTGGACCACATGGCGAGATGGTACACGGAGCGGACGGAGTGATGTGGAGTGTTGAGGAGGCCATATTTACCTACCCTTCAGGTAAGAACCCCAGAGGACAACCCAGTAGATGCTTTACTTCATCTTTCAGTTGTACTTGTACTTTTCAGTTTTATTGTACTTTACTGTTGGGCTTGTATTTCTGACCCCCTTTACATTCAGTACACTATTTTGTATACAGTTTAACTTAGTGTTTTACTTCTAGTTGCATACTCTGTTGTGTTTTTTTACTGTTCTAAAGGCAATGCCTTCTTTGTTTAGGGATTTACGCCTTTGGTGCAAGTCGCCAGCCCCTGGCCTATGGAAGGCAGGCTTAGGGTAGTCACAACATGGGCCCCGAGGATGGGTCGTGACCTCATAATAAAAAAATATTACTTTATTAGAAATTAATATTTTTTAATTTCATTTAGAACATTTCATGAGGAAAATATATTTTCGAATTTTAAAAAATGTTTTAAAAAATATAATGTTTTTAAAAAACAGTTTTCTTTTAAAATAGATTTCAAAATTTATAATGTAATATTAGAAATATTTTGATAACATATTTCTTTGAAAACACCTTTTCTAGAAAATAGATATGAAAACATATAAATAAATATTGAAATTAAAAAAATCCACTTTTTTTAAAATATATTTTTTGAAAACATATAAAGGAATCCTTGAAAATAATTAAAAACACATTTTAAAAATAAATCATTTTTAAAACCATTTTTCTAGGAAAATCATTTTAAAATAAATAAATTTATATAATATTAGGAAAAAAATTTATTTTAAAAATAATATTGTAAACTTACAAAGGAATCTTCATGGAAATTTGGATCATGATTTCATGTATGTCAGTATATGCCGAACAATCCATTTACACCTTAAAAGTTAAGAAAAGTGACTTGATCATAAAATGACCAGAATATTACTTTTAAAACCATTTTTAATTTTTTTTAAAGCTTAATATTTAATTTAAACATCATAGGATAATAGTAATACAATTTAGAAAATATATTTAGAAAACAAGGTTTTGAAAGAAAATAGATTTCTGACCAAAAGGGGAAATAAACTTGGTTATCCATAAATTTGTTTTCTTGAATATATTAATTAACAAAGAGTGGATAGATTGTTACATTACATGGATATAAAATGATGAACCAAATGATAATAAAATTCAATAAATTTATTTAATAGATGTATTATAATATCTCATCAATGGAATCATAATTGTAAACAGTCTCGATAAACGACGAGATTGTAAAAATAACACTTACCACTTTGGTAACACTGAATCATAATCCCAATGATAGAATAAAATTACATGAGGATTAAAATATCATTAAAAGAGGATATTCATGATATAAAATTTCAAAATAAAGTATACGCATCACATATAAAAATATAGGTGCATAACATGAAATGTATCTCAAAGAAGAAAAATTGAGACCAAAATTAGTTTACCGATTTGGTAACCTTTGTACTATAAACCCCATGAAAGAAAGATCATAAAATTAACATGTATATAACCAAGAATTTAATTATAAGAAACATAGAATACATTCATTGGTATTAAATACATCACAAAAAATATTTGATTGGGGAATAATACATATGTCTCCCTAAAATAAAAGTGAGACGAAAAAACCCTTACCTTAAGTCTTAAATTTCATCTTACACGTTCAAACCTCCTATATAATATGTATATGTTATTTATAAATATACCAAATAACTATATTATCATAAATAATACCATATATAATTCTATTTTTACATTATATTACCATTTTATTAACAACTTCATATTAATGTTACATTTTGAGTAATATCTGCTTTGTTTTTCATATATGTTTTGACATGTTATTCTTGATCCTATTAATTATATCGGTATCTACATATCTGAATAATGTAAAACGTGATATCAATATCACATAAATTTATTATATAAATATTTATAATAATATATAATTGATATAAATATTAAATGGAATACACTATTCATGGAGATGGTAGGTCATACGTACATGTGATCATTTTTGTGTTTTATTATCATATTCAAAATAAAGTAATTAAATAATATGTATATATATATGTAATAATTATAGTATAAGAATTATTATATATATATCATATATGTTTACCAAAAAAATTAATAATACATTCCATGTAAAGTGTGAATGAATCACAATGCTTTGAGGAGACGGTAGTCCACTCATCAAAAAAATGAAGTTATAATATTTATAAAAAATGGAAATTGTGATTGAATGTTTTATATAATATTTTTAAAAAATTTAATACATCATATGTATAATATATTTCATATAAAAACATTATGTACATCCTAATTCACATCATAAGTGGCGGTGAGGGAAAAATGAACAACATCATTTCGTGAGGTAGTAGTCCTCCAAACACATGAATAGTAAGTTCATTACCCATTAGATGGATGTGTGTGTAATTTTAGACCAAAAAAATAGATTAAAAAAATCTCATTATATTTATTATACTGATATATTTATATATTAATGGAATTATTAGAGATTTGGGGGTGGATAAGGAAAATAAAAAAAGAGCTCGTGGAAGGATGTTACCACTTCTTTTGAAAACACCACTTTGTTTACAATAAAGTGAGTCCTTTATAGGATTTATTCCCAATTTCAAGATTCTTGGATAAAGATATAAATTTTTGTAGAATATTTTTACAGATTTTGGCCGAGCCAAATGGATTGAGTGGTGCAAATAATTAGGATGGGTGAGTTCCTTTTTATAGCAGAGGAGTGACATTCTTGTAACATTTTGAAAAGGGAATTAGACACACTTTTTTCCTATTTCATGTGTCTTAAATAATGTATAAAATATGATAAAATGGAGTATATTGTCGAAATATGAACAAATGATGGATTTTGGAGAAGTTTATAGGCCATTATGGGCCTTAAGTTTAAGGTTTTGTTGTTTATTAAGCAAACTTTTCTCCTAATAACTGTAAACAATTTTAATCAATTTCTGAAATATTTTTAGTAAAAAATAGAGTTGAACTTATTAGAAATTATAAATTATGATGATTCCAAATATGAAATATATTTTTTTTCAAATTAAAATCAAATAATTGGCAGAAATTAATTTAAAATTAATCCCATAGATGTGATGAGACAATAGTGTTTTAAAGTGAACTGCCCAAATGTTTAAAATATTTTTTATATTCAATTTCAATGTGAAATTGTTTATAATGATCTAAATTGGATTAATTTTTTTATAATTGATCAAATTGTTTTTTAAATAATAATATATAATTTTTCTAAATAAATAAATTAGAAGAAAAAGTAGTTTTGAATTAAAATTTAGTATTCTTCACTATTCAGCAAAAAATGAAACTTCTCAAAAAAATTAAAAATATTAAACCAAATTAAAATTTGATATTATTCTTTCAAAAATTATGTTTATTGTTTTGATTAAAAATTATAAATTTTTCCATATTTCGATTTAATATGGGTTCACCATTAAAAGGCGGTAAAATTACCTTTTAAAAAAACATATTTTTATTCATAAAATTTGATTTATTCTCAAGTTATACCAATAATATATAATTTATTAGTATAAATTTTTTTATTTAATATATAATATATAAATTTTCTTGAAAAAATTCATAAATGTGGGTTCTTAATCAATTGGTATAGAATTTTGTTTGTATAAAGAAAAATAGTTTTCTTACAAAACAAATTTCTTTATTTTTAAATAGTTGTTAAATTAATTTATAACTAATTGATAACCAAAGGATTAATTTACATACATATGTGTTAATCATATATTCATAATTTAGTTATTCATATTCCAAACTTCCATTACCACGGATAGGTGGTAGATATATAGATATTTAAATAATAATGTTATTAATATATTGTATTTCAGTAAAACTCATCCTTTCATGTAACAAATGCAATAGAATGAACTTGTAATTTTGTGTAATAGAAGAAAAAAATACTTTTGTGAGCACTACAAGTTATTCTAAGTAATTTTTATAGTGAAATATTAACAAAGTGTTGTATATAATGTAATCCAAACTTAGTTCTTTCCCCTAAAAAAAGATATATCCAATGTTGTGTGAAATGAAAAATATCAAAAAGATTTAAATTATTTTGAAATTAAAATATTTCACAAAATCTTGGGGTGTTACGTTCTAACCCCCATAAAATGAATTTTCCCTCAAAACTCAATAGGTTTATCAATGGTTAAAAATTTTCCTTTCATAGAATCCCACTTGATGAAAATTAATAATAATAAAAACATTAAAAAATGTTGGAAACTTAATGGTTTTCCAAAGTAAAGAATGCATATGTTTCCACATGTAACATCCTGAACCAAGAGACATGCATCGGTACCCTGAGTTGGACTATTAGATGACCTCAAGTCCACATCCCCATATGCCAAAGGCCACTGACTACCAGTGAGTGTCTAATATGGATCATGGGGTGACTATAGCCTCTTTTTTTGAAAAAAAATTAGAGAAAGACACCAAGGTAAATAATAAAAATAAACTAAATGATAAGATATAACCAAAAAAATAACAATATCTCATAATAACCAAACTATGAAATAGATTGTGAAATCTGAATGATAATTATTTCATCCCTTAGTATATGTCATGTTTCAAAATGAAAATCCCAATTTAAAGACACTGACAAATCCAAATAGTGTTTTAAAACTTGTATGGTACCCTCATCCAAGATAGATCCCATATCAACCATCTAACATAGGGCCTCTTCAATTTTCCTCTCTATAAAAAAGTATAGTCAGGTACCGATCATATAGCCAGAGTAGGGTGTTAGTACGACTCAGTAGGCCACCATAAACGATTCTAAATCAATATCCAGTCAATAGAAATGTATGTAGTTGTATAAAGAATAAAATACTATAAATAAATTAATTTTTGTACATTTTTTCATTTAATATTTATTTTGTACACAAAACAATTGTGTTCTCGGGGACACCCAATCTCTCAATACCACCTATGGCTCATGCCAGAGTTTGAACTATTCCAAAGGGATATCATATATCTGAATTTCATTGTTATCGTTCATTATCAAAATTCTTATATTAATTTACAAGTTACCATTAATTATTAAATTTCATATCTAATAAAAAACATTAAACATAGTAATTAGTATGGTGTGAGGAATGTGCACATATGGCTCTAACTTCAATGTTCTAATGATACTAAGACTAAATGAAGCATAAAAAGTTTATAGGAAAAGGGGAATGATGTCACTGTCTTTTCTCTAAACAAAGTCAAAGCAATATATTGGTCTCATGGAAATAAAAATGGAAGAACTCATGGTCTTCCACATCAAAGGCTCTCATGGTAATTCGAAAAAATGGATGTCATCATGATCTTACTCCTTGGATGCTCTCATGGTCCTTCTAGAAAAAATGAAAGCCCCCTAGTCTTCCTCTGGAAATACCTCACTCACACCCCAACTAACCCATGAGCTACTCCATGCCAGCATAATAAAAACCATGTCACATACTACCAAAGGGGATTTTCTAAATCATTTTATTAATTAATTCATAAATTAATTAATCATACACATCTCATTAATAAATTTCAAAAATTAATTAATCACATCATTAGTATTAATTAATTCAAAAAATTAATTTTTCATAACCATTTATAATTAAAAAATTAGTTCATCACATCAATCCCCTTAATTAATTTCTCAATTAACTATGCACCTAAATTCCATTAATTAATTCACAGATTAATTAATTTGTCTTCACAATCTCAATATTATATAAGTTATTAAAAAATTAGTTATTCCGATAAACAATCTCAATATATCTTAATTAATTCAATAATTAATTATCCAAATCAACAATATCAATATCTCAAACTTAATTCAACAATTAATTATCCCATATCAACAATATCAATATATCAAAATTAATACAAAATTTAATTATCCAAATAAACAATCTCAACATCTCATAATTAATTCCGCAATTAATTATCTCATATCAACAAAACCTTTATCTCATAATTAATTTAGAAATTATTTATTCAACAGGAAATCTATATATATCATTGTTAATTCATAAAGTAATTATTTAATTCACAATTTTAATCTACCATAGTTAATTAAAAAATTAATTATTCCCCCAAATCCCACAATTTCAATACTAAATTAATTAATTCTACAGTTAATTATCCAATTCACTATTTCTGTAATAATAATGACACATTAATTAATTTGACAACTAATTAATCCAAATCAAGAATCATAACATTACATACCTCAATTAAATAATATATTAAATATTCACATCAATTCAATTAATGATTTCCATAATTAATTAATCACATTCAATTCCTTCAATTAATTCAAAAATTATTTTTTCATTTCGATTTCATTAATTAATTCCAAAATCAGCAAATCATATTTAATCCCTCCAATTATAACACCAATTAATTTTTCTTGTCAATTTAATTAATTAGTTTTAATATTAATTAATCACATTTAATCCCTTTAATTAGTTAACCAATTAATTGTTCATATTAATTGCATTAATTAATTCCATAATTAATTAATAACATTCAATCACTTTAAGTAATTCACCAATTAATTGTTTATCTCAATTGAATTAACTAATTCCAAAATTAATCAATCACATTCAATACTATCAATTTATTCACCAATTAATTCTCCACCCCAATTCCATTAATTAATTTACAATTAATTAATTACATTCATTCTATTAATTAAGTCATCAATTAATTAATCCCATTATTTAATTCAATAATTAAATAATAAAATTACTCTAGTAATTAAATTTTAAATTATTATTCCCAACAATCCCATTATTTAATTAAAAAATTAAATAATAACATTACTCAATTAATTGATTAATTAATTAATTAATCCAATCATAAAAATTTCAATATCCAAATTAATTAATCAATAAATTGTTCCATCTCAATCAATTCAGTAACCCTAATTAATTCATCATTTAACTATAATAACTTAATCAACTCAATATCACTATTTAATTCATCAATTAATTGTTCCAACACAATCAATTAAATATCCCAATTAAATATTCCCTTACTAATCTCAATTGAAAAATTCAATAACTCAATAATTAATTCATTAATTTTTATCTCAATTAAAAAACTCAACATCTCTATAATAAATTCATTAATTAACTATATAAAATGTATAATTCAATATTCTGATAATTAACTCAAATATTAATTATCTATAATTCCCAATAAATTTAATTAATTAATAATTAATTTAATTAAGAAAATCAGGTGATAAAAATCTAGAGAATTTTTACAATTACATACACATAATTGAATTCAAGACATTATGTTTTGAATTATAGACCACCTACCTCAATTTGTTGATGAATGATTTCCCAATGGAAATCCAAAAATTTGAGAGGCACAATGATGTAGAGTGAGATCCCGATCTAAAAACCAAAATAAAGATTGAAAAAATCAAGATCCTTCAAATCTAAATATAGATCTACAATCCTAGGTCTAGGTCTAATAAATAGAATAATAACAACCCTTTCTTGAATATGACAATAAGGGAAAATCAATGGGAAACCATGCAGGATGAGATCCTCTTATCGAGAGGGTTGTAGTTCATCGATCCTCCCATTGATTCTCCATGAATGGATGTTGGGAGGGCTTGGAATCTACATGGGTGCCTCCAAAATTAAAATAATTTTAGTTGGGGTGAGTTGTGGTTTGATAGGGGTTAAAATAGGGGGTTCATGAAGTTAAAATCAAATTTTATGGTTAATTAAAACCACATGTGCGGTTTGCCGCTCAGGGTGCATAGTTTCCTGAGGCCCACCTGTACATTACTTGACGAATAGAAACCATATCTTTACAGGTTTCTCATTATCAGTCTAATTCCACCACTTCCACCCCGTGATATATCTCTATGAACCTACATTTAACACATCACTCTAAAACAATTGAGCATCTATAACACCTACTATTCAAGAATATCATCCACTCTAGTATTCATTGACCTAACTTCCATCATGAGAACCTCATCCATAAAGTGTCTATGGTGTACCTTCCACCATCTGGCTCCACATATACCACTTCATCAGCATAACCTCTATAGGGACCCATATCCAAACAAAACACATTCTAGTAGCTAGGTGTAAATCAAGAGGTTTATTAGCATACCTGAGATGATGTCAATGTAGGGGACATGATCATCACTAATGAAGTTTATCCTAAGAATTTGTCTTTTAACATCACCTCAAATTCTCCATTATCGATGTTTCCTACCAATATTGAAACAAAAAAAAATATCTAAAGTCTTTGCCTCAAATGCACGCTACATCTCACCACATCAGTCAAAAACTAGATGGCCCCTCGTAAAACCTATAACTATGTTATCAAAAAAAGGGTATTATCACTACCCAACCCTCCCACATAAAGTGAAAAATAAACAATACAATGGATTTACATTTCACCTCATTAACATAGTTATCAAGAAGGATTTGAAAAAAACTATAAGATGTATTCCCCCTTTTCTATCAATACGGTCAAATCCAAGGGATTATAACTACATTTAAACATAATACACCTAGGTCATGGTTAGCATGGAAAAAGAATTCTCATTATTCAAATTCTATGAAAGACCCATTAATTCAAATATTGAATCATTATACCAATTACAATTTCAAATTAGGAACCATTTTAAATTCAGTTTAACATGCAAGGAAAAAGAATTCAAGTTCCAAAAAGTACCCCAAAACAATTTTCATGCATGTTTTTAAAATGATGAATTTCAAAAAATAATCATGAGTTCCAATAATGATTCATGCATACTCAACTCTTATTCCTTATAGGGCCACAATTCAAAACTGAGAAAGTATAGGAAACAATAATCACATCATACAAAAATTTCTTCTTCCAAGGTGAAATAATATTCAACGTTAACAAAAAATATCAATAACAAAAACCAAACTATGGGTAATTAGGTTATGCCCCATACATGGGTTAGCTATTCCAATGAACAAGCTCATAACCAAGGCCTGAATCTTCCTAGTTTCTTATCTACCTTCGCCAAATAGTATGAAAAATGAAAAGTAAATAAAACTTCCTCTAATACAACTTCTTATCATCCTGACATGGGTTACATGCACCAGTCCTCCGAGCCGGACCCCTACATGAACTCAAGCGTTCCTCCTCGCATGCCATAGGTATACGACTAATAGTGAGTGTTTAATATAGATCATTAGGATACTATACCATATTTTTTTCTATATCAGATTAAGAAACCATAGGAAACAATAAAAATTACCTAAATTATACGAAATAAAAAAACAATACACAAATATATTAATTAAAAATGTAGTAAATTCAATTTACAAAATTACCAAAAAAAATTTCATGACAATGTATATTAGAAGTGCCAAAATGAAAACCAAAATTAAAGACACTAACAATATCAAAAAACGTTTAGAACTACATTGACATGAGTTTTTACAAGTATAATATTTTCAATTTTAAATTAATATTAATTGACTTATTTTTTTTAATAATAAATAATATTTTTAATACTAATATAATTAATTAATATATATATATAAATATATATGTATAACTGTCGTAATATCTTTTGGTGTGTATAAATATAAATAATATTAATAAAAATTTATTTTAATACCAAAATATATATGTAATATCAATTAATATTTAACTCAAATCGAATGATATATGTAGATTATATTAAATAAAGATTTTAGTTATATTTTTAATAATAATATAATAGAATTTCATTCACATAAAATTTAATTTTAAGACAGTGAAATTTATTATTTTAATGTAAATATTATAAAAAATTTATACTAAATGTTTTTCTATTTTTCAAGAATTGAAAATATACACATAATTTAATATGAAACATAAATTTGTACATTAATAGAATTTATTTTTCTATTAAAAAAATGCTTTATTAATTTTGTTTAATGGATTAATTATGTTGTGATAGAAATAATTACATTAATCAGCTTACTTAAGAACAAAATAACGCGTGACAAGTATTTTTTTAACACATTACATTGTTTTATAAATTTTTATTCATAATAAAAGTTATTGGAGGAAGTACATAGTTATATGATTTTATAAATAGTAATAATAATAATAAATGTGATTACTTTTAGGTGAACAATTGTTAATATTTGTATACTTATAAATATGTATATATGTTTATAAATAATAGTGTTAATGAAATATAATAGATATGAATAAATATATAATAAGTTTTAATTGATTATTATAATTAAAATATATAAATAAATAATTCTTAATGGGAAAACAGGTTTGGGGGTAGGGTTCGTAATTAATAGGATTCCCCTACCCTTCCCTTGTGACTTTTTTTCAACCAAGTAGGAGGAAAACATCTATGCAAACAAAAAAGCTCATAGTTGGAACTCCTGTACTAGTTTTTGAGAATGGTATAGTATGCAACATTCTTTTGGAATCCTGTGACTCGAAAGAGGACATGTGAAAATAATTTGACAAACAGTAGAAACTGATAGACCTGCAACTCGCACTGATGACCCATGATGGTTTCAAGGGTCATCTTTCTTGAGGATTCATCCTACTGTGATTTCGTTTTAATGATGGTGAGTCAAATTTCTAAAAATTGATGAAGCATTTGAGTGTTTTTATTTAATTTTATTTTGTTTTAGGATCCAACGTATCCAATTAGGTATGAATTAGGGATACATTTTAAGGGAGTGTAGGATTTCAGGTAAGGGAGAGAATCTTGTAGGACACACTAATCAGGGTTTTCTTATGTTTTTGGGGTGTTTGATACGTGGGTATATAAGGTCCATCAATGTTGAATCGAGGTGTTTACACTGTTTTAATTTGTTCTAGTTTTGGATGCATGGTTAGTGATGTATATGACCATGTTACGGTGAGAGAGGGGGATGGGAGGAGACTGTCATGAACCTATCTATGTTTCTTTATAAACCTATGCATAATTGTTTTCCAGTTACCGGGAAGTACTGACCAGAGAAGTCTGAAACTACCCTATGTTCACATGATATCGTAATTTGTTTGTAAAATACTTTCAAATAAATTTTCTCTTGAATTATCAAATTGTTTCCTAGATATTGAATTGTTTTTTTATTGTAAAGAATTAGTATTGACCCCAATGTAGGGGGAATTATATTTTTGAAAAATACATGTATGTAATCTGTTTGTTCATGTTATCTTTTAAAATTTTCCCAACTATTTAGAGGTATTAATCAAATCACATTTCCATGCAATCCTTTTCCCAATTAAGAAGAATTGGATCCATCTTAATGTTAATAGGATTTTGTTTGTTTAAGAAACTCTAATTTTATTTTCAATTTTTTAAGTGGTATTGAATTTTACTTACTATTAAATTCATTCCATTTTTGTGAAGAAGTGGAATTTTCTGAAATATGTTTTAATCTTTTACGAAATCTATGTATCTTATGACAATTTTTTATATTCAATTTCGAATCTTTACTTTATGTATGTTTAAATAATTTCTTACCGATTCATTATCATGAAAAAAGTAATTTCATTGAATCTATGCTTAAAATTTTTAAACCATATATATAAATTTCATATCTTAATATTCAAACATATTTTAATCCCTAAATAGTGTATTTATATTGGTGTTTTTTATTATTTTTGAAATGTAAATATGACCCCTTTTATGTTCTGTTTGAAGGGTTCATGTTATGTATTAAGGACTTAATTTGTTTTGGTTCATGAGACACATTTTTCTTAAAATTATTTTTAATAATTAAAGAAATTCTCAGGGACTCCTATGAATACATGTGATATTATTGGAATTTCAAAAGAAATATTTTTTAAATGTAAGAAGACACACACACACACACATCATTTAATATGAAAATGTTTTTATTAATACATGTATACGTATATATATATATATATATACACAAACATATGTATATGTATATATATATATTACTTTTTATGTTTATTGTTGTAATTTTTTGAATAAATGTGTTTATGTCATTTTATATAAAAGTATTATTGTTATTTTTAATCAATATATATATATATATTCATGAGTATACAACTATGCTTTATCTATATAAGTAAATGTATATATATACATATATTTTATGAAAAACAGTTACATACATATACATGAAAGTATAATTACATATTTTTAAATAGAAAACACTTTTATCATGACACAATTATGATCAAGAGATTTCTTTTTATAAAATGGTTTACAAAGATCATGGTTTAAAATAGAATCCATTGTCCTCATGATGATATATATGTGTGTGTCTATTATAGGGAATTTAAATTAAATGAGTCGTACCAGGAAATTATGAAAATGAAATGATTATAAAGGGTGGACCCCGATAGCACTCCAATAAATTTGGTAATGTGTTAATCTAATGAGATATATTGTATGGGGTGTGATAGGTTTATCCCAACCACATCACGGTGCACAAGAGTTTTATCCCAAACACATTATGGAATTATGAAGTGAACAAAATCCATTATGGGACTATTTCCACCATGTCTTAGGAGTGAACCGAGAATTCAGGTTATGATACAAGTTGACTTTGAGAATTAATTATGTATGATTATAATATTTCCAAGGAAAATTACTATTTATTTATGAATGATCATAGTTTATTTTTTCTAAACAATTTATAAATTGAAAGCATGTTTCACCAAGATGATTATTATCTTTTACATGTTTTCCTAAGCATGCATTTAATTAATTTTTTCTAAAAAACTTTAATTTTTGAATTGAAAAACTCAGGTTGGTTTCCTTCTTGTTTTGAAAAACCCTTACTGAGTTTTTGTCACTCACCCTATGCTTTCCAAATATCTTTTTATAGGGATTGAGGACGCGTAGAAGAAATATAGTGTTTGAGGACTCACTAATGTGTTTTGACTGTTTTTAGTCTTTTATATTATAGTTTGTGTCATGAGGATTTCCCAATGTGTCCAGAATCACTAAATTTCAATACCATTGCGATCTCGAGATGTGTTACAAAATATAAATTATTTTTATATAAAAATGTTTGAAAATGTTTTTGGGTCACTAAATGAACCACATCCCATTACCTCATCCTTGATCCATACCATATCATCTATCTAATATAGGGATTTAACCCATTCTTATCTTGAAAATATGAAGTCTATTCGGGTTCTGATTTCGTAGCCCAGGTGGGGTCTAAGTACAACTCAGTATTCCACCACTAATGAGTTTTAAAATAATATCCAGTCAATAAATTTATATAAAGTTGTATAAATAATAAAATAAAAGCACTTGTGTAAGCATTTTACATTTAGTCAATTAATAAATATTTAACAACCTAACACCAGGCATCCTAAGGACAGTCAAACACTCAATACTTGATTCTTCTCATGTTGAAGTCTAAACTATCGCCAAGGGAAATCATATATCTTAATTCCATTGTTACCATTCATTATCATAATTCAAATTTTAATGTTCGTGTTACCATTCATTATCAAAATTAATATCTTTTAAAATTCATAAAACACATGAATCAGTCGAGAATGAGTAAAGTTCACATAGGGATCTAACCTTAATGATCTATTATGAGTGATATTAAATGAACATAATTGCTTTCTAGGAAAAGGGAAAATCTCTCACTGTCTTTTCTTTGGACCAACTCCATGATCTCTCAAAATATACCATCTTTTAGTCTAAATCATAATAATACACCATAAGAAATAATAAAATTACTAAAATAATATGAAATAACAAAAACAATACCAATATCTCCTTATTACCAAATTATTAAATATAATTTAACGAATGAACCACAAAAATTTCATGAAAACGTATGTTTTATGTGTCAAAATGAAAACCCAAAATAAAGAATCTATAAACTCCCAAACAAGTTTGAAACTATGATTACCTGAGTTTTAGTAAGAATAATATTTTCACTTTTAAATTATTATTAATTAACTTGTTTTTTAAGTATAAAAATAGTTTTAATAATAAGAGAATTAATTAATATATATATATAACTATGTAAATAACTTTTTGTGTGTATAAATATAAATAATATTAATAAATATTTATTTAAATATATATATTTATATTTTTAAACTCAATGAATATTTAATTTAAATCTAATGATTTATGTTGATTATATTAAATAATGTTTTAGTTATATTTTTAATAAAAATGCAGTAGAATTTTATTCAAATAAAATTTAATTTTAAAAAAATAAAATATATTATTTTACTGAAAATATTATAAAAATTTTATACTAAATGTTTTTATGTTTTTCAATAATTAAAAATATACACATAAGTTTATATAAAACATAATTTTTGCCATTAATTGTATTTTTTTGTAATAAAAAAATGCTTTATTAAATTTTTATAATGGATTAATTATGTTGCGATAGAAATAATTACATTAATTGGTGTACTTAAGATCAAAATAATGTGTTACATGTATTTTTTTGGCACATTTCATTATTTCAGAAATTTTTATCCATAATAAAAGTTAATGGAGGATGTGTATAATTATATTATTTTTGAAATAGTAATAATAATAATAAATTTTATTAATCTTATCTAAATAATTATTAATATTGGTATAAATATAAATATAAATATATGTTTATAAATAATAGTGTTTATGAAATATAATAGATATGAATAAATATATAATAATTTAAAAACATTAATTGATTATTATAATAAAAAGATAAAAATAAATAATTTTTTAACAGGAAAACATGTTTGGGGGTAGAGTTCGTAATGGTATGGATTCTCCTCCCCTTCCCCTATGTCTTCTTCTTAATCCATGTATGATGCAAACCCTTATGGATGCAGAAAAACTCAGAGTTGGCACTCCCCTATCAGTTGTTTAGAATCGTACAGTATGCAGTGTTCTTTTGGAATCCCGTGACCCAAAAGAGGACATGCAAAAACAATCTGACAACCACAAGCAGTTGATTGGCCTAAAACTCACGCCAATTACCCATGATGGTTTCATGAGTCATCTTGCTCATGGATTCATCCTCCTGTGATTTAGTTTAAATGATGGTGAGTCCTATTTATAAAAACTAATGTAGCATTTGAGTGTTTGTTTTTAATTTTCTTTTGGTTTCAGTTCCCAAATATCCAGTTAGGTCTGAATTAGGGATACATTTTAAAGGAGTGTAGGATTTCTTGTGAGGGATATAATATTACAGTACACACTAATCGAGTATTGCATAAATTTTTTGGGTGTTATATTTTTGGGTATATAAGGGCCTTCGATGGTGAATCATGGTGTTTACACTTTTTTAATATATGTTGGCTTTGGATATATGGTTTCTTATGTATATGACCATTTTACATTGAGAGAGGGAGAAGGGAGGAGAATATCATGAACCTATTTGTGGTTCCTTGTAAACCACTTCCTAATTTTGTTACAGCTATTGGGAAGAATTGACCTGAGAAGTATGAAACTAACCTTTGTTCATACTGGAATGGAATTTGATTGTAATATACTTTCAAATCAATTTGATCTTGAATTATCTAATTATTTTCGAGCTATGATATTATTTTTCTCTTGTTGTAAAGCTGTATTATCCTCAACATGGTATGATGAATTCTATTTTTTCAAAATACATTTATGCAATATGTTGCTTCATGCTTTTATTTTAATTGTTCACAACTGTTTAGTGGTATTAATTAAAACACCTTTCCATGATATCCTTCTCCCTATTGAAAAATAGTGGAGTCATCTGCATAGTGAGGGGATTCTGTTTTTTATGAATCACTTATTTTATTTTCAAAGTTATCAGTGTCATTGAATTGTCCTCGCTATGCAATTCCATTATCTATTGCGAAGCAGTCTCATTTTGTTAAATATGTTCTGATTTTTTATGAAATATTTTTATTTTATTCCAATTTGTTTTTATTAAATTATAATATTTACTTCAAGTATGTTTAAATAATTTTTTTACTGATTCATTTTGATTAAAAAAGGAATTTCATTGAATCTATGCTTAAAATTTTTAAACAATACATATCCACATAATATCTTAATATTCAAAATTATTTAAACCAATCAATAGTTTATTTATAATAGTTTTATTTATTATTTTTGAAAAGTAAATATGATCCCTTTTATGTTCTTTTTGATGGTTCCATGTTATGAATTAAGTATTTAATTTTTTTGATCATAAGACACATTTTTCTTAATATTCTTTTTAATAATTGAAGAACTTCAGATGGACTCCTATGAATACATTCCATGTTACTAGTCTTTCAAAATTAATATATTTTAAATGTAAGTATATATATACGCCAATATATATATATATATCGTTTAATATGAAAGAGTATTTATAAAGGCCTAGACACACACACACACACAGATATATACAAAAACATATGTATATGTATATATATTACTTTTGATGTTTATATATGTAAATATGTGAATGATTGTGTTTATGCCATTTTATGTAAATGGGTTATTGTTATTTTTAATATATATATATATGCAAGAGTATACAAACATGCTTTATCTATATAAGTAAATGTATATATATACATATATTTTTTGAAAAACTATTACATTCATATACATGAAAGTGTAATTATATATTTTTAATGAGAAAACACTTTTATCATGACACAAGTATGATCAAGAGATTCATTTTATGAAATGGTTTACAAGGATCATGGTTTAAAAGAAATTCCATGACCCTCATGATGAGAAGTATATATATATATATATATATATGTATTTGTGTATGTGTGCGTGTGTATTTGTGTGTGTTATAGTGTTTTTAATTCAAATGAGTTACACTTGGAAATTATGAAAATGTTATTTTTGGGAATGTTAGTCCCTAATAGAACTCCAATGAATTGAATAAAATTCTATTCTCAAGAGATATCATGTATGATGCACTATAGGTTTATCCCAAAAACATCACGATGAATAAATTGTTTATACCAAGAAAATTATGGAATTAGGGAGTGAACCTAATCGATGATAGAACTATGTGAACCATGTCTCAGGAGGGAACTCAGAGTTCATGTTATGATCCATGGTGCCTTTGAGAAATAATTATGAATTCTTATAATATTTTCAACTAAAATTTCTAATTCTTTTGAATGATCGAAGTGTATTTTTTTCCAAACGATTTATAAATTGAAAGACATTTTCAACATGATGTTTATTCTCTATTACATGTTTTCCTAAGAATGCATTTAATGAATTTTTTCTAACAGGCATTAATTTTGGAATTGAAAAACTCTCATTAGTTTTATTTTTTTGTTTTGAAAAACCATTAATGAATTTTTCTCGCTCATCCTATGATTTCAAAATAACTTTTCATAGGGCTTGAGGTCGCATAGAAGCGAGATATATGTTAAGGACTTGCTGATGAGTTTTTTTTTTTGTCTTTTCCTTTATAGGTTGTGTCATGAGGATTCCCCCATGTATCCTGACTCACTAAAATTCAATACCATTCCAATCTGAGGTTTTGTTACAAATAAATGAATCATTTTTATATAAAAAGGTGGAATGGATTTTTGGGTTGTTACATAAACCACATATAGTTCCCTCATCCATGATCCATACCATATCATCTATCTAACATAGGGCCTTTAACCTCATCCTATCTAGAAAATATGATGTCTATTAGGGTTCTGATTTGGCATCCCAGGTGGGGTGTGAGTACAACTCAGTGGGCCACCCCCCATGATTTCTAAAATAATATCCATTCAATAACTATTCATAATGATTTATAAATAATTATATACAAGAGCTCGTGTAAACATTTTACATTTATTCAATTAATATTTATTTAACAACCTCACATGGGGGTTCTCGAGGACAATGAAACTCTCAATACCCGATTAGGATCACGTTGAAGTCTAAACTATCCCCACGGGATATCATATATCTGAATTCCATTGTTACCAATAATTATCAAAATTCTGATCTGAATGTCTATGTTTCCATTTATTATCAAAATTAATATCTTATAAAATACATAAAACATATGAATCAGTCTAGAAGGAGTAACGTGCACATAGGTATCCATCATCAATGTTTTATTAGGAGTGATATTAAATAAACATAATAACTTTCTAAGAAAAGGGGAATCCTTTATGGTTTTTCTTTGGACCAACTCCAAGATCACTCATGGTCTCTAAAAAAAAGGACGCTCTCATGGTATTTATATCTAAAGGCTCTTATATTCCATTAGAAATCAAAATGGATGCTCTCACTTTTTTCCTAGATAAATCCATCGCTCACACCCTGGTTAATGAATGTGTTACTCCATGCCAACATAACCTCATACAAGGTAAATACAACCAAATATCAATTAAAAAATCAATATATTACAATTTATTAATCTTACCCAAATCAATTAATTAATATCATATTTTGTATTAATTAATTCAACAATTAATTAATCAATATTCTTTCTAATTATGAAATTAGTTCATTACATCAATCCCCTTAATTAATTCCCAAATTAATTATGCATGACAATTCCATTAATTAATTAACTTTTTAATTAATCAATATTAAGAAATTCAATATTCTATAATTTATTCAACTATTAATTAAATAGATCAAAATTCTCAGTATATCATAATTAATGATAAAATTAATTATCTAAATAAAGAATATCAATATCACATAATTATTTTAATAATTAATTAACTCACATCAAGAATCTTAATATCTCACAAATAATTCAAAAATTAATTTTCCAAATAAATAATATCAATGCCTCATAATTAATTCCACAATTAATTATATCATATCAACAATATCAATATCTTATAATTAATTTATAATTTAATTAATCAATTTAAAATTCTTATATCCCATAAATAATTCATCAATTAATTATTCAATTCACAATCCCAATATCATATATTTAATTAAACAAATAATTATTCCCCCAAATCCTACAATTTTAGTACTTCATTAATTAATTCAACAATTGATGATCCAATTTACCATTTCTATAATAAAAATATACATTAATTAATTCTACAACCAATTCAACAATCATAACATTACATCAATCAATTATTTCACCAATTAACTCTTCACTTCAATTTTATTAATTAATTCAACAATTAATTAATCACATTCAATCTCATCAATTCATTCACTAATTAAACGTTTATTTCATTTGAATTAAATAATTCCATAATTATTTAATGACATTCCTCCCTTTAATCAAATAACTAATTAATTGTTCATGTTGATTGAATTAATTAATTTCACATTTAATTAATCAAATTTAATCCCTTCAATTAATTCACCAATTAATTATTCATGTCGATTTAATTAAATAATTAAACCATTAATGAGTAACATTCAATCTCTTTAATTAATTCACCAATTAATTGTTCATGTCAATTTCATTAATTAATTCAACAATTAATTAATCACATTCAATTCCATCAGTGTATTCGCTAATTAATTATCCATGTCAATTATGTTAATTAATTTAAATTTAATTAATCATATTATATCAAAAAATTAATTTATCAATTAATTAATCCCATCAATCGTATCATTTAATTCAATAAATAAAAAATCACATTACTCCCATAATCATTTGATCAACTAATTAATCCCATCAATAGCATTATTTAATTCAACAACTAAAAAATAATACTACTCTAGTAATTAATTAATTAATTAATTATTCCAAAATTAAATAACTAAATATCCCAATTAATTTATCAATTAATTTTTCCATGACAAGAAATTCAATAATCCCAATTAATTCATCAATTATTTGTTCTAACTCAATCAATTTTATATCCCAATTATTTAATTAATTAATTATCTAAATTAAATAATTAAATATCTATATAATTAATTAAACATCTATTCATCTCAGTTAAATCAACTCAATATCTCTATAATTAATTCAATAATTAATTATAAAAATTATACAATTTAATATTTTGATAAAAAACATAATAAGTAATTATCCCCAATTCCCCTAATTAATTAATTAATTAATTTTAAAAACTAATTAAATTAATTAGGAAATTTAATTTATAAACAACTTAATATGTTCTATAATTACATATATGTAATTGAAATCAATAAATTTGGATTCAAATTACAGACATCTAACCTCAATTTGTCGATGAACCATTGCCCAATTGAAATTCAAAATTTTGAGAAGCACAATGAAATAGAATGAGAACCCAATCTAAAACCCTAAATCATGATCAAAAAATCCATATCCTTAAAATATAGATCTAGATATTCAATCCGAGATCTATGTCTAACAAAAATGGTAAGAACAACCCTTTATTAAATAGGAGAAGAAAGGAAAAAGAACTGGAAACTAGCCGGGATGAGATCCTATTATCTAGAGGGGTAAAAATCTTAAATCCACCATTTTATTTTTCAATAACAGAGGTCATGTGGGATTTAAACCCATTCTAGAGACTCCAAAATTGATAGAATTTTATTTTGGGTGAGTCCAGGTCAAATAGGGGTTAATATCGAGGGTTAGAGAAATTAAATTTTTTTTTTGGTTAATAAAACTATGTGCACGGTTTATGGTTCGGGGAACACAGTTACCCCTAAATATGTAACATAACAGTTACCATATTATGGGGGGGGGGTACATTGTTTCCCCTAATAAGGTGAAAAGTTTTCCAAATTTTTGACCACCCAGATGAATCCCCTCTGTTTGGGTTCTCACAGTTCGTGTAAACTGTGGACAACCACATAGTTTCCCATTTCGTTCCAAAAATTCCAATTTTTAACCAAACACTCCCAAAGGATTAAATAAAAAAATAAATTATCAAATAATGGAAAAATATTACCGGAAACCATGATTTATAAATCTTTAGAAATGGTAAGGTTCTTACACTATATAGGAGAATAAAGGTGGGAAGTGAAAACATGAATTTTGAAGAGAAATATAACCCTCAATTTCTGATGGAGAGTGATGGAGAACATGGTGAGAAGAAAGTTAAAAATAAAAAAATCCATAAACCAATGTTTCTTAAAAAATTTCATCGATATCATTAAAAATTTTGATAACATGACATCATTTTATTTCAACACCGATTTCCTAAAGTTGAATAATTTTCACATGGAGAAATACTTACTTGATTTCCAGACAACCTTACCATTTGTTATTCCTTGATAAATTTCCACTTCACCTCTTTTGCAAAGAAATTAAAGGTAATTTTTTCATTCATGAAGCATTAGTAGATCATGAGATCCATAAATTTAATGGTAGATCATTCCATCTATCTTTAGATAACATAAAAAAATAGTTCTCATATGTTTTCCAATTTTCTTAAATACTCGTGTAGTGAGAAAATAATTTTTCTATAAAACCTCACCCAAAGTTTAAGATAAACCATTAAAAATGGTTACACTTTTTACCAGTCAAACATATGAAAATCTAAAACATTTTAAATAAGTTTATTAAATCATCCTAATATTGATCCCCTATATATCCAAAAGTAATAATTTTTGTTTTCACATTCCAAACATGTGAATAACCTTCCCGTCTTTTCTCTTGAAACATGGCAATAACTCTAATTACCATAAATACTTTTTTAAAACATGAATTCTTCCTTATTCCAATGATTAATCGATATATTACTTAAATTAATGAAGTTGTAAGCCTAATCCATGATTATATTTAACTTATTGTCAATAAATTAGTAATCAATTCCACCAGAATTAGTACTATAAAACTTGAATTATCCTTATTAATAATATAGTTACCCAAGATAATCCCAATTTCCTAAACATCTCAAAGACATTAAGGGATAAATTCACTTAATCAGAAACTCACCTTTCAATTAAATCATTTTTCTTTTTATTTTTCACCAATAAACACATCATTTTCAATATTTAATAAAAATCTAATACTGAAAATACTTATATATTTCATCATTCATATAACATAATCATTGAATTCCAAAACATAAACACTTAATTTATCCTCCTTAATTGTTAAATAATTACTCAGGATTAGTCATATTATTTTTTAATATCAATTTCCTAGAATGTGAAAATATGAATAATTCTCTATGGTTCCTAAACCGCAATCTAATCAAGCTTCTTACATTTAATGTAAAAAATACTGTTATAATATCCCATACAATTCACATATCATTTTCACTTCCATTAACATTATTAGTATGATAGATACTCGTAAAACGTTTCGTATTATATTTATGGCATTTACACATAAGAAATTGATTTTCATAAAACCCATATATTCCACCTCTGAAACATTCAATGTAAACCTATTCTATATAGTCCATTCCATTGACTAATAACAGAAATAATTTTTTGAGAAATAATTATCATTTAAAAAAACACAAAATCGTGAAGAATTACTTATATTACCTCTAAATAATGTCTTTTTATTTAATATATGACATTATTGGTTTATCCTTGGTTATTTTTTGACGTATTTTATCTAAATGCTTCAGGATGGTCTATATAGAGTTTGTGAATTTCTAAATCATATCCCCAGGGAGTGTCAGACTAGGTGTGTATTCAGGCCCAATGTCATGAACCAGTTCCTGATCGAGTCAAGACAAATATGGTGTTTCTATGGCTGTTACCCCTATATAGATCTGTTATAGTGCCTCATCAACTTGTAGTATCTAGAAATGGATGTAATTTGTTATATAAATTTCACTCAAAACATTACCCAAATTTCTGTACATTTTCATATACTTTAACTCACCCTTAGACATATTTTTTGAGACATTACTAGAAAAATCATTAGAAATTTCTCTAGGGATATGACTAAAGTTTTATCAACCTTGTTTCCATGGACTAATCCTGACCATTAATACGAACTATAGAGACCTAGGCATATCATACATGGATATTACATCATTTTAGATTTGTATTCATTACATTACAAAAAAATACATTCACAAGGACCAAAATAGTTTAGTGTGTTTGTAATCTTAGAACACATTATTCAAATTTTTTAAAAGATATTAGAAAACTCCATAAAGTTCTTCCCCATTGGTACCCCCACTTAAAAACGTTTTTTTTCATATCTTAGGTAAAGGAAACATTATAAAGGAGAGTGTTCAAAATTTCAGTATGGGTAAACAAGGGTGATATGTATGAATAACTTGAGTATAAGTGTATAAGAACATGCTCATAAAAATAGAAGATAATACCCAAAAAATCATGGATCAAAATGAAGATTCATGGCATAAATATTGATTGTTCATAAGACATAATTCACAAGAAATTTAATTTGAATAAGTTATAACATCATAACAAAGGAATAAGACATATAGTTGTGTAATAAACATCAGATTATAATGTAATGTACATGTGTAAATTAAAATTGGTTCGCTAATTTAGTTAAGGACATGAAATCAGTCCCTCACATAAACTTATGGACATAAAATTAGTTCCACACATAACATTGTGAGTATGTAATTAGGTTCACACATAATAATCATTCGGTAGAAGTCAAGGTGAATTTCCAAACATATAAATGAACTTCATCTAGACTGCACCTACTTTGTGAGACACACCTCCATCCCATGCCATAGTACTTTCATTATAAGGGATCAGGTTTCTTAATATTTTCATCATGGATTGGGTTTTACCATATTCCCAAATTGGATCATCTTTCCTAATCATCTCACAGTGGACCGGGTTTCCCCATATACCATAGTGAATTAATCCCATCGACTTGATTCCCATCATAATATTGTGAGATATAAATCATTTCCCAATTTATTGGATAGAGATATAGGTATCAAATGAAAAATAATAAAACCATACATAAATATTCAATATGATAATAAAAATTTCATCACATCATGACTCATAAAAATATATGGGTTTCATAACAATCATATCACATCCCATGAAATTAAATGGGTTTCATAAAAATTTCATCACATCATTACCCATTTAAATGAGATATGTCTCATAATCATATCACCATATCAGAACCCATGTATAGAATAGATTTTCAAAATCATATAACCCATGGAAGAGAAATTGGTGTCATAAAAATTATTCCATAAAAACATAAATCATTCAGGAAATAATACTAATAGTATTTTTGGATCACATCCCCTGTAAATAATAAACTACAAAAAAGTATTTCATCTTAGATGGAGAATTATTTTGAATGATTACATTAATCTTTTGTTCTATAAAATAGCCTTCATTTGAAAATTAGTTTCATAAAACCATTTCAATAATCCTTTTCTTATAATGAATAATTTATAATTTAATTTCAGACATTTATTGTGTAAAATATCATTTCTACTTAAAATAAATTGATTTTAAAACATAAATAATTTTTAAAAAAAAATTCATTAAAAATATATTTAAAATCTTATAAATAAAGAATGAAAATATTTTTGAAAAAAAGGTTCTTTGAAAACAACCTTAAAACTAAAAAATACAGATTAAAATAATTCTAAATAATATTTTCTATAAAATAGATTTTAAAAAATATAAATAAATATTGAAGTCATAAAATCATATTCGTTGAAAATAAATTTTTAAGACATATACTAGAAACATTGAATGTCATATTAAAAAAATTTTAAACTAAAAATATTTTTGAAGACATTTTTATTTAAATATTATTTAAAATAAATAAATTTCTCTAATATTGTTAAAGATTTTTTTTAAAATAACATTGTAAATATACAATTTTATCTTCAAGGAAATGACGTTCATGAAGTTGGGTAATTCTATTCATGCCAAAAAATCTTTTTTATACCACAAATGTTTAGAAAAGCAACTTGATCAGAAAATGAAATGAACATTACTTTTAGATTAATTTTTTAAAATGGTGAAACATGTGTAAAAATTTCTTTTAAACATCCTAGTTTAATAGTAATATATTACTTAAAACATTTTTTGAAGACATGGGTTTTAAAGAACCTATAATTCTGACCGAATGGAGAAAGAGATTCAGATTTTCATAATTATTTTCCATAATTTTATTAAGTATAAAAAGTGAGAAATAGTGTCCCATTACTTGGATATAACATAAAAAACTAGAGGAGAAAAATATTAATGAGATTTTAAAATATATGGATTATAATATCTCCACAATGGAAGCATAATTGTAAATAATTCCAATAAACGATGAGATTTTTGCAATAACTATTACCACATTTATAACTTTAAATCCTAACACCCATGAGAGAATATCATTAAATGAAGATTAAAATATCATTAAATAAGTTAGACTCATGATATAACATTTCAAATGTCTGTATACACACCCCATATAAAAATAATGTTTCATAACATGACATATATCTCAAATAAAAACAATAAAGACAAAAATTACATTACTGATTCGGTAACCATTAAACCATAAAACCCATGAAGGAATGATCATAAAAAGGATGTGTATAAAATAAAAAATATAATTATATGAATCATAGATTACATTCATGGGTAGTGAATATAACACACAAAATAAATTACTGGTGAATAATACATAAGTATCATATAAATTAAACTAAGACCCGAAAACCCTTACCTTATGTCTTGAATTTCATCATAAATACTCAATCCTTTTGTATAATAGGTAATATATTTTTATAAATATTCCGAAGAACCATATTATCAGATATCATACAATATATTATTTATTTATGACTTTATATTACCCACTTATTAACTACTTCATATTAATGTTGTATTCTGGGTAATACCCGCTTTGTTTTTTGTATATGTATGGACTCTTTATTATTAATATACTCTTAACTGGATAAATATTTAAATATTTATAGAATGTAAAAAATAATTTAAATCTCAAATTTATTTTGTATATTAAATATGATAATAATCTATAATCTGTATAAATATTAAGTGGAATACACAATTCATGGAGATTACATGTCGTACGCACCCATAAACGATGTTTTCATTTTTTCATCACATTTGAAAGAAAGTTATTAAATGAAATATATATATATATATATTATCATTCAATTAGAATTATTATTTCATATATTTCATATATTTTTTCTAAAAAAATATCTAACACTTTCCATGTAAGGTGCGAATGAATCACATCTCTTTGAGGAGGCGGTAGTCCATACGTCCACAAACAAATTTATCATATATATAAAAAATGGAAATCATGAAGGTATGTATTATGTAATAATTATAGAATATTAAATATATAAAAATTATATTACATATAATATAAGAACTATATCCATGTCATAATTCTCATCAAGGGATGTGGTAAAGGAAAAATGAACAACATCGTTTTGCAAGTTGGTAGACTACCGTAGGCACAAACGGTAAGTTCATTACATATTATATGTAAGTTTATTTAATATTATTTAAAAACTATAGAATAAAAATAAATATGTATATTTATGATAATGATTTTATTATATAATAATTGAATAATTATATTTTTGGGGGTGTATTATGAAAATAAATCAAAAGAACTTGTGGAATGATGTTATCTCCTCTTTTGGAAATCCCTCTTGGTTTGCACCAAAGTGATTCAATGATGGGGATTATAAAAAAAGAGATGATTTTATAATGAATTTAGGGGTATTGGAATTATATTAAGGAATATTTCGAAAGATCAAAAATTATTGAGAGGGGTGAATAAGTGGTAGGGGTGAGTGCCTTTTTATTGTGGGGGAGAAGTTGCATTCTTGTATCTTTTTGAGTAAGGAATTCCACCCATGTTTTTACCATTTGAAGTGGATAAAATAATTTTCCAAATAAAATAAAATTTATTATAGGGTTTCATATGAACATAAAATGTATTCTGGACATGTTTTGGGTCAGTTTTTGAAATAATTTTAATGTTTATACCTTTTCCAAGACATTTTTTCTCTCAATCAATATAATTAATTTTAATCACTTTTACTAATATTTTTTGTAAAAAAATGTTTACATTTTTATAAATTATAAATAATATTTATTTAAAATATGGAATAAATTTTTACTAATTAAAATCAAATAGATTTAATAAATTATTTTAAAATTAATCCCCTAGACAGGATGAGACGATAAGTTTTTTTATTTAAACATGTATAAAGGTTTGAAATATTTTTATATATAATTTCAAAGTGAAATATGTTACAATAACCTAAATTGGATTAATTTATGTATAATTTATATAATTATACTTTAAATAGAATTTAATATATAATTTTACTATATCAATAAATTAGACCAAAAAACATTTTTGAATCAAAATTCAGTATTTTTTACTATTCGTAAAAAATGAAACTTCTCATAAAAATACAAAAAATTAACTGAGAATAAATGTTGATATTCTTGATTTCAAAAATAATGTTCATTTTTTCAATTAAAAATTATAAAATTTTCAAAATTTATATTTAATAACTGGTTCTCTATTAAAATGTGGTAAAATTATCTTTTAGAAAACTACTTCATTTTTATTCCTATAATTGGATATATTTTTATATTAGACCTCTAAAATCTATTGTATGACTATAAAAAACGTTTAATTAGTATATTATATATAAAATTTATTTAAAACATTCATAAAACATGGATTATATAATTTATTGGGATATAATTGTGCTTGTATATAGAAAAATATTTTTCATAGAAAAGTAATTTTTTATTTTCAAATTGTTCTTACATTCATTTATAAATATTTTATAACTAAATGATTTAGTTTTTTTACATTTTTAAATATCATTTTCAGGATTTATTTATTCTTATTCATAAAATCCATTGAAATTTATAGGTGGAAGATATAATAATATTTAGATAATAATATTAATTTTATATTATAGTTCAGTAAAACATGGCCTTATGTGTAGTGAACGATATCATAGGAACTCGTCAATTTATGTAACAATAGACAATCATAGTGTTGTCTGTATCGACTATGAATTTATTTATTTCATATTTCAAAATCTAAACATGTATTTTCATATAATGTAATAAAAACATAGTTCTTTCATGTATAAAAAGTTAAATTCAGTGTTGTGTGAAATAAAAAATATCCAAAATATTAAATTAATTAAAAAAAATATTTAACAAAATATCATGGATTTACATTATATCCGTGATCGAGATGGGAATCAGGTGTAAGTACCTTTTACATTTTCCTAGGAAATGTTTCTTGGTGAGGAGGGCCTAGCGTGGAATCTTGAGGAGGCACTTTATCCTTCAATCCTCAATAATGTTACTCCTTTTACATTTCAAACATATCTGGAGGATAAAAATAAGGAATAATTGATTGATTTTAAGAACTCATGAGGATTTATAACATGATAGGGGAACCAAAATGGTTCTTCAGGGAGTAGAGTTGTCAGTGGTATATCTCAGGAACTAAGGATTTAAAGGTTTTAACCAGATAGGATTCGACCTCAGTTGATTCCATTCCAGCCATCTTGGGCTAGTGGTTTTTATGTTTTTATTGGGTAATATTGGATAGTGTTCTATTTTTTTGGGGTTTATGGTCATTTTTAGAACTATTTACCAATTATTTTATGAGATCAGTATGGTGTAGGTAGTCTTGTTCAGTGCTAGCCTCATCAGTAGCCATCTATGACGCCATTTAAGAAGTAGGGTTAGTAGGATTATGATCTACTGATAGAATATAGTGTAATTAATGGACGACCTCAGGATTTTACCCATATTTCTGTCCCTCGAGACGAGAATGGATATGGAGGTGGCTATCAGTAGGGAGGTAGAGGACCATGACATGGCCAGTTGTGTGCGATGAAAGAGACATCACTAGAGTGGACACATATCGTTAGATGTAGGATCCATTTACCATCTTCTCTTTCCCGTGATTTGTTTTATTCAAGAGCTTTACACTCCTTTATTTTACCCTCTCTATTCCATTCCCTAGGGATAAACATTGAGATGTTTCTGATTCACCTGATGTTGACCAGGGAATTTAGAGTTCAATACTACTTTTTTGATGTGAGGAAAGGTTTCATACTTAAGATGGGGCCACATCAGTCATGTGGGTATATTTTATTACTATATATGAAATTATATGATTTTATTCTCATCATATAATGGTTGTATTCTATTTTTTATTTCATCATCTACTTCCAAAAAAGATTTGTGTTCTTGTATGTGAAATACCAAGGTGATGTTTTCATTAGTGAGAGGAGTTGTTAGGTGGGAAGTATACATGCATAACCCATTATTTAATATATGGTTGAGTTTTATATGTAATCAACATATGTTGGGATAGATGAGGATCCATGTTTTTTTGCGAGTTCTTAAATATATTTTCATAGGAGCTGGTAACACAACCCCCTCAATGTGATGTTGGGTTTGGGATAGACTTGCAGCCTGATGCATCTCTGACATCAATAAATCGTTATTAGATGTCACCTTCTAGTTTCTGGTAACTATGTATTAAAATATATGATCTAATGTATAATGGCTTCATCTGAACTGGTGTGTCAATGATAGATGGTCTAGTGTTATTCTCTAAGAAGGTTGATGGTAGTATGAGGTGGTGTATAGACTACCAGAGGTTGAATTTGGCGATGATCAAGAATAATATCCTTCTTCCAAGGTATAATTATATTTTTGACTAGTTGAGGGGATATTTTTGGTTTTATTAGTTTGATATATGGTATGTATATGACTTGTTGAGTGTGAAGTAGGATTATTTCATGAAGACTATCTTCAGATACATGTATGGGAACTTAGAGTTCACGGTCTGGTCATTTAGTATTATGAATTCACCATCACTGATCATGGGGATCGTGATCTCTTTATTCTATAAATTCCTAGAAATGTTCCAAGTCATGTACATTAACAACACATTGATTTAATAATATTTTGAGGTGGATCATTGAGTTCATCTCAGAGCTACCTTGCAGGTTCTTCGACACCACCAACTCTATGGAATGTTGTCCAAGTTTATTATTTGTAAATGATAAATGCACTTCCTTGGGAATGTGGTTCCCATATAGGTGTGGTTATAGACCTATCAATGATTGAGATAACTGTTTCTTTAGAAACACCCAATAATGTGATAATGGATTGTAACTTTCATGGATTTATAGGATATTACCAAAGGTTAGTATCCTATTTCTCATGGATTATACACTTAATAAAATATTTTACATGTAAAGATCATAAATTTAGTTGGACTGAATAGTGTCATATAGAATTTGACTACTCAAAGGAGAGATTGATCAGTTCTCCAATACATAATTTTTTATATGAGGGGTGATGTTTGAGGTTTTTTGTGATTCTTAACATTTTGGTTTAAAATTCATCTTGATGTAGAAAAAGGAAGTCATAAATCATGGGTTATGGAATTTACATCCCTATGAGAATAATTATACCATCCATGATATTGAGTTAGTATTGGATGTTTTTAAACTAAAACTATAGTGATATTGCCTCATTGGGGAGTTCTTTTTATTCTTCATATATCAAAATATATTTAGGAATATTTTTTATTTGCATGACATGAATGTAATGTAATAGAGTTTGATAGAGTTTCTTCTGGTTTATGAATATGAGATCTCTAAAACCACAATAATGTAAAATATTATGGATGAGGTATTGAGAGGGAAGATTCAAAAGGATGTGGTTCAAAAGTTTAGAAATTCTTATTGGGTAATGTATGAGTTGGAATCCCATACAATTAGATGTGAGGGATGTTGATAGCGAAGATTTATTTTTTCAAATGTCAGTGGAATATTCATTTCTTTGGATGGTGGATGGGTCTTAGTGGGTAGACTCAGAGGCATAGGTGACGGGAGACTGTGGTGTCTATTGTGATGCTCATAAGGGATGGAAATAGGATGGTTGGAATAAGATATTTTTTCATAGGTGATTTTTTATTCCCAAAAAAAGCATGAGGGAGTCCACTATGAGATTCATAGGTCGATTATTGTTGTACGACCATGAGATTATATGATGTACTATGTTATTAGGATGCATTTTGGTGGACTCAGATGAAACGGGTGGTGATAGAGTTTACTTCTTGGTGTCTAGTTTTCTAGTAGGTAAAGGATGAGGACCATTCTCTTAATGGTTTATCATAACCTTTAGATATTCCTATGTGAAAATGAGATTAAATATTGACGGAATTCATCATAGTTTTACCTCATGATTTGGAAGGTCGTGATTCTATCTGTGTAATTATGGAGCAATCAATTAAATATCTTCACTTCTCAATGAGAAAGGAGTTGAGCATCATGGACGTTTTGGAAAAGAGGTATGTGCATGAGATTTTAAAACTACATGGAGTTAAAAAGAACATAATCTTTTACGAGGGAACTCATTTTATATTGTATATATGCTGTGGATTGAGGAATGATTTTCTCATTTAGTTACACCTCAACACTACTTTCTACACTAATATAGATAAGAAGATAGAGAAAACAATATAGACATTGGAGGATATGTTGTTGGTGTTTGTCTTGGACTTGAGTGGATCATTGTAGAGGAACATTACAATGGTTATGTTTTGTTATAAAAATAGATATCCTTTTTCCATTGGAATGGCCTCGTTGGGTGCTTTAGAGGAAGGATGGGTCTATGTCTATTTATTTGGGCTAAGGTTGATGTATAAATAGATACCTATATCTAATTAATGATGATCATGAAAATATAAGTTCTTGTTATTTATTAGAGAATTAAATCCATGTAGGATCAAAATAAGATTTATTCTATTCATAGGAGGATTCCTTTGTAGTTTGATACTAGTGATCATGCATTCTTGAAAGTCTCCCCTCAACATGGGATGTATTGTTTTGTTATAGGGAGTAAGCTCTCAACTCAATTTTTTGGACCCTTTGAGGTGTTGGGGAATATTGGGGGGGGGGGTGGATTATTGGTTGGTACATCCACCACAATTATATATGATTCATGATTTCATCCAATTATCTTAAATCTATTAGTATCATCATAAAGACTACCATTCCATTAACTGGGTGGAGTAAGATATCGAGAATAAAAAAATGTTTGTAGAGAGGCTGGTATGGATGCAAGATCATTAGAATAAGGTTCTCCAAGGACGGGCCATTCCATTGGTTCATCTGTTATGAAGGAATGGTATCATATAATAGAGTACATGGGAATGTGAGATGTAGATTCATTCCTAATACCAAGAGTTGTTTTGTGTTTTCCCTTGATATTTTTTCTTTTATGATGTTATGTTTAGATCATGATGTTTTATAAGATGTAATTTTTTCCTTGGTATGTGATGTGTGTTAAATATTCTATAATGTGAATAAGGGAAAACCAAACTCTTAATCGAAATGCATCATACTACGATGTGATTGAAACTATGTGGGTGAGTCAGTGCCACCCAAATTAGATAATATCATTAAATGGAATATAAAATTCCAATATTTAGATTCTTGTAGATGTGTTGTGTAATGGTTGTGATAGATATTTTATTATACTGCATAGTGGATGGTATAGTGGTGTGGATGATTTTTTTTAAAAGGGTTGTGAATTTGAAATGGTATAATTATATGATAATGTTGTTGCACGAGATTTTTTGTGAATTTTTTTGACTAGTTTTGGTGTGTTTTGATAGTGGGAATGCTTTCAATTGTGACAATATCATTGATAGGTATCTTACCGGATGGTTGGTGGGACCTTTTCCCCTATTTTATTTCTTGATTTTTTTTATTCTTGAGAGTGATAATATTCTAATAGGTATCTTATATACAATTTTATCCCTTCTGAACTATTAAAATCTTGTAATTCTAGTCATGTAGGTGTCTGAGATATGTTTTGAGGAAGTTTGAGGAAGAAGGGGGGTTAGAGTTAGAAAATCTAGTTGAGAAGATATATAAAGAGTGTAGTATGTGGTTTTACAGTAATGATAGATTCTATGTAATGGAGAGACATTGCATAGTATTCCCAGATGAGGTGTTTAGGTTCAGCTACAATATTTGTAATCACTACACCATAGAGAGTGGTTGTAGAGTAGGGTATTAAGAAGCTGTGGAATTTGGCATATAGTAGTGAGAAAATGTATTAGTTGGGTTTGATGTTGAGAATCAGGGTTAAATTTTAATCAATTATTCCATTAATTTCATGGATGTGATGTGGAGATATGATGTAACATGTAAGTGAGTGAATCATAAATTGGAAACGGTGTAAGGTGGATGACTATGGTGTAGTGCCCCAGGTAGAGTTTTAATGGGGTTTTTCATTTTTGGGGTGGACTCACCATAGTCTAATGATATAGTATAGCCTCTTTCTCGATTTTCCTGGGTCTATGGCACAGTTCATTTGGATGCATCTTGGTATCAACCTAATTTTTTTAGATTTTTGGCATAGAGATAGCCATTAATATCAATGTTTCATTGAATAGAACCATTTTGGAATAATACCATTCCCAATTATGTGGTTTGATGCATCTTTAACAGTCCTATAACAAGGTGGTTGAGGATGCACTATGTTTTTGTGTTTTTAGACAAATAATAAATTCCATAATCCCCTCAAACCTTACCTTTTGTTTTAATTATGTCTCATTCTTGGGTTTACCAAGTGAATCCTTTAGAGACATTTCATTCCCATTTAAGAGTATTTCATCCCAGATCTTAAGACTTTGATCTATTGTGGCATCAGTGAGTCAGCCTCTTATCTTCCTATTATTTTTATTCTAGTAGTTCATATTAGAAGTGTTTATCTAAATAAAAATCTATGTTTTTATTTTTGTTTTGGTAAGATAATGATGTGGTTGTTGTGTTGTATATAGGTAATGGGTTCTTCTTCATTTTTGGTACTTAGTGGTGGCATATTTCTTGCATTAACATTGTTCATCAGATATGAAATCCCAGTTTGAGGTAGGAGATCCTTCATTTTTCATTTAGTTGCAACATATTGAACAGAATACTCTCTTTTTTATCTTTGTTAAGATAGTATATATGAACTAAAAAATATTAAAAACTATATTAGTTTAAATTTATTGAGTAAGAGAAGAAAATAACATATTTTATAGCTGTGGTATTTTTTGAGACTATGAATGCTTTATGTAGCACTAAAAATCATGGATTTTTGGAGACTTGGTTCCTTATAGTGATTAAGGTGTTTTAAGAACTATTATTTTTAATTGGTTTATATCACATTAAATAAATGAAAAACCAATTATATCCATCTACTAATGTGGTTTCACATGGAAATTATGACTTATGTGAGAATGCCCTAGAATGAACAAGTGAAATTGATGTAAATCCACTTGATTAAATTTGCAATAAAAGTTTGTTTTGTGTTTCGTGATGGTGATATTTTGAGGTGATAGGTGATTGAGATATGTGTGGTGGTAATTTTTTCTTATGATAGGGGGAGGATTTGATGACATGTGCATTTGTGATATGTGATGGTTCTAATAGAAGGTTTGGTTATGGAGAGGTTGTGATGAGGTGGTGGATTTGGTTCCTTATTGATGGTAGGTTAGACTGGATGGCCCAAGGATGATGGATTTTTGTGTTGTGTTTTTTCTTGATTTTTTGGTTATAATGGAATCAAATTAAAAATGTTGAATTGAAGGAGAATGGAATGAATTGTGAATGAATGACTATATTAAAATGGAAAGTGTGGTTAAATGTGCATGGCTTTTAATGTGAGATAAATTGGATGGTAAATTGAATTGTTTAGTAATTTAAAATAGCGAAAATGTCTTTAATTTGGAATGAATATGAAAAATTTCCTATTTATTGTTTATTGATGTCTAGTGTGGTAGATTTTTTAGTGGTAGTGAGTGGTGGTGTTATAAGGATGGGTGGTGATGTTGTGAGTTTGTTAGTTTATTGGTTGGGAACCCTTATACATATATTGTTTGTGGCTATATGTATACATACCTTGTATGTTGTTTGTGATTTTTATATCTTCCCCTTACTTTTCAAGAACCATTTTTAAAAATCCAAATGTTTTGGGGGTGTTTTCCCAACACCTTGGTGGTGAGGATGGATGGATGGCTACTCACTACTCCCCACTATCTCTTCAAAGTTACATGGATATTGATGAGATATAGTGTCTAGAAGTTAAATAGTTCACTATGGTGATGTATAATGATGTGTAATATTTTTGGGGCCCTTCATGGTAGGAAGAGAGAATGAGGTTGTTCTACTTCAAGTTCACGATAGCTAACTATTCAGTTTATATTTGTGTAATGATGTGATGCCTGACTTGTCTTAAGGAGAGATGTTTTGTGATGTGATATCTCAGGTATATTTGGGATATATGTGGTTTAATAAGAATAAATATGTGTCTTTGGGTGAGATATGATGTGATATGATGGTCCAAGTGTCATCCGCTAAGATGTGATGTGTTGTGATGTGATGGTCTATGTGACTTTCGTAGATATGAGATTTTTTGTGATATCCGAGTTGGGTTCTGGAAGGGTTATTATATATCTGAAGAAATGTGATCTCTAGTATGTTTGAAATTACGGTGTGAGAGGAGAAAATCAGTGGGAAAATGGTGAAAGGTTTCTTTTATAATTATGCATCTTATTATGTTATTATAGTTGGATTTGATATTTGGAGACTGTACCTAGAGGAGGATGAGATTGGTTTTATGAAATACATAGGTTCCATTGGTTCTTATTTTTTCTTATGGGTGAATTTCTATATTCTTTTTCACGTATTGATGGGAGATATTGGTTACGATCTTACATAGTATTCTTGTATCTTCTCCCTATGTATATGAAAAATGTTTTTAGTTTCCCAGGAGGACATATTGGACCATTATGGACATTTCTAGGTTGGGGTTTGGAGGTGTTGCTGGGTCGCTGACTTCGATTTTCATTTGGGTATTTATTTAGAGATTATTGTATTTTTTTACATTATATATGCATTGTTGGGAGGTTTTGTTTTCATTTTCAAATTATTTCATAGATTTTATTATGGTTCATTTATCATATCTCCTGATCCAATTATTATAGAGTGTAATGCCTCCCATGTGGGTTATTTTTATACACTTGGTGCTAGTATCCATCTTAGGGTATAATCGATATGGTACTCATGGATCATTATATATCTTTCTTCATTCCCATCTAAGAAGAGGAGCCTTTGGAGGGAGGGGTCATGAAAATTTCTTCATGATCACCCATATGAAACACCTCTAGATATTTCTTAATTAACATATTTCTTTATAAACCAAGGAATGGAAGTAAAATAAGGGAGAAATCAAATTCTCATCATGGGTAAATATAGGAATTAAAAATTAAATATCTTTAGTTAGAAAAAAGTGTCTATTCATGTATGAGAACATTTTCAATGTTCATCACCATCACATAAGAGAATTAGTACCCATAAAAATCAGGATCATTTAACTTGTGACATTGAATAAATCTTTGATAGTAAAATGATTCATAATAATCAATAATCATGATCTATGTAATTTAAAATATGACCAAAGGAACCATGAAAAAAACATACTAAGCATCGAGAAATTGTTATGGTATCTTGAAATATTACATTCATCACTGATGTTTACTCATGTTTGAAATAACTAGTTCCTAAATAAATCCATATGATAAAACTCTCCAATTATCCCAATAGATCATTCCTTTAATGAAAAATAATGCTTCTAGTTGAATTAGACAGATATATCAATCCCACCCATTATATAAGCTATATCATACTTATAATCATGATATATATCAGGATGACACATCATCCTCAGTAATGCTTATGTATAATACAATAATATAACACATTAATGATTGTATTTTCATCATAAAAAATTCTAAAAAACAACCTATATTTCTTTATAGATTGATTTACCCATGGAAATGAAATGAGTTTCATGATAATCACACTATAACAATCATCAAAATCCATAAAAATAAAAAAACCTATATTGTTTCATAATATCATATTCCCATTGAATCATAGTAATAATTAATGGATAATGATATAGATTTAAATACATTTATAATAACATTTATAACATTTTAATGAAAATAGGTTTAAATACTCATTTCATTTGATACCATTAAAAAAATCCCAAAATATTAATAAAAAGGATCTAAATTGAAAATAAACATGGAAAATTCAAAATTAAGTTTCAATGTAAGGAATATTTATGATGATGTGAAAATCCATTCATGTAGTACATGTTAAAATAAATATTTTGGTTACAGCTATGGTAAAAAGTTCCTCATTTAGAAAAAGACAAGAACAATCCATTAATTTTTTTTATATAAATTCTAAAATGGTTAAAATTGAATTTAATATATCATTATATATTATTAAAAATATATTAAATAAAATATTTTCATGAAATAAAAATATTCCTAACCAAATATATAATAATGTTGACTTTCCTTTGAAAAACTATTTCATACTTTTGAGTACTTAGAGAGAAAAAATAAAAGCAAAGCCATTAATTTAAAGAAATATAACCAGTAGATAATTTAATATATGAGGATTAATATAGAAACATCATATAATTCCATAAATAGTAAATTAATCATAAACAACCCTAAACAAGTATGTGATTGTGAAATAAAACATTACTCCTTTGGTATCCTTTGAATGATAATCTCATCAAAATAAATAGCTTAAATTAAAAATTTCAATACCATGAATAAAAAAGGATTCATAATACATCATATTAAATTTTCAGTATATACACCATATGAATGAAGCAAGTGGGTAATATAACATATATCTCACAAAAACAAAAGGGTGACAAGAAACCTATACAATGGCCATAAAATTTATGTTAGAATTAACCAACGAAGCGATTATGTGTTGAAAATTTATATACAGATGAAAAACTATAAATGACACATAATATAATCATATTTCACTACATATATACTATTTTTATAACATAGAAAAGGTATAATTAATGTAACCCAATGAAAGGAAATTGAGTTATGAAACCCCTAAGGTCGAGTCCAGACATGATTTGTATACCCTTTAAATGCCATATAAAAAACATATATTACTAATTAAATTTTCTAATAAACATCTATAGGTTCATTAATTTATCATTAAACTAATTATTTTTTTAATTTCAATGAAATATTTAATTGCTTAATCGAATAAGTCCACATCCGGAAATTTTATGATGTTCAGTTCTTAATTTCCAAATGGATTTGCTTTGTTGATCATGGTTAAAGAGTAAAGTATTAAATTATCTAAAATAATAATAATCACAATATATTTATCATTTTTATTTGTAAAATATAATTTTAATACCTTCCATGAATGTTTTTCATGAAAAAAATCACATCACTTCATGGAGATGGTAATAGACATGTACACACGAAGGGAATTATAATTTTCAATTGGATGAAAGGGTAAGAAAATAGAGGATATATTATATTTATAGATTAATATTTGAGTAGTTAATATCATATATTAAAATTAAATAAATCATTATATATATCCATGACAGGCGGGGATAGAAAATGAAACACATCTCTTCTTTGGATGTGGTCATCCACACATACGCATGAACGATGTTTTTATTACCCATTTTTTTGAAAAAGGAGATGAATAAGGTTTTTAAATTAACCTAAAAATATATCATTAGATTTTATATGATTATTTTATTATATTAAAATTACTATGATACAATTTAAGAAGTTATAAAAATATGTAAAATAAAAATACATGGTTAGGACGATTACATCCTCTTTAAAGAATCACCTTTGGATCTATCTATATAGACCATAAGCATGTTATTTTGAGGAGAATAGAAATAATATAGATTTTATATGGAAGTTTTATGTGTTTTTGGTAGTTTTTTTCAAGATAAGTGGCTCAAGGGGTGTGAATAATAGAGGATAGGTGGTGTCCTTTTATAAGAGAGGAGAGGGGTACCCTTGTATTTTCTTAAAGTATTAAAGTAATATAAATTAATTTTCAAGTTAATGGAAAAAAATTGATATATTTAAAATCTCTGATAATTATATGTCTAAATAATCTCATAAAATAGAATTTTGACTAATATAGACGATTTTTTAACCCTTATGTCTTAGTTTTAACTTCAAGTTAACCCTTTTAACAATTTCCACGTTAATAATGATTTTACTCTTTAGGGGTCATGAGAGTTACTATATAATAAAAAGTGTCCCATAAATAGAAACTAGTTTATATTTTATTCCATATATGATTACATAGAATAAAAATAATTTTTTAATTTTAAATTATTTTAAAAAATATTATTTAGTACAATATACCATTAAAGTAATTTTCAAGACCATTCACATAATTTGACTTTAAAGACGTAAAGATAGTAATGGAATTATAATATAATTTTTCACACATTTTTATTATGTTAAATTTATTTAAAAATTTAATGCAACATAAAAATTAATCCAAATTGTTTTAATTTTAATGTTTTTAAAATCAATTACCTAATCTATTACTTGGACAAGCACTGTGTGGGAGTTACATAATCATTTATTACAAATATTTCAATACTTAAAATTTGAAATTAATTTTTATGAAATTTAAAATTCATTAAAATTTAAGATAACAATTTATAACAGAAAATAACTCTATTTATTCATATGAAAAAATATTAGTTTTTTAAAATAGAGTGGAATTCTTGATTTAATATGTACATAAAATAATATTATTTTCAGTATAAAGTAAAAATGACACCAAATATCTATATATTATAATACTTTATGATAATAGTCAAAATAAACCCATAATATAGAAATAAGTTACATGTTATATTGATTTATAATGTCTTATAACATTATTTTAACCTTAATTATAAAAACCCCTCTCTTTATTACACACTTAAACAAAATTATTTAACATAAACATACACTTAAGAAAACCATGAGGATTGATAGGTCTAGTGTCTATGGAAATTAGAAACATTCCATGAAAACATAAGACATAAAATACAACATCTTTAATGAAAACTACTTTTACATGACCACAACATTCCTTCATACTTAGCATTGAATGAGATAACCTGAGGGCATACAAAAAAAAGTGTGATCTATAAAACCTAGTAAGGGAGTAAAAAAGGAATAACATGAAGAATTCAATAAATGTTTGGAAATAGGAATATTAGTGTATAATAAGAGAAACATGAACATAAAGGAATTATATAGCATGATTATCAAAACATGGAGATATGGCAACAACATTGAATATGATATTTTCATGAGCCAAGGCTCATTGCCCATGGAGCATGAGTAGACCGTCATTTCAATTTAATTATCATTGGTAAAATTGAATTTCAATTGATTTAGTATGCGTAAACCCTTATTGTATATGGAATATCATGATACTATCATTTACCCAATCCACTGGAGAGCTATCAGGGAACACCCTTCTTAATAATTGTATTTTATTCCTAAGTTTCCCACATAGATCATAGAACATGGATTCATTAAAAGTCATAATTTATTCCAAGAATAAGGGATTTTTAATACATAAATGTATGTACTCAATAAAGAAGTACATGTGCATAATGTTGAATACCCGTGATAGGGAAATGGGTATGGTATTCAATTACATGATGATTTTTTCATGGGAAATCGCGGTGCAATTCTGGCTGCATAGCAGTATGACAAAAAAGTTCAGAAAAATGGATGATGATAGATAAAGGGATATATAATGACATGTACATGAAATGTAAATTAAGGGTGTCTAATATATAAATGTCCTAACATATTAAATTTGTAAATAGAAGGTATAACATAATAAAGAAACATGAAGAAAGAGGAGAAAAGGAATAACTCTTATGAATTTTTGAATTGGTAACTGGTGTATATGGGAGTGATTAATCAGAGAGAAAAAGGTATATCATCATTCAAACATTTGGAGGGAATTATGGGGGGGGGGGCGAAATCAATCCCCAAAAATTTTCATCGAAATTAAAAGTGTATAACAACATAATGAAACTTGGACAAAAATGAGAAAGGACGAAATCCATTACATGAGTGTATCACATAATGAGCATGATGAGGTGCTTATTGAGAGCTTGGGTCACCTTGGGAATATTTTAGAGAGAGTATGTCATATTAGGGACTTCTTCCAAGGGTTTTCAGAGAAGTGAAGTGGGAGCATGGGTGGGTTTATATAGGAAAAGAGAGGGGAGTTCTTTAATATTTCACAAAAATAGGTTTTGGAATCTATATAATTAAATATTCAAAACCACAAACCAACCCATGGTTTTCCCAATGGGTTTTCCAATGGGGATTGGAAAAAATTATTTTATACGAACAATGGTGGTAATTATTAAAATATTATGATTTCATATGTAGAGGTGAGTCACACTCTCAAGGAAATCATTTTAAAAAGTGATAATATTTTATAATCTTGGAGGGTCTACTATGGCATCATGAAATTAATAAAAAAAACTAAAATAACATTATTTTAAATTTAAACTAAATATATTAGAATAATATACCTTTTACAGTATTTTATTACATCACTATTGGGTCATTAGGATGTCATGAAACATATTATATATTTAAACAAAATTAAAATTTTACCCAAAAAATTGAGTGTCTGATAATTTTGAAAAATTTACCATTAGATAATTTTGATATCCAGATTACAAAAGTAATATTCATTTTTTAAAATAATATTCTATATATTTTAATTCTTACTTTTAAAATAAAAATCAAACTTTATAAAAAATTAATGGGTTTTGAAAAAAAAACATCTTTCAAACCTTAAGAAAAATTACAATTCAATTAATAAAAAATATAAAATAACTTATATTTAATAAGAATTTATTTAGTAATAATATTTTATCAAAATACTATTTAATTAAAAAATCCATTAATTCATCAAAATAGATTTATTAATTGAATATTAACTAAAAATAATGTTTATTCTCTAAAAACCATTTACAATGTAACAATAATAAAATGAATGTATATTATTTATTCCAAACAAAAATAATGCACATATTCATAATTCATGGGTCTTGTAACATAACCCTTAAATACTCTAGTATATTTCCTAATAGTGTGGTGTGAAATTTTGGGGATTTCTTGGGGACATTGGGTGAACATGGTTTGAGATGTGATCTAGATGAGTTTAAACATTTACATAAATGGTTTCTCTCATGCTTAAGTTGTTGGATATCATCTTGGTATTGGTCTAGGGAAAATCCCAGAAATGCTATCTCCCTCAAAAGATCCAAAAAGTGGCATTCAAAGGAAACAATCATACTAGTCGAGGCAATCACATTCTTTTTCTGTGTCAAAAGGATTTGTCAAAAACCTATATATATACTAGTCATGTGATCACTATTCATCGACTATATCAACAATGGTAATCACAATTATCTTTTATTTAAACCCAATAAAAAAAGTGCATGTGTTTTCTATATCCACAATTCATTAAAAGGAATGGAATTTTATTCATGATTGTTCGGGTTGTTACAACCTAACCCCTTAAAAAATTTCACCCATGAAATTTATTTTTCCCACACTAAAATAGATGTGGGTAACTCTACATCATCGCTTCCTCTAGTTCCCACATTTCTTCTTCAAACTTTTTGTTTCTCCACAACACATTAATGAGGGGAATTGTCTTATTTCATAGAAATTTTTCCCTATGATCCAAAATCTTTACCGGATTCTCTTCATATGAGAGATCATTGTCCAATGGTACCACCTATGGATTGAGTACAAGTGGTGGGTTAGTTATATACTTCCATAAGAGTGATACATGGAATATATCTTGTACTTGAGGCTAGTTCAGTGAAAGCGCTAGATGATAGGCCACTGCTCTAATATGATCAAGGATCTAAAAAGGGATGATGTACCTTGGACTAAGCATTCCCTTCTTCCCAAATCTCATAAATCTATTACATAGTGATATGAGGAGGAATACGATGTCCCTAACATCATACTCTAGGTCTTGTCGATGATTATCATCATAAATATTTTATTGACTATGATCAGCTTTAATGTACTACTATATGGTGTTAACCATCTCCACCATTTCGATGACCATTTTTGGACCTTGGAGTCTTTTCCCCCAACTTCATCCCAACATACTGGTGTTCTGAACCTCTTTGCATAAAGGGAATTATAAGGATCCATTAGTATTCATGAGTGGAAACTATTATTATAAGAGAAATCAACAAGAGGAATATGTTGATACCATCCTCCTTTGAAGTCCATTGAAAATTCTCTAAACATTTCATCATGTTTTTGGATAGTCCTCTCATATTGACCATCAGTTTGAGGATGATAAGATGTACTGAAGTTCATCTTAGTATTTAGAGAGTGTTGAAGAATTCTCCAAAAAATTGTGGTGAATCTTGGATCTCAATCAGATAACATTGATAGGGATACTCCTTGTACCCTTATGACTTATCTAATGTATATCTGTGCCATTTTATCTAATGAGAAATCCTCCAAAATTTCAAATAATGGTGTAGTCATTATATGAAAATCCACAACAACCCAAATAGTATTGTTTTCTTTGGATGTCTTCAGAAGTTTGGTGACAAAGTCCCTAGTGATGTTCTCCCACTTCCATGTTGGTATGAGTAATGGGTTCATCATCCCCTTAGACTTATGCCTCCCATCCTTAACTTTATGACATACCAGGTACATGGATGTATACTCAACAATCTACTTCTTTATGTTATACCACCAATAATTTTCTCATAGATCTCAATACATCATTGTGTTTATCTGGTGAATGGAGAAATTAGAACTATGTGCATCATCCAAAAGTTCATTCATTAACTCCAGAATTGATGGAAGACATTGTATTGAACCAAACATCACAATTACTTCTTCATTAACATTGTTCTCCTAGTATTTCTCTTTTCTTACAGTTTCCACTTTTTTCTGAATTCCCACATAATCCTTTTGATAATTTTTTAACATATTGATGGTTTTTTGAAAAATTATTATCTCATACCTATAAATTCATTTGCATAAAATATGTATTTTTTGTCAATACATCAAAATTAAGTTAGAGTGAACTTTTTTAGTTTCTATAGAAAATAATATAAAGATAAATAAATTAGTTAAATATGATTTAATAATGATATAACTATGAAATCATAATATAAATAAATCCTAAGTTTTTCTTCAAATATTTACTTTCATCCTAGGGGATTATAAAACCATTAATAATCATAATTAATACAATTTTTTCATGTTAGAAAATTTTGTTATATTAAATATTTTATCTGAAGATACCCTCATTGCCACCTTTAAATACCACATTTCACCCAATTTTTTCACAACTTCTAAAAGAATATATCATTTCTAAAAATATACTAAAATATACTATCAAATTCCACTCCGTCTAATTATATTTCCCCAAATCACATAAATTTAATATAATCCATGTTTAAGAAGGTCCCATTTTAAAGGCTACTTTCATCCAAGGGGTTATAAATCTAGACCATATAATATATTTTATTTTTTATTAATATTTTAGTTATATATATATATATATATAATTGAGCATTACATGAGCATAATATAAATTTCATTATGTTTCCTTAAAACTAATATAAAACTAAACTTTATATTTATCATATTTCACCTTTTCCTCAACATGTTCTTACATTGTCCATTTTAATATCTATAAGGATGATGCCTTATTTTAATTATCCAAATCATAATGGATAGTTAATGTAACATTTATTATTTATAAATATGTAATTTTATTTATAAAAAACTTCTAGAGAATATATAACTTATACTTTAAATATAATTCAATAAAATATTATTCAAAGAACCTTAAAATGCTTGAAAAATCATTTATTCAAAACACACAGACATACACATAGAGATATATATATATATAATAATTTTTAATTAATAATGGATATAAATGATTTAAAATAAGATAATTAATCATAAAATAGGTTTTCTTTTATATTTTAATATATTAAATTTTTGTATACAAAAGGTTGAATTATGTCAAATAAACCTAGAACTTATACTAAGGGGTTTCAATCTTAATTGTATTCATTTTTTGGTTGGATTTTTTATCTTATCATTTATATTATTCTATATATTTTATTATATTAACTAGATATATTTACTATGTTTTATATATATTTGGAGATTTTTATACAATTTATATATTCCATTTTTATTAACTGTGATGTTTTAGTGAACTGTTCTAACATCTATTTGAAATCCTTGTTTTATATATATCTTATATCAGAATATTCATATGTTATTTTATATTTAAATTGTATGATGATTTTTATGGGAATCATTTACAAATTTATTTTTCGTTTTTTATTAATTCTATTGTTTGTTTCTTCCTAAAAGCTCTACGAATTTTTTAGGGGGTACCTTCTCAATTCGCCTCATGATTACTTCTCAATTGATTTTTAGGTAACATTATCATATTAATGGAATCATTGAAATAAATTATTATAATTGTGTTTATCTATATATTGAAATTATATTATTACCATTATTTTTATTCTCTTTTAGTCCAACCATTATTCGATTTTTTTACTTATGGATTAATAATAATCTATCATGTATGAGATTGTTATGAAAACCATTTCTATTTCATCCAGAGTATTCCATGTTATTCTAAATAATTATGTAGAATAATTATATACTATAACTTATATGTACGACACTTGATTTTGAATATATTAGGATTTTAAAGGTCTGGCTAGATTTAAATATCCATTGAATGATTTGAGTAATTTTTTTATCAAATGGGATATAGTACATAAGTTTGATATAGACATAATAAACAAACTATGTTTTTTGGGTAGTTAGTCAAAATTTATGAATCTTATGTTTTGATAATATAAATTGGGTTGTAGCCAAAATTGAGAGGGGGTGAATTCTAACTTTCATCTTATTAACCAACTAAAACCATTAACATTATTTTCTTATTTACTTATTCATTGACTTGATCTCAAACTGTTTTAATTAACTTGGTCTACATGCATGTACAATGATAAGAAAAAATAATAACAAAGAACACCATGGTTTGAAAATGATTTTCACCTCCATTATGTATGACTACATACCCATTGGTGGATATTTATTGTCCATATTTCACTTAGATCTTTGTTTATTATTTATAAGAACTTTGGGAATAGAATATCCATAGAAATATACTCCTAGAAACAATTAGGTACAATCGAAGAATTTACTTGTACACTATCAAATACAATGTTTGGATTATATTACCCTGATGTAAATCAATAGTGTAGGTTTCGTATCTCTCATTTATGGATAAGGATCCCCAAACTTCTTCTTCAGCATGAATGATGACTACCAGACACCATTCCAGTCTCTCAACAATATTATTTTTCTCCTTTAACTCAGAAGATCAATACTCTACATCAAATTTAGTTCACTTTAGTTCATCAATATATAGGATATGATGAAAAAACACATTGCTAGTTAACATTATTTGATAATTAGTTTTGGAATTAAGGATTAGTAATGTCTACTTCTTCATTTATTTGAATAAAAAAATATATCAGATGTTGATAGAGTTTTCTTCACCCCAACTCCTCTTCTCTATCTCATAATATATATTCACAGACCATGTGATTAATAATTATATTATTATTATTTATTGTATTTAATATATTATTGGGTAATAATTTCTTTATATGAATATAGTTATACATATAAATATAGGTTCTTTAATTTCTCTATGACAATGAATTCTACATGTACAGAATTAATCACAATATTAAATTCTTAAGTAATTACCTTTGGTGCATCCTTGATCACTGATTTATCATTAACCTTCAATAATTCAAATAATAGAAGTGGAATAATATTGAACATAATCCACCATTGAGTCCAAAAATATCACCCTTTAATACCACATGATCTCTCTCAACATTCCTTGTGTATTTAACCTCTTTAATATTCTATAAAATCTATATTCTATAAATTATATATATTTATGTTGATTTGAAACTAATTATATCACCGTTGAGGAACCCTCTATTCTAAGATAAATATCCCCCACAATTATCATCATAAACACACACTATAGTGTGGTATTTTCATAAAAGTGTAATGATTAGTTTATATTCTTCATAACAAAAACTGATAGCTTGAATAATGGATTTAAAATAATCATAATGATATTTAACCCTTGAAGATCTGCAAGACATAAACCTATTTTATGTAATATATGAGAACATTCTCTTAAAATACCACTTCGAATCATCTAGTAAAATACTATTATTTAAAAAAGTTATTGTCATTATATTTTTTTATTCATACAATGTTATATGAGTGTTTATAAATTTCAAAATTCACAATCCAAACCGATGAACTTTATAAAAGATGAAAATTATACTTATGAATTTTGATTACCCTTTTGTAATGACTCATAAGATTTGAGTAGATTATTCTTTTGAATAAAAAATATTACTTCTTCACAACACATGTAAATTCATAAATTTTTAAAATATTAGTTCTTTGGGAGCATAAAAATTTATGTGACATATTGAATATTTTATACATCACCGTACACCTATACACAGGTATTTTACAAATATCCTCTTTTGAGATGCATGTGAAATATATTATGTATGATTTTAATGTTTAATACATGTCATTATAGTTCTTCCCTCTTCCAATTTTTAGTAACATCATATTGTTGTTGAGTCAATAAGGTTTTCCTTATGACATTTCCATTCCTTCATACGCGGGGGATATTATTAAGTCAATAAGGTTTCCTTATGACATTACCATTACTTATTGTTTTGGAAATCACAAACACCTTATCTATATGAAAATAAATTTTTACCCCATGTTTCAATTCTATAAGGAAAAATTTCCTTCCCAAGGAAATTTATCCTTACCATGTTTTCATTATTCATATCATAATTTTCTAAGTGTAAAAATCAGTTTGAAACCAAAACCTCAGAATCCTATAATTACCATGATTTAAAGCATTCTGTTTTAGGATACCAAATTCTCAGAATTCTGGTTACAAACTATTCTGAGTTCTTACTCTGAATTCTGATTATGATTTCTTCTGATTTCTAAATTCGAATTCTGATTAGGAATTCTAGTTATGAACTCTTATGAGTTCTGACTCCAAATTCTGATTATGAATTTTGGTTATGAACTCTTCTGAGTTCTGAATCCAAATTCTGATTATGAAATCTGGTTACGAAGTATTCTGAGTTCTAACTCCAAATTCAGATTGCGAATTCTGGTAACGAACTCTTCTGAGTTTTCACTCCAAATTCTGAATATGAATTCTGGTTACGAACTCTTCCTAGTTCTGAATCCGAGTTCTCTGGATACAGACTCCCAAATCTTATGACTTCTGACTCCGAATTTTCATGAAATCTGACTCCTTTCTTTGTAAGTTTTGGTTTCGAATTCTTGTGAATCCAGATTCCGAATTTCCTTGAAATTCAAACTCCATAATTCTATAGTGTTCAGATTCCGAATTCTTAGAAAACAAAATCCGAATATCCTTATATTATAGACTCCAAATTCATTTTTGGTTTGACTCTGAACATTCATTTTCTTACATTCATAATATTTTATTTTATTTATGTAACCATATTTTTCTTACACTAGTTTTGTTATAAAATGATTTCGTACATTCAGTTAATGGCTAACCATTTTTTGATTGACATGTGTACATGTCCCTCAAAAATTAAAGGAAAATTATGACCATTGGAAGAGGGATCTGACCATTGAAGTCGTACCTATAAATAGGATCTCATTTGAAAGAACTCAATACTGTTCTATGAATCTAGAGATTACATGTTGTTGAAGTGATTTCTAGAGAAAGACTCTCATTTCTTGATGTGTACTGAACTTCTTGTTCAGATTTTCTTAGTGCGACTCCGATTTTTTCTATGTACAATCGAGGGATTCTAGGGATAGGAAGATAAAGGTGCCAACTACATTGAAGTTGAGGGCTTCCTTAATGAGGAATACAGAGGTTCCGACTACCTTGAAGTTGAGTTCTTGCGGGGAATGAAAGACAGATTCCAATCTTAGTATCGAGGGCTTAACCTAGTGTGGGTAAGACAGAATTTCTAGAAATTATAAATTAAGGGACCTTTATCCATGTTTTTTTATACCTTTCCCTTTGGATTAAATGATTTACTACTTTTTACATGTTTTTACAGGTTTTCTACTGCATTTTAATTGTTGAGGAAAGTATAACTATCTTATACTTCCTTATACTTATACTCTGATATAGTCAGATTCTATACGCTTTAAGGTAGAATCTTCATCATTGTAAACTTTCATTAAGTTTCATTTCTAGAATCATCTTTTCCGAAATCAATTTCTCAGAATCATATTTCCAGAATCAAGAAAGTGTGAAGAAATAGAGGTCTTGTGAATTATCTTGTTTAACCTTGTTAAACATAACCATCTTTAAAAGTTCCCAAAGAATTTTTTAAAGTCTATAATTCACCCCCTCATTTATTCTGAGCATGATTAGATACTTTACTCAATATCTATTTTATTTTTATCCTAAATTTGGTATTATATATTATATCATACTCACATACCATCTCAATAATTGGTACCAGAGGATTGGTTCAATCTGAATTAGTCTCATGATTAGATTCAGAGGAGAATTCATCTTATTCTTTTCCCAGAATCATCTTTTCATACTCATAATGTTCGGATTCATTTTTTCTTAGAGATACTCTTGTTCTATATTTACATTGATTAGGAATATTTTCCTTGTTTACAAACTTTTATTACTAACAAGTTTGTGTGGAAATATTTTTCTATAAGATAGAAGACATCAATGTTGGTTCCATAGACAATATCAATCAAACTAGACCACCTTTTTTTATGGAAATGATTACGAATATTGAAGATATCACATGAAGACTTTCAATATCAATAGTAGTGTTGATAATTTTGTTATGCTTACTGGAGGATATAAAATACCTAACAAAGAAGTTAGTACCTTTACCAATCAATAAAATCATGAATAAAAACTGAATTATAAGGTACACAATACTCTAATTTTCTCCATGAAAAAAATATATATAGCCAAATTTCATCTTGTGGAGCAGCAAATTGTATATGGAAGAATCTTGAAGTTACACACTATGGAACATCCAAAGTAATTTAAATAAGAAGATCCATGCTTAGAGCTGAATACCATGGTTTTAACTATCCTTATGGAGAACCCATATATAAGGTGAAACAAAGATTCATGAATAATGTGAATAGTTTATAATCCATGGGTGAGAAAGGATTAGATGATGAAGCTGTTGTTGATAAGATCATAGACATCATTCCCAATGAGTAGGAATCCAAGAGGACTGCTATTGATGAGAATAGAAAGGTTACTCAGATTTATCTTGATGAACTATTTGGAACTCTTCTTCAACATGAGACTAGAATGATGAGAGATGCTGATAATGTAAACAAGAAGAATGGGAATGGCATTGTTGCTTTTACAACCACGCCAAACCATATGAAAGCCAAGACTCCTGAGGGAGTTACTAGATCTATGTTTAAAAATGATTTTATCCAATCCAAATCTAATAGAAGTGAATCCTCAGAGAATGAGGTAGAAAATCATTGATCAATGAATGAACAAGATAGCTGGACAGAGGAAATTTCAATCTAGATACAAGAAGAATGAAATTAATGATAAGAAGGATTCAGAAGTTACATGTTACGAATACAAGAGAGCTAGACACATAAGACCTGATTGTATTATTCTTAAGAGAAAATAAAGAAATGAAAATAATTCTGAGAGAAATTGAAAGAAGTATTACAAGGCTAATGCTATGAAAGTACTAAAAGCTAATGACACCTAGAGTTCCAGTGGTGGAGACTCTTTAGACGAATCTTCAGATTATGAAACTTTGGGATAGAATAATATTGGTCTAATAGCCTGACTAACTATTGAAAATCATTGTTTAATGGATAAGGTACACAATGATTAATCAATGAACAATGTTTCTTTAAATGAAAATTATAGTAATGATAAATATTATAACTATTCGGATGAAAAATATTCTTCTAATGAAGATAATTCTTTACCTTTCTATGACGAAGTTTCTCAATTTTCCAAACTCCTTGAGATTGAGAACTCAAAACTCATGAGAAAACATGATAAGGAAAGATCACAGAATACTATTCTTACTAAGGAAATATCAGATCTTTATAAAGATCTTGATGAGAGAAATCTTTATTTTGAAAGTATTTCAAAATATCTCGAGGAAGTAAATTCGGAGAAGAATGAACTTTGTAAAGATCTCAAAAATGTAATTTCTAAGAAAAATGTTTTCGAGCCTTGATCTAGTTCCAAATCAAATGTTTTTGAGGACAAGAACATGGTTATCAAACAATAATCAGAGATTTTTTCGATGAGGATGTGTTTGTCAAACATTACTTTAGGTAAGGAATATTTTGATAAAATGTATTCCCAAATACGAACTCTAAGGAATAGTTCTGGTTTTGGTTATACTGGTTCTAAACTAATTTTAAGTAACAATTATTTTGTTCCTTAAAGTTCTCTATTATGTACTAAGTGTCAGTGTGGTGGAAACTGGGAAAAAAATTGTTCCTTAAACAAAAGCCAGGCTTTAGGATTCCATAAATCCAATTTTTCTTTGAAAATGTGTGTAGCAAAAAATTTTCTTTCTATGATTTCTAGATGCATGCAAGTTTGGATTCCGAAAATATAACTTTTTTTATCTTCAGGAAATTAGAGAAGGTACCAACAACAATACTTGGTACATGGATAGTGGATGTTCCTTGCATATGACTGGTAATTAAAACTCTTTTGAAAAGATTATCAAGACGAAAAGAGGAAAAGAATCTTTCAAGGATAATTCTTAGGGAGAAATTATTGGTATAGGTAACATTGTTATTCTTGGAAAAACCTTGATTTCAAATGTGTTATTTGTTAAGGGACTTAAGCACAACCTCATAAGCATAAAACAATTATGTGATGAACGCTACCTTGTCAATTTTAGGAATGATAAGTGGTTAGTACACAATTCAAACGAAGAGTTTGTTCTTTCTGCCCATAGGAAAGATAATGTTTACACACTAATCTTAGAAGACCTTAGGAGCCAATATATAGCTTGACTTAGTGCAATGGAAGATCATTCTTGGTTATGGCATAGAAGTTTAGTACACTATAACCATAGGAACTTATGAAAACTTTCTATGAAAAGATTTGTTAAGGATATACTAGAGCTTATATTTGATTATTTAAAAGTATGTGACCCTTGTCAATATGGAAAAAACATAAATCATGTTTTAAATTAGTCGGGGATGTCCCAACTACTGATTTGTTACAGTTAGTGCATATGGATCTCCTTGGCCCTACAAAAACCGGAAGCATTGGGGGAAAGTATTATGTATTTTTCTTGGTTGATGACTACACTATATTTACATGGGTCTATTTTCTAGGAAATAAATATGAAGATTTTTCTTATTTAAAAAGATTTAGAGCTCAAGTTGAAATTGAGAAAAATATTCCATTGAAAACTATTCAAATTGATCATGGTGGAGAATTTCAAAATTCAGATTTTGAAACATTTTGTAGTAGAAAAGACATTACACATAACTTCTCAGCACCCATAACACCTCAACAAAATGGTGTTGTTGAAAGAATAAATAGAATTCTTTAAGAGATAACAAGATCTATGTTGAGTGAATATTCTGTAGCCAAACATTTTTTGTTTGAATCTGTAAGTACTTTTCTATTATAATATAAATCATGTTTTAATTAGACCGTTTATTAATAAAACTCCTTATGAGTTATTTAATGGTAGAAAACCTAGACTTTCCTACTTTATGGTTTTTGGTTGCAAGGTATTTATTCTGAATACTAAAGATAATGTACATAAATTCACACCAAAATCTAATGAAGGAATTTTCTTAGGCTACTCCACAACTTCTAAGGCTTATAGAGTTTTCAACAAAAAAACATGTATTGTTGAAGAGACAGTACATGTGAAATTTGATGAAACTGATCCGATTGTTTTCAAAAAACCCCAACCTACATCTTCAGATGTGTTTTCAAAAACTAATTATCAACCTTTGATAGAAGATCCTTCTAATAAGAAAAATGTCCAAGAAGATACTTTTTAAACATTTACCCCAGAAGATTCCCTACCCTATGTTGATGAACATGTTTTAAAAAACCCAAATCATTCATTTATAAAGAATCATTCTAGTGATAGCATCATTGGTGATGTAAATCAACCTGTAAGGAATATAATTTCCTTAAGAAATGAAGTAGAATATCTAGCATTCCATTCCCAATTAGAACCAAAAAGCACTGATGAAGATTTAGGTGATGATGATTGGATTAAAGCCATGTAATATGAACTAAATGAATTCGAAAGGAATAATGTATGGACCTTGTTTGAAATACCTAAGGAAACATCTATTATTGGAGTAAAATGGGTCTTCAGAAATAAGTGTGATGAAAATGGAATCATTGTAAGAAATAAAGCTATATTAGTTTCTAAAGGCTATAATCAACATGAAGGAATAGAATATGAAGAAACCTATGCTCCAGTTGTTAGACTTGAATCTATTTGTATCTTACATGCCTTTGTAGCAGTCTATAATTTCAAAATATTTCAAATCGATGTGAAATGTGCTTTCCTTAATCGTTATGATCAAGAGGAAGTCTTTGTTGAACAACCTCCTAATTTTGAAGATACAATACATGTTGATCATGTTTTTAGACTTACTAAAACATTGTATGGACTTAAAAAAGCCCCTCGAGCTTGGTATGACAGACTTACAAGATTTTTGATTCAAAATAACTATGTGAAGAGAAATTCAGATCCATCCCTTTTTATAAAGAAATATAAGAAAAATGTATTGATTGTTCGAATTTATGTTGATGAAATTATATTTTGTTCAACTCAACAATCTTTAACTGATTCCTTTGCTGATCTAATGAAATCTGAGTTTGAAATGAGTATGATGGGTGGGTTAACATTTTTTCTTGGTTTTCAAATTTCACAAAAACTATAAGGAATATATATATCCCAACTTAATTCTATTAAATATCTTCTTAAAAAGTATGGATATGACAACACAAAAAGTATAATTACTCCCATTGGTACCTCAAACACACTTGATCTTGATGAAGTTGGGAAACCAGTAGATCAAACATCTTTTAGAGGTATGATAGGAAGTTTACATCACTTGATAGCTAGTCGTCCAAATTTAGTGTTTTCATTATGCTTTTGTGAAAAATATCAATCCAATACAAAGGAATCCCATTTAAAGGTTGTGAAAAGATTTTCTTGCTACTTAAAGGGAACCATGGATTTAGGACTCTTTTATACTTTTGGAAATGATTTTGTTTTAAAAAGTTTTTCGGATGCTGAATTTGGTAGATGTAGAATGGATAGAAAGAGTACATCCAGAACTTTTAATTTCATAAGAGATTCATTAGTTTCTTGGTCATGCAAGAAGAAACACTCAGTAGCACTCTTCACTACTTAAGCTGAATATGTAGCAGCTGGAAGTTGTTGTGCTCAAGTATTATGGATGCAACACACACTCAGAGGCTATGGTTTGAGTTTTATCAAAGCATAAATTTTGTGTTATAATAAAGTGTCACGACCTATCCTCGGGGCCCGTGCTGTGATTACACCAAGCCCGCCTTCCATAGTCTAGGGGTTAGCGACTAGAACCAAAGGCGTAAATCCCGATAACTGGGAAGGCATTGCCTTTATACAAGTAAACAAAACACCACGGAGTACAAGAGGAAGTAAAACACTAAGTACAAAGAGAAGTGATGAAAGGTAAATGGGCCAGAATACAAACCCAAAAGAAAGTAAAACTACAACTGAACAAGTACAACAGAAAAGACAACAGCTGGAAGGACGGAAGCGGCTCCTGGGTCGTCCTCCTCGGATCCTACCTGAAGGGTAGGTACAGATAGCCTCCACAACGCTCTCGCCCTCCAACCTCCTCCGTGTGTCATCTCATCGTGAAATCCACCTTCGGATACTCACTCGTTGTGTAGTCCACCTCCGGGTACTGACCCATCGTGTAGTCCACCTCCGGGTACCGTCCAGTCCTCGAACACTCGGCCTCCGTCAGCACTGCTGTCATCTGCAACCAACACAATGAGGTGCGGGCATAGCCCATGCAGGGGTGATTATAACGATACTCAGTAGGGACCCTGAGACCCTCAAGGTATCACTAAAACCAACAAGGATAACCACAAAGAAGATCACAATAGATAACCTCTACTTAGTTATATGCCCATTCATATACCTAAGTTATTCAGTAACCCATCTCAAACATGAGGAAACACAAGGGTTATGAAATCAACGGATAACCACTACCCAGGTATATGCCCATACATATACCTAAGTTATCAATTAAACCATCTCAATAACGAGGAAACACAAAGGTCATAGACTCAGCTCAAACCAGGATTTTCATTATCGAAACCGTAACTGCTGAAGAGCCCCGTCTCTGGAGTGTACAATGGTCATGTCACGACTCCGAGGTACTGCTCACTAACCAAAGACTGCTAAGGTACTCTTCCTGTCGAGAACTGTGGGCATACTGCTACAACCAAGCGCTTCCCACCATGGGTTTGCCGCTACAACCAAGTGCTCCCCCTCATAGCCTCAAGAGGTACTCCTTCTATTGAGTACCGCGGGTCTGCCGCTACAACCAAGCTCTCCTCCACCGTGGGTCTACCTCTACAACCAAGCGCTCCCCCTCATATCCTCCAGAGGTACTCCTTCTATTGAGTACCGCGGGTCTGCCGCTACAACCAAGCGCTCCTCCGCCGTGGGTCTGCCGCTACAACCAAGAACTCCCCACTGGGCTATCCTAAACACACCGAGTCGATCGGTCAAGCAGTCGTCAGGTCTCAGCCGGCTACACGGTCTCCGTATTCTGCATGCTCGTCTCTGAGAGGGTCCGCTCCATGAGCTGCTGGTCGATAATACAAGTATCCCAAGGTTCAACGAAGAAGTATCTCAAGGGACCGCCTCGTCACAGGGGTCTCAACACAACAGACGGCGCGTAAATCGGACGCCCGGTCGGTGAGTTACTAGCCTTTTCGTCCCAGGGGCCTGGTTGGTTTCATGTGAGAAACAGCCCAGACATATCTCAATTATACCCTGAACTCCAATATGGTATACTCAAAGGGACTGTTTCTCAATGTGATCACCAACGCCGCTGACGGTTCGTCAAACAGACGTCCGGTCTGAAAGATATCAGCTTTTCTGTTCTAGGGGCCCGGTTGGATTTCAGGTACAATCCATCCCGGCCACTATCCAATAGAAAACAAAACTCAGGCGAAGTATGCCAAAAGTTCTGTCTCATCAAGAGGAATTCAGCGAGACATACGGCGCGTCAATCGGACGCCCTGTCTGTGAGTTATTGTCTTTTTTTGTTCCAGGGGCCCGGTTGGTTCGTGAGTGAACCAACCCAACCACACTCCGACGACATCCAAACCTCAAGCGGAGTAATCCAAAAGATCCGTCTCACTTAGAGGAATCCATCAAAGTCGAAGGCACTTCAATCGGACGTTCGGAGCTCAAGATATGAGTGTTTCTGCTCCGAGGGCCCGGTTGGTTTCGTGTACGAACCAACCCGGCCGAACCCCAAGTATTCCTAAACCTTGGGTGTAGTATACCGAAACAACTATCTCGATCCGAGGATCGCATCGCCACTGATGGCGTGTCGTTCGGAGGCCCATAGCTCATGTTATGAGCAAAAGACCAAAAAGATCCGGAAATGGGGGGGTATGGGCCCGGACAGTCCCGGCCCAACCCGCCCTGGGTCGGCCCGAACCGGGTCGACCCGACCTGGGTCGGGGTCCGACCCAGTTGGTGTGACCCAGCCTGGCCAGGGCGGCCCAGCCCGGCCAGGGCGCGACCCGGCCCGACGGGTCGGCCCGGCTCGGCCCGGCCGAGCGGCCGAGCAAGGGGAGCCGAGGTGTGTGCAGCCCCCGCGGGAAGAGGAACCGCGACCGCACATGGGGCCGTGCTTGGTCAGCGGACGCGGAAAAGCCGCCTCCCGTGTCTCCTGGTTCCGCACGGCAACAGAATCGCATTGCCTCCGCGGCTGATGCCGCGACGGGTTTTGCCAGCGGCGCGCCAGCGTGAGATTTCGCGGACCACCTAACATGCTCTGGTGGTCCATTTTGCGTGCGGTCTTCGCCAGTCCTCCTCCCGGGACCCTACCTTCACTGCAAGTCCCTCAAATAGCCCTTGCGACTCCGTTTGCCGTCGTCCGCTGTTCCGCACACCAACTAAGAACTGCGGAGGGTTGTCGGGCCGTGTTTGTTTGGCACGCACCCTCTGCGTTAGGTGATAACAAATGGGAAATAAAATATTCAACACATGAAGAACAACAAGGCACAATTTTAAATAAATTAAAATTGAACTTGATCTTTGTTTTAGATGTACAACCATGGGAATAAAATATTATCTTCAAATAAAATACCTACCTCGCCGCAGTCGTCGAGTGTGCGTTCTTCGTGGAATTGACTGTCGCGGGAGAACGTGATCGTCGCATCGTGGAAGGGCGTCGCGTCGTCACGGGAGGGCGTCACGTCGTTGCGAAAGGGCGTCGCGTCGACGATCTCCGAGGGTTAATGAAACACATGGATTTAATTATAACAATTAAATCCATTATGAGGATAGAAACCACAAAGGAATTTAAAAGATTTAAATCTCTTACCTCAAGAAGTTGATCGAAGATTTCTTGCGGGGGAAGAACGTCGCGGAAGAAGCGTCGGTGTCACGTCGATCTCCGGGGTTGGGCGTTCTTCGTGTTCTTCACGTTCTTCGCGTTCTTCGCATTCTTCGCGAAGGAGGATGAAGATCTCAAGCCTTGGAGTCTTCTCCAACTCCTCTCAACGAGTAATCCTCAAGAAGAAAAGTGTTGGTCTTATTTTATTAACATGCCAACGGTTTGAAAACAGGTTAAGAAACGAACAAATTAATTCTTAGAATTAATTTCAACGAATCAACCACCCAATTAATAGAAGCGTTTAATAGTTTAATAAATTCCCCAGTTGACTTTCATTTAATAGGGTTTTTCGCGGGTGTGTTACTTAGCGGAAAAGAAACGGTGGGGCTCGTGCGGGCCCCACCTCACAAATATCCTACCAAGAGGGTAGGATATTTTGAATTGTACCCTATCCGCTTTAACTCAGCTTAATCAGCTTTAAGTGTCTTTCAAGTGGCTTTAAGTGAAATAAAATAAAGTTTGTCGCACCACTTTATTTTATTTTCTTCACTTAAACCCCAAAAATTAAAAACCACACCCGAGCAAATGCAACTCCGGAAAAGGAATTTTTAAGAAAATATTGGCACTGCGATTCTATTAGTGCCCTCAGAATTCAATTCTGAGAACCGGTTCAAAAGTTAGAAAAACTCGCTCGTTCATTCACTGAACGTACCCGAGCAAAACTTCGGAAAATGATTCCGGGCACACCGGGCCTCGGAATCAAGTGCCGTCTAAAACTGCGTTCTTGTAAAATCCCAAAGAAAATTAAAAAAAATTCCCTTCAAATTTCTGGGACTTTACATTACTCCCACCACAGGACTTTACATCCTCGTAAAGCTTTAACACCAACTAGGGTCACAAAAGCGGTACAGAGCATGCATCTGAGCTTTCTGCTCCCATGTGCTCACCTGGAGGTTCCCGTACTGCCAAAGAAAGTGCACTCGAGGAAATGATCATCCTCGTAGGATCTATCGATCCTCGATCCCCACTGAAACTTCCGTGAAAGATACCCCATCGCCATCGTCCAGCTCCTCATGGTCAATGATATGCGAAGGGTCGAGCACGTATCTCCTCAGCTGAGATACGTGGAAGACGTCGTGCACCCGGTGCAACTGAGGTGGATGGGTGAAGTGGTAAACCACCTCGCCTACCCTGCTGGGGACCTAGAAAGGTCCATTGATCCTCGGAGATATCTCGCCGCCTTGACTACATCTCCATAAACCTCGTCGAGGTGAGACCCGTATAAGGACGTGATCGTCATCCTCGAACTCTAGAGGTCTCCCATTCCTGTTAGAACTGAAACTCGAAACGACTGCTGCCACGAGGGTAAGGTTGACCGAATCAAGAGTGATCGGTCGCACCCCCCTGTGCATGAGTTATCCTATGCTTCCTAGGGTTTCCTTTTCGCCAACAAAGGAAAACCCATCCTGACGTCGTAGTTAAACCACAACCTTTTTGCCTAATACCGTCAATTTGTGTATGAACTGTGATTTCCCAGTCCATACTCAAACCAACATCGTAAGGCCTCGATGCTGCCACCAAGAGATTCCAACCGAAACTCTCACCTCGATGCTCTGACCACACCGTCGGTGTAAGTGTGATTATCGAGTCTTCTCCCAAGGTATCTCCGGACGTGAGGGTCAAGTCTACGGCTTACCGGAAACTCTAGGTCTGCAACAAGATTTGTGAAAGCGATGAATGATTCATATCGACGTCTGTTACTACAGCAGCTAGTAGTGGAAACAGACCATCTCTTCAATCATTTTTAGAACCATTGGGTCACACTCCTTGACCGCATGCAGCCGCACTCTTCCTCCGCCCTCCAGCTCCCTGAGCTTGGCGGGTACAACTAAGGCGGGTGGTTGTAGCATGTTAAGATGTACACCACCTCATGCTGCTCTCCTAGCTCTACCTCCACATCTGTCGCTTTTCTGGCTCATCTCTCTTTAAAGCTTCCTCTTCTTGAAACATTTAACACACCCGAGTCTCTACGACTGGAACCGGTTTCATATTTCTTACTACACTGTGCAGTCTTCATTTTCTCCTGGATGATCTGCATCTTCATTGCCTATGATCCGGAAGATCTGCTAAAATTTCTCCTTTGCCGAAAAGAGAAACCTGGTCTCATCCCCCCTGGATGAACCATGCCCATTGCCTAATACAGTAAATCCTGACATGAAGGATTCATTCATGCCATGGATGAATTCGTAAGGCCTCAACGTATCTACTAGGAGTTCCAACTGTCACTCTCGCCTCCAAGGGCCGAGTCACACTGTCGGCATCAGCGCAAGGTCATTGGGTCTCCTCTAGTAGAAATCTCAAAAGTGAGGGTCATGTCAATAGTCTTAACCAGGACCACTCAGTATCAACCAAACAAAAAGGACAGGAAAGCAAACATAAAAAAGATAAGGGTCTTTCTTTATTGCAGCTCATAGTACAAAGACACGAATACAACCGAAACATGGAACTAGAAGTACAAGGGACGTATCCACTATTTCCTCTCCTGTCCACCTACTCCCGTAGCTCTACTGCCTTGTCCACTGCTAGAATATTGCTCAATCACCCGCCGCTGCTTTTGCCTCGGTGGCTCCTCCAAAGCCTGCGGATCAACTGTACGAGGAGTCGGACAGTCACGTTCCAGGTGACCCTTTCTGCCGCATTCATAACACTTCCTGCTCCTCGTACGACTAGCTTTGGTCCTCTTGGACCTCTGCATCATCTGTCTACTGCCCACAGATGACTCGAGTACTGATCGAAAACCCTGCGGTAAAGGCAGAAGCTCCTGTACACGCTCGGGGTGTAGAGCTACTGGCACAAACTCCACCCTGAAGAAGGTCTCAAAGTCTTCCCATGTGAAGGCCATCCTGTCGAAGAACTGGAATAAGTGGCTCCACCACCTACAGGTTGCTGCCTGAAGAAGGCTGGAAGCAAAGATCACCAAGAAGTCTGCCAGCATCCCCACTAGCCTAAAGACTCTCACCACAGCCTCCAGCCAATCTTCAGCCGCCTGCGGGTCCGTCTCTCCCCGGATCCTGGGTGACCTCTGGCACAGGATCTCGTGCAGCACACTCAAGTGGCGTTCATCGCCTACTTTTGGGGCTAGTGCCATCGGTGTCCCAACGTATGGTAGTACCGCTGGTGCCTCCGCTGGTGCCTCAACTGCAAGAGGGCCCTGTACCGAAGCCTCGTCGCTCGGCAGGTTGTCAGTACGCACATCCCTCTAGACTGTAGCTGGTCGTCCGAGAAAAGGAATCCTGAAATAAAAAACATGACACGGTCAAACGATTATACCTGGTGAGATGACCTGGTTTGAGATGACATTTAAAAACTTCTGGAAATACACACGCAATCAGTGTTTTTTTTGTGCACAGAGTCGGAAATCGGATGTCAGGGTCCTGGTGTATGGATACGTCGGCCTCCCGTATCAGCACTGGACTCCCTGAACTGGATACCACACTCGGTACTCTTAACACAATTGCTTCAAAGAAAGGAAAAAAAACATCAGAGTCCCATGTTCGGCGGTAGAACCGAACTCCTCTGATACCAAATGTAACAACCGGGTCCCGGTGACAGCACAACCTCCCCGCCTTAACATGGCCGTCGGGTCCTGGCCCACCAGGTTCCAGTAGTTGCCCCACAGACACGTGGGGCCCACCCCAGGGTCCACCCACGCGCCTGAACGGGTCATCTGACTAATGATAGTCCCCACAAGCCAACACATGTCCTTTCTAGTGTGCTTTGTCCTCACTCACACCCACACTGAGAAAATTCCCCGGAGATCACCCATCTTGATCACTACTCTATGGTAAGCACGCTTAACTATGGAGTTCTAATCAGACAGGCTCCAGAAAAGGAAGGTGCACCTTGTTGACATGAGTCATATCATTTATTCATTTAACCCCTTATCTTTTTGGGGATGTTACAATCACCCCCCCTTTAGAGCACAACACCCTCGTTGTGGGCCCTAAATCTCAACCCAGGCAGTGCACCGTGCACTTAAGGCTGGGTTCCTCCTTTGATACCAATTTGTCACGACCCGTCCTCGGGGCCCGTGCTGTGATTACCCCAAGCCCGCCTTCCATAGGCCAGGGGCTGTCGACTAGCACCAAAGGCGTAAATCCCGATAATTGGGAAGACATTGCCTTTATAAAATTAAAAAAAACACCACAGAGTACAAGCAGATGTAAAACACTAAGTACAAAGAGAAGTGCTGAAAGGTAAATGGGCCAGAATAAAAACCCAAAATAAAGTACAACTACAACTGAACAAGTATAACAGAAAAGACAATAGTTGGAAGGACGGAAGCGGCTCCTGGGTCGTCCTCCTCAGATCCTACCTGAAGGGTAGGTACAGATTTCCTCCACAATGCTCTTGCCCGCCAACCTCCTACATGTGTCGTATCGTCGCGAATTCCACCTCCGGATACTGACTCGTCGTGTAGTCCACATCTGGGTACTGACTCATCATGTAGTCCACCTCCGGGTATAGTCTAGTCCTCGAACACTCGGCCTCCGTCAGCACTGTTGTCGTCTGCAACCAACACAATGAGGTGCGTGCATAGCCCGTGCAGGGGTGAGTATAACGATACTCAGTAGGGACCCCGATACCCTCAATGTCTCACTAAACCAACAAGGGTAACAACAAAGAAGATCTCAACAGATAACCTCTACTTAGGTATATGCCCATTCATATACCTAAGTTATTCAGTAACCCATCTCAATCATGATGAAACATAAGGGTTATGAAATCAACGGATAACCACTACCCAAGTATATGCCCATACATATACCTAAGTTATCAGGTAACCAATCTTAATCATGAGGAAACACAAAGGTCATAGACCCAGCTCAAACCAGGATTTTCATTATCGAAACCGTAACTGCTGAAGAGCCCCGTCTCTGGAGTGTACAGTGGTCCTGTCAGCACTCCGAGGTACTGCTCACTAACCTAAGACTGCTGAGGTACTCCTCCTATCGAACACTATGATTCTGCTACTACAACCAAGTGCTTCCCACCATGGGTCTGCCGCTACAACCAAGCGCTCCCCCTCATAGCCTCAAGAGGTACTCCTTTTGTTGAGTACCGCGGGTCTGCCTCTACAACCAAGCGCTCCTCCGCCGTGGGACTGCCACTACAACCAAGCGCTCCACCTCATAGCCTCTAGAGGTACTCCTTAAGTTGAGTACCGCGGGTCTGCCGCTACAACCAAGCGCTCCTCCATTGTGGGTCTGCCGCTACAACCAAGCGCTCCCCACTGGGCTATCCGAAACACACCGAGTCAATCGGTCAAGCAATCGTCAAGTCTCATCCGGCTACACGGTCGCCGTATTCTGCACGCTCGTCTCCGAGAGGGTCCGCTCCATGAGCTGCTGGTCGATACTAAAAGTATCACAAGGTTCCACAAAGAAGTATCTCAAGGGACCGCCTCATCACATGGGTCTCAACACAACAGACGGCGCGTCAATCGGATGCCCGGTCGGTGAGGTACTAGCCTTTTCGTCCCAGGGGCCCGGTTGGTTTCATGTGCGAACCAACCAGGCCGTATCTCAACTGTACCCCGATCTCCCATAGGGTATACTCAAAGGGACCGTTTCTAAACGTGATCACCAATGCCGCAGACGGTTCGTCAAACAGACGTCCGGTCTGAAAGATATCATCTTTTCTGTTATAGGGGCCCGGTTGGATTTCGGGTACAATCCAACCCGGCCACTATCCAACAAAAACCAAAACTCGGGCGATGTATGCCAAAAGTTCCATCTCATCAATATGAATTCAGCGAGACAGATGGCGCGTCAATCGGACGCCCGGTCTGTGAGTTATTGGCTTTTTTTTGTTCCAGGGGTCCGGTTGGTTCGTGAGCGAACCAACCCGACCGCACACCGATGACATACAAACCTCGAGTGGAGTAAATAAAAAGATCTGTCTCACTTAGAGGAATCCATCAAAGTCGACGACACGTCAATCAGACATCTGGAGCTCAAGATATGAGTGTTTCCGCTCCGAGGGCCCGGTTGGTTTCGTGTACGAACCAACCCGGCCGAACCCCAAGTATTCTGAAACCTTGGGTGTAGTATACCGAAACGACCGTCTTGATCCAAGGATCTCATCTCCGCTAACTGCGCGTCGTTCGGAGGCCCATAGCTCACGTTATGAGCAATAGAACGAAAAGGTCCGGAAACGGGGGGGTCTGGGCCCGGACCGTCCCGGCCCAAACCCCCTGGGGCGGCCCGAACTGGGGCGACCCGACCCGGGTCCGGGTCCGACCCGGTTCGCGTGACCCGGCCCAGCCAGGGTGGCCAAGCCCGGCCTGGGCGCGACCCGGCTCGGCGGGTCGGCCCGGCTCGGCTCGGCCCGGCTCGGCTCGGCCGAGCGGCCAAGCAAGGGGAGCCGCGGGGTGTGCAGCCCCCGCGGGAAGAGGAACCGCGGCCCCACGTGGGGCCGTGCTTGGTCAGCAGACGCGGCAAAGCCGCGTCCCGTGTCTCCCGGTTCCGCGGGGCTGCAGCTTCAGCTGTGGCTGGTTTTGCCGGCGGCGCGCAGGCGTGACATTCCAGAGACCACCAGACGCGCTCTGGTGGTCCGTTTTGCGTGCGTTCTTCGCCAATCGTCCTCCTGAGACCCGACCTTCGCTGCAAGGCCCTCAAATCAACCTTGCGGCTCCTTTTGCCGTCGTCCGCCATTCCGCACACCAATGAAGAACTGCGGAGGGTTGTCAGGACGTGTTTGTTTGGCCCGCACCCTCCGCGTTAGGTGATAACAAACGGGAAATAAAATATTCAACACATGAAAAACAACAAGGCACAATTTTAAATAAATTAAAATTGAACTTGATCTTTGTTTTAGATGAACAACCATGGAAATAAAATAATATCTTCAAATAAAATCCCTACCACGCCGCAGTCGTCGAGCGTGCGATCTTCGCGGAATTGACCGTCGCGGGAGAACGTGATCATCGCGTCGCGGAAGGGCGTCACGTCGTCGCAGGAGGGCGTCGCGTCGTTGCGGAAGGGCGTCATGTCCACGATCTCCGAGGGTTAAGGAAACACACGGATTTAATTATAACAATTAAATCCATGCTGAGGATAGAAACCACAAAGGAATTTAAAATATTTAAATCTCCTACCTCAAGCAGTTGATCGAATATTTGTCGCGGGGGAAGAACATCGCGGAAGAAGCGTCGGTGTCGCGTCAATCTCCGGGGTTGGGCATTCTTCGTGTTCTTCGCGTTCTTCATGTTCTTCGCGTTCTTCGCGAAGGAGGAAGAAGATCTCTGGCCTTGGATTCTTCTCCAACTCCTCTCAACGAGTAATCCTCAAGAATAAAAGTGTTGGTCTTATTTTATTAACATGCCAACAGTTTGAAAACAGGTTAAGAAACGAACAAATTAATTCATAGAATTAATTTCAACGAATTAACCACCCAATTAATAGAAGCATTTAATAGTTTAAGAAACACCCCAGTTGAATTTCATTTAATAGGGGTTTTTGCGGGTGCGTTACTTAGCGGAAAAGAAACGGTGGGGGTCGTGCGGGCCCCACCTCACAAATATCCTACCAAGAGGGTAAGATATTTTGAATTGTACCATGTCCACTTTAACTCAGCTTAATCAGCTTTAAGTGGCTTTCAAGTGGCTTTAAGTGAAATAAAATAAAGTTTGTCGCACCAATTTATTTTATTTTCTTCACTTAACCCCCAAAAATTAAAAACCACACCCGAGCAAACGCAACTCCAGAAAAGGCGTTTCTAAGCAAATACCAGCGCTGCGATTCCATCGGTGCCCTCGAAATTAGATTCCGAGCACCGGTTCAAAAGTTAGAAAAACCCGCTCGTTCGTTCACTAAACGTACCCGATCCAAACTTCGGAAAATGATTCCGGGCACACCGGGCCTCGAAATCAGGTGCCGTCTGAAACTGCATTCTTGTAAAATCCTAAAGAAAATTAAAAAAAATCCCTTGAAATTTCCAGGTAATTACATAAAGTTCCATTTCCCTGACAAAAAGCCATGCACATCACTCTCGTCAAAGAACATAGATATTAGGCATCACTTTATTAGGGATCACACAAAAAAGGGGATATCATTCTTCAATCTATCAGAACTCAAGATCAACTTACTGATATTTTCACAAAATCTTTACGCTATGATAGATTTGAATACATTAAATAGAAGTTTAGAGCGATAACCGTAAGGTAATCTTCCTCATTGACTTCATGGTGAACCAATATCCTTATAGGAATAAACTCCTTTTTATAGGGGGGGTACATTTGTTCATAAGTTTTTCATATTTTTCGTAATGAATCTTATCATATTTTTCATAATTAAGTGTTTTTTATAATGAAGTGTTTAATATATTTCATAATGAAGTATCTCTTATTTTTTGTAATGAATTTTTTCAAATTTTTCATAATGAAGTTTTTCATATTCTTCGTAACGAAGTTTTTCATATTCTTCGTAATGATGTATTTTCAAAATTTCCATAATGGATTTTTTCAAAATTCCTCTTAATGATGATTTGTTTTTTTCATAGTCTAAAATTATCGTAATAAATATTTTCGTAATGAATATTTTCATAATAAATATTTTCGTCATGAAGTTCTGTATACTCAATTTTTTTAGTACTAATTTTTTTTTTCAGAATATAAAGTATTTTAAGAAGAATTTTATTCAATACAAATAATTCTCCTGAAAATCTAAAATGTATTATTCTTTCTTGAGTTTTTGTAATCACCTTATAGTTGTTGGTATTTTTTTTGTGTTTTTTTAAAAATTTCACAGATTCTAGTTTCCTTAAATCGAATTGTTCTTCTTTAAAAACGTCAAAAAATAGGATCCTACCAAATATTACTTGCGGCTACCATTTCAACCGTTAGATCTGATCAGATGATTTCTCAACCATTGTATTGAGATAGGAAGATGAACTATCACATCAGCACCTATAAAAGGGGACCGCCGATGGTTGTCCCACATCTGGTTTTCAAGATTTTGTATGTCGAAGCTCTAACCCACTTTAAAATCCTATTCTAGATTATAATGGTTTTTCAATTCTGAATGTCTGGTGAAGTTCCTTCTCAAGATATGTCTTTTTCAAGATGATCGCGGAGTGGAAAGCATACAGAGAAATGCTGGTGTATATGAATTTCTTCAATAAGTATGGTTTTATTATTTCAAAGAATATCAATCTTAGTGGATGGTAAAGTATTTCCATATCAATGACAGGAGATTTGGATGCAGTATATCCAGATATACTCATTGATTTTTATGTGTCAGTTTGTTTCTTTAAGGAAGAAGGTGGAGATAAGTTTTCATTCAAGAGTGATGGAAAAACCTGTTCCCTTTCATACTCCAAGGCTGCTATCTTGGTTGGGTAATCCAATGAAGGAGAAGAATAATTTTGGTCTCACAAACTACTTGATGTACAAGGAAGTTTTATCAAGGTAAAATCTATGGATTTTCTTGGACTCATAGATGTTAAGACTCCGAAAATCACCCATTTTTCTACAAATAATCGGATCCTTGAGTTGTGGGTTCAGGGTTTTATCGTTCCAAGAAAAGTTGATAAGGAAACCCTGAAGAAAAGTGATATGTATATCTTGTATTTTTATTAAATCTAAGGAAGATCAATCTGATGAAGCCTATTCTCATTACGATAGAGAATATCAAGAATGTGAATTTGAGAGCACATATAATCATGTATCCTTCCCTACTCTCCAATTTCATTGTTCAGTGCTTAGAGTCCTTCAAAATCCCTTGCAGTTCCAAGATGAGGAATTACAAAGTTATGCTAGTAAGTGATGATAATTTGAAAAGAATGAATGTCGGCTTTTCTAAAGATTCCAGATAATTTTATGATATAAAAGTGGAAGAAGCAGAATTTGTTCCAAATAATGCATAAGAGGCTAAACCGTCGAAGAAATATGGAATGAAGAGGAAACTAAAGGAAGTGGAAGAATCAGAGAAAACCCTGAAGGCCAAAGAAACCCAATCTGCACCTCCAAATCCCAAGAAGCATAAAGCCTATATGGATAAGGTAGTGGCCAAATGGAGAGAAGACAAAAAGAATCGGGAGGAATTAGAGCCACCATTTTTCTTGGATCCTATAAAGGCCAAATCATTGAAAGAGGAGGCAACCGATGAGCTTGAGAAGAAATCCAATGAGAAGAAGCTTAAGAAGAAAATGTATGTGGCCAAAATTGTCCAATCTCATTTGAGGGACACGAAAATAGAATCCGAGAACATTCCTATACCAAAATATTTCTTGGTTGAACCCTTACCTGAGACTCCGGGGAAGAAGTTCATGACTCTAGAAAAATCCAAAGAGAAGGTTGTTGAAGAAAAGGAAGGTGTCGAAGAAGTGTAAAAAGAAGAAAGTAGTGGTTTCACTGATGATCTTATTAAGTAAGCTGAATATTATCATGAAAAGGAAACCCCTTCCGAGAAACTATCAATCTGAACTACTGAAGCCGAGTCTTCAAATGTACCAACTCTTAGGAAGGATGAGGAAGATGAAGGTGGGAAGGGTGAATAAGAAGTTAATAAATTGTCTGTGGAAGAAAGCTATAATCATCACTTTATTCACCCTAAGGATATTGATGCAGGAGCTGAGAAAGAAAAAATTGATGAAGATTAGATTGTTCAGTTGTTTGGAAGTGAGCATGAGTCTCCAGATGAAGAAGCTATTCTGAGAACCAATAAGAGAAAATAAGTGGTTGTTGATAATCCAAAAAAATAAATTTTAAGGAAGAAGGAAGATGGTGGATCTTCTAAAAGGAAACTAGTCCAGATAGAGGAAGAACCATCACCAAGAAAACTATCAGATTCAGAATCATCAGCTCTGGGACATGAATTTTTCATTCAATCACTAAAGAATTTAGTTGAGACCATTCAGATCTTTCCAACCATTGAATCCAGATGTCATATGATTGAACATATCTTGAATAAAAAATTGGCTTCTATATCCATGGTGATGGATAGGTGTGTAAAGATTGAGGCTCATTACAAGAACTTCCTTATCATCTACGATTCCCACAGAAAATCATGTAATAAAATTGTCAGCTGGTCAAAGAATATAGTTGAAGATCTGAGAGAGATTGTTGAGTTTCAAGATGATGTTAAGGAAACTTTTGATACTAAAGACAGAAAAATTAAGGATCTCACAAATAGCCTAATGGAAAATCTAAATCTTGAAAAAAATACTCAGATTCAGGAGATCAAGGATCTGAATGGGAAGATGAACTCTATTGCTCAAAGCTAGAAGAGAGAAAGGGATCTCTGGATCGAGATTGATGAAAAGCTTGAGAAGAAAGATGACTTGTTGAAGGTTCAGGCAGAGGCTATGAAGGACCAGGATGATAAGATCAAAGCCTTAGAGAAGTAAGAAGAGGAAGATCACAAGGAGCTAAAGAAGCTAAAAACCATTGTCAAGAAATTCATTCCCAAGGAAAAGGAAGGAAAATAAATATGATCTTTTGTTGCATTCTCTTTTGTAAAAATTATTTCAATATTAATGAAATTGTGGTTGTTTGTGTATGTTTGGATGTTTGTACTAATATTTTAGGTACCATATTTTTTTTCCATTCCCTCAACCTCTTTTTGAAAATCACAAAGGGGGAGAAAGAAAAAAGAATGCTATGAAAAGAATAAATATCACTAAGGGGGGGTTTATCTAAGGAGATGTTTTCATTACATAGATTCTTGTACTCAAGATAATGAAAAATCTCATTCCAGAAATCTAGAATATGATCCTTAGTATTCCAAATCCTAAGTGGGAGTTAGTCGTATTCATATTTGCCAATGTGAAAATGGAGATAAGTTTTATTTCAAAATCAAGAAAAGAATTTCTATGTCCTTATATTCTTTTTCATAAGGATGTTTTTGATTTCCAAAAGGGGGAGATTGTTGAGTAAATAAGGTTTTCTATATGACTTTTCCATTCTATCATACTTGTGTTAGATTATTAAGTCAATAATGTTTTCTTATGACTTTACCATTCCTTCTTGTTTTGAAAATCACACACACTTTATCTCTAGGAAAATATCTTTTTACCCCATGTTTTACTTCTATAACGAAAAATTTCCTTCCCCAAGGAAATTTATCCTTACTATGTTTTCATTATTCATATATTACTTTTCCTAAGTGTAAAATTCAGTTTGAAACCAAAAACTAAGAATCCTATAATTACCTAGATATGAAGAATTTTTTTTAGTATACTGAATTCTCAGAATTCGGGTTATGAACTCTTCTGAGTTCTGACTCCAAATTCTGATTACGAATTCTTGTTACGAACTCTTCTAAGTTCTTACTCCGAATTCTGATTACGAATTCTGGTTACGAACTCTTCTGAGTTCTGACTCCGAATTTTGATTATGAATTCTGGTTATGAACTCTTCTGTGTTCTGACTCCGAATTTTGATTGTGAATTTTGGTTACGAACTCTTTTGAGTTTTGACTCCAAATTCTGATTACAAATTCTGGTTACAAACTATTATGAGTTCTGACTCCGAATTCTAAATACAAATTCTGGTTACAAACTCTTCCATGTTCTAACTCCTAGTTCTATGGATACAGACTCCAAAATCATTTGAGTTCTAACTCGGAATACTCATGAACTCTAACTCCAAACATTGTAAGTTATTGTTCTGAATTCTTGTGAATCCAGATTCCAAATTTCCTTGAAATTCAGACTCTAGAATTCTATAGAGTTCGGATTCCGAATTCCTAGAAAACAGAATCTGAATATCCTTGTATTATATAATCCAAATACATTTTTGGTCAGACTCCGAACATTTATTTTCTTACATTCTGAATATTATATTTTAGTTATGTAACCCTATTTTGTTTACATTAGTTTTGTTATAAAATGATGTCGTGCATGTAGTTACTGACTAACCATTGTTTGAGTGACAGTTGTACAGGTCCCTCCAAAATTCAAGGAAACATATGATGGTTGGAAGAGGGATCTGACCGTTTAAGCCGTACATATAAATATGAGCTACTTTGAAAAAGCTCAATATTGTTATATAACTCTAGAGATTACATGTTGTTGAAGTGATTTCTATAGTGAGACTCTCATTTCTTTGTGCTTACTGAACCACTTGTTCGGATTTTCTCTGTGAAATTCCGATTGTTGCTGTTTACAATCGAGGGATTCTGGTGATTGGAAGACAGAGGTGCTGGCTACCTTGTAGTTGAGGGCATCCTTGCTGAGGAAGACTGAGGTGCCGAATACCTTGAAGTTGAGGGTTTGTGAGGATAGCAAGACATACTCTGATCTTAGTAGGGTGTGGGCAAGATAGACTTTCTTGAATGTAAAAATCTAGGGACCTTTATCCAAGGTTGTTTGATACCCTTCTCTTTGGGTTAAAAGATTTACTACTTGTTACTTGTTTTGTTTCAAGTTTTCCGCTGCATTTGAATTATTTAGGAATGTATATCTATCTTAAACTTCCTTATACTTGTACTCTGATCTAGTTACACTATTGGAAAGAGGGGTTATCCCCACAAAGCTATACCCACGGTTTTTTAAAACCGTGGGAATAGCCTGATTCAAGGTAAACTATACCTATGGTTTATTAATAACCTTGGGTATAGAAATTATACCCCAACGGTTTTTATTGAACCGTCGAAATAGAGGGCCCGATATTTTGCCGTACCCCTGCTTGATCTGCTTCACTCATCGGGCCGCTACTCCCCCCCCCATCTAGTCCCTCCCCTGTGTTTCCTACAATTAAATCCCCTTACCCACCTCTGGTCAGTGATCATCACCCCTCCTCCAGACAGCCCACATCCCCCATCCTCATCCTCCTCCGGTCCATGTGCATCCCCCCTCCTGCTCTGGTCCGCGCGCTCCCCCCTCCTCCAGTTGACGACATATTGTAGTTGAGCAATTTCTCCTAGGTCGAGCGACTTCCTCACTCAATCGATGACCAAAACTTTATAGGGATTTTGATCTTGGGAGTAAGATTAGCCCTATATGTGTCATCCACACCGAGTTGGGTGCTTTTAACCCATGGCTTGTCGGTAAGTGTTCTCACTTATGGGGTCCCAATAGATTGCTTGATTCTTTGTATCTGGGTTTCTAATTTGTTAAAGACATCTTCATAGGTCTTTAAGATTATTATTCCATGGATGATGCCCTCTGAAATTGATCACGCTCCGTAAAAAGGTAGGCGACTCTTTGTATTTTCTGTCATTTATCGAACCACACATTCATGATGATTTTAAAAGAATTTTTAATGTAAATTTATGGTATTTAATGTTCATGAGGATTGATATTAATCATACTTTCACTCTTGATTTCTTAAATCTGTGGTGTGAGGGCTGTTTAAAATTATAAAAACACATTGGTTTTACATATCACCCAACAAGTGTTTGATGTAATGCATCATATGACTTTCCATGAAATACATGGTTGTGTTTTAGTGGAATGATTACCCTTGATTTATAATGATTTATAAAAAAACATTGGAGAGAAATTTCTTAGGAAAACTGTTGTTTGGCCAAAGTGGATAGTATTGACCAAATTAATGCTGGTTTTGTCTATTATGGGCTGAGGACTTTGTTTTATGTAATGAAAACCAGTTTTAAGTAATCTTAGCATTTTTTTTATTATAGATGGTACCTTTAATCATGGTTGAACTTCTTGGATTACTTGTACCAAAATAGTGGCACATGGGATGCCTTGGGTATTTATGGGGGATCCTAGTACAAGTACTCCTCTAGGTTTACGGGACCTCCCGACCCAACAAATATTGGTTGCACGACCCATCAGGAACATGCAAGTGCATGATAGGTCATGGGTTGTGGATGCTACTTGGACTTCCCACCGGGCGCATGGTAGTGCATGATAGGTCATGACTAGTGGATGTTACTTGTACTGCCCGTGATGGTGAACACTAGGGCATGATGAGACTCTACCTTGTATATCTCTACAAATATAGCATATGGAAATTTTTTTAGTAAGGATCCTAGTCTTCTCAACCTCTACACATAAGTATTCTCATATGGCATGTTCTTGGCTTTCAATTTACTTTAAGTTAAGAAATTTCATGTTAATTCATTTTGATTTTTTTTATATTTACTATTTTTTTAATGTTACTAGCTTCCTTAAAATTCTATTCCCATATTTTTTGTTTTAACTAAAAATGAAAATTATTATCTTTATAGATGTAGTTTAAACTTGAATGGCATGGTTTATTTTATGTGGATTTCACATGGAGTGTTGGTCTGAAACCTTATAGGCTCATTATCTCACATACTATATACACCCTCCGGGTGTACAAGATCTCGTTTGTCTTCCTTGATCTGTTTTGCAGGTGCCGATAGTAGCCTTCCTTTTTATAGAAATTGGACCTTTCAATCAGGTATGGGGCAATAGAGGAGGTGGTATATGAAGGTGTTCAAATGATGTATCATTTAAACTTGATTTTCTCAGAGTATGACTGTTGGATATTTTTTTTAAATTCATTTATAAATTAAACTATGACATTGAGGATTATGAGTTTTCAGATAACTATGCAGTTTCACTATGACTATTTGTGCAATTTCAACATGCATTCAATCTTTCTTCTTTTGTATAACATGCATTGAAAAATGTTACTGGAAAAGGGATTCATTTACCTTTATATAGTATAGTTTCATGTATTATTATGCACTCTCAATCTACCTACTTATGTGTAAACTATATTGTCTTAAACCACAATCATTCAATATGTATAAGACACATCATTTCATTTTTTTTTGTCAAAATATTACTGTTTATCAATATGTTTTCAAACATTAATGTTTACATATAACCAGGATGATTGAGAATGATTATAGTTTATTATTTTTTTTCAACTCCAATCATTCATGTACTATTATGTACTCTTAATCATTCAATATTTTTATATCACCATGAAAGGGCTTTAGACCAAGTAGGATTGTGTTCAATGTTTCATATTTCCAAGTATAGTGAAATTTTGAAAACTTTTTCATTTTATAATATATCTCTATTTTTTGACTATTATAAGTAGTTTTTAAACATTTCATAGCGCCAAATTTTCCCTAATTTCCTTGAAATATTAATTGTATTTTTATATTCTTAATTACATGACCTATATTAGTATGCATGTGCCTCTTCCTCATTTCGTTACAACGATGGATAAGATGAAGTGTATTCTTTTCAATTGAGAATGATATGGGGGATGAAAAAAAGGATCTCATACCATACAATAATTCAAGCTTGTTGACTTCTATCAAATGGGTAGTGTCCATTAAACATTATTGTATATTATAAATACATTTGTTAGGCCAAAGTGTTTTATTTTGTATGATGTGTTTCATTAATTTTTCTCCTAGATTTTCTCATTTGATTACACTCTCTCAAATTTGGTGTTATGCATAGTGATTCACAAGGTAAATGCTTTAAAAAAACTTTCATGTTCTGCAAGACATCTTTCTTCATGAATGAAAGCTGATTTGGAATGAGTCTAGATGGATTTTATAGGTACATGCAATCTTTATGAATTTTTCCCGGGTCTTCATGTGTATATATTAATTATTTAACTTTTCCATCATAATATATATCTTTGCATATATATACACATGCACACCACATTTACTAACAACAGATTACCTTGTGAACTGTAGCACTCATTCATGAGAGGGCCTGTTTAGGTTTCTCTTCCAAAACTACAAAAATATCTTCCAAATCGCAGTTCTTTCTGAACCGTTGAAATCCAAGCATCAGGTAAAAATAACTATCCCCTTACTTTATCTATTCATTTAATTTAGAAGCAAAGTTCGTTGAGTTAAAAAAATGACTTAAACTATGTTAAAAGAGTATTGAATCCATTTTAGAAATGGTTTTTCTTACCAATTTAGGACTGAAATTACAATATAAATCCACACGCATTCTATTTTTTTTTTGTGAGCTGCTCATATTTGATTGTAATGTTTGATATTTATGTTATATTAACAACTATAACTTTTGTTATTTTTATGTTTTATTTTTTCTTTGAATCACATAAAATCCATAAGGATCCTGTTGTTTTCTGGTTAAGTGGAGTTCCTGGTTGTAGTAGTGAATTGGTCCTCTTCATCGAAAATGGGACTTTTCCATTTCTAAAACATTGTTACTTGTATATAATGAGTATTTTTTGATAAAGGTATCATTATTCTTACCGATGAATTCATAGTTTTGATTGAAGAAATCAAACATTGACAACAAGACAAGCATTCGAGCTACATTAGAGAGTATTCTGTTACAATATATGGAAACTGAAACATTTAATAGTGCCTAGCATACATGATTGTTTGTATGTTTCTCCTTTTTCTTCATAGTCATTTAAATCTATTGAGCTCATAACCATTATTGTTTCATTTTATTAAAAACTATTGATGAATCTTTAATTTAAATCAAATTACAAATTGGGCATCCATCTGTGTTAATTTGAATAAATGTTAACCAAGTTTTACTACTTTTCTCACAAAGAACATGCATGATTCAACTGTGGAACACGATGTCATGGTTGGTGTCAACCAAAACATCTACTGGATTTTTTATTTTTCTGAATTTTTTATCTTCTAGATATAATTTTTACATCTAAGGTAATAAATATTATGCATTTTGAATGTTAAAAAGAAAGTATTCATTGTCCCAACCTTTGTTATTTGTTAATATTTAGTGTAGTCATGTTCCTATCTAACATGTCAGGAAGGGTTCCTTTATACATAAAGTATGTAATGCTCACAAATTTCTTCAAATATTTTTTCTACATTTTTGTGTGTGTTTATATAAGATTAAATTATCCATATTGTGATGCTTTGTTTTTAACTTCATTATTTTTTTGTATTTGTTATCAAGGAAAATGTTTTCTTTAGCTCAATATCCCCAAATAATTTAGTAAATCACATAAAAAGTTATTCAAGTGTGGTACCACCCATTAGAGTATTGAGTGAGGTCAACACATTCAATTCCTCAATAACATTTGTTGTAAATTTGAATATATTTCATCTCATTTCTCATGAAATCTTGCTCAACTAATAATAATATAGATGAACCTCAAATACTTTTCCATAAAAATCTAGGTATAAATATTTCATTTTTCACCATATTCTTATACCTTTTGTCACGAAATTTAAACATTTTAATTGACCATTCACTAGTTTTTTTTCTGTAATCATCAATTCAGGGATTTATCACTGATCAAGAGGAAGCTATATGGGATCTCTTCGGTAAAAACAAAGAAATTTCTTGGAAATTTTATACTTGCTGGAATACAATGGCCACTCAAATCACTACTGTTTTTGCTTCATTAATGGTGATGCTTCTATATATGACAAAGGTGTTGATTTTGAATATAAATTACTAAGTTGGCCCAAAACAACTTGAAATTTTATTGATTGAATAAATCTTCCTCCTGATATTCCTTATATAAAGTATCATGATGCCAGGTCACTTAATGGATCTATAGCTATGACCTTTTGGAATTTAGTTTGGTCAAAGATCTCTACTACTATTTTGAATTGTCTGTAGAAATTTAAATCCTCTATTTTAAAATTCCAATAGACTGAAATGTGTGAGTTTCTCATCATCAAAAGATCTATTGACCATGTGAAAATTACTTTTCCTTTTGCAACATGTTGCATTATTTGTATGTTGGATGCAGAATGTGTATCTACAAACATAGATTGGTCCTATCTTATATTAATAGACTTATGATGCCATGTTTCATGACCTACTTGATTTGGAAGAAAATAAATATTTTCATGAGGTATGCCTATTTGTTTTTCTAAAGTTAGTGTTGAGAATTTGTGACAATATCATATTTAATAATTACACATAAGAGGTTCCTAGTAAAGATGGGGTCAATTAGAAAAAAGAAAGTCCTCTTGGAAGATCATGACCCTTTCTGGATGGAGATCAACCATGCACATATATCTGATGTCAATCTTGTGAATTGAAAATCTCATTTTATGGGTGTATGATAGATGTGATTTCTCATTTTAACGGTTAACTGATGGATTAGGCCAATTGAAAGGTTACATGAGAAGATGAAAAACTTTGTATTAAAGAATATAGCTGTAGAAATCTAACAAGGATCAAGGTTGGTTTTAGATTAAAAATCTTATAATTGATTGTTTACATAATTTTACAAACCCAAGTTTCTGTTTTAGAAATCACATGATTTATTTGTTTATTCAATTCTTGTTTACCATGTACCTTGGTTTTTATATATCACGGTTTGTGCATTCTTTTTTTCCATGTATCGTTCTATAGAAAGCAGATTCTTGATTTTGAAAGCACATTCTTGTGCTTTATATTATATAAAGAACAATATTGTTTACCATGTACCGTGCTGTAGAAATCTAACAAGGCTTATTGTTTGTTTAACATGTAACATGGTTTCTGTTTTAGAAAACACATAACTTATTTTACCATGTACCATGTTTTGCATCAAATATATTCTTTTTTACCATGTATGATGGTTTATACCATGATTTATGGGTTTATGATAGATAATAATGCTCATTTTTATAGTTAACAGATGCATCATGACAGTTGAAAGGTTGCATGAGAAGATGACAAACTATGTATCAAAGAATAAAGCTGCAGAAATCTAGCAAGGATCAAGGTTGGTTGTAAGAAAAAAAATCCTTAATTGATTGTTTACATTATTTTAAAAACCCAAGGTTATGTTTTATAAAGTACATGATTTATTTTTTTATTCAATCACTATTTACCATTATTTTAAGAACCCAAATTTCTGTTTTAGAAAGAAAATGTTTTATTTTTTATTCAATTCTTGTTTACCATGTACCTTGGTTTGTATGTGTCATGGTTTATACATTCTTTTTTACCATGTATTGTGCTATAGAAATCACATTCTTGTTTTAGAAAGAAGATTCTTGTGCTTTCTATTTTAGAAAGAAGATTCTTGTTTACCATGTATCGTGCTGCAGAAATCCAGCAAGGCTCATGGTTTATTTAACATGTACCATGATTTCTATTTTAGAAAACACATGAAAACAGGTGATTTATTTTACCAATGTACCATGGTTTGCATCAAATATATTCTTTTTTACCATGTACTGTGGTTTGTACCATGATTTATGGGTTTATGATAGATATGAATGCTCATTTTAATAGTTAACTGATGCATTAGTCCAGTTGAAAGGTTGCTTGAGAAGATGACCAACACTGTATCAAAAAATAAAGCCAAAGAAATCCAACAAGTATTAAGGTTGGTTTCAGATAAAAAAACATTAATTGATTGTTTAAATTATTTTACAAACCCAATATTTTGTATTAGAAATCACATGATTTATTTGTTTATTCAATTATTGTTTACCACGTTCCTTGGTTTGTATGTATCAGGATTTGTACATTTTTGTTTACCATGTATTATGCTATAGAAAACACATTATTTTAGTAGTTAACTAATGGATCAGGCCAGTTGAAATGTTGCATGAAAAGATGACAAACATTGTTTCAAAGAATAAAGATGCAGAAATCCAACAAGTTTCAAAGTTGGTTGTAGATAAAAAATATATAATTGATTGTTTAAATTATATTACAAACCCATGTTTCTATTTTAGAAAGTAAATTCTTCTTATCATGTAGAAGCAATGGATGCAGAATGTACAGGTACAGTTTAGAAAGTGCATTCTGCATTGAGTTGCACGAGAAGATGACTAACATTGTATCAAAGAATGAAGATGCAGAAATCCAAAAAGTTTCAAGGTTGTTTGTAGATAAAAAATATTTAATTGATTTTTTACATTATTTTACAAACCCATGTTTCTGTTTTAGAAAGTGCATTCTGTTTTAGAAAGTGCATTCTGCATTGGGTTAGTACATTCTGCTTGTTTATTCAATTCTTGTTTATATAGGTTATGGATGTAGAATGTAAAGATTGGGTTTGTAAATTATGCTTGTTTATTCAATTTTTCCTTACCATATACTGTTTAGGGATTATATTTTTTTACAGGTTAATGATTTACCCACGGTTTAATGAACCGTGGGTATATTATGTTTTGTGCAATAATCTATATCCACGGTTTTGTAATCCGTGGGTATTGATATATTCCCACGGTTTAACTCAAACCGTGGGTATTATGGCGTTTCTCAGGTCTATACCCACGGTTCCTATAAAACTATGGGTATAGATATATACCGATGCCTCTCCAGGACACAGCTTATAAAACCGTGGGTATAGTCTATACCCACGGGTTTAGAGCCTATACCCATGGTTTCAAACCGTGGGTATATGTGATATTTCCAATAGTGTTAGATTTTATACTCTTTAAGGAAGAGTCTCCATCATTGTAAACTTTCATTAAGTTTAATTCCCGAAATCATCTTTTCCGGAATCAATTTCTCGCAATCATATTTCCAGAATCAAGAAAGTGTGATGAACTAGAGGTCTTGTGAATTATTTTGTTTAACCTTTTTAAACATAACCATATTTAAAAGTTCCAAAAGAATTTTTTAAAGTCCACAATTTACCCCCCTCTTGTATTTTAAGCATCATTAAATACATTACTCAGTATCTATTTTATTTCGATCCTACATTTGGTATTATAGAGTATATCATACTCACATACAATCTCAAAAATTATTATACATAATTTTAATATAATGATTTCTTATTTTTGAACTCAAAATACTATGTTTCACAAGTGATGTATCCTAGGTACTTCTCTATCTTTTTAAATTTTGAGATATATATTATATATTTAATGCCTTTGTCAAACAAATCCACAATATAAATTATATAGAAGTAGAACAAATTCAATTTGACATTCTTCATCAATTATGTATGACACAAAATAGTTTAAAATAAAATACAATATACATAAGAGTAATTCAAACGCTTAATGACGTATATGAAAAATCATTAGACAATTTATATCAAAATTCCATTTCATATACATCAATTATTGCTAAAAAATTACATAAATACCTTCATTTAATACTCAAAAATATAAGGATGTAACATTAAGGGATCAAAGTATAATTCTCAACATCATCACCATCTTCTTTATATAGTTAAAATATACACCATTATGAATTTCCATGGAACTATCCTATTTTAAACCAAATATTCTTAAACTAATTATATATTTTAATTATATGGAACTATCTGCATAATTTCATGATATTTTCTAGCCTCTACTATGAATATAATATTTTTACTATGATAGAAATAACTGAAAGAGTTTTCTATCATTTTTGATATATAAAGGGATCTAAAATAATATAATGGTAGATTCTATCTTACGCCTCCATAGGATCTGAATTAATAAAATGTGTGAAACTCAAGTACATATTATTTTTTATAACAAGAACACATTTACATGCATCTCAAAAATTATCAAATTAATTTTTTCCTAGAGTATCCTTGAATATTTACCATTCTTTTTCATAAGTGAAATATAAACATCTCAATTATTTTTTCTAATAATAGATTAATATATAATCTCAAAACTATTTGGAACTAGTGAATTTAGAAAACTATTAATGAGAATTTTACTATGTCTTATTAAAAAAATTATTGAGAACATAGAACTATATTCTAAGAACTTAATGTTGACCACATATTCTTTATAAACATATGTACACCAACATATACTATCATAATGAATATATCCTTCATATTTACTGACAAAAAATTGAATATATATAATGTGAGTTTAACCAAATTCCACCTTTAGGTATTTTTTCAATACCAATATTGAAAAGGAATTACAATTTTATATTTATATTCTTCTCAATCAACAATATTGAAAACAAATTTGAATAATATTAATAGAGTATGGTATCAATTAACATATGAAAATGTTCTATAAATTATTCCAATATGGGTTTATTTGAGATTTTTAGGTGTATACAAAATAGGGTCTAATCTATTTAACAATGCTTTGCATATTATAAATAGAATATGATAAAAATTTAAAATACTTTTTTAAAGGGTTTTAAATTTTTTTACAAGATGATAAAAATTAATGATACCAATGTTTATAAATATTATCACAAACATTTTAACCTAAATTCATATACTCCTCTAAAAAATTGAATAAAAACATTTAAAATATAATCATATGGTTTTTTTATTTCTAAACAAGCATTGAATTTGTTTCCTTATAAATGTAATTGATAATTTTAGTTTCAATAAAAAAAATGAATTATTTCCAAAAAATGTAATCAAAATATACAAATATATATTTTCAATGATATATTTTAATGAATTTTTAGAAATTATATGTTTTTATAAAATGATATTTCAAGAAACTTATTAAACCTCTCCATTGGTCTCCTAATGAAAGGGAAAATCCAACATCATTTTATATTGGTTGTACACCAAAGAAGATTAAATATATTAAATAATAAATCATTAAAAGATAATTACTTCATAAAATCTGTATCATGTTTTTATTATATGTATATTTTTTTATTTCCCCCATGAAAACTACCATCACCTTTAATTCAAAATATAAAAAGTACAGATAAACAAAATAGATATGTAAATTAAGTGAAAATACATTATTTATCAATGAGAGTATCAAGGATGAGAATTTCTTCTCAAAAAAGTTAATTAAATCTTTCAATTTTTATATTTTGGATGAACTATTCATTCTATATCATCAATATTTTCATGGTGTAATTTTCATGAGTAGCATAACATCATTGACTCTATGAGCATTTCTATTTTGCGGAAAAGTTTTGTTTTGATTATACAACAAGGAATCTTAATTTCATGGTTATTGTTTTATACTATATTTGATCTCCACTTAGGTTTGAAGCATTATTATACACTCCTTTGAAGTATATACCTATTTCTTAAACCATCCACCTAGTTCCTTTGAAATTATATGGTCATCATTTATTGGAAATATGTCTTAAAAATAAACTTATGTCGAATTTATTATCTATATTTAACACTACACATTCTATTGATATATCCATATTTATATTCATTTCTAGTATTGATATCCAAAATATCTATAATTATTTTAAAATATAGTCTAATTGATTTTATTTTTACATGGTTTTTCATAAAACATCATGTTTCCAACTATGAGAAACTATTCATGATACATATTCATCACGAATTCCATCCACCAAACCAATAAACATATATTTTATTAGATTTATTCACCCAACCATATCTTTATGTTTCCTATATTAATACTTTTTTTCATTTCCTTTTCTCGTTGATTTTTTGTGTAACTTTAACAACCGATGATTATCCTCTTTAAATAAATAATGTGTTTGATAAATTTTGGTTCAAGATACTCCCAATATAAATAAACCCCAAAATATTGGAAGGAAATTATTAATAAATATGAAATAAAAACCAAAAACAAATAAAATAATATCTACTTCCATTAGATGAAATATAATTAATAAGGGTTAATATTTAAATTTTTAGTTTCAGTTAAATAAATTTTATTAATATCATACTTTCAATAAAAAATACAATTTAAAAAATATAAAATTTAAAATTTTAAAAATAATTTTTTAATTTTGAACACCACTTCTGAGAATTTAACTAGTATGGATTTTAGAATTGTTTCTGAAAAGATATATTTTATGTGGAGAAATAATGTTTTTATAGAAATTATAAATTTATGACTTTAAGACTATAAAAGGGTGTCTGAGATGTTTTAAAAAAGAATTTTAAGTAATAAAATATTTTTTGAGGAATAAAATTATGAATTTTAATATATTATTTTAGATTACAAATACTACGTAAATTATTTGTAGAACTAAATTAAAATTTTTGTTTAGTATTTTCTCCTTGTGTTTCTATAAAGACCTGAATATTTCATGGGAAACATTTTCTTAAATTCATGGAAATTTTACGAGTCCGCAATTTTTGACGGCACATGATTCTGAGGCCCAGTGTGCCCGAAATCAATTTCCGATGTTTTGTTCGGGTACGTTCAGTAAGCGTATGTATGCGTTTTTATAACTTTTGAACTAGTTCTCAGAATTGAAATTTGAGGGCACCGTTGAAATCGTAGTGTCGATGATTGTTTAGCGAGACCTTCACCATAGTTACATTCTATTGAGAGTGGAAGTTAGATTTTGGAGGGTTTTAATTAAGTCAAATAAAAATAAGGGATAACGTATTTTTATTCATTAGTGGTTAAAACATCCAAGAGGAGGTTAGTGGTGGGCCCACCTTCACATAACCTCTCTTGGTAGGATATTATTAGGTGGGGTCCACACAAGCTTCAAACCCCCTAAACCCCCCATTTATGTGGGATGAAACCCTTAAACATCCCTTCAGTTAATGAAGCCAACCATATCTTCATTTATTTGTAACTTTCCACCTTACCTCATAAGTGTGCCAAACACCAAATTAATTAATAGCATCAATTAATTAATTTTAAATTGTTTGAATTCTTTTGGCCAACAATTAAATAATGGGTTAGCTTAACCCATTATTTTGGTTGGCACTTTCTTTTTGTGGAGCATTGAAGAACCCTTAGAGAACTTTATTGTCCCAACGAAGAACACCCCTCTCCAACGAAGAACGACGAACATCTCTCTCTCCCTCTTCAATCGGGGCAAGAGGAGGAAACACTGCCATCCTTGAAGAACACCGAAGACGTCAACTTCTTTTTCTTCTTCTGATGTCAACGGAACGACGTTTTCCTTTCCGCGACTTCACAACGATCATCGGAAATCGAGATAGGGGGTTTTGAGTTATTTAATATATGAGTAATAACATCTGTTCTTCGTCGTTCAAATTTCTGGATTATGGTATGCCAAATGTTATTGCCATGATGAAGAGGGCTCAGACTACACGAACATGGCACGACCCTCCCCCTTTGTTAGTTATTATTTGTTGACGACGAAGGTGAACCGTGAAGAAGCTAGCGGCGCAAGGCCGCTGGGTCGCCATAAGGGTGCGACACCACCGTGCCGCGTAGAGAACCGAGACGTGGACAGGTGGGCTGCGGTGGTGCCGGAGGGGCGCAGTACCATCACACCATGCCGGAAGGAAGATCCGCATACAAGAGGGCCATGGAGGTTGGACAATGAGCGTGACGCTGTCGCGCCACGCAGAGGAGCTAGAAGCTGCGGCCAGACAGGGCCGCGACGAAGGTGGCGCTGCACAGTCGTGGGGTGTGGAGGCCAGCTGAACCGCGACACTGTCGCACCGTGGTGGAGGAGCCAGGGGCATTCGGCTCAGCCGACCGCCGGTGCACGCTACAGGCGGGACCCCTCGGGTCCCACGGTTCACCGAACCGGTGCCTAGCGTCAGTTCCTCCGGAAGCTATGGAGCACCGCACCCCCCCCCCCCCCATGATGTGTCCTGTCGGTCCATGTGGGTGAGCTAGCTGGGCCAACTTGGGTCAGGCCGCCTCAGGCCGGGTAGCCTTGGGTCGTGCCACCTCGGGCAGGGCCGCCTCAGGCAGGGCCGCCTCGGGTCGGGCTTCCTCGGGCCGGGTCGGGCCATCTCGAGTTGAGCCGCACCTACGGGTTGGGCCACCCCATCAGGCCAGGCAGCTCTTAGGCTGGGCCAGCCCCACTATCCATGTCGGACCCTCAGGTCGGGCCGGACCCGCGGACCAGGTCGGACCCCAATCCGGACCCGGATCTGTTTGGCCAGTTTACACCTTTTCACCCATATCTCAAGCTAAGGGTGTCTGATCGACGAACTGTTTATAGTGATGGAAAGCTAAGAGTGAGATAGTTATTTTGGAATACACCAAATGAGGTTTGAACATAGTTGGAGTATGATCGGGTTGGATTGAACCTAAAATCCAACCGGGCCCCTAGGACAGAAATGCCAATAACTCACAGACCCGACATCCGATTGATGCACCGTCTATCGCGTTGGAACCCTTATGACATAGCGTTCCTTTGGGTACTCTTTAGTTGAGTTTAGTGGCGGTCTAGGTATGAAAAATATATCAAGGTCAGATTCTATGGAACTCAAGCGCATTAGGTGCGAGGAATCCAATTGCTGATAGTGAGGCGGAGGTTGGAGATAGATCATACGGGGGTCAGCGCTCAGTGATCCTGTGTGGGTCAGCGCATACCGATTCTGTGTGGGTCATATCCTCTGTGGGTCAGGACTCAGTGATCCTATGAGGGTTAGCGCATACCGATCCTGTGTGGGTCAGATCATGTGTGGGTCATTGCGGGGGTTAGTACCTATCGATACTATGTGGGTCAGAATCCGTATGGTAAGAAGCAGTGCCTCTTGATAGAATAAGATGATATAGATTCTCAACTAATCATCTATACTTCTATACATCACTGAAATCCTGGCTTGAGCTGAGTCAATAACTTTTGTGTTTCCTCATGATTGAGATGGGTTACTAGATAACTTAGGTATATGTATGGTCATATACCTAAGTATGTGTTATCAATTGATTCCATTACATTGTGGTTTATCCTTGATGGATATTGTGAGACCTTGAGGGTCTCGAGGTCCCTACGGAGTATCGTTATAGTCACCCCTGCACGGGATATGCCTGCACCTCATTGTGTTGGATGCAGATGACAGACAGCGCTGGCGAAGGCCGAGAGCGCCAGGACTGGATCGTACCTGGAGGTGGAACATACGACGAGTCGGTACACAGAGGAGTCTGACAGACATCGAGTACTGAGGTGGCTATCTATACCTACGCTTCAAGTTGGAACCCTAGAGGATGATCCAGGAGCTATTCTTTACCTTTCAGTTGTTTGTCCCTTTTTCGGTTGTACTTTCTTTCAGTTGTATTTACTTCTATTGTACCTGTGCTTTACTGTTGTGCTGTTATTTGTGGCCCCTGTTACATTCAAGCACTTCTTATGTATACAATATTGTTTAGTTCTTTGCTTCTAGTTTTGTACTCTGATTGTGTGTTTTTACTTTTTGTAAAGGAAATGCCTTCCCAGCTTTGGGATTTACGCCTTTGGTGCTATTCGCCAACCCCTCGCCTATGGAAGGCGGGCTTGGGGTAGTCAAAGAATGATCCCCGAGGATGGGTCCTGACAAAATGGTATCAGAGGAGTCGGTTCTACCGCAGAACATAGGACACCGATATTTTTTTTCTTTAAAGTAATAGTGTTAAGGGTACCGAGTGTGGTTTTCAGTTCAGGGAGTCCAGTGTTGGTGCGACGGCGGATGTATCCATACACAAGGACCTTGACTACTGATTTCCGACTTAGTGCAAGAAAAACTGATTGTATGTGTGTATTCAAAAGTTTTATTTACATAATATCTACCTGGTCAGCTCACCAAGTTTAAACTTTTGGTCGTGTCGCATCTGTTTCTTTGAGGATGTCTCCCCGTGGATGACCAATTAGAGCTCCGAGAGTCGTACGCTCTGACAACCCATCGAGCGACGAGGTCTCGGTGCATGTCCCTTTAATAGTGGAGGCACCAGCGTTACCACATCCTGTTGGCCACCGATGCCACCTGCCCCAGCAGCAGATGATGCATGCCACATGATCGCGTTACATGAGTTCCAACACCAGAGGCCACCCAGGTTTCAGGGAGAGATGGACCCACAGGCGGTTGAGGATTGGATGGAGGCTGTGGTGAGAGTCTTCAGGCTGGTAGGGACACCAGAAGACCTCATGGTGATTCTTGCTACGATTCTCCTTTAGGCAGCAGCATGCAGATGGTGGAACCTGATGCTCCAACGTCACAAGGAGGCGACACAACTATCAACAGACTTCATGAGCCTGTTCCAGGAGGATTTTGTGACATCCACCCTTCGAGCGGTGCAGATATAGTAGCTACTTCATCTGTATGAGGGCATCATGACAGTAGCACAGTACTCAGTGAGGTTCACCAACCTCTGTTGCTACTCTACAGATATGGCGTGGGACCCATTTTTCAGGACTCGGACCTTCGAGTAGGGGATCAGAAGAGAGATCAGATCCTCGATTATCTACCTCAAAATCCCAACGCAGGTGGGGGTGTTAGAGAGACCCCTCCTAGTGGAGAGTTTCATTGCTGAGCAATCACCAGCAGCGAGACCCACTACTAGTTGACATGTAGGGGAGTCTTCTGCAGCTGACAGTAGACAGATGACACTGAGGTCCAAGAGTACCAGACCCATATGTGGTCGAATGCATGGAACAGTTGTGTAGGACACACAGAGCAGAGACACATATGCTAGGAGCATAAAATGCTAATCATGTGGAGGGCAGGGTCACATGGCACGTGACTATCCGAACCGCCGTACAGACTATCTCAAATCAGTTGAGGGACCTCCTAGACAGAGGCAGAGGTTTGATCGAGGTAGTCCGTAGGGCATAGGTGGACGTGGCAGAGGAGCTGGTCGAGCAGCTGACAGTGGACAACGTTTCGAGGTGTTTCGAAAACCACCACCAGGAGGTCCACCCTGCCCGCAGGGAGTGGGTGGACATGGGAGAGCTTAGCATCAGGCAGCTGAGGCATATGACCATGGCGCTCCGGAGATGATTCGAGTTACGATCTGTGTGTACTCAACCTTAGCTGCAGTTCTTATAGATACAAGTTCCAATCATTTTTTCATAGTCACTTCCCTCGTTCGAAGCTCGAAGATTTCGATGGAGCCGTCAACTCGATCCATATGGCTAGAGACTCCTACGGGAGCAGACTCGATGATTACACATTGGTTTCGGTATTGTGAGCTTACTCAAGGAGGCGAGTGCTTTGGCAGGGATCTCCTCATAGCGGCATCAAGGCCTTACGAAGTCATATTGGGTATGGACTTGTTATCTACAATCCATGCTCACATTGATTGTATTAGGTGTAATGTTTTGTGTGTAAACACGAATGGGACCAGGTTTACCTTCACTAATGAGTAGGGAACCTTTGCTGAATTGGAAGGACTTACTCAGAGGAGGGTACAACCGATCACTCACCAGTTGGCCTGCCTTACCCTCAGAGCAGTAGATGTGGAGAGTCTGACTTATCCTGTAGTGGTGGACCAGTACACAGATGTTTTCCTTGATGATGTTCCAGGAGTACCTCCACACATAGAGGTGTACTTCTACATTGATCTGTACCTCAGGCCGACACTGATATCTACACTAGCATAACGGATGGCTCCCACTGAGCTTCGTGAGCTGCGGGTATAACTGGAGAACTGGTAGGGAATGGGATTCCTCCAGCCTAGTGTTTCTCCCCAGGCAGCCCTGATTCTGTTCTCTAGAAAGGTGGATGGGAGCTTGCGTCTTTGTGTTGACTACCATCACCTGAACCAGGTGAACGTGAAGAACAAGAACCCAATCCTGAGGATTAACGACCTCTTCGATCATCTCAAGGGAGAACGATGGTTCTCGAAGATAGACCACAGATTGGGCTATCACCAGCTCAGAGTCTGAGACAAGGATGTGCAGAAGACAACCTTCAGGTGTCGTTACAACCACTACAAGTTATTGGTTCTGCCCTTCGGCATAACCAATGCTCCAACAGTGTTCATGAGTCTCATAAATAGGATCTTACAGCCTTACCTCGATTGATTTTTTGTAGTCTTCATCGGCGACATTCTGATATACTCGAAAACTAAGGAGGAGCATGCCTACATTTTTTAGGTAGGATTGTACACACTCTGAGAGCACCAACTTTATGGTATGCTCTTGAAGTGCCAGTTTTGGATTCAAGAGGTTCATTTCATGGGACATTTTATCTCGGAGGCTAGATTTGTAGTGGATCCAGTGAAGATCAATGAGGTACATGGTTGGGAGCCACCCAGAAGTTTGACGGAGGTATGATGTTTTTTGGGCTTGATTGGATATTGCTGGATTATCATTCCAGGGTTCTCTAGAGTTGCAGCCCCACTATCATACTTGACAAAGAAGGGGAAACCCTTCGTGTGGTCAGATATATGCCAGCAATGCATTCAGGAGATAAGGCTAAGGATGACTAGTGCCCCCATCTCGAGGATTCCAAAGGAGGGTGTGGGGTATGTAGTTTACTGTGATGCATCAAGGACCAGACTAGGTGTGTCCTGATGCATGAGAGAGCAGTGATCGCATATGGTTCTCGATAGCTAAGACAACATGAGAAGAACTACACTACACATGACCTGGAGTTAACAGTAGTGGTCCTATCCTTAAAGATGTGGTGACACTATCTGATGGGCGAGCATTTTACAGTCAACTTGGATCAAAAGAGTCTGAGGTATATCTTTTCGCAGGACTTGAACCTGAGACAGTGGCATTGGCTTCAGTTCCTCTAGGACTATAACATTGAGATAGACTATACTCCTAGGAAGGGGAACATTGTAGCAGATGCTTTCAGCAGGAGATTCGGCTTTCAGCTGCTAGGAGAGTCGACAGAGCAGGTGGCTGCCTTACAGATATCCTTCGTGGATAGGCATGAAGCATCATATCTACAGTCTCCCAAAGTCACTCCTCCACTTCATCAGCAAGTCAGGGAGGCAAAACATGGAAACACTAACTATGAGACATGACGTTCTCAGATATCCGTAGATCATGCACTTGATGGATTTTTTGAAGGTGGGGAGCACGTCATCCTCTTCAGAGGACGTACCGTGGTACCGGTAGTACTTCAGGAGGAATTGTTAAGGGAGTTTCACACTTCCCCTCTAGTAGTACATATAGGGGTTGGGAAGATGTTCTAGGACCTTTGATGAAATAATTTGTCGCTAGGTATGAAGAAGGAAGTAGCAGAGTTTGTCTCACGATGCATCAGTTGTCAGCAAGTGAAGGCAGAGCACTAGGTACCCGTAGGCTTGGTTCAACCCGTAGAGGTCCCAAAGTAGAAGTGGGATGAGATATCCATGGACATCATGATGGGTCCTCCATGTACATCATGGAGTCATGATTTGATATGGTTGATTTTTGACTGACTCACCATGTCGGCCCACTTCCTATAGATCAGAGATTAGGGCTCAATAGATAGCTTGGGATGCCTCTATGTGTACGAGATAGTGCGTTTTCATGGAATACCTTCTTCTATTGTCTCCGATCGTGACACACAATTTACTTCCCAACTATGGAAGGGTTTGGAGGAGGCATTCGGGATGCAGCTACGTCTGAGCACCACCTTCCATCCTCAGATGGATGGTAAGACTGAGTAGACCATTCAGACCCTCGAGGACATGCTCCGTGCATGTGTCCTAGACTTCAGTCACAGCTGGGAGGACCACTTACCGTTGGTAGAGTTTTCCTACAACAACAGCTATCACTCCACCATCGGTATGTAAAATTTTGAGGCCTTTTATGGTCATCCTTGCAGATTGCCACGGTGCTGGACAGACCCAAGGGAGTCAGCACTAGTGGGACCAGAGATGGTACGCGCTACCCTGGAAAGGTGCAGATGATCTAGGAGCGGATGAAGACTGCCTAGAGCAGGCATAAGTTGTATAATGACAGGATATTAAGACCTCTGGAGTTCAAGGATCGTGACCACGTCTTTCTACAGGTCTCACCTCGGCGAGGACTACAGAGATTTGGCCGAGGCAGAAAGTTGTCTCCACGATTCATTGGACCTTTCTAGGTCCTTAGTAGAGTAGGCAAGGAGGCTTACCACTTAGATCTTCCACCTCAATTGCACCGGGTGCACGATGTCTTCCACGTATCTCGGCTGAGGAGATACATGCATGTCTCATCCCACATCATTGACCACAGGGAGCTGTACATTCACAATGGGGTGACTTTCAAGGAGGTTCTAGTTGAGATTGAGGATCGACAGGAGCATATCTTATGTGGACGGTTGATACCTCTAGTGCGCGTTCGTTGGCAGCACATGAACCTCAAGGAGAGCACATGGGAACGGGATGCTCAGATGCGTGCTCAGTACCCCCATTTGTTCCCTTAGATCGAGTTGTAGCTTACGGGGACGAAAATCCTAGAGGTGGGGAGAATGTAAATACTCTGAAATTCCCTGGAAATTTTCTTCTGAAATTCATCGGAATTTTACGAGTCCACAGATTCTGACGACGCATGATTCTGAGGCACGGTGTGCCCGGAATCAATTTCTGATGTTTTGTTCAGGTACGTTCAGTAAACGTACGTATGGGTTTTTATAACATTTGAACTGTTGCTCGGAATTGAAATCTGAGGGCACCGTTGAACTTGCAGCGTCAGTGATTTCTTAGTGAGACCATCTCCGTAGTTGCATTCTAACGAGAGTGGAAGTTAGATTTGGGGGGTTTTAATTAAGTTAAATATAAATAAGGGTTAACTTATTTTTATTCCATGGTGGTTAAAACCTCTAAGAAGAGGTTAGTGGTGGGCCCACCCCCACATTAACACCCTTGGGAGGATATGATTAGGTGGGGCCCACACAAGCTTCAAACCCCCTAACCCCCCATTTATGTGGGTTGAAACACTAAAACATCCCTTGAGTTAATGAAGCCAACCCTCTCTTCATTTATTTGTAACTTTACACCTTCCATCATAAGTGTGCCAAACCACGAATTAATTAATGGAATTAATTAATTAATTTTAAATAGATTTAATTCTTTTGGCCAACAAATAAATAATGGGTTAACTTAACCCATTATTTTTGTGGGAACTTTCTTTTTGGTGGAGATTTGGAGAACCCTTGGAGAAATTTTTTCTCCCAACGAAGAATGCCCCTCTCCAACGGAGGCTAGCAGAACTGCGGTGCCGTCGCACCACGGTGGAGGAGCTAGGGGGGCTAGCTGTGACGGCCACTGGTGCGTGATACAGGTGGGACCAATTGGGTCATGCGGTTCATCGAACCGGTGAGTAGCGTCGGTTCCTTTAGAAGCTTGGGGGAAGCCCCCCCCTAGGGCATGGCCAGCCAGGCCACCTCGGGCCATGCTGCCTCCGGTCGGGCCAGGCCATCTCGGGTCGGGCCTCCTCCTGCCAGACCGGGCCATTTTGGGTCGGGTCGCCCTCGGGTCGGGCAGCACCTATGGGCCGGGCCGCCCCATCGGGTCGGGCTGCTCTAAGGCCGGGCCGCCCCCATAGTCCGGGTCAGACCCTCGGGCTGGGTCAGACCCGTAGACTGGGTCAGACCCCAGTACGGACCCAGACCCGTTTGGCCAGTTTTCCCCTTTTCACCCATATCTTGGGCTACGAGTGTCCGATCGACGAACTGTTTGTGGTGATGAAAATAATTGAGTGAGATGGTTCTTTTAACATACCCAACATGAGTTTTGAAGACAGTTGGCGTACAGTTGGGTTGGTTTGAACCTAAAAACCAACTGGGCCCCTCGGATGGAAATTCCAAACACTCACAGACCGAGCGTCCTATTGACGCACCGTCTATCGCGTTAGAACCCTTACGACATAGCGGTCCGTTGGGTAAAAATTTTTGGAGTATAATGGCAGTCGAAGTACAACCGGTATCCTGAGGGAAGATTCTACAAAAATCGAGTGCATCGGGTGCGAGGAATCCAATTGCTAATAGTGAGGCGGAGGTTGGAGACTGATCATACTCGGGTCAGTGCTCAACGATCCTGTGTGGGTCAGCGCATACTAATCCTGTGTGGGTGAGATCTTGTGTGGGTTAGTGCTCAGCGATCCTATGAGGGTCAACACATACCGATCCTCTGTGGGAAAGATCCTGTGTGGGTCATTGTGGGGGTTCGTACCTATCGACCCTATGTGGGTCAGACTCCGTATGGTAAGTAGCAGTGCCTCTTTATAGAATAAGATGATCTAGCTTCGCGAATAATCATATGTACATATATAATTCACTGAAATCCTAGTTTGAGCTCAGTCAATGACTTTTTTGTTTCCTCATGATTGTGATGGGTTACTAGATAATTTAGGTATACGTATGGGCATATACCTAAGTATGGGTTATCCGTTGAGTCCTTTACATTGTGGTTTATCCTTTCTGGATATTGTGATACCTTGAGGGTACCAGGGTCCCTACTGAGTGTCGTTATATTCACCCCTACATGGGATATGCCCACACCTCGTTGTGTTGGATGAAGATGACGGACAGTGCTGACAGAGGCCGAGAGCGCCAGGACCGGACGGTACCCAGAGGTGGACCATACGACGAGTCGGTACATAGAGGAGTCTGACGGACTTGGAGTGCTAAAGTGTCCATCTATACCAACCCTTCAGGTAGGAACCCTGGAGGACGATCCATGAGTTTTTCATTACCTTCCAGTTGTTTGTACCTTTTTCCGCTGTACTTGATTTCAGTTGTATTTACATCCGTTGTACCTGTACTTTAGTGTTGGTCTTGTATTTCATGCCCCTTTTACATTTCAGAACTTCTTCTTTATATAGTATTGTTTAGTGCTTTGCTTCCAGTTGATTACTCTGATTTTGTGTGTTTACTTTTTATAAATCCAATGCCTTCCCAACATAGGGATTTATGCCATTGGTGCTAGTCTCCAGCCCCTGACCTATGGAATCTGGGCTTGGGGTAGTCACAGCACGGGCCCCGAGGACAGGTCGTGACAGTTTCCTCTTTGAATACAGAATTTTCAATGTGAGTTGCGGTTTTTTATTTCATTTAAATCCTCATTTCATTCATTAAATTTATAATAAATAAATTTATTTCCTTAAAATTATAAAAAATAATAATTTCATGTTATATACAAATATAAAGATAAAAGAATTAATTTTACTAGAAGATATTTCTCCAAAATAATTGATTTTATTTTAAAATTTATTTTTCACACATTTATAAATTTGATATGATAAAAAAATTTCAAATATAAAATTATAGTTACCTTGGAAAAATGTAATATCATAAAATGTATTTTACTATGGGTAAATAACCAAAAAATGAAAAAACATTATTTCAAATAGGTGGGTCAGATGGTTTTAATGATTATCTTGTCCCACACTCAAATGTTTCCATGTTTGATCTATTTGACCATGAAAAGTGTCATGAAAATAATAAAAAATGATTAGTATTTCCCAAAGTTCCTTGTTTTTATATTAAAAAATGATGTTACTATCACCATTTAAATAATACATTACAATTTAAAAATTTCATTAAATATCTACCCATATTTACTATCCATGAAGTCCTTTATACACTATAATTTCCCCAGTATCAAAAAAAAAAGACTAATTCTATGAAATCTATGACCTTCGTCATGAGGAAGTTCAAGGTTTCAATATAGTTGTCACATATTTCATAATGTTTCTATCTTATTATATCCTTTATAAAATATCCATACCCAAAAAATCATAATAATACCAACATAATTAGTTTTTATAGATTCTATTATAATAATTATATAACCATTATTTATTTTCTCTCATTTACTAATAGAAAGTATAATCAGTGTTAGTTCTTGTGCATGTATTATCTCCCCCCTAAAGAGTCATTTTTAAATTTACATCAACACCTATATAATATTGTATTATTGATGGAATTGAAGAATATATATGATTTATATAATGCATTCATGATTTTTAAATGATCACTTATTAATGAACCTTCACCCCTCTCTTTATTTGGGTCGTACAAATTCCAATGGTGCGTCTTAAGGACTACCACCTCCATGAAAAAGAATGTTTCATTTTCCTTTACATAAAATATTTATAATGTTATTTTATTATTTATTATTATATATGAAATTTATATAGAAGTAATAAATATCAATAATATGATTCTTCTTTACAAACACAATAATTAAGGCATGTTATAAGGTAATCTATAAATATCAGAAAATAACCCAATACTAGATCATTATCATTTTCAACATTATGTAAAGCGAGCAAACTCCCATATATTGGTATAATAACATTATATTTTTTTATAAAATATTAATTATTGTGACATTAATGTTTTTAAAATGATGATATTTAGGAGGAAAAGGAATAATGACAAATCATTTATGAATGTAGGTCAAATCTGTGATGATTTATTAAAACAAAATGATTTAAAGTGGTCACAAAAATATAATTAATACAGAAAATTATTATTAATGAATATTTTAAATGGAAATTTATTGGGAAATGGTTCTAAAATAGTTAATTAAGATGTTAATATTTATAATGTAAGATTTTACATCACTTTCTATAGTAATCAACAGTAAACATAAGGGACCTCATAACTCAAAATCCATTATTTGAGTTATATATAGTGAAAATGTTTTTTTCGTTTGGATTTCAATATATTTAAATGTGATATTCTCCTAATAGATTTATTTTTAATTGTTAACCCTATTATATTATTTTATTGTGTGGTTATTTTTGGTGATCATGTTTTCATTATTAAGAAATGTAATATATGTCATTATTTATATGTTTTATAAAACTTATATTAATTAATGGTTTCCATATAAAAATAAAATCATTCTCAATTAGATGTTCTATTAAACCCATTTTATTTCATTGGGTCCTTTTTATGTTGATTTATAAATGTCATGAAACACATTTTTCTTCTTATAATTTATTTTATGATTTGATGATTGTTTTTTCTCATCTTGAACACAAATATATGGATTATGAGATACATGTGAACTACATAACCATATACATTGTCAGGAAAATTATTATATATTATGATATTAAAATTTAATGTCAATGGTTTAGCATGTATATATGTTTACAATGGTTGAGTGTGACTGAATTTAGCTCTACCGATAATATTATGAGTGAACAAGTTGGTTGGTAGCCAGCTAGCCCATGGTCTATAATTAATGATATATTTTTTCTCATGATGAGGTAAAATTAGTATTGTTTGAGATGATATTCCTACCTTTCCTGATTTTGGATAAATCTTGTTTTTTTAAATTCCTTAAAATCAGATATCTTTTTCATATTTATTATTTTCCAAACATTTAGGATCTGAAAATTAGGGTTGTTGATATGTTATACCTTTCTATGAATTTATGCTCACCCCTTTATTGTTTTATCTTCCCCTAAATTGGATGATGACTATGTCACCAAGAATTTATATGAGTTGATTTAATTTATATTGAAATGTTCAAAGAATGAGAAATAATAACTTTTATGTTTCCAGTCCCTAATACATGAACCCATTAATTCCTTGTGTTGTAATAAAATTTCTAGATGTAATAATTAAAAAATGTAATAAATGTATTGTTTATTTATTTCTAGATTGGTTTTACTAATTTGGTATTATAGGAGGGTTTAGTAATTTCGGAGGAGAGTATGATAAAACACTAGTGTGAACCCATAGAATAAGATAATATATAAGAAGACATCCTAAGTTATGTTAAATAATAGAGGATGGTTTCCCTAGAAATAAATCTATTTATAGATACTATAAGTAGATGTGGTTTTGTGATAGATAAATACATATGTAATGACATATAAAAGAGTTGGTTGAGTATATCATTTTCATAATTTTGGTGAATGGTGAATAGGCCTTACTGTAAACTTGGTTTGATACTCTCAAGTGTGTGGGGGGGGGGGATATTATTAGGTTATGTAATATTTTTTCAGTAAACCATTTTGAAGAATTTTATTATCATGATAACAAGTGTGGTTTAGGAATATATATTATGTAAATAATCATGGATAAATTAGATTGAAGCATAATGAGTTGTTAAGGAAGAATATAGTGCGACATTGATTTATTACTTCCTCAATTATATTTTAATAATTTTTATTTTTATTAATTCATGTGCCCTCATTATGAAAATTCATTTACTAAAAATATGGATTTAACAACAATGAACCTAGAAAATTATTTATGCAATTGACAATGTGGTGATGGTAAAAATGATTTTGGTAGTTGAGTTAAAAATATTAAGGAATTTGTTAATCAACTATCCCACGATATGAATAATAACATTATTAAAATAGTGCTCCCAAATACCCCAAGAAGGGGAAATATTTCTATGTAATGTTTTGTGAATGAACATAAACCACCCTTTAATGGGAATTTAAACTCATTGATTTACATGAAATGTTTAAATGTGATGGAAATAATATATTTTTTTCTTTCAACTTTTATTGTATAAGGTCATCTTGTATTCCATCATCTAGTAGGTGTGGGTGATAAATAGTGTAATATAATTAGGAAAAAAATGATAGGGGAGGAATTTTATTTGATGATGTTAGAGGATTTCAATGGAATATTCTTCAAAAAATATTTCTCATTGAATATTTACACTAATATGGAACATGGATTACTTGAATTTGAATAATTAGATGATGATTCCATTTGTTATTATATGTAAAATTCATATGAAATTAAAGGATCACCTCAAAGTCTATATCTAGACCTAAAAAATATCATTCATTGATTCTTTTGCAAATTAAATCTTATTCTTCGAAATTCATTATCTTTATGAGATTTGGGTCGATATGAGGTAGTTTTCTGATGTGAGGTAAAGAATAAAATGGAAGACAAAGACCCACATAATTCTAGAGAAATTAAAAGAAAGATATTTTATAATATAACCCCTTATAAAAAGAATCTTGGGGGTAATAAAGTTAAATAAATGTTGGTGAAACACCCATATAAACTACTAAAATGTTCTGGGAAGTGTTATATGTGTAGTAAAGTAGTCCAACTTTCTCATATCCTCACATGAAATTTAAAAGAGATGAATAACACCACCTAGGAGAAGAAGGGCCAAATTGATGATATAACTTCTATTAAATTATTATAATCCCTATAGTATTGGAATTATGTGAATTAATGTTTTAAACTAGAGTTAATAGAGTTAATAGGAAGATACAACCTCGTAAACTAAGGGATTAATGGACTGAATATAGAATCTCTACTATATAGGTGGAAAACAATAACAAAGTGGTGAATGGAATAGTCATTCTATGCTCTATAATTTTGGATACCTTATTTGATTACAGTTCTTCACATTATAAAATATATCATTACCATGAAAAGAACATTGATTCTCCACCTGAATCATTCAATATAATTTTATCTATAAAAACAACTATAATATTGTGAAATAATACTAAGGATTAAAAATAATCTCCAATCAAGATTTTTAGTGAGTCACTTCCTTAAAATCTAGTTTTTAAAAATATATTTTATTTTGTTTTAATTTTGGTTATGGAATAACATACCTTATATAAATCTCTTATAATTTTTTTATAATGGGTAATCTCATTCCATATTCCTAATTAATCAATTATCAAGTATCAATTAAAGGATTCTCCTGAAACATCATGGGATGAAAATACTATATTGTGGGTCTTGATACACTCAAACATGGAGTTAATAGCTCATATTATAGGGAAGTATTTAAAAATTGTTAAAATTTCTATTTTTATAGAATATATTGAAATATTTTGTAATAAATTACATGGTCTTCCCCTAGAATGTGTGGTTTAGTTATTAATCTAAATAATCCATGGTACCTTGCAGATATCAAAGACTACTAATATAATATATTCTATTTAATTATCATAATTTAAGAATAAATTATAATAGAATCATTACAAGGTTTTTATGCTCCATATTTCTTTAACATAGAGAGAACCAATTTTCTTTGTAATGAAATTGGATAGATCAATGTTTTTTTTCATTGATTCACCTAAAAAAAATCACTATTAAAAAAATATATCCCCGACCCCATATTGAGGACCCATTTGATAAACTTAGAGGATCTAAATTCTTCTAAAATATTAATCTTTAATTTGGATTGCATCAATTGTTGTTAAAAATAGATGATATACTAAATTCAACATTCCAAAAAAAGTATAAACACTCTGATTTTATAGTGATTCAATTTTTTAATTACCAATTCCACTTCTTTCATCATGGATGTTTTGAATGTATTCCATATAGATTAGCTAGATCAATTTTTGGTAAAATTTATAGATGATATCGTTATATATCCAAAAATAAATCAATTCTATTAAGATCACTAAATGAATTTTTGGAGGATCTCAAGAAGGGAGAGACTGTGATTCAGACTCACTAATTATGATTTATAGAAACAAATTTATAATTATTGGGTAATTACATAACAAGAAATGGTGTATATTCAGATCATTCAAAGACTATGTTTGTTGAGAAACAGTTGAGACTGACCACTGTGCCTGAAATCCATATTTCTGTTGGGATAACTGAATATTAATGACTCATTGTGATAACTATCTCAAAATTATCAAACCCATTAACCATGTTAAGATATAAAAGATTAATGTTATTATGGATGATGGAATGTGAGAAATGATTCAAGGATATCAATAAAAGTATGTCCACTACACTCATGATTACATTACTCTGTATTGGTGAAGGGATTGTAATTTAAATTGTTGTATCAATAAGAGGATGAGGATTATTTCTCACAAAACATTAAAATATAATTTATTATTCCTCCCACTAATTTAAGAAAAATGAAAAAATATTACATGACACATAATATAGAATTACTGGGAGTGGTATTTGTTTTTAAAATTTGGGGGAATTACCTTTATGTTGAACAATATGATATATTAACTGATCAAAAGTTCTTGAAATATATCTTTACAATTATGTAGTTAATAATGAACCAATGAATAATGTTAGAGTTTATCACTGATTTTATGTATTTGATAAATTATCACTCTATATAGGCAACTAAGGTGGTCATTGATCTGGGTGGAAAAGACCATCAAACTCTATACATTATTATGATTGAAAAAAACCATATACTCATGGATTTTAATTGGAAAAATATTTATGTTATAATATGAGGAAATACACCCTATCATATCCATGTGACCACTCAACCATCTATTCACGTAAATATCAGAGAATCTGGGATATATAATTTAACACTATATAAATTTTCATGAATATTCTCAAGTTAATCATTGAACAAGAAAGAGTTATAAGGTATGGAAACTGGATATGTATCTAGTCTATACCATAATTAAAGAAGGATATTTTAGATAATGAAATTATCTCATCCTCATATCCTCGATAAAAAAATATATATAAAGATATAATGAGAAACTAGTAGTTTTATAAAATGGAGTGAAAAATATCAAAGTATATAGTCCAATGATTGATATGTTAGAATGTTGTGTAAGAATGATAAAATATTATAGGGATGATTCAACCATTAACCATACCTATATGGAAATGGGAAAAACCCCCATGGAAAACATCAATAGACTACCCAAAACAAATAAAGGTCATAATTCTATATGGTTTATAGTGGATCAACAAAAACTTTTAGGAAATTTTATTGATACTAAATAATATATTTACATTAAAAAATAACCAAAATATATACAAGGGAAGTGTTAGGGCTGCATGTAGTACCACTATCCAATTAATATAATTAGGATCTGAGGTTTACCACAATGATCTTGAGAAGTCTTCAGAATTAATCATAGAGAGTGATATTCTTTAGAACATCTTATCATCCTTGAATATATGGATAGTTTATATGATTAATTAAAACACTAGAGGAGATTTATAGATATTTTTAGATGGAGTTTCAAGGATATTTGTAGAAATGTTCTCATGCAAAAATTATTTCAATTATATAATTATTATCACACCATATGAGGCTCCTCATGGGATGAAAATTGGATCACCATTATACTAGGATGGAGTTAGAGAGAGGAAGCTAATAGGCCATTTTATTTTCCATTAAAAAATGTAGACGGTTTAAACCATTCTGTAAAATATGAATGTTGAAAAATTCAACATAAGTGTAATTCATACAATCATAGATGTGACCTTGAGTTTCATGTTGGTGGTATGGTATTTCATTGAATGTTTACATAGGCATGAATTATCATATTTTGTATGAAAGGGTAGTTGGTCCCTTTGTACATCAGTCCTTTTCTATAAATTATCATGTCATAGTCATTGTGTAATAACATAAACTTTTGTAAATAAAATTCCACACACTAAATAAATAACTTATTTTTTTATAGTTATTGAAAACATATGCACTACATTGGAATATTATAACCTATGACGTTTTAAAAGTCAATGAATAACTATAATCAATGATAATATAAACTTTGAGTAGTGATCATATGACTATTATATATTAATAAATAAGATAAATTCTAATATGAATAGAGGGAAAATTTGATGGTTTTAAATAGTAGGATCATGCCCAATAAATCCCTTTTATCAGAGTTTAAGAGAGAGGAAATATCATTGGGATTTATCCTTGATGAGTTCCATGATGGGATTCATCAACTAATGTATGAATGGAACCATTATGGAATTAGTTTAAGCTCATTTAAATCACAACACAAACATAGTGAACTGTATCGCCCAATGAAAATCTCACCATCACACACCTAACCATTAGGGAATTCAAAGATGTTACAAAGGGATATGTATCTAAACCTTAATAGTACGAATTTGTATATTTTATTTTTATAAAATAATGATTATATTAGTCTGATTCTATATTACTTTTCAAATGATTTGATAATGATTTTGATTAAATTTTTTATTTTATATGACCCTAAACTGTACTTTTAAGTGATATATAGCTTCGATCAAGACACAATTTTTACGAAATTAATAATTTTTTGAAATAAATGGAATTTTATTCAAACATAAATATAAAATATTTTTAATTAAATAAAATTATATTATAATTATATGAATTTAAATATAATATTTTTACGGGTTAGAAACCCTTGTTGCAAAAAACCATAAATATTCATAAAACATGGATTTTTGAAAAAAAGTGTAAAATATCATATTCATAGAATTATTTTTATAAAATAAATATTATTTTCAAAATCATCACATTGAAATTATCCAATGATTAATTTTTCATATTTTTTCAAGACAATCGAATGGTTTGGTAAAAATTAAATATAGTATAAATATACATTATGTTTTATAACCTCATAAAATCTAAATAACTAATTCAATAATTACTATAAATGGAATCAATGAAATATTTTCCCAATTAAAATAATTTTATTTTAAACTATTATATTAATTTTATGAATCCTTAATGAATCCTCCAAATCCTATATTCTATTTTATGGTTTAAAATTAAATATTTAAAAAAACATCTCAATTATACTTACAAGGGGTATTATTTTAATAACAAAGGTTCTTAAACTTGTAAAATAATTATTACCACTACAATTTTGTAGAAACCATTTGCACAAAACATTAGAATGTTTTTTTATTTTGATGAGGTTTTTACATAGATTCCAAAACCTATGTTTGGAAATTAGTAAATAAATATCATACCATTTTCTACCTAAAACCAACAAAAAACCCATTTATTTTCACTTAAAACCCTTTTAGAATGAAATTACACCACCATTAACATTAGAGGCCCCACACAAGGTTCCCCAATTACTCAATATTCCCAACCATGATTTTTGAAAACCCCTATCAAGGTAAGGGATCCACTAATCCTCTTTATTCAAGAACCTCCCTTATATTATACCTTTTTTTTCCAATTATTCAAAATGAGATATGTCTTAAAACATAACTATTACTAAAAATATTATCTACAGGTGATTATATACCCATTTTAATCTCATTAATCCTCTATATTACCCTTTACATTCCCCTTCATACTGCCATAATTATCCTATTATTTTTAGGACACGAATTATTATTGTGAATACCCACCATTATTTAAACTCAAGTGTATTCACCTAGATGTAAGTATATATAATTAATTTGGTATATATGTATGTAACCCACACTAATTTACAATGGTATTAAATGTGATAAAATGTGTCCTTATGTCAAATTATCTATGTGGCACACATGGGCATGTATAAATTATGATGGGTACACCCGAATAACACTATAATACATTGTGTAATGTTTTAGTCTCCTGAGATGTCATGTATAGTATTAGGAAGTAAACCATATCCATTACATGACTTCTTTACAAAATGTTATGATGTCTTTCTGGGTATACTAGAGATATGTTTATGATTTCAGGATTAATGTTGTCTCCAAATTCATATGTTGCCTTTATTCTATCATGTAATATAATGATCTATTGTACAAGATTATGATTCTCACCCCTAATATGTTAACTTTATATTCCTCTTGGACAAAATGTACTATATTATCTTATTATATTATTTTTTATTCCCTTACTGGGAATTATAGATCAACCTTTTATTATATACATCTCTAGGTTATCCCATGCAGTTTAGAAGATCCTTGGAATATGTGCGCATATTGTGGAGTTTTTCTTTTAATATTGTTGTATCCCATGTAAATATTTTCTTCTATACCTTATGATTAAAATAAAATAGGATTAAAATTTTTATGGGTTTTATTATGTGTTATTTTAGGAAATTAATCATTAATTAAATTTTATTAACTACAAGGGTTGTCATAGTTGGTATCAAATGCAATTCTAGTTATTTTTTGGATTTTGATTAGAAAACTCTTTAAAATTCTTTTAGTAGAAGAACAAACATAAGTAAATGGACGTAAATTTTTCTAATGTTTAGACTATATTGTCTATAATTCTATATATCTCTCCCTAGATAATAAAAGTGGATGTTTCTCTAGAATAGAGGTACATAGGGATAATAACCCCAAAAGGGAACATTAACTTAGACTTGATCATTACCTGGTGTATGAAAATGAACCATGAAACACACCTTGTTCGACACTCATTGGGGATATTCTTTGGTAAATTCACAAGTTGCATATAAACCATTATCAAGGGAAATAAAATTTATATATGATTTTATGTTATGAAATAGATCATTGAAAACATAGATCAAAAGCCTAAAAATTTTAAGGCAAGGGAATACATTTTTTTTATTTATCCCTTTAATTTTCATGGTTTCATGTTTATATTATTAATAGTTATAAATTTTCACCACTAATTCTCCATTAATACTAGTTAAATTGTAGAAATAATATAAATAAAACCAATAACCAATTTGAATGATAATGTGATGCCTATCCAAATGAGATTCCCAACCCGATGGGAGTATGAATCATGAACTTCATGGAGATACATTATCATTTTTCTCAACGTTTGAATATGAATTTGAATATGAAGGATGTAATGAATCCCCATAAGAAATAATATTTTTTTGATGCCTTTATGTGATACATGACTATTACTTTCAATGGATCCTCTGATCCCTTGATCCTAGAAAAATGGATAAAATCCATTGAAATAATCTTATACATTCTTTAATGCTCTATAAAAGATAAGAATGTGATAGATAATTATCATATAGAAGTAAAAGTTGATGAATGAAAGATATGGGTCATAAATAAGAATCTATATGAGGATATTAATGTGATTATGTGGAAGGAATTATATTTTTTTCAAAACATATTATCTATGCACGGTTTGACTATTAATAGTTAGGGACTTCTTTAGAATCTAGAAAAATGATGAAATATCCATTAGGTATTATCGAGAAAACATAATAAGTGTTTCATAATATTAATCCAGAATTTTTATTACCACTAAAAGTAATATTAACATCTTATTTTATGGGAGGAAGACGAGACTATGAAAATCCTTGTAAATTTAGGACACTAACAACTGTGGGTAATGTTTATGAAGTTACGTCATTGTAAAAAATTTAGTTTAGCGAATCTCAATTTAATCAAGGAGATAAGGAAAATAAAATGGTGTTTATTTTAGTGGTTATATGGATAAATATAATGGTGGAATGAAATACCAATATCCCACCTGAAACTGTTTTGGGAAAAAGTATTTAGAAAGTTACATAGATGGGAATAAGAAATGCTTTTTATGTGGGAGGGAAGAGAACCTAAGTAATAGATTCTGATAAGAGGAATCCACCAATGAGATGGATGAAAGTAATTATTCGTTCAACCCTCATCCTACTATCTAATGTTTTAACAATATATAACAGAGACACTATGTGAATATATTCCCTCTGAAAAGGGTTTTCCATGATAATTTACAACCACAATCTCTCAAGACTAGAGATAAAGGGATATATTATTCCATCACAACTTCTAAGTTGGATCTTTGAATATAAGTGTTCACTTGTACAATATTTATTTTTTATTGGATAGTGAATGTATTATATTATTTAGATTCTATTCATTTTTTTTCTAAAAAATGTTTATTGTAGATATCCAAACACCACCAAAAACCATGGAATTTGAGCAATTGATAAAAATATAAAATAGAGAAATTATTCCATCCTAGGAATATAAGTCCTCCCCTATCAAAATTCCTATGAAGAACATACGAGTGAACTTTTAGATACTAATTTTGATTGAATTTAATAAAATTATGGGTATGTATTTTCTTTCTATATATTAAGAGAACATAAATTTCATTGGGGAGGAAATAAACTTCTGTATCAGGAATCAACCACAACTATATATAATTTAAAGGAGGAGGATGATTCTTCTTTGGTATCATCATATTAATAGTGGATATTATTTTATTATGAGAAATAATATCTAGCTCAAATGATTTAAAATAAGGAATGATCATCCATGATGACATTCCTATTGTGATGGAATTTATAGAAGTTTTTCCTATATAATTTTCTGTTCTTCCACCAAGAGGTTTGGTCGATTTCCAAATTGATATTATTCCCAATGATTTTCCTTAGCAAAAAATCTATATAGAATGTGTATTGTTGAACATGAGGATCCACATTAGCAATTACCAAATAATCTAGATAATGGGTTTATAATACTAAGTGATTCACCATAGGGCACACCATTCATCTTCATCTTGAAGAAGGATGGGTCAATTCTCATCTACATTGATTATCATGAGCTCAAAAAGGTCATAATAAATCAAAATCATCCTCTATAATAGATTGGTAAATTTTTCAATCATCTACATGGATCTTAATATTTCTCTAAGGTGGATATTCGGTTCAGATACTATTATGTAAATGCGAAGAAAGAGGATATCCCCTAAACTTCTTTTCATACATGGTACAAACACTAGGAGTTATTTTTGAATGAATTTTGACTCAATAATTCTCTAAAAATATTCATGAATTTAATGAATAATGTCTGTAGGGATTACATTGATTTTTTTCACTCTTTATAGAAGATAATCTTATATAATATATTAACAAAGAGAAAAATGGAGAACAATGAAATATAATTTTGATGTCTTTGTGTTGAGAAAAGGTGCATGAAAAGTAAAATATATCTGAGTTTTGGTTGGTGATGTGATATTATTAGAGAATTTTATCACCAAAAGGGATTTAAATAGACCCTTAAAACAATGGAAATTTAAGGACAACCCATACAAAAAATGTATTATTTAAATCCATAGTTTCTATGGGTTAGTTGTGTATTATAATTGATTTTTTAGAAAAACTATCGTGATTCTAAATCCCACTAACTAAGAATAAATGTAATATAGTCATGTTTATCTAGAATTATGAATCCAAGGATAGATATAATTATATAAATAATCGGCTACTCACAGAACCAATTCACACATTTCCCATCAGGAGGGAATGATTTTAGATCAGTAGAAATGCATACCAAAATGGATTGGGTTAGGCACTCAAACAAGATTGAAATCTGATATGTTATACATGCCAATAATAAAAGAGCCTTGAGTAGAACTACCCATGACTTGAACATTTATTTCCAAAAATAATTTTCAAATTAAATATTTACCGGAATTATATCTATTTTAAACGTTTCCCATATATATAGTTCAAAAAATCCTGAAGTATATATTTATAAAAAAATATATTCATAGTAATTACTGAAGGTGGTTAGAGATGATAAAGGATTATGATTCTCCAATCCACTACTATACTAGGATTTGACAAATGTGTCCGATTCTCTAATTAAAAATTATCCCTAAACCCTATCCATGATAACGATTGAAGGTGATTCAAATTTCTAGTAAAATAAAATGATGGACATGAGTACAATAAATATATCATCCTACCACCTTATTCGAATAACTACTCAACTATTTATTCTTGAAATAATCAATGAATCCCAAAAACAAGAAATAGTGAGAAAAAAGAATGTATTGTTTATTATAGAGTTCAACATTTATTATGATGGAGTTATAATGTTTAGAATATTGATATTGTTCAAATTAAAGGAGTGACTAAAGAAGGAACATCAAGATGATATTCATAAAACATTTTTTTTATTGATATATGAAGAAATAAGTTGTATAGAGATTTGAAGAAAAAATATTTTTGGGATTAAATGAGAAAGGGGATTATAGAGATTGTGTCCTGATGGATGGTATTCTAGAAAACCAAGGATGATGGAAAAGAATTCAAAAGGCGTGACACAACCATTTCCTATACTAGATTGGAAATATAAAAATATAACCATGTATTTTATAATAGGAATACCTAGGGAACGTAATAGAAACAATTCCATCTGGGTTGTAGTTGATCTCCTTAAAAATTGATCTCATTAAATTATATTCATATATTATGTCCCTCATGACTAACACACCAACATATACATTAGGGAATTTGAAATATAACAAGATGTTACACAATTTATTGTTTTTGATTTAGATGTGAGATTTTACTCAAGGTTCTAGATAATCCTTCATCCAAATTTAAAATAGTGACATCTTTCAATACTTCATATCACTGTTAGACAAATGGGTTGTTTTAAAGGAAAAATAAAAATCTAGAGGATACATTGAGATCATGTTTGTTGAATTTACAAGAATGTTGGGATAAAAAAATTATGCTAGTTGAGTTCACATATTAGAACATTTTCCATTCTAGAATTCAAATGGATACATATGAGGATATTTATGGTAATAGGTGTTTCAATTTGACATTCTTGGATGAATTTGGAGAGCATAATCCTATGAGATCTGATCATATCCAAGAGATGAGATAAATATTTCAAGCCATTAAATGTGATATAAAATATAAAAAAATTCGATACAAATGATATATAGACAATATCCAAAGTTATCTATAGTTTCAGGCTAAAGATAAAGTGTTCATTCATATATCGCCATGGATGAAAATCATGTGGTTTGGTAAGAAGAGAAAGCCTAGTCCAAATACATCAGACCCTTTCAGATCACCAATCATAGTAGAGCTAAGGAATATAAACTTTAAATCCCACTAAACATGTCTCATGTACATGATGTGTTCAATTTATACCTCTTATGTAAGTACATACTAGACACTTCCAATATAATGAATAATATGGTGGAACCTTTGGAAAAAGATTATTCTTTTGAGTAAAAAGAAGTGAAAACATTAAAATGGGGAGACAAAGTTCTATAAAACAAGGCAACTCACCTAGTTGAAGTGATGAGGATGAGAAACATGTTTAAGGAAGCGATGTGTGAACCAAAATAGGTGATGAAACCAAATCACCCTCAAATGTTTAAGTATTTTAAATGAAAATTTGTAGGCTGAAATTTAGAAAGGGGGAAGAATGTCACAACCTGATCTTTTAGGAACGAAATCTACTTATTTGAATAAATTTCTTATCAAGTAATCTAGTTATAGAAATAACATAACTATAGTAGACTGTTATAGACTATCATGATTTAAAACAATATTCACATTATAACTGTTTATAATATTGCTATTGAATAGTGATCATATTAATATTATATCTTAATGAGTAGGATATATTCTAATTAAAACGATAGAAGAAGTGATGGATTTAACCAGTAGGATCATACCCTAAAAAGCACATTTATCCGAGATGCATTGGGAGATAATATCAATAAGATTTTACCTTGACCAAGACCAAGCCAAGATTTAACAACCATAGCACTAATGAATCGATTACGAGTGAAGTTCAAGCTTCTCAGGATCATGACCCAAACCATGTATGCCAATCCTCCCCAATGATATCTCAACACCATTCACCTTACCCTAAGGGAATTTTATGGTTTATGGAAGGGTTATATATCTATAACATAATATTTCGATTTTGTAAATTTTATTTTTACAGAAAGTAATTCATATTTCCCCCCTTTCAATATAACTTTTAAAATTATCAATAAAAGTGTTGGATTAAAATTTAGAGTTTGATATGAAAAACCCCAAATTACATTTTTGAGAGATATATAGTTATGATAAAGAGACTATTTTTATGAATTTAAAATTTTTTGAGATAAATTATATTTTTATAAAATATTAATATTAAATAATATGTACTAAATATTAATTTTAATAAATCATTATGAAGTAAAATATAATTTTTATTAGTCTCAGAAAACTGTTATTGTAAAAAACTAGTATTTTTCATTAAATTGGGATTGTTGAATTTAGAATGTAAAATATGATAATTATAGAATTATATTTATAAAAGAAATATTATTTTATGAAATCATCTTTCCAAAATTATAAATTGTTGAATGGTTTTAAAATATTGTGAGGAAAAAAAATCATGAAAAATATAATACACGATAAATCGAAGTTATGTATGATGAAATAATAAAATCCCAAAATATATGTAATAAATAAAATAAAGGGAATACATGATTAAAATTATGTATCGACTTGAAAATAATGTGTTTTTCAGTTGTATTTATTAAATTTATAAACCCTCAATAAATCCTCCAAAATAGATATTTTATTTAATGTTTTAAAATACATTATATATAAATATGACACACTTCCGCATCAAAAACGATATTATATTAATTAGACTAGTTACTAAACATGTAAAATAATGAAAACCACTCCACCATGGTAGAAACCATGAGATAAATCCATGGTATCGTCTGAGGTTTTGATAACTTTATCATATGGAGTCCAAAACCTATGTGTGGAAATTAATAAATAACTCTACTCAATTTTTCTATACAAACCCAACCAACATTCTATTCATTATAAAGACTCCAACCCCATTAGCCTCGATCTAGTTCCTCAATTTATTATATTGTCATAGATTCAAGATTTGAATCCCAAATGACCGATCAGGTTAACTATTTTGGAAACCATATTACATACATAAACCTTATATTACAATTTAAATCATAAAATACAACATATAAATTAATATAAATTATTCTTCTAGATTAATGCAACATATAATTACTATGAAAAATATTGGAATCCTAGGAAAAATAAAACATAAGAAATTGATTAGCTAGGATACTCAATATTGGTTAGTGTACAATGTAAAATATTAGGAATATTAAGCATAAACATATATTGACTTATAATATACTCTATTTATTTCTTTACCTTTAATAAAAACATGGAGAGGAAGTATATGGAAAATTTAAGTTGGATTAGTTGGTAAAAAAGATTTCCACTTCATCGGAGCACTCCATTCTTAAAGGGGTTAAGGTCAAAAATTTTGGAAGACCAGGACCATAATTTGTTGGATAAGGATGATCTGAGGAGTAATGGTTAGGGTTTGGAAGAGGTATAATTCTCAAATTTCTCTGTATAATTGAGGAAGGAGGTCCCCATTTATAATTCATGTGATGGTCACTTTTGGGAAATATCAAAATATGAAATTAAAAAAACCTAATTTTTCTGTTCCGACTGTCTAAAAAGTGAGTTATTAACAATATAATATGGGTTTGGGTCTAAATAATACCAAAAAATAATTATTATACTTGTTTAGGCTGTATTCAATCCCATATCTTTTGGATGTAACACTTAATTAATTCCTTTAACTCATATCTTGACTTCATGTGTTTTCATTCTTTAAGGGTTAATAAAGTTACATTAAAATAATAAAAGAACCATATATGGATAATTTATTAATTTTTTTAGTTTCTTGTAGTAATTTGGATGAATTTTATATTTTTATGAATATGATATCATTTAATAAACTATAAGTTATTTTAAAATATCATTAATGTCAATTTTAACACTATTTATTATACGACTTTTAAAAAAATATAAATAAACAAGATAAATTTGAACTAAAAACATTAATAAATCCTTAATAAGACTACTTATTCTATAAAATTTATGAATTTCATTAATTATCTAATATTATAAATATTTAAAAAAAATTAATATCTTTTTTTGATATTTCCATTAATTAAATAATAAATGCATCATTATTGTGAGAGTTTTTAAGGTAATTATTAACTTCAAAAAAAATTAAAATAATTTATCATGATGAAAATAAAAAATTTATATTTTAATTGAATATATATAATCTAATATTTCTTCTATATAAAATCTAAATTAAAAATGATATATTTATTAGAAAAATGACTATGTCATCTTCATCATATCATTAAATAAAATATAATAAATTTCATACTATCATCCTTGTGCATTAGAAAGGTTATAATCTAATAAAAAGGATTATTTATCTCAAAATACAATCATTAAATTAAAATTATACTTGTTTTCTGAAATTTTATAACATTTATAATACTATTTTGAAACCTAATTAATTAATTTACCTTTAACCGTGTTAATAAAAAAATAGTTAAAGTTAATATTCATAAAGAAAATAAAATAAAATAAAAATATTTAAATTATTTGGCCCCCCTAATTCAAAATTTGGAATCAATTTTTTTAAATTGAAAACATAGATGTTGAAGTAAAAAAATTTAAAATTAATCCCATTGACAGAAGAAGAAAACTTGTTTTTAAGGTGAAATGTTCAAAAGATTGAAAAGTTTTTATATCCAAAATAATTTTTAAATTTATTTACATGACCAAAATTGTATTAAATGATTAAATTTAATTTATTAATACTTTAAAATAAATTATAAATATAATTTAACACTATTAATTATTTAGATGAAATGATTTTCAACTAAAATGAAATATTTTATCACTATACATGAGAACATAAAACATATTATAATAATATCAAAAAATAAATAAAATTGAATTTTTATATTCCTTTATCAAATAATTATTTTATTTGTTAAAATGGGATTTATATTATTGTAAAAAAATATGTTGGAAACATGTTCTATATTTTATGGTAGGAAAACTACCTTTAAAAAATTAAAGTATTATAATATATAAGATTAAATTCATTATTATCTTATTTATATGAAATATTTTGGGTGAATATTAAAATTTTAATGTTCATATTTTGATTAAAAATATTAATTCCTTATGTTTTAAATTCATGGTTATAATAGCCACATATTAATATATTATGGCACATTATAACATGGTGTTGCATGCAATGAAAACTATAAAATTTATTTAATAATAAAACATACAATAAAATCATGGGTGTGATAAATTTATATTAACTCAAAACACTTATAGAAAAAAATTACTCATCCTTTAAATCTCTATATCCTTCCCAAGGTTACAATAATCTATCAAGAATCCACTCCCAAGCTTTTAGAAGAAACCTCTTAATGTAATGGATCCTCTCTTTATTCTCTTTTTACAAGCACCTCCTCTATATTATTCACTTTTTTCTAGTTGTTCATAATTTTATTTGATTTAGAACATCCATAAAAAGGAATAATTATTTGAAATTAATGATAAACCCCTTTCAATCACATCAATTACTCCCATCAACATTTACATACCACTGTTTTGTTGTTAGAATTATTCTATGATTTTTCCATGACAAGAATTTTTGTTGTCAATACCCATCCATATTTCCATTCAATATTATTCACCTATAGGTACCCATAAAAATCTATTTTCTAATTCATTTTATATAACCCACAACCCTTCATCATGGGATTAAATGTGATCAAATAATTACTTATGATAAATGATCAATATTGTACACTTGAGAAAGAACATATTATGATAGGTACACCCATATAACTCTCCATTTTACTGGGGAAAATTTTAGCCTCATGAGACATCATGTATATGAATATGGAGTCAACAAAATAAAACTCTTTTCCATCACGTTATGATTCATTTGCGGTTATCCTTGAACTATGTATAATATTTAATGATTAATTTTTTTTACAATCCTATGTTGCCTTTATACTATAATGTTATTTCATGATTCATTATTAATTATTACAATTCTCACCCCTCTTAAGTTACATTAATATTTTTATTGGATCAAATTTACTTTATTACAATATTATATATATTTTATTCTCTTACTAGAATGTATATGTCAACCTTTCTTATATATATCTTCATGTTATCAAACAATGTTTTAAAAGATCCATGGAATATATGAACATGTTGTTGAGTTTTTATTATAAAGTGGTTTTTATTCCGTGTTCTTGTAGTTATTATATATACCTAATGAACCAAAAAAACTAGGAGTCGTGATATTATGTGTTATATTACGTGTGATTTTATGATGTAAATCATGAATTAATGTGTTTTGAAGATAATAGTAATCCTATGTAGATTATCACTTAACAGTCCCTACTCACATATCATAAGATAATAAGGTCTTACATGTATTGTTTTTATTAATTTTAAACATGATAATTGATAATTATTGGACTCATATTTTTTTCAATGTAAATGTGACCTGTCCAATAAGGAACAACCTATAGTGATCTTAGATCAAAGTTATTTGTTGTGGTGGAACATGATTACTCATCAGGTCATTATTATTTGGAAAATAATATGTTTAAGGATTCTCGAGGGGAAATTTGGGATTAAATGATGGAAAAATACGATCACTTATTTTTTCCCATATAATAAAACATTTATGAGAAAATCTATTTTAAGGATGAAGAATATATCAACATGATTATCTCTCCCTTAAATTAATATTGTGTTTGATAACTTGTGGTACATGCTACACCAAACATAAATAAACCATAACATATTAAAAGTAAATTGTTAATAATAATTTAATAAATAAAAAAGATATTAAACCATCAAATTCTATTTCATTTAGCTGATAAATAATTAGTAAGTGTTAATATTGAAAAATGCTAGTTTCAATAAAATCCATTTTATTTATATTTTAATTTATTTCAGAAAAAAATTAAAAATTAAAAATATTAAATTTAATAAAGTATTTTTTTAAATCCTCAAATGAATATTTACAATGTATTAATATTTTTTTTATAAAAAATTTGATTTTAGGTTAGAAAATATGGGTGTTTTCAAAATTATAATTGATATGATTTTAACAATATAAAAACCAATCAAAGATATCTACAAAACCATTTCAATTAATAAAATATGTATTTATGGAATAAAATTATGAATTATAATATATAATTTCATCTTATAAATACTAGGTCCAACATTTATAGAACAAAATATAAATATTAGATTAATAAAAACAATTTTAGTTATCCTATTTGAATGAATTATTTTCAATATGATATTCAGTTTTTCATTTCTATAAATGCATCATAAAAATATTATGTTACATAGAAAAGAAACCCCAATTTTTGTTCCATTAATTTATTTATGTCTATAATACCCCCTTCACCACAAATTATCCAATTTCTATAAAAAACAAAGGCCTTCATTAAGAAGAAGTTCATGGTCTCAATATAGGTATCAAATATTTATTTACATTTCAGTCTTCTTATTTATTTAATACACTAAAAATAAAATAGTAGAATAATAAAATTGAAATAATTATTGTGTTGAAATTTTACTATATTAATAATATAGTTATCATAAATTCACTTCCATATTTAAAAAAAAATAGATTCATCATTAGGGAATGTGTATAGATTACCAACTCCACTAAGAAACACATTATGTTTTTCATCTGCCCCCTCATGGATGGTGCTAATAATGATATTAATGAATAGATATTATTTTTATAATTTATTTATGATTATTAAATGATCAATTATTCATCCACCTTCTCCCATCTCATTTGTTGTCTAACAAAAACGCCAATAATGTGTTGTGAAGACTACCACCTCTAGGAATAGGCATGTTTTTGATTTACATCACATAAAAAATGGACAGTTTTAGATTAAAATTTATTAGTGTAACACTCCAACCCCAGTTACCGAGAGTCGGTGCATTATTACTTAACATTGGCATGATACAAGGAATCATGTCCTGAAAGGCCGATCAGTTTAGTATCATTGGAAATACTGCATACATCCATAAGTTTTACATTACATCATGAAATTAAAACACCAAAAATGTTTTGTCCTCTTTTGAACGCACTTATATCTTTAGCCTATCCCTGTACGTCAACTATAAACTACTTATTCACATTATGGGAAAAACAAAACATAGAAAGGGGTGAGCTCAAATGCTCAGTAACGATAACTATATAACAGAAACATTCATAAATAATCACAAACATCTAAGGCAATGTATAAGAGTAAAAAAAATCCATTTAAACTTAAACATCAACATAATATGGAAAAGATAAAATAAAATTATTCCATTTACTTTTTCACATGGATATTCTACTAGTCGAATAATCACATGCAATATCAATAGACACTTTCATAACGATGGAATTCATAATTCTAGACTTCATAACCACATAATTAAGGCCTTGTTCTAAGACTACAAATAAGATTTTATCAAGGCCTTGTGACAAGACACTAGTTTGTCTCAAGAGACCTATCGATGCATCGAGGAGCTATAGTGGTCTCCACCCGTCACTTTCTAAGTCCAATACATTCCTCATATAAAAATGTTTAAACATAACATAAACATTCATATTAAAAATACCATATGAAATGTCAATACTTTATCTATAAACCATGATTGTTGTTAAAATAACACATCCACAGTAAAACATATCACAAAACCATAAATAAGATAAAGAAGTTTTTTAGCATAATAAATCCACTTCATATAAGCATAAAATCTATAAAAGGATGTTGTCACAGATGAAATCAAAACTTTTTGTAGAAAAATAAGTCATTATATTTTGAAATCATTCAAAATTCATATAATTATAAATGAAAACATTTATTTCTATAATATTCTTATGAGATTGTATTGGAAGCTTTGATGTTGTTATAACGGTGGAAAATAGCCGCACGCATCGTATACATTAAAGAAGACATTCTTACCTTAATTTTGTCGAGAAAGTCATAAAGTACCTTGTTTGGAAAAAGATTGAAAGATTCACTAAAAATCATATATGGTCATATAATGATATAAATGAAATTAAAACATAGTCTACTAAATATTAAAAATGTTTTGAAATACATTTTTAGGAAACATGGATGCGAATGATAAAGAGGTCCTAGTAGATACTTACATAAAAACACCCAAGAATAATAAAGATATTGTGAAATTAACCCTTAACATGTAATTTTCCATAGTCTATGTTATGTTAAAATATTTTATAATAGTTAAAATATTTTTGTTAAAATATAAAAGCATCATATATATAAATATGATATCATATATGATCTTAAAATATTTCTTTGTTAATAATATTTTAGTAATATCATCATTTCGGGTGATAACTGATTTGTTTCCCTTTATATGATTTGTTATGTAAGCCATGTTTGTTATGAATATGATGTATATTATTCATATACAGAATTATATTATTCTCATAAACATTATTTTTAATCATAAATTGAAAATTATTCTTGAATTATTGGGCTGGAGATTGAATCTCATTGTGTTCGTGGAGACGGTTATCTGTACGTACGTACGTACGACAATATAATTATATTGATGGTAAAATCGTTTGTAATTGGATGCAATATCAAATATAAAGAATCATTAAAATGTTTTATTTATTATTTACATCAGTTATTCTCATTATTATACCAATCCAAATAATGAAGTGTTTGAATAACAAACTGCACCACGATGTGGAGATAGTAAGCCTAACATACACATGTATGGTGACTTTGTCATTCATATGATGGATATAATAATGAATATTGTTGTACCATTTTTATAATGACATCAAAGTATAATTAATATACTTGAGTTATTATTTTAGAATGGAAACAACAAATAATGAGGAAGTGGAAGAAGAAAAGAACATTAAAGAGGTGATGAAATTTTAAACTCTTATTCAGGTTCTTCCTTTTAATTTGATCAAAAGAGATCAATAGGATGGCTTACTGACCTATGTATGTCCTCTATCATTAAGGGAGGAAATTTGGGATGATATTTTGGAAGGGTTTGGCTGAGCCATATGGTATTGGAGGTTTTAAATTAAGGTAAGGGGAAGTACCCTTTTAAAAGAGTGGTGAGGGACACATTAGGAAATGCATAAAATATTATTTAATAATAAAATAATTTTCAGTTTATAATGGCTCAAAAATAATTTATTTCGAGGCTAAGGTGTGGATGGGTCGAAAAGCTTTCAACCAATTGGTTTTGGACCAGTTTGAGTCACCATAGAAAACTTATATTTTATATTTAACTCTTAGTTAAATAGTTTGACATTTACCATGTCTATTTATATTTTTATATTATATGGTTAATAAACGTAAAATAAAAAGCCAAGAAAACCCCATGTGGTTCATTATTAATATATATAACCTTATCTATGTACTTTTGTAGAAACATAGATTTTTTGAATATTATATCAATTAATAATATAGTATTTGTTATAAAAACTCAATTATTTGAATTTTGACACTATTTAGTGTTTGATTTTTTTGAAATCCATAAAAACATTATGAAATATAATAAAATTTATTCAATAAACCCTTAAATGTCATATTAACCTATAAAATTAGTGGAATTTATCAGAAGTCTCAATTTACATTATTTGGATATTTATAATATCAATTATTTTAATATTTCATTATTAAGGTAATTACCACATCATCATTGTGTCAAAAATAAATTAAATTATTTAATGTATAAAAATTATAAATATAATATCATTTTGTAGGAAGTATATTTAGATTTCAAATTAATATTTATAGACTAATTTATATTGTGTGTAACCCTATATTAAATATTGTTTTGTTAATAAACTTTGAATATAACTCTTTTAACTATTCTTTAAATAAAATAATATTAAATGTCCTAATCTAATCCAAGTGGAGTAAAAGGAAAATATTTTATTCATAAGGTTGTTTTTGGTTGAACTTCCCTTATCCAATAGAATTAGGATATCTGTAAGTGTAATTATAACACAATTTTTACCCTTAATTACCAAATTTTCTTTTAACTGTTGTAAATAAAATTCAAAAGATTCTATTCACCAAAAATTATTTTCATCTTATTAAACCACCTTTTACAAACTTATTTCAACCATGTCTCTTTAATTTTTGAAATTAAACTCACAGATGTGGTAAAATTATGATTTATTCAAATTTGTAAATGCTTTTAGAAGGAGGGTAAAATTCTGTAAAAATTCTAATAAAATTTTATATATCTAAACTTATTATAAAATTTCTCAAATGAATTAAATTGAACATATATAGGTATTATGTATCTATTTTGACCTAAAATAAATTAAAATAATATAAATAATTATTTAAAAAAATTGGTTTTAAAAAATAACAGTGTTTTTCACTATTCATTAAAAATTGATTATATTCATAAAAATAACAAAAATTCACCCTAAGCTAATTTCTATATCTGAATTCAAAAATGAAGTCCAATTTGATAAATAAAAATTATAAAATTTCAAAAAGTGGGTATTACTATTCATAACGGCTAGTTTGATTGGTTGTGGTGTGTTAAAACTCGAAGTTGCGTACAATGCAAGCCACTACATTATTCAAAGGGAAATGTACCGTGGAAGCTTAGGGTGTTAGATTCTACCCTTCTTAAAATAATTTCTTCCTCAAAATTTCTATAACATAACTGCATAAAAAGATACATGTGGTTCTCCAACATAAGTTCCTTGTATTCCCACATTGCCTCTTCCATTTATGGTCTCTCCATTGTAATTTTAGTAGGAGAGTCATCTGGTTTCTCTGCACTTGATCTCTAGTATCATGAATCATTACAGGATCTTCACAATAAGACAGATCAGGTTCCAGTTCAATTTCATCAGTGGTGGGTACATTCGTTGGGTCATGCATGTATTTTCTCAACCGTGATATGTGGAACACATCATGAACTTTGGAGAGACTTGGCATAATTTCCAAACGGTAAGCTTCAACCCCAATTCATTCTAGAATTTCGAATGGTCTGATGTAGTTGGGACTCAATTTACCCTTCTTACCAAATCGTACAACACCCTTCCATGGAGATTCTTATAAGAAAAGAAAATCTCCTACTTGAAATTCCAAATACCTCATCCAATTATCATCATTGCTATTTTGCCTACATTGAGCTGATTTGATGTGGGTTTGGATAATCTTCAACATTTTCATTGTTTACTCTACAGGTTCTAGGCCTACAAGTTTTCTTTCACCATCATCATCCCCAAAAGCTGGTGTGAAAAATTTCATTCCATATAACACTTTATATGGTTCCATCTGAATACTTGAATGAAAGCTATTTTTATAGAAAAATTCTACTAGAGGTAAATATTGATCTCATATACCTTGAATGTTAAGTGAAAAACATATCAACAAGTCTTCTAAGAATTGAATATTCCATTCTAATTGTCCATCAGTTTGAGGGTGGTAGACAGTGCTCAAACGAAGGTCAGCATCCAAGGCCTACTGAATACTTTTCCAAAATCATGATGTAAAATGAGGATTGTGATCCAAAACAGTCGATAGGGGTACACCATGGAGTCTTACAACATCATTAATATATATTCTTTCTAGACGTTCAAGTGGTAAATATTATCTTATAGCAAGAAAATTTGTTGACTTGGTAAGATGATCAACAATGACACATATTACATCATTCCTTCAAGGATTCATTTGTAGCCCCATGAAAAATTCCATAATAATGTTGTCCCATTTCCACTCAGGTAAGGGAAGAGGTTTCATGACTCCTCTGGGTTGTTTCCTTCCATCTTTTACTTGTTTAAAAACCATACATCTTGACAAAAAATCAGAAATTTCTTTTTTAACATTGTCCCACCAAAAATGATCCTCCAAATATCTATACATCATGGTGCTACCAGTGTGTATAGTAAAATTGGTGCTATGAGAATCATCGAACAATTCCCTTTTTAGATCACTTATGTTAGGAACTCAAAGTCTCTTCCCATATTTCAAAATTCCATCTTCATATATTATTTCACTCAGTCTCCCATCATTCAAAACTTTAATATTCTTTTGAAACTCCTCATCTTTAGGGTGAGAAATTTTTATCCTTTCTATTAAATATGGTTTGACAACCATTGGAAAAAGTATTGATGTTTCACCATCCATGGTTATTCCCATATTCATCTTTACTAGATCCATGAAAATAGGATCCCATTCAAATATCATATTGTTCAAAACTACATGATCCATTTTAGTCAAAACATATTCCTTTTTATTTTCCTTCCTCGGGTGGTTGTATATAGTGCAATCAGAATCCTTGAGTAGTTCAAGAAATCTCCTTTGACTCATGTTGAGTACATTCTTTTGGAAAATATACTTCAACCTCTTTTTATCAGTAAAACTCTCACATTTTTTAACATAGAGATAGTGTCTCTATATCTTTAGAGCAATGATTATAGCTGCTAACTCAAGATCATTAGTGGGATAGTTTTTATAATGAATTTTTAACCATCGCGATGCATGGGAAATAACTCGATCATTAAGCATAATGACACAACCAAGTCCTTTCATTGAAACATCACTATAAATAACAAACCCATCGTTCCCTGATGCTATAGTCAAGATAGAGGCATTGACTAATATTCTTTTTAGTTCTTCAAAACATTCTTCACACTCTTTTTTCAAAACAAATTTATCCCCTTTAAGTTTTATCTTGGTTAATGTATTAGCCAACTGAGAAAAATTCTGGACAAAACGTCAATAATAACCTGCTAAACCAATAAATATGTGTAACTCAGTTATACTCTTCTGTGTTGGAAATTCTTGGATTTCTTTAGTCTTTGAAGAATCAACAGAGATTCCATCCATAGAGACAATATGGCCAATAATAGAATTCTCTTGAAGACAAAATTCACACTTGCTAAAATTACCATATAATTCATTTCTTCGGAGGGTTTTCAGAATAGTGCGCAAGGGATTTTCATGATCTTTGTAGATTTTTTAGTATACCAAGATATCATCATTAAACACCATTACAAATTTATCAAGATATTAATTGAAAAATCTATTCCTTATATCCTTGAAGACAGAGGGTGCATTAGAAAATCCAAAAGGCATTACTGTAAACTCATAATGCTCGTATTAGGTTCAAAATGAAAATTTCAGAATGTCTTCCTTCTTCACACACAACTGATTATATCCAGATCAAAGGCCAATCTTTGAAAAATATTGATCTCCATGAAGTTGGTAAAATAAATCATCAATGAGAGGTAGGGTATACTTGTGGTTTATTATTATAGCATTGATCCCCCTGTAGTCAATGCATAACCTCATTGATCCGTCTTTCTTTTTAACAAAAAGGATAGGGGCTCCCCATGGAGAAATAGTAGGGAGAATAAATCTCTTATTACTACATTCCTCTAGTTGTTTCTTTAGTTCCACTAATTCTATAGTGTCCATTCTATAATGGGTCTTCGATATGGGCCTTGAACAAGGAATTAAATTAATGGAAAACTCAATTTCTTATTCGGAAGTATGTCCAGGTAAATGCCATAAAAACACATCAACAAATTATTTCACAATAAGTACATCCTCTATTTGAACATTATTTTTTTCACCCATAATTATTTCATTCTCTTCCTCCCTAATGATTCAATTTAGAAGAGCTACTGGGGGTGGATATGGATAAGAGTCAGGTGGTGATGTTTTGTCCTAATTATATGGTACTCCTTATCATCATAGAAAATTGTATCCTCCTTCTTATTACAATAAATTTTTGCATCGTGGTCTGAAATCCAATCCATTCTAAGGATTATATTAAATTCAATCATGGGTATGACGTTGAGATCATCAGATAAAGAACATTAATATTACCTAATGGGAAATGAATCATAAAACATTGTTGCCATACTAGTTCCCGTATGAGTTTTGACTAACAAATCCTTTATTAAGTGAAATTGAAAAATATGTAATTTTAATAGAAAACTGGGAAGATATGAAACAATGTGATGATTTAGAATCAAATAATTCATTGGATAAACTTGAGGAACCTATTAAATTACATGCCACCATGTCTTTCAGAGCATTAACCTCAGTAGTAGTGATCATATAAGCTTGCCCTTTCTCCCTTGGGCCTTTCTAAGGTAAGTTCCCTTGGTGCATAGGGAATTCATTTTCATAATGTCCCTTTTCTCTACAATTGTATCATTCAACATTGAAAGCCTCTTTATTTCTCTTGCAATCATGAGCTTGGTGGTCTTTTCACCACACTTGTAACAAACACCCATTCACTTTAGGCAAGTACCAGGGTGTTTCTTCATACATTTTCGATAGGATGGATATTCAAATTTTCCCGTTTCCATTTTATTTCCATTTTAAAATTGATCTGTTTATCTATTCTTCTCTATCTTTTCTTTGACGTAATAAGACATAGAGAATTAATTTTCGGTCCTGATAGCGCATGAGATAATATCTTCGTAAGATGAGAAGGATTGTGAGACTAATAATAGATGGAGAAATGGGTTTAACCCATAAAATAATCGACCAGTCATACTCATTGGGTTACATATATAATCTACTACATGCCTTGATAACCTTGTAAAGTTAGCCTCATACATGGAAACATTCTTATCCTCATATTTCCTCAGACTTAGAAATTGTCATTCCATATCTGCTCGATGGTCACATGGAACATATTTTTCTATGGGAATATCTTTATACTCCCACTATTCTATGTTCGATATTTCTTAATCTTCCGTTGTGTTTTGGATTAATGACCACCATTGATCTTCATCTCCAATGAGGAGATAAAATTCCATGACCACTTTTTCCCTTTTGCTACTCCAAAAAGCACGAAATATTTTCTCTATGGAATTTATCCATTTCTTAGCTACTAATGGATTTGTACTCCCCTTGAATTTTGGTGGCTGTTGGCTCATGAAGCGTTCTAACATTGATCCTCCATGTTGTGGATCAGGGTGATCCATACGGGAAAAGATTTTATTCATAACCTGAGGGAGTTGTCCCAGTATGGTTATAAACTAGCCAGCCCCAATTGCATCACCAACTCCACTATAATTATATTGAGTAGGAAGGAAATCCATAGATGGATTTTGTGCATTGATATGGTTTCTATTCCTCCCACTAGGCACCAATTCTAAATAATGGCATACACTAGATTTTTTTAAGAATCACAATACATAATTCCAAACTTATAAAACACTTAACATAAATTGAATTATTTATGGATATAATCCATAATCATAAAAAATGTTTTCTTTGTGGTGTTATTTACTCATAAATTCATTATAATGGTTTGTAATGAAAATTTGAATTTTCCTGTGCTTATCCCTCAGGAGTGTCATAACCAAGGGTGAAACAAGGCCTATTGTCGTGTACCAGGAAACCCCGGGTCAAGCCCAAAACTCCTTGCCAGAGTTTTTACTCCTAGGTATATCTGTTCCCGAGCCGCCTTTACCTGCTCGTATCCGGATAGGGATTTATTTCTTATAAAATACAAAAAATCTCAACAATAGCAAGATTCTTGGAAGTTATTCTATATCAATCCTCAAAGTCATTCTTAAGATAATGTATGCTATTTATAGTTTATGTAAATCTTGTTTACAAGGATTATAATAAACATCCACATATACCAACTACAATGCCTCGACCCCAATTACCTAGAGTCAGTGCATTATTACATAACATTTTCATTATACAAGGAATATTTTCCCGAAAGACCGATCAGTTTAGTACCTTTGGATGTACTAGATACATTCATAAGTTTTACATTAAATCATGAAATAAAAACACCAAAAACATTTCCCCCTTTTAAACACACTTATATCCTTAGACTATCCCTACAGGTCAACCGTATATTACTACTTCACATCCTAGGAAAAATAAAACATAGAAAGGGGTGTGCTCAGATGCTCAGTAAGGATAAAAATATAGTGAAAAATTTCATAATGAATCATAATCATTTTAGGTAATATATAAGACTAAAAATATCTTTTTAAAATTAAACATCCACATAATATTGAAAAGATAAAATTAAATTATTACATTTACATATTCACATGGATATTCTACTAGTTGAATAATGACATGAAATATCAATAGACACTGTCATAATGATGGAATTCATAATGCCAGACTTCATAACCACATAGTCAAGACCTTGTTCTCGGACTACAAATAAGATTTTGTTAATTCCATGTTCTAAAACACTAGTTTGTCTCATGAGACCTACAGATGCATTGAGGAGCTATAGCGGGCTCCACCGATCACTTACCAAGTCCAATTCATTCCACATATGAGAAGGTTTAAACAAAACATAAACATTCGTATTAAAACTAGAATATTGAATGTCAAAATGTAATCTATAAATCATGAATGGTGTTAAAATAACCCATCCATAGTCAAACATATCACAAAACCTTCAATACAATATAGAAGATTTGTATCATAATAAATCAACTTCATACAACCTTTAAATCCATCAAAGGATGTTGTCATAGATGAAATCAAAACATTTTGTAGAGAAATATATATTTATATTTTGAAATTACATAAAAGTAATATAATAATTAAAGAAAACATATATTTCGATAACATTTTCATAATCTTGTATGGGAAGCCGAGATGATGTTATAATGGTGGAAAATAGCCACACTCGCTGTATAAGTTAAAAAATACATTCTTATCTTAATTTTGCTGAGATGGTCATAAAGTACCTTGATTTGGAAATGAAGGAAAGCTTCATTTAAACACATATTTGGTCAAATAAGGGTATAAATAAAATTATCCCATAGTCTAGTAAATAGTAAAAATGTTTTTAATTACATTTTTATGAAACATGGATGTGGATGATATAAAGGTACCAATAGATACTTACGTAAAAAAACTCATATAATAAAGATATTGTGAAATTAACATTTACCTTATACTCTTCCATAGTTGATGGTATGTTAAAATACTATATAATAGTTAAATATTTTTATCTAATTATACAAGAATAATATACATAAATAAGATTTCCTATATGATCTTACAATATTCCTTTGTTAATAATATTTTAGCACTATCATCATTTTGGGTGTTAAATGATTTGTTTTCCTTTATATGCTTGGTTATGTAAGCCATGTTTTTTATGGATATGGAGTATTTGAATCATATTCAGAATGATATTATGTTCATAAACATTATTTTTATTCATATAATGAAAATTATTCTTGAATTATTAGGATGGGGAATGAATCTCATCATGTTCACGGAGATGGTAATCCGTACATACGCACGAGCGAAAATATCATTATATTGATGGGGAAATAGGATGTAATTGGATGATAAATCATCTATAAATAATCATTAACAAGTTATATTTACTATTTAATTCAGTTATACTCATAATTTTACCCATGAAAATAATGAACCGTTTGAATAACAAACTACACCACGACGTGGAGACGGTAAGACGTACGAATGTACGTATGGTAACTTTGTCATTCATATGATGGATAAAATAATGAATATGTTTGTAACATTTTTATAATAAAATCACAGTATAAATAAGATACTGGAGTTATTATTTTATAATAGAAACAACAAATAAAGAGTAAGTGGTAGAAGAAAAGAACTTGAAAGAGGTGATAAAATATTTACCTCTTCTTCGTGTTTTGACTTTTCATTTGATCAAAAGGGCTCAACAAGTTGGATTTATGACCAAATGAAGTAATTTAGGATGAATGGAGAAATGTTTTGAGGATATTTGGGTAGGTTTTGGCCATTCCAAATGGCTTTGGAGGTGTGTAATTAAGAGAAGGGGAAGTTCCCTTTTATAAGAGAGGTGAGGGTCCCTTTTGGAAAAGTTTTAAATATTATTTTATAATAAAATCATTTTTAGTTTCTAATGGTCCCAAAATGATTTAATTCTAGGATAAAGTGGGGAGGGGTCTAAAACTTCTCAGCCAATATGTTTTGGACATTTTTAGGTCACCATATTAAACTTATCTTTTACATTTAACTCTTAGTTAAATAGTTTGACATTTACCATGTCTCTTTGTATTTTTATATTATATTGTTAATAAACGTACTATAAAAATCAAATTTAAACCATGTAGTTCATTTATAATATATATAACCTTATCTGAGTCCTTTGGGCGAACCATAGTTATTTAGTAATATTATATCAATTAATAATATAGTATTTATTTTAAAACCTCAATTATGTCAATTTTGACACAATTTAGTATTTGATATTTTTAAATCCATAAAAACATTATCAATTAAAATAAAATTTATTTAATAAACCCTAAAACTTCATATTAACCAATAAAATTAGTATAATTAATAATAAGTCTCAATTTACATTTAATTGGATATTTATAATATAAATTATATTAATATTTCATTATTATGGTAATTACTACATTATCATTGTGTCATAAATAAATTAAAATATTTAATGTCTAAAAAATATAAATAAAATATAATTATATATTAAATATATTTATCATTATAATGAATATTTATAGTTTAATTTATACTGTGTGTGACCCTATATTAAAAATGGATTTGTTATTAAAGTTCGATTTTAACTCATTTAAATCATCTTTAAATAAAATAATAATAAATGTCCTAATATAATCCAAGTGGACCAAAATGATTATATTTTATTATAAGGTTGTTTTTGGTAGAACTACACATATATAATTGAATTATGACTTGTGTTAGGGAAATTATAACATCATTTTTACCCTTAATTACCAAATTTACTTTCAACCGGGTAAAATAAGTCAAAAGTTACTATTAAAAAAAATTATTTTCATGTTATTGAACCACATTTTACATACTGATGACATCTGTGTCTCTTAGATTTTTTAAATTCAACTCACATATACATTAAAAATAGGTTTTAAGCAAATTTGTAAATGCTCTTAGAAGGGGGGTAAAATATGGTAAAAAGTTAAATAAACTTTTATACATCTAAAATTATTATAAAATGGCTCAAATGATTTAAATTGAACATATATAGATATTATGTAAAAAATATGACCTAAAATAAATTAAAATTATATAACAAATTATTTAAATAAAAAGTCGGTTTCATACAATAACGTAGTGTTTTTCACTATTCATCAAAAATTGAAAGTTTTTTTAAAAATACCAAAAATTCACCCTAAGATAATTTAGATTTTACAAATTAAAAAATTAATCCATTTTGAAAAATAAAATTAATAAAATTTTAAAAAGATGGTATTACTATTCATAATGGCTAGTTTGATTGGTCGGGGTGTGTTAAAACTCTAAGTTACATACAATGCAAGCTACTGCATCATTCAAAGGGAAACATACCATTAAAGCTTGGGTGATAAAATTAGTACATATGATATATATAATAAATAAATATCATTAATATGGTTCATTTTTGGATAAATTATTTCCTATCTTTATACAATAATCTATCAATATTGGTAAATTACACAAAACTAGTTCACTACCATTTTTGTTTTCAAAAACATGAGTAAAAATCCCATTTAATTGTATTATAACATTATGAGACATTATAAAACATAAATTTCAGAACATTTTTGGTTTTTAAATGATCATATTTAGAATAAAAAGGGAGATAAAAAATTCTTTTACAAACCATGTTCAAAATGATCATGATTATTAAAACATGATGTTTAAAAAAGGGTTTAACAATCTAATAGTTGGAGAGAATTGATATCAATAACGTGTATAAATGGAAATTCATCTGAATAAGGTTATGAAATATCTAATTAAGATATTTTAATTTTTAATACATTTGGATAAGTCAATTCAATGTAAATTAAGTGTAAAGGTAAGGGACTTGGTAACTCAAAATATTTTCTTTGAATTACAAAATTTCTTATTTGAACATTATTTTTAAATGAATTTTTCATTTTATAGGTGTTATAATTTTTTAATTCTAGGGAAAACGAGTATTTTAACTAATTCTATTTCAACAAAATTCTTTCTTTTCTTGTTCTATAAAAACAAATTAGTTTTCTGAAAAGAGACTCATAACTATGAATTTTAAATTGATGAATCGATTTTTTTTTCAAAAACATCTGTTTGTGTTTTGCTATTCAACATTGACAAAAGATATCTACCCCTATATGAGTTATGTTTCATGTTTCAACATATTTTTTCCTTCTTTTATGTGATTATTTTGGAAAATATTGTCTTTCATATTGAATGATTAAATTTATCATATTATATAGATATTTAATGAAACTCATGTTACTTCATGGATTTCTTATGAAACATGAATTAATTATAATTGTATGTTCATTGAAACCTATTTGTGTTCTATAATTCATATATATAACAATTTGGAAAAGTACAAAATCACATTTTTCATGACATAGGATATTTTATGATGTGATGATTGTCTTTTCCCAAGTGGCAGACACATATATGGATTATGAGATGGGTGAGAACTATATCCCCATCTATTTAATTGGGTAAAAGGGTTTCATATAATTAAATTTCAATGTTATGGGACTCACTTAGCTATAATATAGTTTAAAAAATGGTGAGAATGATGACATTTAGCTCCACTCACAATTTTCTATGTGGATAGGTTAGTGGGTATCTAGCGTCACAAAGATATGAAATACTATGTTTATGAGTGTGAAAATTTCTATGTTTCAATCCATATTACATGACATTTTCTATATTTTTTATTTTTAACATTCCATTATGAATATGTAATAGTTTTATTTGTTATTTCTATATTTCATGCTCAAGGATAATTATTTTTGTTTTATGTTCCTCTAATTTAGATATTTTTTCCATATCTATGCTTTTCAATATGTCTACGATCAAACCATTATCGTCTTTGAAATGTTATATCTTATAGATCATTTTAGATCATCTATTTTTAGGTTATCTATTCCCTTGGATTTTAAAATGATTATGTCTCCTAGAATGTCTAAGAGTGGTAGTAGATTATGGTGAAATATTTACAACATGTGAATTATGTGTTTTAGGTTTCTAGTACTCAAGAAAATAAACCTTCAAGTCCTTGGGTATCATGAATATTTGTGAATGTAAAGATTCAACTAAGTAATCAATGTATTATTTATGTATATTTATATTAGACGGATTAAGTTATCTAGTTTTCCTTATTAGAAGAAACTTCTCCATATTTTTGGAAAGTCGTTATTCTTTTAGTTATTGGGTGTTCTTGATTTAATGTTTTTTTTGTTACTTCTAACCATGGTAGACGAGAAATTCTTCTTCACATGCGTTTTGATTGGATTTTTTATTCAATTATTCAGTAGTATTTGATAAATTCTTTGAGGATTTATACTCGAACATTTCATTATTATGATCATTATCCTAGAGTTTTCAATTGAAAATAGTTAAGCTTCTAAAATATGATTGAGATGAACATATTTTTAACTTTATCAAATTAACATTGAATTAACTAATCTTTGACCCCCATTGATATAGGTTATGTTATTTCTATTGATTAATATATTATTACAATTGTCTATATACGAGTGATGAATTATTTAAAAAGACTAACTATAGCCAACTAATCATGATCTTCTATCTGGAGCTATAATTTGGATATAATTAAATATCTTATATTTTTGTAATTTTTTAATATTTTTTTTGTTATAATACTCTATCACCAATTCTTACATCCACCATTGATGTTCCCATGGGCTCAAAATTTTTATTTATAAATTTTGTATAATTTTTTTTTATGAAACCTACACTATGCATGAAACCCAAATTAGTATAATAATAAATTTCTATAATAGATGAACATTTTTATTAATCTTGTTAGAGACTGATTATTTTGTGATCTCATGGTGTTTTCACCACTAGATTTAGGTATTTTATCTTAATAATCCAATTTGAAATTGTTTTTTAGTAAAATTTCATTAAATTTCCTATGAATATCTTTATTTAATATTATATAGATTTTAAAAATAAATTACAATTAATAAAATTTCATATTGATGGTATGTTTCTAATCTTACCTTAATTTTGTTTTGTCTTCACAATCCATTGAGAACTTCTCAATATGATTCTCAAGATCTTCATTCATTTTAATATTGTTTTCAATTGATTTTCTTATTTTCCCCCTTTACCTTATCACCCAATTGAACATTCTTCAAATTAATAAAATACATTAGTATTTCCTTAAATGTGTGGAATTTTCATCAATATATTTATTTTATTTTTCTGTATCATGTATTCTATTAATCTAATCATTCCAAATACAATGAATATATATTCATGATACATATTCAAATCTCTTAGAGATCCTACTTATACGGAGAGATTTACACATATCGACACTCTTTTCTCTAAATCATTCTCCATACCTTCAAACTAATATTAAAGTTGGGTTATCTCATATTTCTTATATCTCAAAGTGAAATGTACAAAAAATAATATTTATTTTGTAAAATTATATATTATATCCTTTATTGCATTAATTTATTCATCTTATGAATCATCAATGATATTATCTTCCCCACTTTTGATGGGTTCATCTATAGTACAATTTTAAAATGTGAATTCTGTTATGTGATTATTAATTTAATTCCTTGATCCTTATAAGTTTGAATGATTTTCCATCTCCTTGTTAGTGGATTAGACAAACAAATATTCTTCATTAATGTTTGATATTTCATATCAGGAACAATTCATGGGAAAAATCATTCCCCCTATCTTTGAATATTAGTGATACATTTTTATCACTGGTTTCCTAATGATAATATTTATCAATCGATTGGATAGAATTATTTAAACTTTTATTACATTTAGTTAGTAGATATTCATTATTATATTATTTTTAATTAGGACTGTCACAATTTTATTCATCAATTTTCTTCCTATTCTTCAATTCATTTTAGTATTTTCTTCCACAGTTTCATACGAATGACACTTACAAGATTCTTCAAATCAAGGAATCATAATTAACATAAAAAATAAAAACTGAAAAACATCAAGAATCTGAAAAATATATATTTTTTATATTATAATTTGTTATAGAACACATTCTATGGCACAAAATGTTAGGATTAATTATAGAATGATAAACATAGATGGGGGATTAGATTTAGTAACATATTAAATAATAATAATCATTATCTTTATTTACCTATTATCGAGTACATTGAATTGATATAAATATATTCTATCTCACTCAGTATATATGAATGTATAAAGATTATAAAGATTGAATAAATACACCAGGGTTTTATAATGATGACATAATCTAATATGGATGAAAATATTAGTAATTTATAACCGTTTTTATCTCATTAACACAGATATACACTTTTATTATTACGAACTATGGAAATGTGATGTATTTAGTCACATGCTCGTTTAATAAAACTAATTTCAATGAAATCATTGACTTTATACCATTTAAATTCAATGATTTTTTTGTATCACCTTGTATTGGATCCCTAATGAAGGCATTGTGACTCTCCTAGAAAGAAATCGATTTGATCACCTTTCTTAATGAGAAAAAATAAATGTTGAATGATGTTCTCTTCTCAGAGATTTCAATATAGAGATATTTTTGTATATGATCTTAAATTTTTTTTAAACATGAATGTTAATCAATTTATGGGAGATAATCTCTCAATTTAATATTTTTATTATTTAAAACATTGGATCAATCCTACATAACATTGTGTCTTCTATAAAATTCATAGGAAAAAATGATACAGAGAATAATCGGTGTTAGTTTCCTTTATTTTATATACTATTTTAAAAATAGGTTATATTATTAGCACATTTATTCATTTATTGAATTAATAAAATATAATAGTTGGTGACAAATATAGATTCATAACCCATCTTCTTTTATTTCATATAATATATATTTATAGACCATAAAAATATCATTTATTTAATTATCCTCTATTATGTTTAGTACCATCAAAGATAACAGATTCCGTATTTGAATATAGAAACCCTTTTAATTCATGATTCTTCAAATATCTCCATGATTATCTATTTTTTCAATACATAATCAACAACAATATCAAAATTATGTATTAGTGTCAAGTATGTGTCCATTATTTCTCTTTAATCCTAGACCTCAAATAATTTAAATAATATTTGTAGAATAGTAATCATTAAATTATATATACATATATGAAAAATTAATCCCTTAGATACCTCACAATTGTAATATCCTGTATTTTATATAAGAACAACCCACTTAGTGTTTTTCATATAACCTCTTTTTTTGGGGGTTTCCTTCTCCATTAGTCCTTGGGGGTTGAGTCCTTTTTGAAGAAAAAGATCCTTTTTTGGGAGAAAGGACCTAATGTTGAAGGATTTTTATTTTTTTTATTAATGGAGTCTATGTGTGAACATAATAAATGGTCTTATGAGGGTTTTCTATAAGTCTGGGAGGATTTTGAGTTTGTTTAGGTACTTCTGTAGAAGCTAGTTAAAAAAATGTATACATGGATTTCATAGTCCATGTATGTATTACATGATTTGTAACTGATCCCATGTAGAATCAGTGTACTAGGTCCAGGATATGAAGTTAATATGTTTCATGAATCCATTACATGATGCGTAATAGTCAATTAGGATAAATATTAAATTGTAGTGATGTGTATTTCGGGGTTACCCATTATAACGAAATACATGATGTGTAAATGGGTTACACACCATGTAATTCTCACAAAAAATTGTTTTATGTAGTTTCATATTCATGATTTCTAATTACACCATTGGTTTAGCCCCACCTCTTGTACCCTAGGTGACTCCCAATAATTATTTATTGATTTAATCACCTTTGGATATTGCAGTTTAGTGTTTGATCCCTAGTCTGTCCCTTGTATTTTGTCTTCTTTTCCATTAAAATTTATTCAATTTATGTAGTGTTTCCTTTTTATCTCCACTATGTAATCATGCTATTCTTTTTTGGTATGATACATGTTCCTTATTTTTATCTTCCCTAACTCTTCTCTAGTTAGCGATTCTTATTAGAGGTGTTTCTTAATCACTAGATAAATGCAGGGGTTGAAAATATAACCCTATATCATATTTACTTTTTAATTATATACAATATTTTGATTGTGAAAATGTAACATGAACTCTAATTAATTAATTAATTAATGATGGTAAATCATGAAATGTATTTTTTATAGGGCCTTTTGGATTCAATTGTTGTAGCAATGTGGATGATGGCTTCATTTGGGATGAGGGAACCCTGGATAAATAATGATTTTTTTATTGTTTAATATTTTTCTTTTCCCAAAATTTTATTTAAGGTGATTTATTGATATAGATTCATTAGGATAATAGATTTTGTGCTACATTTATAATATGAGATAATTTGAATAATAAATGAATGTGAAATTGAATGAAAATTGGAAATTAGAATAATTAACCATTGGGGCTTAAAATGTGATATTTTTCTATTATTGGTACTATGTCTTTTATAGTTTTAGGTTTTTTTATTATAAATTGGTATATGCTCTTTGATGCTAAAATGACTATGTATTGGGCTACTCATAGAGGTAAACAAAACAATGCTTATACAGTGTGAAATTCCCAGTGGTTTTGACGAATTAAATATATATAAGTCTATGATCGATGATGAATAAATGCTTATATAGTATGCTATTCCTAGTTATACATTCTGTAATGATTATATTGGATGTTATTCCAAGGGATACATGATGGAATGATTATATAGAAGGCTATACACATTGATCCATGCAAAAATGTTTATTTAGAGGGCTTAGACCATTTGATTCTAAAAGACATATATATAGGGATTTTACCAGAGGACGAGGTTCTTATACAGAGATATTTTCCAAGATATGTGATTATTAAATGGTTTATGTATATTTTTTTCATAGTTGTGCTACATTCTCATGGTCATTCATGCATGGTTCTAAAACAGGTTGAGATTTTCATTGTATTAATTGATTAATTAATTCCCATGTTATTAGATTATTTCTTGTAATTATGTTCAAAATTAGATTGTTTATACACAATAGTTTTTACCTACTGAGTTTTACTAACACCCTATTCGGGCCACCGTTTGGTGGCCATGAAAATTACATGGATGCTGGTCTGCACAAGAAATAGGTACCTTATTGCTGACTTGTTTTTTGTTAGATGGAATGGATTTTGGAGATGGGACTAACATGTAGTTAGGTACTGAGGTCTAATGATATTATTTGGCCCAGATTAATTTTTTATTTTTATTGTTTTTATTCTTTCATTTTGATATATCTCATATTTTCATTACATGATTCTTTATTACCTGTTTACTGGTTTCTCTATTATTTCCTAGTTTCATTCTATATTTTTGTTGTTGTTATACATTACCTTGATATTTATTTATAACTTTTATTACCATAGTATTGTTACTTATAACTAGGGGTATAGTCTCCCACTATACCTATAATACACCACTATTATTTCACATGCTCTGGCATACGAGGAGGAATGCATGAGGTACTGAAACAAACCCGTTTTTTCCACATGAGGGAGTGCTGGATTCGTGGACATTACAAAGTGCTATAAAAGAATCATGTTATTCTATTATGTTTCCCTACTATTTGGGAAAATGTAAAAAGGATTATAGGATGTGTCAAGACATTTCAATGATCTCATTCAAGGGAGTAACTAACCAATGTATCATGGAAATATCATGTTCCAGGTATAAGAATGATGTACATGATGATTGGTTGTTATGAATATATTTATTTCACCTTGGTTGATTCACATGTTGTGTGATGCTATATTTAATTAATATTTACACTCATGGAATGGTATGACCTGAGATGATTATGAATGCATCATGATAGGAGCATAGGGATATATATTGACATGTATTTTTCATGATAGGGAAGTATTTATTTCATGTGATATATACTCACCTATATGTTCTATGAAATTAGATACTTATTATATCAGTAAAATGGAAATGAAATAACTGATATGGCATGATAAAACCCTTTTAAGACATTTCTATAGAGACTATGAGTGGTGGTTCTATGCTGTTTTCACCTATTTAGGATTAACTTGTTTTTATATCCAGTGTTCTAAGGGGTGTGTTGGTATTTTAGAGTATATGATTCCTCATTAGATATGAGTTTAGTGTTAGGAGAGTGCAAATAGGAACACTCCTAATGCAGATAAGACATAGATTCCTATAAATCTTATGGATGTGATAGATGTCTATCTATGAGATAACATCTTGAGTGTCAAGCGATCAATGGAAAGGGATAATGTTCGCACTGTCCCTTAGATGTATGAGTTGATGAGAGATTTTCTACTACATCATCATCCTACATTCATTGGGGAGGAAGACCCCAGGATGTTGAGTTTTAGATTGATTCAGTCCATATGATCTTCATGCATCTTGATATACCCTCAAATAAAAGGGTGGATCTTTCTTAATATATTCTCCATGAACCTACCACGTGTTGGTGGGATATTTTAAAGAATTATGGGATGTACGAGGATTTATCTTAGAAGGACATTGAAGAAATTTTTTGAGACAATTATATCATGAGATTTTTAGGGATGTGAAGAATCTTGTTTTCATGCGTCTAATATAAGAGGGATTGTGAGTGATGGACTATGATGGACATTTCATCAACCTATAGAGATTTTCACCATCTTTATATTTTGATGAGATATCTAAGTAGATGCATTTTTAGGGTGGAATTTTCAAATATATAAGGTCATAGGTGATTTTTGGTTTTTATATTGGATTTTAATATGTAATTAATCACTCATCAAAGAACAGAATCTATGAGAGGCCCTGAGCAGCAACCAAGAGTTTCCACCTGGAAAATTGGGATTTCTTCTTCTTGTGTCAAGAAGCGCCGCTATGATGGAATTTTATAAGGAAACAGTTGGTTGAGTCGTCAGGGAAGTCCCAATCCATATAAATATCATGTTCCAATTTCAATGCAATTAAAGTGGAAAGTTAGTCTACAAGAATCCTTTGTGTCTGTATCACACTTTGGAATAGCATTCTTATGGGTGTCTGGGTCATCATCAAATGTTTTTTAGGAACATATAACAACAGAGTAGTCTAAGGGGTTCTAGGAATGTACCAGAGTATGGGTAAGACTTTCATAATCCTCAGAAGATTGGTTTCTTGAGTTCCACATGAAATTCAGGTTGAGGCACGAGATGTAGTACCCTAGTGCATAAATGACTGTAAAAGGTATATGGGATAGCTCAAGGGAGTCAGACTGGAACCTATGAAAGAGGGGCTACTTAGTTTAATATTATAAAAAATACTCTATTATTGTGGATATGGGACCTTATACTATCATAGGTACGATTCTTATATCATCTACCCTTCCTTTCATTTTGTTTAATACATGAGCATTTCATTCATATTGACCTTCTCTTCCTGAAAATGGTTGGGCATGGATGTGGAACGAATGGATTGTGTGTTTACCATCGACACACCATTGGGAGTTCAGTCATTGAATATCAAAAATTTTATGTTGTGTTTTATATAGAATAGTTTATACTATTTCTTTTGGGAACCATTCTAGATATAAATGATACGTTTCAATTTTATTGTTGGTATGGATTGGTTAGTTCAATAACAAGATCTTATTTAGTGTCACCATAGGAGAGTTAGCTTTCATTCTATATAATGACAAGTCTATTCTCACTAGAGTGAGTGGGACCTTAGGTATATTCCTACAAAACCAAATAGTGAAGATTCAATTGTATCATGGATCAGATTGTAAGTTTTCATCATCAAGATAGTTGAATGGTGTATTATTTTTTCCTACATTTTTCCGTAGTTTTAGGAATTTTTTCTTGATGAATTATATGGCTCACCGCAGTAGTGAGAGATCACGTTTAAGATTGATTTGGTTCTGAGATTAGATCCAATTTATATCCTGATAAATAGAATGATACTAATAGATTTTAAGGAGTTGAAACTCTTGTTGGATGATCTAGAAGCTGATGGTTTCATACTACCAATTATATCTCCCCGGGGTTATTCAGTTATTTTCAGCAAGAATGTGTATGTGACTTTATGCTTACGTGTTGATTATTCAAGGTTGAATTAGATGATCGTCAAGATGCAACATCCACTTAGGTGTATTAATGATTTCTTTCAATATTTATGAGTTGATATGATATTCTAGAAGATTTATTTGAGATTAGGAGACAACAATGTTATGATGATACAATTTGAAATACCTCATACTTCATTTAGGATAAGGTATGGATTGTATCAGTTCATTGTGATACCGTTTTTTTTATGAATGCACCATTGATATTCACGGTATTGATAAATTATAAATTTCATCCTTTTTTGTACAAATATGTGGTGGTTGTTGTTGACAATATCTTAGTGTACTCTTAATCATCATATAATCATGATTTTTTAACATATTATTAGATACATTGAGAGACAACCATCTTTACGCAAATATAACAATATTTGGTTTCTAGAGTGATAAAGTGTACTTCTTGGGCCATGTAATAATAGAGGATGGAGTGTTAATGGACCCAGAAAATTTTATATCCATGGTATATTTAGATTAAACTAATAATGTCTTCATGTTTCATATATTTATTAGTTTAGAAGTTAATTATTTATGCTTTAACTAAGACTTCTTCCATCTAAATGTACCGATTTACAAGCTGACCAAGACAAGTGCGAAGAGTTTCTGGTCCGATGATTGTGAGAGTGATTATAAAAAGTTGTAGAGTAGGATGACCGCAAAACCAATCATATATTTACTTGTTTTAGGTAAATATTATATGGTGTAGTGTGATGCATTTGGATTTTGACTCTGAATAGTTATGGTATAGGACTAAGTGGTTACTTGTGGCTCCAGACTACAGATAATGAATAAGTTTAATTATCCTACTCAGGATATGGAGTTAGATTCAAAGTATATTTCATAATATGATGTAGAAATTATCTAAATGTTGGGAGGTGTGTGGTGTACATAGACTATAAGATCCTTAGATAAAACTTTTCTCAGTGGGACCTGATCCTTCAGTGGAGGAGTTGGGCCAAGTATTTGTAGTCTTTCAACATCGAGTTGTAATTCAAAATAGGGAGGGCATAGTATTTTTTGATGCATTGAGTGAGAAAAAAATATGTTGGTATTATTGGAGTCATGTGATGAGTGGTGGATGTTGATACTTTTTATAAACATGATTTTTGATATTTCAGGGAAGAGTATATATGACTTTTCTGTCGGTTAATCCCATGATTTTGGACCAGTTCAAAAAAGAGTTGTTATATAATAAATAGGGAATAGTTGTGAGGGAAAATTTATATTATGGGGAGATAAAATTAGTATGGTCTCTTGGAAATGGTAATTCTACTCATTTCCATGACTACTTATTGGTTCCTATAAGCGTGCATGAGGATCCAATGAAAGAATATATTGATTATAGATGGGTGGTATATCTTAGATTGAAAAATATGTATAGTTATCTCCATAGACTGTACTGGTGGTCAGAATTGAAGAAGGTTATAATGACCTTTTGGAGAGATTTTTTTCCTATAAGATGGTAATTGATGAGCATCAGGAGTATAGGTGGGCTGTTTCAGATTCTACCCAATCATAAGTTTAAATGGGATGATTTCACTATGGATTTTGTCACGGGATTACCATACAACCTATATGAATGATGCAACATATGTGACCATTGATCAATTGAAAATTTTATCCCACATATTTTATGTTTGTTAAACCTTCAACATTGACCATCTGGGTAGTATCTACATGCACAAGGTAGTTTGTTTGTATAGGATTTTTCGGAGTATCATTTCTGATAGATATCCTAATTTCAAATCAAAGTTCTAAAAGGGTCATTAAAAGGATCTTGGATCACAATTACTCATACTGATGATCAATATGACCATATAATTTAGGTTCTAGAGGATATGTTATGAGCATGTGTATTTGATTTTAGTGGTTTATGGGATAAATATATATAACTCATATTGTTTTTATATAATAAATACTTCAAAAAATTGATCCAGATAGAATAAATCGAGGATTTGTACTTAAGGAAATGTAATTTTCCACATTTTTGGTTTGATAAAGGTGAATTGTTGATTCTTAGACCTGCTCTCATACAGAAGAAATCTAAGTAGTTTTATCTGATTAAGAATTGGTGGGTGACCATGAAGAGATAATAGAACTACTAAAACGATTATCAAAGATGACCTATGGAGTTTTAAGTTAGTCATCATGTTTTCCATCAGGTGCTACCAATGTTGGGTTAACACCAAGTCGGGAAATTGGAAGGATATCAACTAGTTTTGTTAGGCAGTTTGATACAGTGGATATGGTCAGTCTAGTGGTGTACAAATTCACCCCCACTACACTATAATTACTTGTACACCACGTTTCACATGTCACAACATCATAGATATTACCCCAAACCATCTCCAGATTTAGATGTGTTAGTTTTTGAGAATTGTGATGATGTATCATTTGAGGAGAATTTGATATGCTTTATGGACTATAGTGATAAGTATATCTAATATAAGACCATACCTCTAGTTCAAGTATAGTGACCACATGGGCAAACTAATGAGGATACATGGGATAGGGAGTCCAACTTTCAAGCACAATGGCTAGATTGATTCACTGATACCCCACAATGATGTATGAAGTATCTCATGGATGAGCTATATTTTAAAGAGGTAGTAAGATTCAATATTTTTCCAGGTATGTCCCTCATTGAGTTTTTCATCGACCATATTTTATTGGGATTATCGTTTTTCTTTAATCATTAGTGACTATGTCTCTTTCAGTGTCAAAGAGTAATTTTTTGGGAAAATGGCTGAATATTTAGGTTTGTATGGTTTTTTAAATTAATTGAGTTTGGTTTTAAATGTATTAAATGGGATTATGGGGGTTTTCCATGAGTTAGTGAGGATTCAAATGTGGGGTAGGTTCCTTTATGGAATGTTTAATGGAATCTTTCGATACGGGATATACACTAAGTGCACATATTACATGATATAGAAACATTCCCAATAACAAAATGTAAACTAAGTTCATGAAACGAAGTGAGTACAATAGATAAAGCAAATATGTGATGTGTAATAGTCAATAGAAATTAATAATAAACCAAGGTTATGCATTTTTCAGCATAACCCATTATGAAGAGATAAATGACATGAAATGGATTATAAGACTTGTAATTCTTATGGGATGTAGTTTTAATTAGCAACGTATTTATTTTTTCTCATTCCACCATTTGTGAAGCCACTCTTCCCAAGACCTAGGTGACTTCCAATTTGTCTAGAGAGATTTCATCACATCCACAAACTACATTTTTGTGTTTGATACTTTTTATTTCTTTTTTCATTGGTCTTAATCTCTTTTATTATTTTTTTGTTGAATTAGTGTTCCCATTTTATCTCTGCTAGCAAATAGTGTTTATTTTTGTCATTGTCATCTAGGTTCATTCTGTTGATCTTTCTCACCTTATTTTTTATTGGTAATTATTGGTGAAAGCATTTCATAAATGTTGTGTAAATTTTGAGGGTCTAAAACCTAAACCTATGGTCTGTTTAATGGTTATGTATATGCAATATTTCTATTTTTACAATGTAATTTGAGATATTATTAATTTATCGATGAATTATGGTAAATCATGGATTAAAGTTTTGGTTGGGTCCCTTTGGATTCAATTGATGTTGCAGCCTGCCTTATGGATACCTGTTGGGGGATATAACCCAAGATCAATACCGAATTTTCTAATGGTTTAAAGTGTGTTTATCATGACCAAAGATTGCAGGTGATTTCTTGATATAGAATCACTTGGGTAATAACTTATTGGCTATAAATATGACTAGAGAATGTTTTATAAATAAATGAATGTGAAATTTAAAGATAAATTGTGATGTGAATAATAAACCATTCAGGCTTATGATGTGATATTGTGATATCCTTATTGATATGATTTATTGAGTTGGATGCTAAAATGATAATATATAGGTCCATGATATGTGAATCTAAAATTATTATGTAGAAGGCTATAACTAGTGAAACATACCGTAATGCTTATATAACAGGATATGGCCTATGGTAAATGTTGAAATGATTATATATAAATATTTTCCCAATGATGCTAAAATTATTATATAGAAGTATATTACTAATGATGAATTAATTAATTTTTACATAGAATGATATTTCTAATGATACATGGGGAAATTTTTATATAGTGGGCTATGCTCAGTGACACATGATGAAATTCTTTTAAAGAAGGACTATCCTAGTTAATGAAGAAATTATTATATATAGGTGTTTTTTCAAAGGAAAAAATAGTTTTATAGAGGTATTTTCCTGGTTATATGATCATTGTATGGTTTAAGTTTATAGTTATCGTTGTTGTACTACATGATTAGAGACATTATAACATGGTTCTAAAGTAGATTGATTTAAATATTATATTATATTAATTAATTAATTAATACACATGTTATCACTTTATTTCATGCAGTTATTATTATGATGGTAATGTTTATACGTGGTGGTACATTCCTACAAAGTCTTAATAACACCCTATTCAGACCTCCATTTGATATTCAATAATATTCCATGGAAACTGTTTTGGACAGTCTAAATGGGCCTTCTTGAAAATTTCTTACTTCCTGGATGGGATAAAGTATGAAGATGAGGCCAACACGATGTTTAAGAATAGGATCATATGGCTTTATTTGTGCAATATTATTATCTTACACTTGTTTTATTTTTTATATTTAGATAAATATCATCTTGTCATTACATCATTTCGTTATGACTAGATTGTTGGTTTCTCATCTATTTCCCAGTTTCTTATCGTATTGTTTCTAATATTATTTTCTACTTATATATTGATTTATAATATTTATTTCTACATTATTATAACTCTTATCTAGGGGGTATAGTATCCACATAGTACTTATCAAACCCCAAATGCTAGTTGACATCCCCTGGAGTATAGGGAGGAACACTTGATGTCCCATAACCAATTAGTTTTGGCCACATGAGAGAGTGACATATCAGAGGAAGTTACAACAATCACCCTCATTATACATTGATTTATATATTTCCTTAAACATTTAAAAAGTATTCACACATAAAATTTAAAATCTACATGTTTAAATGAAACATATTATTTTATGGTAATGGATTCTTATATTTCACCATGAATCTGCCTCTCACAATTCTCCTTATAAATGTTAACCACAATATGTTAATTTCATAATTTTCCAATGATCACTTATTCATATTCAGTACTGAAACATGATTCTTGAATCATGAATTAATTAGAATCACTTGGATATTTATTATTTTATGATAAGAATAGGTTCACCTGACTTTATTTCTACATGTTGATGTTTCTTATCAATATCCCACTATTAATCTTCAGATGAACTCATATTTGTTTTGAAAAGAGAATAAATGTTTTATAAAAATGATTACTAATATGAAGTTTAGTGATAATTCACACAATAAAAATTATTTCTCCCATCCAATGATCCTTTAAAAATTAGAAAATAACCTTTTTTATTTTTTAATATCCTTATGAAATAATAAATAGGCTATTAGGAAATTTTTATAACTATTGTAATTGCAGAACATTATTTATTGGATTTAATAATATTACTTTTTCATTGAACATAGATCTTCATACATTTCTTGAAATATTAGTTTTCATTAAGAAAAAAACTGTCCCAACATATTTCATATATTATATATCCTAGTGTACCAAACAATTTTCAAAAAAAAATACATTGGAATAAGAACTACACATACATGAGAAATAAAATAGGTTTTATATGAAAATATTATCTATCACATTATAGTTATCTCATTTTCAAACTATTGTGAACTCTAGAACATTAAAAATTTCCACATAGGAGAATAATATTGTAACATCTTGGGTAAATAAATAATATAACATTTTCATATTTATTAATTTTGCTGAATTATTTATTAATTTTACTTTAAAGGGAATGATCTGTTCAATGGCGTACCCAATACAAAACAATGTGTTTTGTTGAAATCTTATGTTTCACAGAATGCTGAGTCATACTGAAAAATAATAATATTATATTATTTCAAATGGTAGTTAATTCCTAGCCATTGTATTGGTGGGAATGGATAGAAATAACTAAAATATGAATATAAATGTTTTTTTAATGTTTTTACACTTACCCCATAAATTTTAGAGGCTTAAAATATGAAACAATCTATTTTTAAGCATAATTTAATTTAGAAGGTTGTTTTAACTTCTTTGGATGGAAAAATCTATTAAAATATAGCTTTGGTCACTTTTATATATTCTATTTGACCAAATAAATTTCTTCATTATAATTAGGACTTCAAAATTTACTCTGGGTAAATTTTTGGTATTTTCTGATAAATTTCGATTTTTTAAAAATATTGTATTTTAATTCAAAAATCCTTTTTAATATAATATATTTATATTTTTAAATTATATTTTTAATTTTTTTTAAAGAGTAATTATATTATTTTTTACCATTTAATTCAATTTTGGTCAGTGGATGTAATTTCACATTTAAATTGGACATAATCAAGTGTTAATCTTTTGATAGTTTTTATTTCTTAAAAACACGCTTTATGTTTTGACACCGGGAATTAAATTTAAATTAATTTCAGAAACTTATATGTTTTGAATATGAAAAATTGTATTCCATATTTGGAATAAATTGGTCCAAATTTCATAAATAGTTGACTTTTATTTTTATACATTATGAATATTTACTTCAGTAAATATATTATTTACCATGGTTAAAGGGTAAATCTGGTAAATAAGGTAAAAAAATATTATTATAATAATATAATATTACCCTGACATGTCTCCTAATACTATTGGTTCATAATTATCAGACCATGTGAATCCTTTTTTCGATTTCGGGACCCAATGGAACCACTTGGGAGTGATAATGACACTATATATTAATTAATTTAATGTAAAGACAAAAATGACATAAACATATATCTTTTAGGAAATTAATTTTTAAATAGCATTATATAAGTTATCATTTCAACAATAAATATTATTTGGAAATATAAAAATATTTCCTACATCATGTTATTTTTTTTATAATTTTTAGACATCATATAAATAAAATTAATTATGACACAATAATGATGCAATGTTTACATATTTAATAAATTATTTAAATAATAAGATTATGAAAACTAAATCAATATTAAAAACCTATTAAATTACTAATGGATGATTTTATTTAGACCATGAGTCATCTTAGCTTATACTTTAATTTGTTTTGAACCTTTAAATACCGAAAATCAATATATTATAATACAATATTTTCACACTTTCCTAAAGTGGGCCTCCTCCCCCTTATAAAAATCCCTCACTTATATCCCATTTCTCAGACCTCTCAAGCCACTTGGATGATCCAGCCCCTACCCAAATAATCCCAAAAGATCTCTCTCTCCCCCCAAGAATCATTTCCTTAGGAATAAGGCACTTCAAGTAAACCTTTCATTTCAAACCAAATGGAGATACCCAATTTAAAGGTAATGCCTTCTCTTAAGTCCTCTTTTTTTATTTTTCATCTCCAACCCCCTAAACTCTTTTTGTTCCTTTATTTTATAATAACACCATTATCCTCAATATATTAGTTTTTTTATGATAAGGATTCTATCTACACTTACAAACACCTCGATCTAATGGTTAAAGAACATAATATTTCTGTTGATAGTAAACTAACGCCTCCCGAAACGTTGATTGTTAAATTATATCCTACCACCTCTTATGGTAGAAATTATGGGGGAAATGTATTTATATATGATATATATTAGGTTTATGTCATCTTTATTATTCTGTATTTTAAATTTATATCATACCGTTATGGTTTCCATTATGAGTTAAAGCGGTCATTTCAATTGAGGAAGTGCGGACTACTGCCCCTCAAAGTGATATGACTCGTTCATACCATATGTGGGACTTATAATGGATGGAGTTATTGAAATTATAAATTATAATATACTATAATTATAATATAACTATTTATCATTATGATTTTTTTCCATTAAAATATAAAATAGAAATGAATGTAGCATTCATGGGTACGTACTGCTTATCTTATCCATGAGTAGTGCATTTAATTTATTATCTCCAAATATTAGGTAATATTATAAATACATATATATAATATATATACATGATATTTAAATATTGAATATAATTCTAGAGATATTGTACTCTTGACCAGATGGACAACTTGTAATTATAAGGTGTACATTGTTTACTCAAGTACCAAATATCGACAAAACAAAAATTATTAACTTAAATGATTACTTAATGTTTATAACATGATACTAAGTGATATAATACGAGTAATAAACATTAAATGTGGTTCTTAATCAATTATAAATTTAGATAAATTTATTATTCATGAAGAACAAGGAACAAACAAGTCACGTCGGACATGAGGTAAGGGGTTTCTTATCTCACTTTTAATTCTAGGAGATTTCTATTTTTCACCATTTATTTATTTCATGTGGTGTATTGTGTACTGAAATTTGATATATATTATCATTATTCTCTTTATATTCATGTTATTCTATGAATAATTTGGTGTTTATTAACTTTTGGTCACACAAATCGATTAATTACAACGTGGTAAGAGATTTTCATCTCACTTTTTATTCCCGTGAGATTCATGCAATATTTGAAACTATTTCATTTTGTGTGGTGTATGTACTTTCTATGATTGTATTAATTGTGTAATATACTTCAATTTATGATTATTTAATCTTAATTTTATGATCCTTCTTTCATGTGTCGTATGTCTAGTAAGTTACCAAATCATTCAAGGATCCTTTTAACCCAGTTTTCATTCCTTGGGTTAATATTCTAATTCTTAATTATACCAGGATATGATTATGGTTGTAATAACAATTTATTTATTTATTTTTTTTAATTTACACTCCCTTTTGTGTAGAATTACTTTTGATACACATAATCACTACATTTATAAATTCTCAAGTATTCGATATGAACTTGATAAGAGTAATTTTAACTCTATTTCCATTCATTAAGTTAAACATCCATGTCATTGGTTTTGTATTAAAAAGTACATGTGTGAATTTCCTAGTATTTATTTACACTAAATATCCAATCATATTCAGTGTATTTATATTTGACACACATTATTATGTAATTGATTTATCCTTAATCCAAGGATACAATTTTTATAATGGATTTTGACTCAATTTACATTACATTGAGACATCACTGTCATTATGAACCAATTAACTTTTAAACTATGTATATGCTGCCCTTTGGAATATTATATAATGAATAACATTATTCTCATGATTTTATAATTTTTTTAATGAATTATATCTTCGATTATTTTTATTTAAGAATATTAAATTTGGTTAAGAACTCTTTAACTAAAATATTGTTTTAATGATTTATTCATCTAAATATTTCTCATTAATGTCCATGTTTTCCAAAAAAAATTTAGTATTTATTTATATCGAAATTAATGTTTTAAAATCCTAATTCCCTTAATATCATCAAAGTGGTACGGGACACTTTGATTCAAAAATCTCTTTATTAAAATTTCAAATTGTTTGGAAATTTTGTTGATAAAGAATTGTTCATTTCAATATCATGATATGATATATTGTAATTGTAATGTGGAAATTTTATCTTTCATTTATGCTTGTGTTATGTGATATGATTATGTCATTGTTATTGTGCATTATTTACATATATGGTTGGTTCCATGAAAACCCTACGGCGGGTGAGCCTGAGATAGCTCTCCAATGCATTGGGTAACATGACAGAGGTAAATGTTAATATTTCTCCTAAGATATTTAGGGAATATATTGTGATGTGTATTCAAAATGTGACTACCTACATAGCTATGGTAGCTAAAATTTATGTACGTTATGAATGCCATAATTTACTAATATGATTTATGATTTGTGTGAGTTATTCATAAAACACATGATTTTGTTAGGTTTTTTATGATTGAAAAGTGTGGTTTAATTGATTTGTAATTATTTATGGGATAATTATTTCTTTATTTATTTTATAACCTATACTGAGCTCTTTATGTTCATCCCATGTTTTTCAAATATTTTCCGCATGACTTAAATATTAATAGGTACAAGGATGGGATTAAGGAAAATTCATTCTGTCTAAAAAAGGAACGAGACATGTTTTTCATGATTTTTTAATTTATGAAAAAAATGGATATTGAGTAGTAGTGTCTACATGTAAAATTCAAGTTTTTATGCAATAGTTATGGCCTAATTCTCTTAAACTCTAAACCTGAAAATATCCTCAATTTTAATTCTTGACATAATTCAAGATTATATAATGTTTATGGCCAGGTCCTTATAGTTGGTATGAGAGGTCAGTTTAGATATCTTTAAAGGTCAGGGTGTTCTTTAAGCATAAGTGACATTATCATAATGGTTAGGATTTTAGATAGAGTAATAGTTATTTTAGGTAAAGTGAATGAGTTTAAGATAACAAGAATATGTATATCTTAGTATTTACCCTCCTCATACGATATTATATGATGATTTTCCTGATATAGTCACACTTACCTTTTTGGATTTAGTAAATGGATAGATCTAGCAGGCACCAATGTAACAGTGGATATGAAGGAAAATGTGATGGTTTTCTGAATGAGCAACTGAATGAAATAGGTGCTGAATTGAGAACTCTTGTGGTTATTCTCAACCAAATATCTAGATTCATGATTGACAACCACAACCTTTGAAATTATTATAAGGAATTGTATATGTGAGAAACAAATCCCCATTAAATTTCATTTAATAATCATAAAGGTATGTATATTAAAAAACCTATGTGTCAAGGATGTGGAAAGAAACACATAGGAGAATGTTTTCAAGGGATAGGAGAATTCTATAGATGTGGAGGTGATGGTCATAAAGAAAGAACATGAACGGGAAAAAGGAAGCATTTGGTTGACTCTAGGAAAGGGAAAGAAGTTCCTTCTAAGGCATTAATTGAATGTTTTAAATGTAGAGTGCATGGCCATTATACAAACAGTTTTCCTATGAAGAAGGTTCCGGAATGTGATCACTAGGATCATACAAATACATTTTTACCATTACCTAATTCCATTCCAACTGAGGATGAGGAAACTAACAATGACCACTGAAAGGTATGGATTATTTCTTTACTAGTGTCTATAAATTATTGAATCTTAGGATATGAATTATGATTTTATTTTTAGGAAAGAATTATTTCAGAATACTTTTGAAAGGAATGGTTAATGAATAATGAAGAACATTTAATGACAAAGAAGTCAGCATATAAGGTATTAAAATGTTATGGTAGATTTTAGGATGGTGAAATGCTTAAAAGTATTAAGGATCGTTTGATGATGGGATTACATTAGAAGACTTTTTATAGTATGTTTAACCCAGATGTTTGATATATGAATATTTTACTTAAGGAATAATTATCTTTTATTTTGTGGAATTAGTTATAAATAACCATTTGGGTTTATAGGATCCTAGAATTTGTGGCAATTACTAGTTAATACATTTTGGGATGCAAAATGAATGTTATTAGACAAACTTTTTGGTTAAATAATGTTATGGTTATTTTTGTTGAATTTATCTCTTTTTGGGAATGTTATAAAATTATATAGTTTTTGTAAAAGGACAACACGTAGACCACTTGACAACTCGTCATGTTGAAAAAACATATGGGAATCAAACCCACAACCAATGTGAGACTGCGATTTAACACCTACCACTAGACTATGTGAAGTCCCTAGTAAGTATGACTAATTATTTTTTAGTTAGATGATTTTATGAAAAAAAATAAGTTTTTTTTGCGTTATCTAAGGAAATGATTAACCTATCATGGAGTATATGTGATTAGGTTAATTACTTTTCAATATGAGACTTTATGAGTAACTTATGTTATTTGGAGATAAATGTTAAGATTTATCTTAGAAGACTATGTGATTAAATCCTTTTTAGATTTAGGTTTCAAAATTTGTTTTGATTACTTTGAATAATTTTATGGGCAGTTATTTATTTACTTGTCTTTTTTGAACTTTGGGTATTTTTTGACAAATTTTGGTGATTAAGAGTTTTTTTTGTAAAAGATTATCCTTTTTTACAATTTATCTGATCTTCTACTAATAATTTTGGTTTCGGTTAATGTCTAAAAAATAGGAAAAATATAGTTAATATTTTTCGGATTATTTGATTCTCTATATGTTGATTATAGAACATTAAATTTGAACAAGTCATCTTGAATACTCATTGTTTGATGAAAAAAACTGAGTTTAAAGTAGGAATTTAGTAAAAGATGAAAGTCTACATGACATGAATGTATGTTTACTTTTGTTTTTAGTTAATTTAATAAATAAAATTCTCAAATTTATGAAAATTAAAATTTTGTCTGTTAAAATTTCCAACTGAGGAATCAAAGAACATTTAACCCATCACAAGTTTGTGATATTTTAATTTTTAACTTTCTCCAAATCATATTTTCTATAACTCTCCATCAGAACTCAATGGTTTTTCTCTCTCCACCATATCCTTTTTTTCACGGAATAATAATATAATTTTTATTGGGTGACCTTTGTACATATCTTCATTTATTTTAATGTGATAGGTTTATTGACACTTTTTCTGATGTGGGAATTTCAATGATGTTCTTAAGCCCAATTTTAAAATTGCGAGGACACGATTCCTAAAAGGGGGAAGGATGTAAAATTCTAGTTAAATAAAGAATATAAAATTTTCATATTTAATAAATTTTTTGAATTAAATATTAATTTTACTTTAAAGTTCATGATATGTTCGATTGTGTACCCAATACGCAACAATGGGTTTCATTGAAATCTTATGTTGTACACAGTGTTGAGTCATACTAAAAATTAATTATATAATATTATTTTAGATGGGACTTAATGCCTATCCATTGTATTTATGGGAATTGACAAAATTAACTACAATATGAATATACATGTTTGTTATATATTTTTACATTATCCGAATAAATTTTAGTGGCTTAAAATAATAAAAAATCTAATTTTAAGCATAATATACATTAAAAGTTTGATTTACCTCCTTTTGAGGGAGAAAACTCATTAAATATTTTTTTTTACTTTCATATATTTTATTTGACCAAATATATTTCGTCTTTATAATCGGGAAATTAAAATTTACATTGGGTAAATTTTTGGTATTTTTATGATAAAACTCAATTTTTTAAAAATGTTGTATATTAATTCAAAACTGCCTTTTATTCTAAGTTATTTATATTGTTATGTTTTATTATTAATTGGTTTTAAAGCTTAATTATAATATTTTTTACCATTTAATATAATGATGGTCATTGTAAGTAATTTCACTTTAAAATTGTACATAAACAAGTGTCAATCTTGTGATAGTTATTTTTTCTTAAAAAAACATTTTTTGTTTTGACAACGGGAATTAAATTTAAATTAATTTCTACCAGTTATTTGTTTTGAATTTGGAAAATTACATTCCATATTTGGAATCAAAAATTCCAAATTGTAAAAATATGCAACTTTGATTTTTAGATATTATGAATATTTACTTCAGTAAATATTCTATTTACCATGGTTAAAGGGTAAATTTGGTAAATAAGGGTAAAACAATATTATTATAATAATATAAATTACCCAAAAATGTGTTATAATCCGATTGGATGATACATATATGACCATGGTAATCCTTGGGACTATTTTGGGACCCCATGGAGCCACTTGGGAGTTATTATGACAGTTTATATTAATTAATTTAATGTAATGACCAAAATGACATAAACATATATCTTTTAGTAGATTATTTTTTAAAATTGTGTTATACAAGTTATAATTTTGACTATAAATATTCTTTGGAACTCTAAAAATATTTTCTACATCATTGTATTTTTTATAATTTTTAGACATCAAATAAATAAATTATTTATGACACAACAATGATGCAATGTTTACCACATTAATAAATGATTTAAATAAATAATATTATAAAAACTAAAAAAATATCTAAACCCTATTCAATTATTATTCGATGATTTTATTTCGACCCTGAATCATCTTACCTTAGTCTTTAATTAGTTTTGGACTTTTAAAAACCGTAAATCATTATATAATAAAATTATATTTTCACACATTCCTAAAAAGCCCCTCCTCCCCCTTATAAAAAGCCATAACTTCTAACCCATTCATCACAAATCTCAAGCCCCTTGGATCATCCAAAAACTACCCAGATAAGCTCTGAAGATCCCTCTCTACCCCCTAGAATACTTACCTTAGGTAAAATGCACTTTAAGTATTCCTTTTGGTTCAAACCAAAGGGAGATCCCCAATAAAAAGGTAATGTCTTCTCTTAAGTCCTTTGGTTTTATTTTACATCTCAACCCCACTAAACTCTTTTTATTAATTTAATTTATAATAAAAAAGTATCCTTAATATACTAGGATATTTTTATGATATTTATTCTAATTACACTTACACACACCTCCATCTATTGGTTAAAGACCATATTGTTTCTGGAGATGGAAAACTAACAGCTCATGAAACGACGATTGTTAAATTATCTCTTACCACCTCTTATGGTGGACATTATGATGGAAAAATATTTATATATGATATATATTATTTTTATGTTATCTTTATGCTTCTGTATTTTTAAATTATACCATACATATACAATTTCTATTATGAGTAAATGCGATAATTTCATTTGAGGAAGTGCAAACAACCACCCCCTCAAAGTGATATGACTCATTAATACCGTACGAGGGAATTATAATGGATGGAGTTATTGAAATTATATATGATATTATACTGTAATTAGGATATAACTATTAATAATTATGTTTTCATTCAATTATAATACAAAATAGAAATTAAATCCATGTTCATGCTTAAGTACAACTTACCGTCCCATGAAGAGTTCATTTCATTTTTTATTTCCAAATGTTACGTACTATTATAAATATACATATATACTAGATATATATGATATATATGATATCTAAATCATGAATATCATTCTGGATATAATTTAATATTGATCACATGAACAACATGTAATTATAAGGTGTTCATTTTTGACTCAAGTACCAAATATCGAAAAAACAAACATTATTAACTTAAATGATCGCATAATGTTTATAACATGTTAATAAGTAATATAAAAGGATTAATAAACTTAAAATAGGGTTCTTAATATATTATAAATTAACTTAAGTTTATTATTCAGGATGAACAATGAACAAACAAGTCATGCTGGACACGAGGTAAGGGTTTTCTTATCTCACTTTTAATTCTGTGATATTTCCATTGTTCACCACTTATTTATTGTATGTGGAGTATTGTATACTTCAATTTGATATATATTATATTTATTATATTTATATTCATGTTATTATGTGAATAATTTTGTGGTTATTAACTTTTTTTATACAACTCGATTGATTACAACGTGGTAAGGGATTTTCATCTCACTTTTTATTCTCGTGAGATACATGATCTATTTGCCACTATTTCCTTTTTTGTGGTTTATGTACTTCCCATGATTGTATTAATTGTGTAATATAAATCAATTTATGGGTATTTACATCTTAATTTTATGATCATTCTTTCATGGGTTGTATGTTTTGTATGTTACCAAATCGTTAAGGGATATTTTTAACCAAATTTTCATTCCTTGGGTTAATATTCTAATTCTAAATTATGTCGTGATATGATTATGTGTGGAATCACTATTTATTTATTTATGTTTTAATTTACACTCCCCTTTGTGTGTATATACATTTGATACACATAATCACTCCATTGATAAATTCTAAAGTCATCGATATGAACATATTAAGAGTAATTTTAACTCAATTTCTATTCATTGAGTTAAACATACAAGTCATTGGTTTTGTCTTAAAAAGAACATATGGGAATTTACTATGATAAATTTACACTGAATATAAAATCATGTTGATTGTATTTATATTTTTCACACATTATTATGTAATTTATTTATCTTTAATCTAAGGATACAATTTTTATAAGGGATTTTGTCTCTATTTACATTCTTTTGAGACTTTATTGTTGTTATACACCAATTCACTTTTATACGGTGTATATACTGTCCTTTGGAATACCATATCATGAATCCCTTTATTACCAAGATATTATAACGTTTTGTTATAATTTTATTCCTCAATTATTTTTATTCATGCATATCTAATGTGGTTAAGAACTCTTTAACTAAAATATTGTTTTAATGATTTTTTCTTCTAAATCATTCTCATTAATGTCCATGTTTTCAAAATGGTTTTTAGTATTTATTTATATAGATATTAATTTATTAAGGTTTTAATTCCTTTAAAATCATCAAAGTGGAATAAGACACTTTGATTCAAAAATTTTTTTATTAAACGTTTTAAATGGATTTGAAAATTGTTTTATGAAGCATTGTTTATTTCAATATCATGACATGATATATTGTAATTGGAATGTAGAAATTTTATCTTTAGTTTATGCTTGTGTTATGTGTTATGATTAGGTTATGGTTATTGGAAGTTGTTTACGTATATGGTTGGTTCCACGATAAACATATGGTGGGTGAAATCGAGATAGCTCTCCAATCCATTGGGTAACATGACGGAGGTAAAAGTTAGTGTTTCTTCTATTATATTTAGAGAATATAATATGATGGGTATTCCAAATTTGAATCCATATGTTGTTGTGATATCTACAATGTAGGTATGTTATGAATTCTATAATTTACCAACTTGATTTATGATTTGTGTGTGTTATTCCTAAATTTTATGATTTCATATGGTATGATATGATTGAAATGCACGGTTTCAATGATTTGTATTTATTTATGGGATAATGTTTTATTTCCTTATTTTATAACCCTTATTGAGATTTTTTTTCTCATCCAATGTTTTGGAAATGTTTTCCACAGGACTTAAAGATGAATTGGGTCAAGGATGGGATGAAGGAGAATTAATGTTTTCTAAAACATGGAACAAGACATGTTTCTTTTTAAGAGTTTTTATTTTATAAAAAAATGGATACTAAGTAGTAGTGTCTACATGTAATATTCAAGTTGTTATTTAATATTTATGGAATAATTCTCTAAAACACTAAACCTAAAAAGATCCTCAATGTGAATTCTTGACATAATTCATGATTATTTAATATTTACGGCCGAGTCCTTTTAAATTTACTAAATATGACTTGTGAATCCTACATATCATAGGTGATTTATCTCCGGGAATTTCCGATATTTTTGAAGCGTGATAAATATATTATGTAGTGAATTTTTTATCAAAATCATAAATAATGTGTGTTTTATAGAACTTTTAAAATGAACATAGAATTCTATCAAGAAGTATGGATTACAGCAAATAATGTAAAATCAACACCAAACAATAGAGGAGTATTTCATAAGTTTAATGTAGTATATGAATATTATTTTGTGTATTTCATTAACTCTTCCACTAAATTTGTGTTAGTTCACATTCAATCATCATCAAAATTAATTTTCTCTTGATTGATAAACCTAATAATCTAACTAGTTTTCATCATACTTTTCAACATCTTTATAGTGTTAAAATATCTATCACTATGAATAGTCTTTAGAAATCTCTTCATTTACACTAATTATTTTTTATCTAATTTTTATAATAATTTACAAACAATATCCACACACTTTAAAAATATTTCCCAAAAAACAATAAAAATAGATTCTTTATTAAATTGTCATAGAAACTAAAATAGTTTTCTAAACTATTCAATGAATGAATGGATCTTAATTAGTCAAATAGAATTAGTTATCTTACTTTTTATTTAGATATCAATTAATCTAAATGGATTCACTTTATTAAATTTCATTTTATATAGTTGTAACTCATTAACAAGCTTCTCAAATCCACTAAAATTGATTTTTATATGAGTCTACTATTATCTTCCCCATTAATTGTCATAAAATAAATGATAACCACTCTGTTACTTCTACCAACACCAGAATATAAGATAATATGAAACTATTAAACCGTAGTGCCTATAGACTACATGTCTTGGGAGCTAATCCTCATCTTATTTATGAAATTACTAGGAGATTCCAACAATATATAAATTTTTATTCATTAGTAAATGTTACTTCTAATCCTTAATACATCAAAAAATATTTATAGCATACATATATAATTCATTTTTATTAACAACAAATACAAAAAACACCAAGTGCGTTCAACAAATTACATTTTTATACAAGTTCTAAATTCCATGACACATTGTTATAGTGTGGATATGAATATGTTTTTATTCCATATTTATGTTCCAAAGATTAACAGTATGATCCTTATTTTTATCATATTTTTTTATATATCAATTTATTTCAAATTATTGAAACCTTACTTGAATTTTTATTTAACACATTCATTTTATATTTTTCAATAGGTGATCGTATGATTTGATAATATAATAAAATTTTTATATGAGGAATATGATGTTAGATTTAAATAATGTTTATTATTTAATTATTTTAATATAATCCCAGCATTCTATGATACTGAAACTATTGATTTCATGATTTGTAATATTATATATTTTCCACTAAAAATGTTTTGATAATTATGTATATGATGTTAGGGACATAATATTAGTTCCTTTTATGAACATATGTTGAGGAGAAATGACCGAGTATATATAAAGATTATAGATCCTTTATTATTTTTCCATTATGGTTCTATGGTTAGTCATTCTTAGATATTATTACATTTCATGAATTATCTTTATTATATAATCATTTTAAATGTGTTTTAAATTTAAATATGTTATGCACGTATGGATTTATATAATTGAGGTAAAATGTTTACGTAAGTGTTTTTTGGACCCTCGACACTTGTTACAAGACTTGTGAGATCCGTGAATATTACTATGATCATGGGGATGTTTATATTGGGGATTATGATTTAGGTAATGTTTTTAGATCATTTCAAAATGTATTATATATTGGTTTTTGTGAGAAATCATTTGACGTTTGGTAGTTATGGGGATATGATATCTAGAAATTGATGTGTACTTATAAAAATTATGATTACCATATTTATAATGAACTTTTATCTATTATGAAGTATAAATAAAACACAAGGATTGATAATCTCTAAATGAATATTTTGTTATATTTTTAAAATAATTTAATCTTTTCCCCTGTACGGTTAGGATATAATTAAATTCAGGTAACTGTTTATACATATATTAATATGAAATTTAAGGATAAATATTGTTTTTAAAAAATACATTCAAAGAATTTTTGTTTTTTAAAATCATGTTTTTAAATTCATGTTTTGATAAATGAATTTAAAATTATAAATTTCATGTTTATTTTCAACATGTTTTAGTAAATATAAAAAATAAATGTAGGTATCTTCCTAGTTATAGGTAAAAAGGATAAATTTAATTACGACATAATATAATGTTTTTTATGATATCTAATACAATACTAATGATTCATTTTAGTGATGATAAAATTTCTATGAAAAATACTCCTAAATGTATTGTAATTTGTGTTCTATCTATCTAAATGATATAGAATATAAATTTATTTAATGTTCATAAGAAAAAAAATAAAAAATAAACTATGGAATGAATTATTTCTATTTAGTAACACTAATTTTATGTTATGGATCATGAGATGAACCCTTGCATTATTTCACACAAACTATGTCATATGTAGGGGATTATGGGATATCTGAAGAAGATTTGAATATTAATTCATAAATGTATATGTAGTAATATAACTAACATGATTTTAGATGTTGGAGAAATGAATGGTCATTCAACATACCACGGTAGTCTAAATTAACAACAAACATAAAAAAAGGCCAGATCCATTTGAATTATTTTATACTTATAAATTCATAGTGGTGTGGAATTAATTGACTAAATTCGAGTGAATTAATATGTAACCTCTTTGCTTGGTATATAGTATAATTTTTTTGAATCAAATATTTTTCTCCTATTAAATTTTATTCAAGTATCTTCATGCTAACCATTAATTATTATCCAATTTTAATTTAATATCTAATTCATTCATGAAATGAAAAATATGTTATTATTTATATTTATTTATTTTTTCTAGTAAATTTTGTTTAATATAATTTAAAAAATATATGGTTAATGTAGATCCTCCAATGAATATCTATTCCCCATTGATAAATTATGAGTGTAGTTTTGAAATTTTATAATGATGAACTATTAAAGAAGAGATTTTTTCAAAATTGCATTTATTGGATGTTTTATTTCTATGTATAGGACTTGTACCCTATGAAAATTTAATTTTAATTTAATGTAAGTCATGTTTATTGTGTTACAATGGAATAAACAATGTGGAAAAATTTATATCCATAATACTTTCAAGGGAATTAGATCTAAAAAACTTTGACCTAATGAGAAATTTTCATTGAGAATTTTCAAATTTATCACATGATAATTTACATCAATGAAATTTAATATTATGATATTAATGAAAATAAATACCAATATAATGATTATATTTATATTAAATTTTTTACTTCCATGTAATTTTACGAAAAATAGCTTTATGTGTTAAGAAAATCTAGGCAATCATATTTATAATTATTTAAAAATTAGATCAGCCACTAAAATAAAATTATTCATCAATTTTAAATTATTATTTAATATTTTATTATATATTTGGTAAGATTAATCTTATTTGTAAATATGGAATGTTATGAATTATGAATTATGGTGTATTAAATATTCAAATAATTTTATGGGATAAGATAATTGTTTTTCATTTTGATGTTGGAATGATCGATTTTTTTAATATCAAATTCATTCCTTTGAATAATATACATGTTATTTGTTGTGTAATTGAATTTTTGAAGGAAATATTTTCCTCAATAAAGACTAAAAATATGAATATGTGATGAATATTTTTCAAAATAAATTGACGTTTTTTTAAATTTTATGAAAATACGTTTATAAAATTTTATGAAAAATTAATTTTTAATTGAATAATTATATATATATTTTTTAATGTTATAGTCTAGAAAAATATCCTAATAAGGGTTATGTTATTATTACTTATTTATGGTATTTTTATATCAAAATTTAGGTGAGGATTTAGAATTTGTTGTTTTAAATTAGTATGCATGTTAATGTATTGAATACATTGAAAAATAATTCTTATGAATACTATAATTTATTTAAATTGAGAATGAATAAAACTAAATCATGAGAATATTTTATTTTGATATGAATATTAAATGAATAATTGATCATGCTATTAGTGGGTTTGAAATCCAATTTTAATTCAAGATATAATGGTAATGAATCTTGAATGATGTAGATTGACTTGTATTTCATAATTTAAAATGTCAATTTATTAAAGAGGGAATAGAAAAATAATTTTAAAATATTAATTTTGTTAATATATATATATATATAATTATTATAATTCTTGTTGAATCATGGAATTAATGAAAATTTATGGAAATACATGAAACATCTTTTTTTTTCTATCACAATATATATGTAAAATTTTATTTTGAAATGTTTTAATGTCATTTTATATTGAATGGAACAAATTATATAATAAAATAAAATATTTATTTAGATTGAAATATTTAAAAAATTATTTTAAATATATTATATGGAAATTTTGGAACTAAAAAATATATTTTAATGAAGTATTATTTTATTTATTATGATAAATCACAAAAAAAGTCAAATAGTTACTTTAACGATATTTGATTAATTATATGAAAAATTAAATGAATTATAAAAATGTTTTATGAATCATAACAATAATTTAAATGTAATTGTTTTTATAAGTGGAATTATTGTACCCAAAAAACACTTTTGCGGGATTCAATCTACAAAGTCTAAGATAATCATCAAGACCAATGGGAATAAAACCTAGAGGGAGGTAATGAATACTGTAAAAAAATTACAACAATGGAGATATATGATTTTCCATCATACAATATGCCTCCCTATTCCCCCTATGATAAGTATGGTTGATAATTAACCCTAGTTTTTCATTATTTTCCATTACGAGATCATGTAAATTATAGTCTAATGAGGTATGAATAAACCTAACTCGACCCTTATTATATGGGTTGTATAATATTTTATTACACAAAATTGTATACCTCTATTTTTCAAAATAACTAGAGCATTATGTAAAACCATCGTCTCCACCTTAAGTCAGAACCCATGTCCACAGTACATGTTAAAAGAGATTATGACCTCTTTATAACCATTATGAATGATATATCCACCATAAATAAATCCAATCGTGTAGGATATATCTATATTATGATTTTTCATTGAATCAATAGGGAGGTACTAGACATAGGGGCTATGGCCCCAACAGGTTGTTATGATAATATCTGAAATATATTATTAAATGGGAACTATTATAAAGAAAATAAAAAAAACATAGACCAAATGAGATATATCGACAATATAAATGATAATTTTTATATTTAGGGTTTGAAAATTTCGTCAAGATCCCAAATTTGTAGAGTTATGATAACATTCCCTGATGGGAAAATAACATCCAGAAATTCCATCATTCTAGAATTTGATACTTTGGACATTTTTTCTCAACATAAAAGAATGCTAATAACACGTGATCAATGGGGAAAATGTTATTATCTATATTAAACTAAAAAAAGAAATCTATAGATGTTCTGTGCATAATCACCACCAAAAAAGGGATGATACTCTAACTCATTCGATATGTGAAAATAGTAGTAGTAAATGGAAGCTAACTATAAACACCTATTTTGAAAAACAATTCCCATTGTTAGAGATTTGACCTATAAATACCAAACCAATATACTAAAACATTTTTGAAGTTATATCTTCAAATGTTACTCTCTCTATGTGTCATTATGTTATTATGTGTCAAAGTTGATAAGCTTGTTATAAATCTCTGAATTAAAGGGTATTAAATTGGTCGGGGTGAAAAAACACCAATCATTTTAATCCTCCTTATAAATAATGTTGATTAATCCTTTTTGTATTCATTGTGAATATATATAACAATAGGAGGAAACTATTGGTCTTATTTGATGGTAATTTTTGTTCCTGGTTATTTAATGATGTAAAAAGGTTCTACAAATAAATTATCTATAAAAAACATCACATTTTGAATGATTCAATATGAGTTCCCATTATGAATTCTGATATATTCTTATATATCATTGAAGAGAATATAATCCAATGAAATAATATTTCTTGTGATATATTATGTTTTGTTAAATATTGTCCTTTTATACTATACACATAATGAGTTCCCATATATGAAATCTCATTCCATTTTAGTCTATATAGAATGCACAATTCCTTAAAAACTCTTCATTTTGATTCATCCTTCATAGAGAGGTTTTAGTATGATCCTATAGATCACATACAAGAACCTCCATTCATAATCAGAATATCTAATATGGTCATTTATGGAACTTTCAATATTCTTAAGGAAATCATTACAATAACTAATTATCGAATGTTTGTGAATCAAAATTGAAAATAAGAAACTTTTATCAAGTTTTAATCTACCTCAAATGTAAAGGATCTAACCATTATAGTTATTAAGAATATTGGCGATTCTTTGGATTAGACTATCATAATTCTTTATTATAATCATACTAATAAATAACAGATACCCGAGGTATTATTTAATGAAATAGTCTCTTTGAAGACCCAATTGATCTATAATTTTATGAATATACCTAATCCAGATAAAAATAATGGTTTAAAATTAATTTTTAGATAGGTTAACTAGTTTCCTTTCCAATTTCAATAACAATTCAATAGTTTTTTACAACTTGTGATTTAATTGCACCTTCCATTAAGGAAAAATAGAAAGCCATATGTATAAAAATAAGTGATATATTGTAAATATTCTTTATCTTAATTTAATGGGAATGATGTGGAACATATTGAATTCATGATGGATATTCATTCTATGTATGTCTTTTGTAATATCGAATAAATATGGGGAAAGAGGATCACCATGTCAGAGGCCTCTAGATATTTTGAAATAACTAAATTTTCTTCCTAGGAGTGATATTTAGAACCACGAAGTGGATTAACAATGAATTCAAAAGTTATAGAACCACTTGGAGGATCCAAAATGTTACATGAAATTAATAATTAATTTCCTATTTAATTTTTAATATAATTTTTTATTATTTATATTTATTACAATGTTATAAACACTACTTTCCCTATTGAGATCATACTTAATTTTCTCAGATGATATAATGTCACCATAGGTGATCCCATTTTATTTAAATACATAAAATACCTCAGTAATCATGATTGGAAAATTAGAGGTCAATATTTCTTGGATAATTGTAGATAATATTTTATGTTAAATTATAAACATACTAAATTTGGTGAAATTGGATCAAGGATATAAAATTTAGGGACTTTAGAATACATACAAGATATGTAGCACACACAACTCTAGGTAGAGAACCCCAATCAATTTGTATTGAATTTCCTCTATAGTCTCCTTTTAGATAGTGTATCATGCATCTACATAAAAATATATGAAAAAACATATGTCATTGGGGTTCTATCATGTTTTTTTGATAGTATCTTGGATCTCAACCCTACAATTTATGGGTTTAATATTCTCATTAGTAGTTCCTTTTATGGTACTTATGATCATGTTCAAGAAATACAAACCTTTCTCTCTAATCCTCACATACCTTATGCTGTTCTTTTACTAGTGAGAATATATCAGAAGTAGTCCACCACTTGGGGAAACTAACAATTATATCAATATACATAGACACCATTTATAAATAAATATATTTTGTACATATAATTTCTCATTCCTCATAGAAACAAGGAAAAGGGAAATATTATTACCCCTATACTTGATCAAATTATTTTTTGACATTTCATGGGAATAATGTTCTACCATAGGGATCCTAATTTAGAGACTTAATTTTTTCCATGATTTTCAAGATGATTTCATCATCCCGTATCACTAAAATCTAGTAATCATGTTATTTGATATTTCATTCTGACTCTCCTAAATTATTTTAGTTTTTTTCCATGTCGTTTCTCCCATCCCCAAAAGTCTACATTTTGATATAATAGTTTTTTATAGAAATTATCATGTATATCCATTAACTAGTTATTTCCTATAGTTTCATAAAATATTTATAATGTAATAATATTATCACTATAGATTATAGAAATTAAATCATTGATGTTATAAGCCCCTAACATTCTGTCTGAGTATAAGAGGTGTGTGGTTTAACTGTGATCTCATAAAATGATAGAAAATTGATCTTAAGAATGTTGTAATACCCTTAATTTTTGAAAGGAATCTATTTAATTTTTTTAAAGACCCTATAATCACCCTTATTATTATTGTACAAGGAGTATCGATCCCCTAATAGCTGAGACATAGAATATATATCATTCAATAAAAGGCCTAAAATACAACATATAATTGCTAAAAAAGTCCGTTCTTTTGATTTTAGTGGATGATAGAGTCGAAGTAACCTATGATAAACCATGACGTATGATCAATACCAAATACATATATATCATTCTATAGATGAACAATCATTCATCTTTGCAAATAGAATATATTAAAGAGATATAAATAGAGTAACTATTTCGGCTTACTATAATAGTAATGTGTTAGGATAAGGAGTTGAATGCCTCCATCCTATTGTTACACCAATATAACCAAATATGGTCATTGCATAAAAAATAATATAAAAAATACAGACATTAATATTTTCCGTATAATCCTTAATGTTTTTACACTATGTTTAGGTTGCAAGTTTGTTATGATGTCAACCTTAGAAGAGTTCATTTCAACTTTAATAGACTAACATTTTTACTAAGTTCATATATCAATAAAATCTAGAATAATAGAAAGGAAATGATTATAGGAATCTAGAACCATTTGGTTCCTTATTTTCACTACCCACATATAAAAAGGTTAGGTATTCTATATCTAAGTTGGCGAGATGATCCTGGAAAGTACCTTCACTAGCCATTAATCTTGTAGATACTACTTGGGGGAATTAATATAAAATGGGAAGCAGTAATGAAGATTAAACGTGATAGTAGTTAGAGGTCGGAGAAATAAAAAAATATGGTAGACAACCCATTCAAGGTATTTGGCTGAGATGATATTAAAACAATTGGGTAAGGATGACCATGCAAAATTGGGTCAACACGGTTAGTTTTAATGACCGAGCCCAAATATATCGAAGATTTATCCTAAAAAATTAAAATAATAGGGGGCTCCCCACACCATGAATTTTGAGATAGAGAGCATAAGACCTAGGGGGAGCACCATGATAAAGAGGGTATTCAAAGGGGGCAAGTTGACAAAGGAAATATAGTCCCCAAGTGTATAACTTGCGGAAACCTAGTTAAAGGATAAATGAGAAATTATTTTTCTGTTCAAGAACCACCTCTGATCTAACATATGATTTATTGATATCCTCATCTAAGACATGGGGTTAATTATCAATAGAAACAATACCATATACTAAAAGAGTAGTAATTGTCTAAGAAATATGTGTAATCAAATCATATTGACCAACTAGTAGAATATTATTTTTGGAATGATAATGATAATCCCAACTATATTTATTGGTGGAAGGGAGTACATGGGGAAAAAATTATATTAGATTAGGTAGGTCAGGAAATGAATGGTCTTATGATTAAGGAAGAGTAATGTTAGAGGGGCTAAACTCAAGTGGGGATGGACATGTGTCTATTAACGAGAAAAAAAAGGATGGTGCTTGAAAGTCCGAATGGAGATTACTAAAGAAATTTTTAAATTTATAGTGGGATAAATTTATTCAGACATTAGAGAAGTAAAATTATAAATTAAAATTATAAAGAAACTAACATTTTTAATGAAATTAAACACTATCTAGAGAGATATAACATGGACAACTCAAATTAAGATATGACTCATGAAGGGGATAATGATAAACATTTATACAAAAATAAACATCATCATTGCGATTTTCATTATTATTGTAGTCATTTAAACATGATGGAATTCCCTAAAAGAATAAAAAATTCAAATTAGAATTGATTGATTGAATAATTATCGGGGAATTATTAGGTGGTGAACTAAATTCATAGATAAAGATAGGTTATTCCATTGGCACACATCCATGGACCAACATTGTGATATTATTTTTCTATGATCACAGATAATTTACCCCATTGAATACACTAACATAAATTTTAACTTATAAAATATCATTACACTAAAGCATCTTCGGTTGGGAATGTAAATTTCAACCAACCTATAGAGGTTCCCAGATGTAATGAAGTGTTTGAACGTGATATGATTTTATTTATCCTTTCTAAAAATAACTAATATTATCTATATTGGAATTTTTCTAAAAAAGGGAATTGAACCAAAGATATATAAAGGGACTAGACAACATTAATGTAACAATTGGTCCATGATGATGGCATATGCAACCCTCCATAACACGATGGTAGGGTACTATCCCACAAGGCACCACCATTTTCCCCATAGAAACATTGTCCCCTACCTAGGGCCCACCAATGTTCCCAAGAAGATCATTAGAATAATGACAATCCAACAAGAAAACACCTTTTCTTTTAGTTTTCTTTTTTCCCACTTACACAAACCATTGGAAACACCCCAGGATGTCACCTATCCTAATCACTACTCTAGCCCAACCAAGCATAACTGTGGATATCCAATCAGATAGGCTCGAAGAAAAAACAATGAAACATGTTTAAATGAGTCATAAAATTTATCCATTAAACCCATTAATGGTATGGGTTGTTTTATTCACCCAAATTTAGATAATAATATCATTATTGTAGATTTCTAATTAGGTAGGATCCTAAAATAAAAGGTGAAAATTGTTAACATGACTCATATCATTTATCTTTAAAACACTTTAATATTATGGGGTGATATATTAATCCCATTTTAGAAAACAACATCCTCATTGTGGAACATGTATCTCAACATTGGTAGTTCCACCACACATACAATTGGGTTCCTCCATTGATACCAATGCAACATCTAGGCATAACTGACCAAACATTCACCACAATTTATCATGGTTTTTGGGTCCTAGACCCCAAGGCACAACCAATTTTTCTACAAACACATGGCATTATATGTAGGGACCACCAACATTCCTAAATGGATCATAATACTATTGACTATCCCCACAGTCTTGAAATTGTTCTTTTAGGGTTCTTTTTCTACACTTAAACACCCCATGAAAAACACCATAGGAGGTTTCCCATCTTGATCACTACTCCAGGACAATCATTCTTAACCATGGAGTTCTAATCCATAAGGATCCTTAAAATGAAGATTTTACTCTATGTCATGAGTCATATCATTTATTATTTAAACAATCTATCACTCTAGGGTGTTACAATAAATCATTTTGTGTACCTTCTCGGAAACTATGGGAAGAAAAGTAATTAGAAGGGCCACTCCTTACAAGGAATTTCCTTATTCCACTAAAAAAGAGCTATAGGATGTAATGGATTGACCCATGATAGACTAGAGCCAATCGGTTATATTAATTATATTTCCATGATTACAAGGATTAATACCCCTAAGGAATGATATTTTAGTAGTAATGATAAAAAAGATATATAAATGTGTTTTTTCTTACAAAAGAATACACAAATTACAACATAATATATTTTATTCTTTACATATAAAACAATTTGAGGATAATTCTAATCCATAAAGTAATTAAATGTCTATTATTCATTATACACATCCTATATTACTAAAGAAATAAATATAATAAGAGTGAACTTAAATTCTCAGTAAGGGAAAAGCATAATGTAGTCAATAAAGTATAAATGATAATAGTCAATATGCTAATGTAATTAACTAGAAACTCATGCCATCCAAATAACTATATAAAGAAAAAAAATTATGGAAAGCTTATAAATTGAAACACATTACATCTAAATAACAAAAAATGAAATGTGTGCATAGATTTGTTGAAAAAAATATCATGGATGAATAATAAGTAAAAATAATGTGGGGTAAATACTTGATTACTGGATGCCATGTTTCCCAGTTTCATGGTACCCATACCATCAAGACCATCCAAAATATATTTTAAAAAATATCAAGTAAAAAATTATCTAAGGTGTACACCCAAATGACTTGACCTGTGAGACTATCTATGCATATAGGGATTATCTATAATCAAGACCACCCAATCATCCCAGTCCAAAACATTCGTCATATTAAATAATCAAAATAAATAATTTGCATTATTAAATAAGTATATTGAATAAAAATATGTAATTATCAATATTTCACCAATTATTAAAATAAAAGTCGAAGTAGACACCTTATGAAAAATATTATATGGTTTAGGAAACAATAATATCCATGTTAGATGATATGGATAACTAAAGGGAATAAAATGATCATAAGATATTGAATATTTCATGGGGATTTCAAAAAATGAATTAAGGATGCGAATATAAATACTATACAACAACAAATCATTCAGAAACCATCCATAAGAAGCATAAGAATGGTTTTAACACAACATTACCCAAGTTTCATAAAATAAATGGTTCCTTTTCATCGATGAATGGAAATATAATAAAAAGGAATTTTACAAAAATTCATGATAACATATATTTGTTTTGAAAAATCATTTGAAAAACATTTTCATTGAATATCATTGATATTGAAAAAATAAATTCAAAATTTTCCTTTTAAACATGAAATGGAACCATCAATGGAAATATGGTGGTTAAATCCATACTTGTCATAAAAGGTAAATAGAAAATTATTTTGGTAAGATAAAAAGGTAACAAAAAAGACTTGTTTTAAAAATGATATGAAGATTTCGTTGAAAAGATCGGTAAAAGGAAAAAAGGGTTAATAATTTTTTTACTAAATCATTGAATCAATTTATGAAAAAACATAATAAAACCTGGTTTTTATATTAAAATTGTTTCTCTCACTAAATAGAGAAATAATGTTAGTTTTTCTTAAAAACATTTGATAAACCTTTTCAGTACCAATGTTTACACACAATGTTACTATTACTTGATAATAGTCATGAATAACCTGAGTTGTGAAAATGAAAGGACATATTGAAAAATGGTCATACAATTTCTTCAAATGGAAACACCATTGAAACACCATTAATTTAATTGTTTAAGAAAATAATCTATAAACATTCAAAAGTTTCTCATAACACATTGAATCATTATAAACCATAAGCCTCATGATGGAATAAAATATAATGAATGTTATAATATAAAGATAATAAGGAGATGATGATATTTCCATAAAAATGATAGTACATATACCATATAAAATAAACTAGTTGTGTAACAAAAAATAAGTCTCATTGGAATTGAATTTGAGATGAAATCCATTAACATGGGCTTCCTTTCATGTGAACATCCTTTAAATCAAAGAGAATAAAATTATGTTCATTTTTTACACTCTTTAGAACCTTTTAAATTTATATAATTAATTTTATTTCACTTTTTATTATGTTTTATACAACTAATTAAACATTTATGTTTATATAGGGTGTTTTGACTAAATTCAGTTTATGTGTCAAAAATGAATTTGGTAGATCAACTATGGTAAAATACATGTTTATATAACATCTTAAGAATAATAATCAAGGCATAATTATCACATTTATACATAATATATAATTTTGAAAACAATTAAATCACATAATTACGATAAATTCATCAACATTACAGTCATAGAGACGGTAGCCCGTATGTACGAATGAGTAACATTCTTATTGTTAAATGATTGTTATGAAAAGAAGGTAAGTAACAAAATATAATTCCATAATGATCATTATAACATATTATTTAGTCATAAACACTTAAATGTTGAATTATTTTGTTTTAAAAAGAATCAAATCATGTCATGGAGTCGATAGTCCACACGTCCACTAATGACACTATCACTTTTTAGTGGGTGAAAGGACAATAAAGAACCTCATATATATATATATATATATATATATATATATATATATATTTCAAGAAATGAAATTATTTCCGGAATAAAATATAGATGTTTTTTATGTTTCATATGTTTAATTACAATTATCTTCTATACATTCCATGCATCGCATGAGTGAATCACACCGCCTTGAGGGGGCAGTAGTCCAGAGTTCCTCAATCGATGTCAACGTATTAACACATAATTGAAAATATTAATGGTATGTGTCATAAAAGGATTATAGAAGTGTAAAGAAAAATAACTATCATAAATATCATAAATATCATATATTTATATATTGTTAATCATAATGGCCACCATGATATGGGTTAAGGGAAAATGAACCATCATCTTTTTGTGAGGCATTAGTTTTCCAGAAATAAAAACAAAACGTTTGTTACCAATTAGATGTAATTGTGTTAAAGTGTTGGTAAAAAACTATAATAACAACATAATATTATATTGGGGATAATGGGGTTGTTTTAAAAGTATATAATTATTATTTTTTAGGGGTTGGATAATGGAAATAAAATTAGAGAGCTTTAGAGTAGACGTGACCACTCAATCGGGTAACTTCTTTTGGTATGAACCCAAAGATTAATGGGTATGAATTATACCCCAATGGATGATAGAAGGTCGAGGGGAGGGATTTTTGTAGTATATTTTTAATATATTTTCTTAAATTATGTAGTTTTAGAGATGTCAGTAATGGGGAGAGATGGTGGTATTTTATAACGTAGGAAAAGGACTCAGTTGGAATTTTTTAAAAAAAGTTACGTGTACCCACATTTTTACCTATCCAAAGTAAAAAAAACTCAATAATGTTAGTTTATTTGCCTAATTATTTACATCAAATTTATTTTTAAAAAGTTTATAGGTCATTTGGGCCCATAAGTTATATGTTTAGTCCTTTATTAAGCTCAATGTTTCCATAAATACTGCAATGAATTTTAATTACATTCACTAAACATTTTTATTAAAAAGTTGTAATTATTATAAATTTTAAATTATCATTACTAAAAATATGAAATCCATTTTTCATAATTCCTATCATAGACGTTGAATAAATTTTTTAAAATTTAATCCTGCTTGCGGGATGATAATGTAGGTTTTTAAAGTAAAAATGTCTGAATGATTGCTATGTTTTTATAATTAATTTAAAATTGAAAATGATTTCAATAACATAAATTTCATTATATTATTAATATACTATAAAATTAAAAATTAAACTTATGTATAATTATAATTTATCTTTGAAAATATATTATATGAAAATGAAATTTTGAACTAAAATTCAGTATTTTTAACTTTTTATTAATAAAAGGAAATATTACATAAAAATTTCAAAAAATACACCTAAAAAATTATTGTGTTTTTATTTAAACTATGAACATTATTTTTAATTATTAAAAAAATATAATTTTCCAAATTCATATTTAGAGTGGGTTCCCTAATAAAAAGGCGGAAAAATTTCCTTTATAGAAATGTAGATTTTTATGTGTAAAATAGAGATTGTTTTTATCCTATGCCTATCAAACCAAATGGATGAATATCGAAAATATTTTATTGGATATATACAATATAAATGTCACTAAACTCTGTAAATAATTGTAATTAATTATGTTTATTAAGATAAAACTCCCTTGGTAGCCAAAAAATAAAAATATTTTTTATATCCAATTAGTACTTTTTTCATTTATAATTAATTTTCAACCATTGAATTCATATTATATTCTTATAAACCATAAATATTAATATGTTGGTTAGTAATATTTATAAATAATAACACAATGGATTGGTTATATCATATTATATTACATAATAATATTCATAATATTTTATTGTTTGATAAAAATCGGTCTGGCATATAACCCAAGCCACCGAAGAAAGTCTCTCTTGCGTGAAACAAATCCTAACATGATGTTTCATGAATAAAAATAAAAATAATATAATTAAAATATTAAATTTATTATAAAGTATAGTGATATTATATTACCTTATTTTCTTGGTGTTGTGGTTCATACACGCTATCAAATACAGGGTTCTTACATTAGATTCTCAAGGTGTCAAATTATCCACAACTTATTTAAATGGTGTCCTAAAAAGTTAAACTCAATCATGATAATATATTTTTTTGTTTCATGAGCTGAATAACCACATCATAAGAAGGTTTTATAAAACATCCTCTAGATAATAGATAATGGGAGGTAAAACGGTCACATGCAATTCTATGTGACTAGGTCTCTATGTATGAGAACATTAGTGGGAAGAAGTGATATGTACTTGGAGGAAAAGTGTAAATATTAATAGGGATTTATTTAGGTCATCAATCATAAACAGGTGAATGATAAATATAATGTCAATGGCCACAAATCCCCAAATCAACGAGGATTTAGTAGCCCATCGGTTCAACAAAAATCAAGGTATTATGACAAATCCCTTCTAACTTATTATATCTTTTTGACATAGATTGTAAACAAATCCCTTCCTTTCACCTCTTGTAACCCTTTTTTGATTATCAATAAATTGTTATTTGGTCTTTGACCAAAGCATTACCTTTTTTAAAAAGAAATATTTATTTTAGATTGGTTTATGTTTCATGAGCAAATAATAACTTTTTATTGTTATTTTATCAAATTACAATTTATCCCTTTAGTCATCAAAATAAAAAAAATAATTAATTTTTTATACTTTAAGTAATAAAATATATTTTTAATGGTTCTTAAGCCATAAAAATAGTGACAAGCCTAACTATTTGTCTTTAATTATATTCCAAAACCAATTTTTTCAATTTATTAATCTCCAATCCACAAAATTTATACGACTAGTTCATCATTAAAAATTATTCATCAAATTATTTAACATAAAAATGATAAAATAACCGATACATTACATAGGTCAATGGTTAGTGTGAAAGACTTATAATCCATTAGTCAGGGGTGTAAGACCCATGGCGTTTCCAGATTTGATTAGTTGTCCCCAGGATTACAGGTTGTTCTTTTATAAAACCATGTTAATATAATTTAAAAAATTAATATGATGGACATCCTTGAAATATGGTTAATCACTAAATAGACTTTTAACAATGGTTTTCAACACAACCCTAATCAAAAATACTTCAACCCCTTATTTCCACATAGAACCTTACTTAGTATAGTGTTTATCCATAATATCTTTAATTGGATATCTAAATCATGACACCTTATCTTCATTATAATACATCGTAGGTTTAACCTATGATATTCATTGTTAAAATCCTTCATAATGGTTTCTAAGGAAAATTTGTATTACCCTATGAATATCTCTGAGTATTACCAAATTGGGTGTGTAGTAAGGCTCATTTTTATGTACCAGGTTCCCTCAAGTTGGGCTCGGAACACCTTTGAAGATCAACTACACATAAGAACATATATTCTAGAACCAATTCCACTTATAGTATCTAGATAGGGATTTATTTAAAAAAATACCTACAAAATATCAAACTTAAAAAAGTCACAAAATTTCTTCCATAATTATGCTCAAAATTTACCTGGGGTTATGTTCAGTAACCAATGTTTTATTAAATCCTGTTCACATGGTTTCTACTATACTTATTCTAATACCAACTATAGTGATCTGACGCCACATATCCCAGAGCTGGTGTCTTGAATCAATTACATTGGCCTGATTAAATGGAATGAAATTCAAGGGAATGGTAGTTTAGTAGTCTTGGTAAACTAGATACATTCATAATACCTTTATTATAAAAGAATACACTAATTACAAAATAATTATTTTCTAATTTCTATATAAAAGATATTAAGGATAACTCTAATCAATCATTAAATCATGGAAAATCATTCATAGTATGCTTCTTGGATTTATGAGGAAAGAAACATAATAATAGTGAGCTCAAATGCTCAGAAAGGGAAAAACATAATAAACAAATAAATGAGAATTGTCAACATGTAGAGGTAAATAATTAAAAAATCATTCCATCAAAATAACTATATAATAAAAATTGTATATGGAAAGGTAATAAACTATAACACATGTCATATAAATTACTAAAAATGAAATTTATCCATTGATATGTTGATAAAAAATCTCATGGATGAATAAAAACAGAAACTAATATGAGGTAAATACCTGATTATTGGATGCCATGATTCCTAGGTACATGATACCTTTACCATCAAGAGTGTTCAGTAGACAGTTTACCAAATATTGGGTAAACCCCCATCTTAGGTGTCTAGCCAAAAGAATCATCCTATGAGACTACCAATGCATCAGGGGATATCTATAACCGGCCCTATCCCATGTTATACCAGTCCAAAATATTCCTTATATCGAATAATAAAAACAAATAATATGCCATATCAAATAACCATACAGAATAATGTATACAAAATTATCAATATTAACCCTGGTAATCAAATAACAGTAAAATTATACCCAATATGTAAAATGGTAAACAATTTACAAAATAGTAATATATATGAAAAATGATGTGGATAATTAAGGGAAATCACATGATCATTAGAGATTGATTATTTCAATGTAATCTCAAAAATGAATCCAAGATGTGACTATAAATACAATCATTTAACAAATAAATAAGAAAACATCCATTAGAAGGATATGGATAGTATCAGTACATTAGACCCCAAGTGGAATAAAACAAAGGGTCTTTGTCACTTATGAATGAATATATTATAAAATGATCGTTTAAAAAAATTCTTGAGGGAAATATCCTTTTTAAAGCTTTTGAAGAACCATTTCTTTGAATATAAATATTAAAAATAGTTTCTTTAAAAATTAACCTTTTAAACATGTAATAGAATATAAAATGTAATTATGGTGGGTAAACTTGTACATGACGTAAAAGGTAAAATGAACATTCTATTTTTATGATAAAAATGTATGAAAATTCCATGCTTTGAAAGTGAAAAGACAATTGCATTGAAAAAATTTGTAAAATAAAAAAGGGGGAAACATTTATTTACCTATTTATTGAAAATAATTTTTGAAAAAACATTAATACAACATGGGTCTTATAAGAAAATTAGTTCTCCGACTAAAGAGATAAATAATGTTATGTTTTCATAAAAACATTTTCTAAAACATTTTGAGTACCAAGGAATGGAAAAAATGGTACCAGTACATGATAATGGTCATAAAAACCATGGTTAATAAAATGAATGGTTTTATTGAATAATATTTATATAATTTAATCTAATGGAAATACCATTTAATTATCTTAATGTTATTTTTGAGTAAAATAATCATTAAACATTGCAAAGTGTCCCGTACCCCTTTGAAACATTTTAAACCATTAACCTCTGGATGGAATAAAAACTAATTAAGGCTATAATATTATTAGAGTAAATATATTCCTTATATTTCCGGAATAGGGATGTATATAAAATATATTAAAAAACCTAATGTATAACAACAAATTTTTCTAAATGGAATGTAATTTGGGACGAAATCCTTCACTTTACATTTCCTTTCAGGAAAAAATCATTTAAATTAACGTATAATAAATTTATTTTAATTTTATACTTTATTTAGAACCCTTTTCATTATATAATTACTTTTATTTTAAATTTTTATTTGTTGTACACAACTAGTTAAACAATTATTTTTAGGATGGGTGTTTTGACGAATTTCAGTTTACATGTCAAAATTGACTTTGGTAGGTCAAATATGGTCAAAGGGGTCATTATATAACATAACCATAAAAATAATAATGACAAATATTAATATTTATACATATATTATACTTTTTAAAACTATCATTACATGTAGTTATGAAAAATGAATCAAGCTTATAATAATGGAGGCACTAGGCCATAAAAATGCATGAGTAATTTTCTTATTTTTCCAATGATCATTAAGGGAAGAAGGTAAGAAACGCTATATTTTCCCATAATGATAATTATTAAATATTATTTAATCATATATTCTTATATATAATATTATTTGGATGTAAATGGAATCACATCATATCAAAGAGGTGGTAGTCCACAGGTCCACAAACGATGGTATCAATTTTTAGTGTGTGAAAGGATAATAAATAATATGATATATATATATATATATTTAAAAAAATGTAATTTCTTCATTTATATCATATATTAGTATTTTTTATGTATAATTATTTTAATTATAATCATCTTTCATACATTCCCAGTATTTTTTGAATAAATCACATCGCTTTGAGGGGGCGATAGTCCACACATCCTCAAAAGAAGTTATCGTATTAACAAAGAATTGGAAGTATGAAATTCATGTGTAATAAATGGATTAAAAAAATTATAAATACATAAAAAATATCATATATATACATATTATCCATCATAATGTCCACCATGATATGTGGTAAGGGAAAAATGAAAAATAATTGTTTGGAGATATAATAGTTCGTTAAACTGAGAAATAATATGTTCATTACCCATTAGATAGAATTGTGTTTCAATGTGTATAATATCGTTATCATGAAAAAAAAATTAGTATATTTAGGATACTAGTTTTGATATTCATGTGTATAATAAAAATGGTTGAGGGGATGTAGAATAGAAATAAAACTATAGAGCTTCAGGGAATATGTTACCACTTAATTAGGTAGCATCTTTTTAGCTGAACCAAAAGCATAAATGGATTTATTTATAACCAAAGGGAGGATTAATGGTCTGTAGGATTTATTGTAAGAATCTATTTGGGAATATCCTAGCTGAACCTATTTTTTTAGAGGTGTGCATAATGGGGAGAGGTTAAAACCTTTTATAAGGGAGGAAAATGAGTCACCTAATATTTTTGAAAAGTAGTTAGGTGTACCCACTTTTTTGACTAATATTTTCAAGAAAACTAACCAATCTCAACAATTAAAGGTTAATGGACTATCTTTGTCCATATAATGGGAGTGGGACATGTTTTCGGGTCGTCTGGGCCTCTAAGATAATGGTTTAGTCCTTTTTTGAGCTTAATTTTTCCTTAGTAGTTGTGAGAAATTTTAATTACCTTAAACAATATTTTTGGTCAAAAAAAATTATAGAATTATTATAAATTGTAAAATTTTTATTCCAAATATGGAAACCATTTTCTAAAATTCCATTAATAGAAGTGGTAGAAATGTTTTCAAATTTAATCTCGTAGGTGTGACAACAATGTGGGGTTTTAAAGATAAAACGTCCAAATGTTTTATATGTTTTTATAATAAATGTCAATGTAAATACGATTCTAATAATTTTTTTTAATTTGGTAAAAAAATTATAAAATTTAACGTTGAAACCAATTAAAATTATAATTTATCCTTAGAAATATATTAGAAGATAAAGCAATTCTGAAATAAAATTTAGTATTTTTATCTATTCGTGAAAAATGAAATGTATAGAAAAATAAAAAAAATTATCCCTAACATAATTATTATCTATAAATTTAAATGATGACATTTATTTTGATATATTAAAAAATTAAAGGGAGAAAATTTATATTTAAAATGGGTTTCCCATTAAAAAATTGTAAAATTACCTTAATAAAAATATATTTTTTTACGTGTAAAATAGAGGTTGGTCATATATTATTCTAATAAAACATAAAGGATGAATATCCAAAATATTTTATTGAATATATAACTTTTATATTTCATTAAGATCAGAAAATATTTTTAATTTATAATGTTTATTAAGATAAAAATCCTCTGACGCATAAAAATAAATAAATATATTTTTATATACAATTGGTACTTCTTTTCGTTTCTCATTACTTGGTAACCAATGAATTTTGTTTATAATTATATAAAATAAATATCCTAATATGTTAGTTAATACTATTCATAACCTAAAACATAAAGGCAAAGTTATATCATATTATATGAAATAATAATATTAATAATATATTATTTTTCGATAAAACTCAATGATTCATGTAACTCAAGCCGTTGAAGAAGGTCTCTCATTCATGTAACACATGGTCACTTGTTTTTTCATGAATTTAAATATATATAATATAATTCATATAGAAAATATATTATAAGTTATCCAAATATTTTCTTACCTTATGCGTTTGGTGTCACGTGTCGTACATGCTATCAAATACAAGGTTCATACTTTAGATTTTTAGTGTGTCACATAGGATAGAGTATTATATCCAGAAAAAAATCCATAGAAAATATGTAATCTCTTAATTCATAATATTTTATATTGTTCAATATTCACCATTGGAACTAGGATAATCAATGGGGATGGTCCATGAAATCTCCACTGATCATACTCAAGAGAATGTGTGAGAAAATAATCATCCACACATAATAACTAGAGGGAGATATGTCCTAGTATTTGATAGTGAAATAGGATAAATATACACAACATTCATAACATTCAAAAATCTAGTGGTGTGTACAATGTGTTCAAAAATAATAGCGGGTATTAATTCTTTTTTCATTCTTGACCAATGTAATAACACATTTCTCCCGAAATTCTTGATGAGTCCTGAATTTAATGCGTAAATTTTGTAAATATTATATTTAATATAGTAAGTAAACAACTCATTAGATATTAAATGATGAGTACAATGACTAATTTTAGTAATGTTTTTAAAACATTATATTATTTTTTCAATGTTTCTTCATGGTTTTTGTTTGACATAAGTCATGTTGGATGAAAATTTTTATGAGGTTATGGAATTTAATGTAATGTATAAAATGATTGGATTATCATAGTTACTGATTTTATAAATATTTAAAATACATTAAGATTATCCTCTAAGGGATTAGAAAAATTATTAAGGTGGGGATAAAATATCTATCATCTTAATAGGTGCATATTTGATCAAAAAAATATTTATAATTTTTAATCATTATTAATTAATAATATTTTATTATGACTTGAACCATTTTATATAATTGGTGTTAAATTAAAGTTTTTATTGAGTTAAATTAGTGAAATATATTTTATATGTGATTTAAATGGCTAGATTAATTTACACAGGAATGTTCCACATGAATTTATTATGGGTGAAAATATTTTATGTGATGGATAATTTTAAAATCTGATTTTTTGCGTTCAGGGGATTATTCAAATATGTTGAATAAAGGTAGAGAAGAATGTGATTTATTTATTTTATGTACTCACCATGATATTTTCATTTTCATTTATTTGATATCATTTTTTTCAGATATATATCATGTGTGTGAGGAGTTATAGAAATAAATTTGGTCATAAATGGTATTATTGATTATTATAGGATTTTAATTTGGACTTAGTCAAATTGAAATTAATTTTTTTTTATTTGTGGATAATTTTTGAGGAATTATTAAATTATTTGACTTAATTATGAGTTTTCGATACATAGATAATTTAATACGAATGAAAAATTTATAGTTAATGTGGTATTAAATCTTTCAAATGGAAGAGAGATCGAAAATTTAATTATAGAAAAAATGAATCATTAATTTATGTTATGAGTTAGTTATCCTTGAAATTATATGAAGGAAATAATATTCTTAATTTATTTCCTTATCATTATTATTAAATTTATGGAATTATTTAGTTAAGGAATAATTATTTTTCGAAGGATTATTTATCGAAAGTGGTGAGGGATTTTTTAGATGAAACTACAATACTAGAAAAATGACGTACTTTGATAGTTTATATCCATATTTTTATCAAATCATGTGTGTAGGTTCTTGTATAGATATTTATATCCATTTGTTTCTCCAAACCATTCATATAGTTTTGAAAAAAAGAGATCTATATGCACAGTTTTTACATAATAATAGTTAAAATTTACCATATTGTCATAGTTATGTCAAATATGTGGCTATAGGGTGGAATAATAGTGTCATATAGCCATGGTATTTGGAAACAAATGTGGCCAAATAGTGATATAGACTAATATTTCTATGAAATGAATGGACATAGAGTGGATAAATAGAGATTTATCACAACTATTTAATGAAAAACATGTCTATAAGTCACCTTTTAGAGATGTTTTGATTGAAACATGTCCATAGGACAATCCAATACTATGATTAAAAAAACAAATTAATTAATTAATAATATATATATATATTACAATTAATTATTCATAGAAATTGTTAAATTGTTTTTAACATTATATTAGGTCTTTATTTAGAAAAAATGTGTTCAATTTTTTATTTAGTCTGTTTTATTATTGTTAAAATCATGGAAATATATAAATAGTTGAGTCCAATTTACCTAGTTTTTTAATCATATAAATAGTTCACCTATACACACTATTCATTATAATTGTTGGTATTGGCATTTTAAAATGAAAAAAGTACCAAGGACATCTAAAACCCTTGAAATATTCTATTTCCAATTTTTTGACCTACTAATAGAGTTGTAAACACAACAAATTGGTTTTGTTTTTAGTAGTGATATTTTCAAGTGAATTTTTATGTTAAATTATATGGGATTAATGGATTATAGAGATGTTTTATTGAGTGAATAATTATTTTCCCCCATAGAAGTTTTAATTGATGACACTGGAGTTATGAATAGAGAGGGAGAGAAAATATAAAAAAAAATATAGGAGAGACACATAAAAGATTTATGATGATAATAAATATAATAGTTTATTAATATTTTTAATTACACATAACTATTTTTTATTCAAATTATTTTATATATCACTAATTTGTTAGGGGTGGTGGACATTATGTTGAAGAATGATCTGTGGTTGTGAAATTAGTAGCATAGTCTAGGTATACAAAATTATATAATTCATATATTTTATATGAAACATATAGATTGTTTGAAATAGCATGAAAGTATATAAACTATTATTATTTATGATTACATTTTTTATGATTAAAAATAAAGGATATTTCTTTTTTAATAGGCCACACAAAATGAAAAAAGGACATTCCAAAAAACTATATTTTCATTATTCCACATTTATTCTTATAAAATTTGGAATAATTAGTTACACATGGGACATATAATGTTATGAAAGGTAAATTCCATTCATCAGGGTTAATTTTCTTCAATAAAATATTTTAAAAACATGTTTTCCCTTAATTTAATGGTCCTTGAAAATTATGAATTTTGGATATTCCAAATATACATAAATCATGTCAATGTTATCTAAATCTATGTCTGGATAATTCAATTTATTAAAGTTATTTTATTCTGTAATTTTCTTGTCTGGGATTCATGATCAATTCTATTATGATCATCACATTGGGAGATTTTATAATTTTTAGGATGCATATCTCGTAAGGTGGTTCTAATATAATCTTACTTTTCATGAGCATGTATATGGATTATTAATGGATTTTTAAATAATTATTTTTTATTCATGATTGCAATTTTTTTATAAATGTATTTTTGAATCGTTATATGAAAAAACCATGAATGATAACAGTTTTTTTGATATCCAACTGATTTAAAAAATTGAGTGGTTTTGATAAAATATTTTGAAACATTTATTAAGGAATGTTTAGATAAAATATATCTAATAGTTGGTTTTTTTATTTGGATTTAAATTATGTAATGTTTTTTTTGTAAATATGATTTCCTTAAATATATTCATAAAATGTGTTTTTTAGGATATACATAGAAATAAAATATGTTTACTTAAATGAGTTTATTTATTTCCATTTTTGGATTTTTTGTTACATAAAATATTTAAATTTTTACTAATTTTGAGAGTGTTGGTTATTTTTGTTTGTATTGAATTTTTATTATTTTTTTCATTGAATGCCTTCATGGATGTTCTAGAGTGGCCCCAGACATCTCCTCCCAGGTACCCCTTACTTCAATCCCTATCATTCAGCTAGTTTACAAAGATTAGAAGATAGTTAATATGCATCCCTCCTTCCTCATATTGAATGATGAATTCTCTAATTCTGAGGAATACTACAAATTTATATTAGTTTATAAAAATTTGATAGATCTTATATATAATCATTTCATTTAGTCTTTTTTTAACTTCTGGGGTCCTTGCTTCACTGACTATGTCTGCAGTCCTTACCTTGAAATTGTTCTTTATCCACATGTACTCCCATGAAGTCATCATACCACCATGAGAGAGGAAATATTCCTCTTGTTATAGGTGTCATTTTTTCAAATATAGGTGTTCGATGGTAGTTAAATCATGTATGTATTCTAAGATAGTAGAAGTCTAGATTATTATACCAAGATACCTCTTCACTACCTTAGTCTTATGATGTTCTAATTCATTTTAGACACCATTAGAAACATTATTCACATGGATTAAGGTAAAATTAGGATACACCACACAATAAAGATTTTATTTTTAATAAGCTAGATATTTCTAGTTCATTTCCCCATCACATCCTACAACATATGAGAGATTTTTTTTTCATATTACTAAGGGCCTATTTTTATCTCCCTGTTGGATTTTTATTATGAATTTAATATTCAAGGTAGCATAACCTCCTCCTTCAAAAAATGACTTCATGGTATGAAGGTGGTATTTTCTATTAAGTAGTTTGAAAATGTTCACATTTGTTTTTTGAGAAATTCAACTAATTTTCCTTAGTGGTCATTACCATTCAGTAGGTCTTCCAATATCTCTTATTATTAATGATTCTTAAGACTTATAGGTGAAGCCTAGGAATGAATCACTCTTTAAAGAAACTATTCCAAAAACATGTTGAGTCATCCAAAATGCCTCATCATACACAAGAGGTTGTCGACTAGTACTGGAGGTATATGGTGGTATCATGGGGATGTTATACCCCATGTATCAAGGCATGTAACAATGGGTAAATAAATAAATAAAAGACCTTAACAATGAAAATTATTGTAAATATGATTAATGAGACATCTAAAAAATAATATTTCATTAAAATGTAATTAAATCATACATAGATTACCACCCACCTGTCCCATAAAATAAAAAAATGATGAAAAAATAAAATTATGTTATTATAGACTATACTACAAACAAAGTCTCTCCAAATTATAGGTATAAAATACTGATTGACCATTCCTTCCAATTCCTCAGCCTCAACTTTTTCCTGTATTATCCTTGTGAGAACTACTCTGGTACACATGAACAATGGTTTCCCGATCTGGGTGTGAGTACATAACCCAGTAAGGGAACACCCATGTGGTCCCATACAGAACAAAATATGATGTGATATGTGTATGAGATAGACCTTATTTACCAAATAAAATAACTATATAAATTTAAATAAATTATAATCATTGATCTTTAGACAATGAACTTGGTCAACCATTCCAACTTTGTAAAGTTTCATGGTGTCTCTGATCACATCACAATGTCTATGACACCCAATTACAATGTTGGATCCAAATCCATGACATCCCCAACCATATCCTCATGACTATGGGGACCCATATCATGATAGTCAAAACATACTAGCCACAAATACTTGGTATCTCAACCATGGATCTGGGTCCAAATCATGGAATCCATAACTATATAGCCGAGGATCCAAGGACCCATATCATGTTAGTCTATGCATCTAGATCCAAATCATGGCATCAGTAACTACATGCTCAAGACACTAGATACCCATCACAAGTATTTCAATGTGTCATACTCAAAATAAATTGTAGTCATAACCGCGTTCTCATGGATTTTAGAACTAATCCCACAAAAATCCAGGACTAAGGCTCCAAATCATTAGCATCTGTAACCACATGATCATATATATGAGGACCCATCTCAAAAGAGTTTGTGTATCCCATTCAATATCGTGGTACATATAACCATATACAATCTCTAATATATAGTTTCCCACCCATGTCATTTATTCCCTAAGGGAAAATTCCAAAAAATACCATACAAAAAAGAAACATAAGGGATGAAAAAATAATAACAACCAACACCACTATTCAAAACTCAATAGGCTCACATGCTTAGTACAAGTTCCATGATGACACCCAATACCTTCTCAAATACACCATCCCTGGGTCATCTTGTCAGTGAGTCACCAACTTTGGTCCCATCATTCATATTATAGTTGAGGCACCCTCACAAGGGTCCTCATTCCCATCTAGGTGAAGGATCAAAAACCTTTTCCCAGAGAATACTTCGACCATTGACATCATCAAGATGTCATGGAATTTCTAGATATATATGGAATGAAGCATTTATATTAGTAAAATTGATGGACCATTACCCATATCAGTCTCTAAGGTCACTCTTGGTTTGTTCAGCCATCAAGGTTCTATTCTTCTTAATGTTTCTCCACATAGTCCTAGTCATATCTTATGGGAGAGGATCTCTCATCTAACCCTCATCTTGACATTCTCAATCACCTTAAAAGACAAAAGGGGTCCTCTTTGACCTACACAACCTATGATCCCTATGTACTCTCTTTCCTAAAACATGGATGTTTCCAAATACATATAGTATGGTTCAAACTAACTCATTTAGTCTATACATAAATTTCTATAATCCTAATGGCCACTCATTATAATAAAAGTCATTGTATTGGGCATCAGTGTACGATTCAACAAGCTAGTGCACCATGGTTGTTAATTATACCTATCATTCATTTATTTCAAGGGATGTTGTTCATTTAATATGTTAATATCCACTAATTAGGAAATAACATCTAATTAATTATTATATTATGAAATTTATAAATGGAATGTTATGTCAACCTATGATATAAAATACATAGTTCATCAAGCATATAATCAAAAAATAAACCATTGGTTGTGTGCACAAGACCTCCTATGATTGTTTTGAAGTATTCCCCTTCAAATATATGGACTAGAAGTAAAAACCAATGACCACCCAATCCCATCAATCTTAGTAAATTCTCAAATGAGATCATCTCAATGACCGAATCACTTAAATCAATTCATATTATTGAACTAATTAATTAAGAACAAATATTATTAATTATTTAATTTAATAAAAATTCCCATAATCATTGAATAACTTAATAAGCATCACAATGTCACTAGAACCTCAAACTACCTCACCAGGGGAGTCCACAACACAACACTTACACCAAACTAAGTACAATTCATAATCAATGATGGAAATCAATTTAGCAGATTAAAACAAATTTTATAGAAAATCCCTAAATAAATCCATGATGTGATTTAACTTTGGAGAAATGAGGAATGGTGGCATTTAGATGTTATTTTGGGACTTACTCTTCATAAGCTATAAAAAATATCATTCAAAATTGTATGACTACAATATTGTCAATTTTATTATAAAATTTTAACGTAAACTAAAGAAAAATTAATAATTAAAATATGGGGAAGAAAACATTGTTAGAATGGAGGGGAAATCGTACCATGTGCCATTGATAAATGCCCCAAACAACGACACCCATACCCTATGGAGAAGAAAAGAGAATATAAGAGGAGTGTTATGACCAAATGAGGTAAACAAATAGGTAGATGGGGATTCCACCACTAATACATTGAGGGGAAATGGGATATTTTACCGCATTTGATACCACTACTTATCTGAAGGTAGCTATAGTAGAACCCATGCCATTTCCCCCATCATTATACCTATGGGTTGTTATCGTCCAGCTGTTGGATGTTGTATTTTTCACTAAAGTAGCACAATCACCCCAAAAGACCTTCAATTTACACCATAACCTTCTTTATTCCAATTATACCTTATCCCCCCTTAAAAAATACCTCTTTATGTAATTACAACCATCCAAATTCAATTTTTTAATCCATATTCAATATTATACCTAATCACAAATTGGACAATTCCATATTCCCCTCATATTTTTTACTACTAGCACACACAGGGTACTACAAGCTCCCTACCATATAACATATCATCTATAATAAGTATCATAATTTTACCAACTTTACATAGTGACCTAAAATATAATTTATTCTCATTGATACCACCATGTTCCATTCTGTGATATTCAAATAGATTTTAATATGCAACATTGAACATAAATGACATAGACTGTAAAACATGGGTCACTACATTAACCATTTCAGAAGAAATGGGATAGTTCTTACCCAAGATCACCCAATGCAAAACATGATCACATCATCATGGAACCCCCTATTGGGTCTGTAGTTATCAACAACATATTACCTTTCAAAAAGAGGTGAATTTCAAGACATAGGGCGTACAACCATTGGAATTTCATATATAATCATGAAAATGACATTCTAACATCTCCCTTAATGAATTTTATAAAAACTAAACCTGAAAATGTGTGAAGAAATTGACAAAAAATATGCTAAACTATATTCTCCCAATTCTCACTGAAATGGATGATTCCTCGTGTCCACACACAATATGAGCATGCCTATATTTTCATTAAAAATAAATGGATGATAATTAAGACCCTATTGTATCATCCCATATGTTGTTCCAAATATAGTTCTCATCTCATCACATCCAATATCATGTAATACATCGATATGGACCTCATTGGAAGACTATTCTTGAAATAAAATGTCTCCAGCATCCAATGCATTATCCAACCTAGACTATGATGCCTTTAAGAATAGAGGCATCCCATTATTTTCAATGTACTCACATATATGTCCATAACTAAAACCAATTTTTGATTCCCCATTTGGGATATCAATCTAATGAACCCAAAAGATGTTTTCCATGAGAATTGACACATTTATAACCCCTCACATTTAGGTTTTCATAGGCCATCTTGGGATTGATTCCCACACTCTAAAATGACATGATACCATATCTGAACATGTATCTAGAAATTAATGTGGAATATAGTATTATATGGTTCTGTTTATTATCTAGAATTATAATATAAAAATTGTATTCCAATAATTATTCCCAAACACCCATGACCCTTCTCATTTGAGGTTCATACTATCATGACTAACGTTTACCTCCCCACCATATGAAAATTATTGGGATCACACTAATGAAACAAGTTACCAATCAGTATATCTGTTTACAATTATAAAATATATAAATAAAAAATAGAGTGAAGAAACCCAACCATTTCTGAGTTCCCACCCAAAATTTAATTCCCCTACTATTTATAACCTATTGATAAGTTATGCTCGACCAAAAAAAATACATCTAAAGTGTGGGTATCACCCTCAATGTCCATTGTTGGGATCCAAACTTTTAGACCTACCAAAAACATCTCCTCATGAAAAAACACAATATGTTTCATCCAGAAACATAAGTAACTGCTCCCAATCTATGATCATCATATCCCATAAACACCAGACTTGGATATTCAGGGATCGACCATTCTGCCACTCTAGATCGATTTTATATGTCTCATATTCCACAAAAGGAAGTTTTCTATTTCATCTAAAACTATGGGAATCTAATATCATAGTATCATTATCAAATCCATTAGTCATTATCCCTCAAACTACCATATCTAAGTCCAATTTCTTAAAGTTCCATATGTGAACATCATATGTTACCTTATACTGCCATAAACATAACCAGTGTATGAAGCCATGTTTCTAGACCAATGAAATATTCATGGAATATAATTTTCACCATGGTAACCATAAAAATAATTGTTTAAAATCATCAAACCAAGCTGACTATTCTCCCACTACATCTTATCCTCAATAAGCTTGTATCCTTGTCCACTTCTATTCAAAATCAGGAACATTGAACATGCCATGGCTCATCACACACTAATAGCTAATAGTGTTGCCCCAAAAAAACCTATATTTATATTCATGTTCTATGGAATATCAATCTCATCCACCTTATTAGATTGCATTCAATGATTTTTTAGCCATAATATTATTCCCTCTTTCCAACTATGCTCAGTGGTGAGTCCATAGAATTATCAATCGATGTACCGTCCCCCAGAGTCTTAAGGAATCACCATGTGCAAATAATTCATTAATTGAAATATTTGTTCATTGATCAAAAACAATACGATACTTCGCCTATGATTATTTCCTTAGGGGAACACATAAAACCGCCCCAACCATCACGTGGGTTTCCCTCACAACATGTAAAACTCACTGTCTACCTAAATAGTAAGAAATATATCAATGTATCTAGGTTCGTCACCTTATCCAACTGCCATAAATAATTTAAGGTCACATCCCATAACATCCAACATACCCAATTACCGACTCTAGGGTTTTACATACAAAATATAACTATCTTGTCGAACATGACCAACCGTAGGCCATTTTACACCTATTTTGTCTAACAATCCATGTAAGAAACTACTTTTGAGAGGAATAAAACTCATATTTTAACGCTTCCCTATCCAACGATGTTATCCCAAACAAAACCAATCAAGGGGAACACATAATGTTTCTTACTTATGTTGAATTCCATTCTAGGATATGTGGGGATAATCCTTATAATTTTTTACTTGAACATTGAAAATTGAATATAAATATTTCAGAACCACAAGGGGTTTACCAGGAAGGCATCAAAACCACATATAGAACTAATTGATACACACTATTTTTCACATTCAAGGAGGATCTATCATATCCCTCCTGAGTGTCACAACATAGATCCCCTTAAACTTCCATTAGAGGAAAACACATCTATAATTCATCCTAATTGAGTTGAATTTCACCAAGTACTTATAGAGGAAAAAACACTGTTAATAGTTTTTGAAAATTTAAATAACTACGAATCAGTCATAATTAAAATCAGATAAAATAAGGTCTATATGAAATTTGAATCCCATTTTCCTATTATGATGCATGAGATGCATCTTTCCTCTATAGGCCAAGAGTCAAACCCAACCGTTTCCGTATTTTCAACAGGAAAAGACCCAGTATCTAGTAACTCTTAAATAATAAATTCCAACCCTCATTTTTGTAACTCAAGGTGAAAAAGATCTAAATTTATAACATCTTAATCCAAAACAAAAATCATGTATCCCTAGTATCAAGGAATATCTACTTGAGCAATTTTTCTCGATGCACCAATCCAATATACACAAAAGGATATGACAAATTTATAAATCTACAATAAACTAAATATCGAAATAGAAATAATGGATTAAGTCATGCACTGATACATGTTTTTAACACTCTATCCTATATCACTCTCAAAATAATAACTAAACCCAAATGTCATGTGACCCCATGTGTGACACCCTGAATTCCCAAGGCTACTAACTAATAACAAGGGACTAAGGAGGAATTGTGGGGAGGCTATTCACCCAGTATCAGATTGTGAAAAAATGTGAAAATAGCTAACTAATATATATCAATAAATTAAATAAGAATATATAGGTTAAATAAATCACCCATACCATAATAATATTCCATGTAAAAGTTGTATAGTCATATAATTATGTTTTCCCCTTGAGGTGATCTGAGATATTTAGAAATACCAAAAAAAATAAATTATTGGAGGCTCTATTACATATTTAAGCTAATAATGAATAAAATTTTCCAGTCCCTATTGATCATGCCATACCCAACATTATCCCAAATCAATTCATATATGAACAATTTGAGAGATGATTGGGAACCCATGAGCAATGGTAGACCAAGTATGTTGTGAGTACTTAACCTATCAAGTATCAAAAAATACCATCCAATACTAACTAGAACATGAAATGATATGTTCATGAGGAAGTCTCTACTAAAAGAATAAAATTACTATATAGAAATAAATAAATGGAAAACATTTATCCTTACGTCTATAACACTGATTGAACATACCTTATCTGTCCAGTGACAATGTTTTTATGATAACATCTCAGTTAGTCTTCCTCCCAAGTAATATTTGATATCGAAATCCATTGTAGCCTCAATATCATCCTTATGATGAGGAGGACCCATCCCACAGATGTAAAAACTTCTGATATCCAAATCCATGGAATCTCAATAATGAATTTGGATCCAAATAAGGGAAACTATAACCATATCCATGTGTAATGGGTGACACATCCCATTATAGTTTGTGAAAACATATCCAAATTATGTATTCCATAAAAATATCCTCATTACTCTAGGGACCCATCCCATGATAAAGTATTCATTTGGATCCAAATAAATGGGAAAAATTAAGTTAAATTATTTTATTTTGGGACCCAAACCATGATAGCATGTGTGGCCAACTCGAAAAATATGGTAGCCCTAACCATATCCCTAGGGATCTGGGACCCATATTATGGTAATCTATGTGGTAGACTCCAAATAATTGTATTTATTAATAGATATTCTCTCCAATACATGTAATACCACCCATGTCAAATCTTTCATGAGTGTGCATTCCATAACCCACCATACAAAAAATAAATTAATGGGTTTTCCAAAAAACCATACCTAACACCTATTTTGATAGCACAATGAGATGCCATGCACCGTGTGGGCTCTATGGGGACACCTTATACCATATAATATATAACCTTTTGGGACTGGTCAGTCATTGAGGTTCCCACTGCAGTTTTCTAAGTCATAGTATGGTAATGGAACCATCACATGGGTCCTCTATCTCTTTTATATCATGGGTCACTACATTATCCCATATGATACTAAATCCCTAAATGAATCAATATCTTACAACATTTCTAGATATATAGTGTAAATGATATTTGTATAAGTAAAATATTTTTCATACAACCCTTCTCAGTCATCGAGGCCACTCTCACTTCATTCAATTATTTGATTCCAAATCTTCATACAGTTTTCCACCTAGTCTTTGTAAAATTATAAATATTAATATCACTCATCCCATTAAAATATATATGTTCCATAAATAGTTCAAAATTCTACAGGGTTCATCTAAGGCAAACAAAACCTATTATATCTAAGTCCACCATTTCCACCTACTTGGTGCAGTCTAAAGCCCCTATTTGTGGGACAAATATTCTCATTTGGTTTGGACTCAACTATTAATAGAGCTAGTGGCAACCCATTATCACAAAAATTATATCTATTCTTTTGGAAACCAAGGAAACAAGTTATCATACAAGGGTGGTTCATTTCCCCTACTGTTTATTAATTTCATGGGTTGTGGTCTATTTATTTTTTTAAATTACCTTAATTAGATTAAAAATATAATTAATTATTAATATAACAACATTTTTTACATAAATGATAATCAAATTTTGATATAATATAAACATGTCACAATTCCTATAATCAAATCCTAAACCATATTGTGCATACAAGGGACCACATAATACATGTTCAATGATTTACCATTTACATCCTAGTGAGAAAAATGACTACCAAGGCCTGACCAATCTTATCCAACCATATCTACACTCAAAAGGATCTTATCTCAATTATATGATATCACCAATCAAGCCATACACTGTAATTAATTAATTAAAAACATTTATAATTAATTTACTAATTTAATAAAAAATTATATAATCTGTAATAATCTTCTTAAGCACCATACTATCACTAGAACATTGACTAACCACATCCGGAGGGCCTACAACACACATTAAAACCAAAATAAGAAAAATATGTATTTATTATTACTAAAAAAATTATAAAATTAATTTAAATTTAATGAAGAAAACTAAATAAATCTATATTGTGATGTACCATTGGATAAATGAGGAATGGTAGTTGGTGAACATTGTCTCAAGATGTTCTCTTCCTAATCTATATAAAAGACCCTTCAAAATATATAAATCTAATTTTTTTAGTGAAATATCCATTAATTAACTGAATAGAAAAACATAAAATTAATGACAAGAATGTAGAGGAGACACCTGAAAAGGGATAAGAAATTGTACCTTGCATCTTCGATGAAAACATCCAAGAATGGTTCCCCTACCTAAGCGATACGAAGTGAGAATAGTAGAGGATGCGATATAGACACTTGATGGGAATACAAATGGGAGATGGGGATTCAACCTATAAAATAATAAGGCGTTAAATTGAAATTTTACTACAATTAAAGTACACTAACATTATGGTGGCACAAACAGTGGAACCTAGACCACTTCCATCACAGTTAGCTAGTTATTATGATCATACCTACCAACTTGTGGTTACTATAGTTTTAACTACTATATCTCAATCACCCTCAGATATAAAAAACATCATTATGAACATTATTATACTAATTGATCCCAATTAACCATCAATATTATCTCATATTTAGTGTTCAAAAATATTATGACTCAATTCTAAATTCCAGTTTGGGCCTCGACCAGATCATAATTTTGAAAATAAAACATCCCATAAAATCTTCGACTACTCATTCTCACAGGATATTATATAGGTATACTATAATTCTTTATTTTCTCATTCACTTGTTATTAATGAGGATGGTTCTTTTCCGAAGACATGAATTCCAATGTTTAGGTACACTTCCATTCTTAGGGGTCGCCCTTGGTAGATGCCTCAATTGAGTGTGAATGTCATTGATATAGAACCTGTCAAGTCATCTATCCAATTTACCCAAATAGTTGGTTATGATAAATGTAAAACCTATATATATATCTTTAATATGGTTGATAAAATTATGATGTTTAAGTTATTATGAGTTCCTCAGATATTTTTTCACTAACATGAGTACTACATTTAGTGATCCCGTTATTTAAGGATGACGATCTTTATGAGTTGATCCTATTTAGCATGGATCCCAATAGTTATGAACTTCCTATCAATATTCTCCTTAATATCATTAAGTTCATAATGACCCTTTAACTGGGAAATAATTTTCCTATATATTCCCCTAACCATATAAATATTTATTACGATGAAAAAGATGAAGAATATATTCACTCTCCTCACTGTTTTCTCTATTGATCATGGTTGTTGAAGAGTACCCTATAGACTCATACCCTAGAGGTTTCGGTGGAAAAAATCTTCCTCTTCATATTATGGCCACAATAATTCTAGATCTAGGTGTAGAATTGTCATTGATACTATCACTATATGCCCCTAGATTAAGAGGTTGATGGAGTGAAGGCACTACCTCTTTTTTCACATGATCTCCATTATAATTTGGAATGATAAGGGAATTAGATCTTTGAAAATTGTGTTATTCTTTCAAATGAGATTAAATATAAACATAATTAATTTATTTCTATAAAATGGTAAATTCATGTGGGAGATGTTATTAATGATTTTTAATACAAGCTACACATTTATAACTATATTCATGATAGTCTCGATTATATAAAAAATGGGATATTCTAGATGAACATATACATGGGAAATTGAATGAAATGTTTTCTTAGAACATCCTGATTTATGTTTCCTAAATATTCCAACCAATGGGAATTTATATAATTAATTAAAATTAAATTAATTTGAAGGAGAATATATCTTTTAATAACATCTTTTCTTTCAACCCCCACTACATTGCTTCATTTACTTGGGAATACTTTAAAAACATATGAAACTAATATATAAGGAGTTAAAGGCTCATATACTCAAGTAATGAATTAAATGATTTCAAAAAATAAATATTTTACAAAAACACTCAGTCTAAAGACCTCATAAGATGGAAATAATTAATTAAAATAAATATCAATACCTAAGGATAAAAGATTGTATATGAACACTACGTTCATGTGATTCTTTAATAATGAGAAAATTTTTGTGTAAAAATTTAATATTTTCCATGATGATAGTACTTACACTAGAGATGATGGGGTAGCTAGACACCTTTATTTTAATCATTTTTAATCTTTGTTCATAGTATTAATCCCATCCTAGGATTGGTGTTACCCAAAGGATGATTCTCTGATTAACTTAATTAATAACATATCTATATATATATAACATAAAAAAATTACTACTTGAGGAGGGAATATGAATATTTTTAAATTAAAGAATCAATTAGTATCCTTAATCCATACAATAAGCCTAACCCTGATATGTTCTAAGAGACATCAGTATTGTGGCATGGAAAATTATCAAAAATGAACTTTTTATGTGGTATAATACCTTTTCAATGGGGTAACTCTTAATAGAGTTTCCCATGCCTCTACCCACATCCACAATCCAAATAAAATGATTCAAAAAAAAGTTAAACAGTACCATCAATGAAGTGTATACAAAATCTCCTATAAATTTAAATCATCCAACATCAATAGTGGTATCACATCATTCATCAGAAACATTAAATCGAGTGCATACATGGTTTTATATAGTTTAGTCACACGAAAGTATCCATAGGAATGTTGGAGTAAATTATAGATTACATGAATACGAATGTCATTCGGGAAAATGTTATGGTGAAGGTAAACTCAGACATGATATATGATATAATGTAGTGTATTTTTCACTTTATGGTCATGTAATTATTTAGGATCATAGAGTGGGGGTGTGTCCATTAATTTTACTCCTATTCATATCCATGGTTTTTATTATTTCATACATGGATAAATTTTTTTCTTTATATACATGAATTGAATTCACAAAATCGATCAACATTACCAAAAAAATTTAATTAAGAACCAAAATCTATTTATTATATATTTTAATAATTTTATTTAAAATCATTATATATGAATATTAATGGAACAATATTGTTCTATTAGACCATATGACTAAGGCGGGTTAATCATATTAAAGTGGGATAAATCAATCTATGATACCTCATGGTTACAAATAATTAGTTGTAATCAAATCATACGTGGTAGGTGTTGGAATGTAAATCACTATGGGAAAGATATATCAAAGACAAATATATGAATCACTGCTATCTTCTACAAAAGAATAATACCACCAAAAATCCTCATTGTAATTGCCTACAAGGGTCCTTATGCATCATTTTTGATTACTCGTGTTCAATGATTGGGTGGGAAGCACTTATTTATTACTTAATAGTACATATGGGAATAAATTGTTCTTAATATGACATATAATTATAGATTCCCTCTTCTAGTTGAATCAAAATCATCCATTTTGCCTCAATAACAAGCTTTAAAATGGAAAGACAAAATATTCTCTAGCATCCAATTGTTGGAAGAGACATATCTCTACTTTTTAATTGATAAGGTTTGGGAAATAATAATGATTCAAATATTTCAAAACTCACTCATGTACAATAAGAAATTGATACAAGATATAACCTATTTTGGTGAAATTATATTCTATTTTAGTATAATTTTTTGGTCTATATGGTTCTTAATTGTTCTATAATTTCTATTTATGAAGTGAAACATAAATTTGTACTGATATATTCAACATGTTATTACTGTGATAACTTCAATACATATTCAACGGTTCACAATTTTTTTAAAAGAGAGAGGGTACAATTCATCTGGTATATCATTGGTTGTTTTTAAAGGATAATTGTCTATATGGGGTACCAATATTAATTGACGCCATTATGGTTTATCAAATTTTATGGTTCACCTATTAAAATGTAGGCTAATTGTATCACATTTATTGATGGTTTATAGATATTCTCAGATATCATGAATACAAAATGAAATGATAGCTTTTATTGAACATATCCTATTTTGAAAGGGAAAATAATTTCACATTTTTCTGATAATTTTCATTTATCAAATTAAATGTTACATAACATTTATTGATTAAAAATATCTGTCTTCACTAACAGTTCATGGATCTTGTAAAAGGGACTCTCTAGAGTCCCTCTGTATTCTTGGAAGAACTCAAGACATTCCTTAATGTTAATATGAATGACATATATGATCTTGGATCCGTATTAGGAGGATTCATAATCCATGATTCTTGGGGATCTATTGTGATTTATTTCAACAACTATTATAGAAATGGTAAATCCATCATTATAAAATCTCAAACCATTCAAAATAGACCCACCCTCTTTATAACCTTTATAGATTTGTCTTGATTAAGATAAAAAATAATTATACCTTGTTGGATAAGTTCATTATTGTTCAATACCCTAACCAATATTCAATTTCCTAATATATGAGACCATTAAATGGTTTTCTCGAATAGGATGTGGAGATATTATACACCTAACATGAAGGTTACATGGCGTAAAATATACTTATATCAAAGGGTGATCAAGATCAATGTCTAGGAATCTATTTGAGTTCCCTATCACTTCCCCCTAATTGTACACATATTTTACCTGGGGATTCCCTTAAGATCCATTTTGTTGACTTCCTTGAACCATGTGTATTACTATTTTCACCCTGTAAAAAAATTCTAATTGTTAATTAGTGATAATTATTTTTTATAATATTTTATGATTAAATAGGTTGACCTTTTTTGGAAATGATAAGTCCTAGGACTGATTAAATAGATTTTATAATCCAGGATCATTAAATGAATGAATGAAAACCCTCTTTTTCCTTCTTAATGATCATTTTACGCATGCAATACCACATACCCATTTATGGGGATAATGTTAAGAAACCTAATTCTCATTCATGATAGAAATATTATGAAAATAACCATTTTATACCATTAGGGTTATGAAAAAACATCTCATTTGATTACAGGTTTTTTGAAAAACCAAATGTTTCGTTATAAGGGATGTGTCTTGATATTATTTTCTTGAATCTTAAATTTTTAAATATAAAGGTTTTATTATTTATATTGAACTATCTAATGTAAAACCTGATTATTTCTCACATGGTTATATATTTAATATTACATGAGTGTTTTATTATAGAATATTATTATATAATTGGTCATCGAAAATTCAATTTGGAGAATAAAATATGGATTTATCATAATAATTTTAATTGAATTATATGATTTTGGAATAGATAATTATTTTATTGAAATGGGTTTTGATCAAATAATTATTATATGTTTTATAAATCATGTAATGAAATCAAATGTTTTGAATAATAATGTATGTTATTATATTAGTTTTATGTGTGAAATACTACGGTGTTAATACTCAGTCACTATATATCTACCATAGTGGACATATTGATATTATTGACCATGATTCAAGAAAAAATGGAAAATTAATTCATTATGATAAGTGGTACAGATTCATTGTCAAAGGATGAGAGAAATAAAACATTCTACCAATACTCAACCTCCTTAGTTTATAAGTGAATAGTAATCCAAAAAATTATATATAATTGAATTATAAGGAAAAAATCAAATTCATACAAAGAAAAAAAATCACAAAATAATAAGTTTGTGAAATGTTGATGTGAATGTAAAATGAAGTGTAATAGTTATGAAATTGATTAAAAATATAAGAAAGTGTGTGAAAAAAAATAAAAATGTTTATAGAATCAACACATGAAAATATTAGAGATGAACAATTAATGAACTAAGGAAGATAAAAATGATTTAAATTGATGGATTTATTTATATTATTACATCAATGGTAATCATAATTGTGTAGAATCTATTAATAAATAATGTTGAATCACTTTCATGTCTCTAATATATCAACATTATTCATTTAATTTTTTTTAATTATTATGTATTCATGGATAAGATGAATTATACGACTTTTTATATAGAATTACATTAAATAACTCTTTTTTGATAAAGGATCCTCAACCAATCATCCATAGGTACTTAGCGCAGAGGAAATAAATTCTTATGCAGAATTAAAATGTGTCATGAATTGACCTACATAGATCATTAACCTAGTAAATAGAACCCAAGGTCTACTGTAATACCTCAGTTTACTTCAAAAACTACATCAAAAATTCCAATATAGTTCATTTATCTAGATAATGAATTTTATTATACGAACATTCATATTCTTTTAGTGTGATTTTCCCTCAACCACACACTCCCAAGGTAATTTCCATGGAGGCCACCAAACCTAATAATAATTTAGGCCACACATGATTAACTATGGATCTCAAATTAGACTGGCTCCAAAAAGGAAATGTTCTCCATATTTACATGAGTAATAGAGTTTCATTTTTTGGGTTGTGATTTTAAAATTTTGCAATACTATCCACCCATTTATGGAACAAAATCCTAATTTTGGACTCCATTACTCAAACATTGGTTATTCCACTACACTTTCGACTGGGTATTGCTTATGATACCATTTTTGTATGACTGGACCTCCTAGGGAGATTAATAAGATTATATCACCAAATTTTCCTCAAGTAATACATTTTCTCATTCCCATCACACCACATGTTATTACCCACTAAGGTCACTTATCAGACTAATGAGTATCCACACTATACAAACAATGTTATTTCAATTTTCCCTTTCCTTTATCACACATATGCAAAGAAAAATACCAGACCAATATATATAGTAATCCCTTGTGGGATGAGCCCAAACCACGAAGGGAATTTATATCCCCATCAAAACCTCTAGAAGATAAAAACCCTTGGGACCCTAACATAATGCCTAGTAGATATCCGAAGGAAAAATTTACCCCCTCCTATATTAGTTTTCTAAATTTTACTCCATTTAAAATAAAACTGCATGATCAAATTTATAATAACCTAAACCAAATAAAAACGAGCACAACTAAGAAACTCATTGGTACTTGTATGGCCACCCAATTGGAAATTACACCTCAGGTTACGAGTTCACGTTATGAGGGAGGTGAAATTAATGACCCCACATGGGATGGGTCAATTCATGCCATGTTTTTTTATTTGTCCTTATTATGTTGGCCCAGGGCCATATAATATACTAAGGGTTTCAGTGGCCTTGGATGACCCTTTTACTTTTTGGGCATGATCCATCTAGGATCATTACAAAAGGAGTGATGAAACTAAGAGATTTTACATTTCCATTTTTGATGTTATTTATAGACTAAATATTTTGGTTTATTGTTATTAACAAAATTATATTCTCATAAAAATAAGTATATATTTTATAATTTCACATATAATTTTATCATCAAAGAATCAAATAAATAATGGATATGAGAAAATATATATGAAGAATAGAAAAGAATCACACAAAAATAATGAATAATATAGATTTTTAATTAAAATAAATATGGTTTAACTAATAAATTTTGTGATAAAACATTTTATATTTAATAAATTTTTTCTATAATTACATTTTATAATAATTATTAAATTTTGTAAGATAGAGTATATATATACAAATAATTTCTGTTGAGACATCCCCTCTCTGAGTCTCTGACTCCCTTTGAAATTCTACCATCGATCACTAACCGCTATCTCCAACCTATATGTGTGAAGAATACATTAATGAATAAATTTTGAAAATTAATTCTAAAAGTCACTAGGATTTTCCAAAATTTATTCTAAAATATATAAACTCAACACATAATAATTTAGAACTATATATAGAAACCATTAAAATTCATCATATTCATTTATGTGACATGAACTAACTCCTGAAAAAGATTACTCTCCCAAAAACGTTTCCACATCAGATCCATTATAGAAGATTCTTGTCAAGATATATTTTTAATTTTATCATATTTATTTCCCTAATAACCGACTATAGGTTGTAAATTAATATATTCAATTATGAATTGATTACATTTTCCATAATTTAAAATTTTGTGAATAACGAAAAGAAAATATTATGAATTGAAAACTACTGCATATTAAAAAAATTTGATAAATTATGTGACTCTTATACATAAAAAACTAATCTTATATATTGTAATATTACTCATAAACATCACAATGGTTGTCCCCCAATTGAAAATGGGTAAGACCCTTACATTTAGCCTTTTAATAGTTGAGGTACTCTAATATGTCAACTTTTCAATGAACATGAATAATTGTGAGATCCTTATGCATCACTATTTAACATTTAAATATGGTCATATACTCTTACATATTTTCTTCTCAAAATTTTACACTGTAATTTTATACTCTTATATATCAATAAAATTATATTGGAACACTTTTGTATTATCACTTGCATTACAAAACACCAATTAAAATCCATCAAACATAATATAATATAAAAATACATAAGTTAGTTAATTTATACATATTTTATTAAAATTATATATTATATATTATATTCCGTACATAATATATTTAAAACCATAGATCAAAAAATATTATTATTAGATATCTAATTATAAATTTAATAAAAATGACTCAATCGACTTTAATTTAATTGAGACTCAACAAATAATGCTCATGAAAGTATATAATGATTAAAACCCATACCATATTTCCATTAAATCATTAAAATTAAATATTTTTGTTTATTATTAAAATAAATATGTTTTAAATAAGAATAAACTATAAATAATAATCTAATAATATGAACACATTTTTATAATAGAATCACTTGATATTATAAATAAAGGATAGAACAAACAATTATAATATAAAACCACCCCAAATCCTCCCACACATATTCCATTTATTTATATAAAAAATTCATCCAAAATATAAACAAATAGATAAATTAATTAAAAATGAATAATTATAATTCCAAAAAAGTGTTACAAAAGAGTCTTCCCACATGTACTTTTCAAGTGAAAATGAATTATTTCACTATTATAAAAAGATCTTTCAAAAAAATTGTTTCCAATTTTGAAAAGCATAAAAAAATTTAATATTTGGAAAGAAATTTTACCAACCTAATTTTTCATTCTAATGATCATCCAAGATTCACTTATTCACCATGTTGAAAATAAAAAAACCCAATATATAAAAAATAACATAGAAGATCAGCATAATAAATCACACAACATTGAAGATGATTTTGTGGAAATAATAAATAATATCTCAACATAATTAAACAAAAACATTAGTTTCTACACAAAAAACTTATCCTTGATTAAGAATTTGTTTTTTAGAACATTTAAATGTAATGAAAATATTCATAAATCCAACAAAAATTTAAAATTAAATTAAAAATTTATAACATAGTCAAAAAATTATTAAATTAAAGTGTTTTAAAAAGATTATAAAAATTATGTGACAAAATTTACTAAATTGATGAATATTAATGATTAATTGACTAAAATAATGAAAAAATCTCTAATTTTAAGAACAATTGATGCTCACTAAGCATGAAAGGTACTTCTAGAGAATAGTTAATTTATAAAATATTTTATTGAATTGGATATGGGATCCATTAAACATATTTATCTCATAAAAAACATACCCTATAATTATGACCATATATTTACCCAATATTAATCTTAAAGGGGATATATTAATTAAAAAATATTTAAATCTCCAAAGTATTTTCAATTTAGTAGCTAGAAAATCATGTAAAAAGGGTTATATGAAAACACAAATAAGTATGATTTCCACAAATTATAGGAGAGTATCAACATATAATTTGGAGTGAAAAATAATTAATGATACAAACTTGTATTAAACATATCTAATAACTAGAAAGCATAAAATTACATCTTTTATTAATTAGGCCTTATCCAATATAGAACTGGATTGTCAAATTAAATTTCTAGCAAACTATTAGGGAAATTGAAAACCTAATCCACAACATAAATTTAGAAACAGAAAGAAAATGAATACCCCTCTAATAGATGTTGTAAATATAGTGGACAACTAATTGATCACTCTAACATACAAAAATTAAATCCCCACATGAATTATCCTATTAAGGAACCTCCAATAGTGGAGAAATGATTCATTAATACAAGTAAATCAATGTTGATAAAATAAATCCACGATAAAAGTTGGAGGATGTGGGATTGAATATCCATGCCATTAATGAATGAAGTGGTAATATTATTTTTGAAGAGGGGAAAATGAGTTCATACTTATTCATACAATATATGATGATTAAAAAAACTAAAGGGTGAGGTATTTTACATCAATTAAAACAAATTAACTAATGATTTATTGAATCATGTGTTTCCTCTTTTGTTGTTCTATATTTAAAGTACCCATCCAAATTTTCTCTTTTAATTTTTTCCATTACCTCACGTAAGAGGTATTCTATTATTATATGTACTATTATTATTGTCTAATAAAATAATTCCATGCATTGAAAAATATTCTAAAACTCTAACAAGATGAAACTTTACAGACAATGTAAAAATGAAAATGAATTATCTTACAGTATGATTTTATTTCCTTTCATAATAAATCCTTATGATAACTCAAAATAATTATAAGAAGATTAGAAACATTATCCAACGGTATAAAGGAATAATCCGTAATGTTTCGAATTACCTTATTAAATTTGAAACACATTGAAATTTGATAAAACCCATCAATAAAAAAACTCAATATTTATAAAAAATGAGCAAAAAATAGTTCAAATTGTTTTCAATATTGTAGAATAGTACTTGATGAAGTAATGTTATATTGTCATGATAAATATTTTAGAGTCCTAATTTGACATGAACCACATAAAATTATGAAAAATAGGTTTGAAAGCGTTACTCATAACATTAATCATATATGTTAATTGGTGATTAATACAGAAAACCCATATACATGTAAAAATATTGTTTTATTCCATAATTAGTAAAAATAAAAAAAAATACATTTTGAGACACTGAAACACTTAGTTTCAAAAAGTTTCAAATATAAAAAATATTAAATAAATTAAAATGAAATATGTGTAATGATGAATACATATTAGATTAAAAGGATATGGATATCACATTAATAAATGGTTAAGAGTGCTAACCAACATCCTATGAAACATGTTTAATTGAGAAAATTAATTTATATTGAACTATATCATATTTAATATTTTTTTTAATAATTATATTCACAATTATACCAATCCGTTCATGCTCTTAGGAGGTTTTAAATTTATCAAAAATAAAAAAGATACATTAATAAATTAAATTTTGAACTCTTTCTAAATGTGTGATGAGTATCCTTCATCATTTAGTATCTAAAAAATTATTTATCCACATATACCAACTTACAAATTTCCTATAGTATAGATTCTCTAATAAAAATAGATTTATTTTATTCATCACTAACATGATAAATTAGTCTTCTATATGAAAAATATATCACAAATACACATATATTTAGAAAATATTAGTATAAAATGACTAAGACCTTCATATCAAAATCCTTTACAAGAACCAAAAAATTAGTGGGTAACATGATCCTTTATAATTTATCTAACAACTCATCCACTCTCAAAGTGCAATATACAATATAATTATCAACTAACATAAGTGATACTGAAGTAGATTTTATCTTCCCAAGGCACAAGTGCTGAAATAATGAGTAGGGTATATAGTTGACTCATTATCCTTATTCAATTAAATTTTTTTTATCTTAATTTTATATTACTATAAATGGAATAAAAAAGAACCTATGGTATTGAAATATTATTTATTTATTCTGTTATAAAACAACTATAAATTCTTTTGTAATGCTAATGGTGGTTAATTCTTCCAAGATCCACTTTGTGTACAATTTTTTTGATGAAATTTTAAAAATGAAAAAATTTTATTTTTGGACTCCATAAAAAGCATTTTAATGTGTAATTTATTTAACATCTCATCAAACATAAGATATTATAGTTCAAAGTTTTTCTATTTAATCATTTTAGTGTTTTGAGTTGGGGGATAAAATCGATTTAATAATTGTTAGTTCCTCTATTTATCTTCCACATCATCATTATCCCTTCATTATTGTACTATCTCCTATCTAATTTTACATTTTTTTTAATAAGGGAATTTTTCATCTAGTATATTTTGAAATCACTAAAAACCTTTTTATTTTTTTTGTTATCCATATTTTCATTTTCATATCCATTTATGACTTTTATCTAATCTTATATAGGATATTCCCTGAAATTTTCAGAAGTTTCCAAAAAAAGTTTTATTATGAAATTCAAGGAACTATTACAAGGATTAGTTCCAATTGTACCTGGAATATTACCCTTGTCTCTAACAGTTAATATATTTTCAACCCACCCAATTGGAAATAGTTATTTTGGATCCGAAAATATTTATTATTCTTTTATGAATCCGACAAATGAAGTTGTTAATGCAATTTAATTTATAATTTATATATCTTATCTTTAATATTTTCTTATAATTAGATTAATTATCCCTATATTGATTTTAATATTGTTTTTTGGGATGATTTAGAAAACCAGGGTTAGTGGACTATATAACTAGATCTTCCTCATTCAAAGATGAGTTTTGGTTATATCAAATAGTTAGGATTGTATTGATTAGAAAATAAATCATTTATGATTTTATTCTAAGATTATATCCCAAATATTATTACGTTTATAACACTCTAAATTCATATTAAAATTTAATTTTTTTGAATTTTTTTCAACAAAAAGTGAGCACATTTTCCTTTAATATTATGATTTGGTTTTTGATAAGAAAACTAATTTTTACCATATTTTATTTTATAATTTTTAAAATATTATTGTTTTCACACAATTAAAAAATGTAATAACTAATTTTCAGTATTAAAACACTAAATTTATCAATAGTTTTATTGTTTACTCAAAGGGTTTTATAAAAATCTCTTAGTTTATCATTTTTTTATCATTATAGTCCCAAATATTATACTTTTCAACAAAAACAATATATGATGTAGAAATATGTTGTAGAGATATTTCATATAGGGATTTGGATGATTATATATTTTGGGAAATTTTCTAAGAAGTTCTAAAAACCAATAATAGGAATCATGAAATGCATCCCATTCAGCCTAAGAGAATCATATTTTTTTTATCATACGTTCATCCTTCTACATTGTTAAGTTAAACTGTAGGTTGGAATAGTTTTAAACTTATCCAAATGTGTTAAAAAACATTCATCAAAATTGATGAACTAATTAATTACATTGAAATTCAATGAAAAGGGAAAAACCTTATTTTATAATCATCCTCTTTCATCCATAGAATTAGAAAATACTCAATTATACTATAATATTTTGTAATGAAGGCCAAGGAGTCCTTATTTTAAAACTATTGATTTTTTTCCTAAATTATTAGTACGATTATTTTAACTCTCAATTAATTTTTATTTGGATAAACTAAATTTATAAAAGGATACTTGAAATAACAAAGATTTTATACTCCACCATGTTTGGCCTCAATATGTATTCTTGAATTATCAACTCAAAATTTTCAAAATCCCTATTCCTAATATCTATGATTCTTATTTTATTTCTTTTTAAATTTAACCACAATTTAATAACTGTATAATTTAATTCTCTAAAATTTGAAAATTCAACATTGTTTGTAAATCGGAAGGAGTTTTAGATTTTTGAATATATATTAGTTAATTTATTATTATGATTTTTTTCATTATATAGATTAAATTTTCTTGAAAAATAGAAAATTATTTTCCAATTAAGCATGGAACACTGTAAAAAATAATTATTTATACCTATACTCTGCTTACATAGAGTTTTAATCAAGGAAAATCTCCATAGTGAAGGAAATACTATATTATTCCTATAAAATAGATATTATAGACCAATAAACATCTATAAAAATATAAAAATAATAGTTTCTTGAAGTTTTAATGAGAATGTGAAGTATATTTCAATAGTTATAAAATAGATGAAAAATAGGGATGTGTGTGAAACAAAATATAAATGTGTGTGGAAAAAACAGATGAAAATATAATATATAAAGAAATTAAACAAAAAAAGATCAAACATTTTTCCATTTATCATGGTATATACCTATGGGTGAATCTGGGTGTTGTAATATAGTCCATTATTTTTAATATTTATCTCTAAAATTTAAGAACACTTTAATCATATCATGTCTTTCTCTCTAGATTAAATACTAAAATAAAAAGAGAAAATGTTTTTATTTTGTTTAACTAAAATGGTATATTCTTAAAGAGTATGAACCATGATGCACTTGTTCCCCAAACACAATGACGAATGAAGCATCTAGTATTTCACAGTAAGGAAGAACATCCACTAATCAAGATCCTCATTTATGACATTGCATCATATAGTACATCACCAGATGACTGATATGGAAACATTGATGGGAAGTCTCCGGAGGAATGTGAAAAGATGGCTTCGATTGTCCAGACCAGACACAATGGAAACACACTTGTGAATGGTCTAAGGAACTAGAAACCAGAGCAGAAAAATGTGTTTTTTCAGAAACAGGTTCCACCAACACAATACTCCAGCTAGATGCGAACCTTCACAAGAACGAACCACCATTGAATGTATTTTGAAAACATGCTCATCCATGAATTCCTCATCCACTAACTTCTCGAAATAGGTTACATAAGATGAGAGCACTTCCTCTATAATCTTATGAAGAAGACCCCAGATTAAAAGTGAGGGTTTAACATGATCTTCTAAGGCTGATGGAAATGAAAATGGAACCAACTCTTTTAAATTGTCCACGTAAGACCTTACCGACTACTGGCCCTGCCGAACATCCCAAAAATTTTTATCTTTTCACAAATTAAACTCATCTAGTATGAGCCATTGGATAAATTTGGGAATAGAAACCTCCCATGTCATTTGAAATGATATCGATGAAGAGGATGCAAAATCCCACTAGTCCATAGATGTAACCTCAAACAAACTCTAAACAGGAAGGACTCTAACAACTTCAGGTGTTCCCAATGAACTATAAACACACTAAACATGCTTATTCCACTCCACATCCTCATGCGGGACTAGATCACCATGGAATTTTGGAAACACATGAGAAATTCTAGGAACTGTGCTTGACTCTTTAGAGATAATAGGGACCATTTTGGGTGACATTTCCAGAGCAACATGGAAAACAAAAACCAAATCTAACTAATAACTAAGGCATAAATAATAAGAACAACTCCACCCCAAAACAACTATCTTTGAGGCCAAAAAAACATAAACACCACTAAAATACAATTATTTTTATCAAAAAACAACCATTATCCTTTTAAAATTAAAATCTTCTGTCTTCCATGGCTAATTATCAAATAAAAAACCCATTTTCCTAGATTTTGTTTTTCTATAATCAGTTTCTCATTCAAGAAAACATTAGAAAAACCATGACTAACATTTGATTTCAAAACCAAAACAATGGTATCTTATGAACTGTTACATTTGTGTATATTTATTTCAATCCATGCATTCCAAAACGTGCATCCCACACATACCGACACACATGTCAACATCCATATGGAATACCAAGGGCCATATCAAATCCATGTTACCAAACCCTAAACAAATTCAATGATTCAACACCCACTATACCAATATAAAAAAAATTATTTGAAGAAACTACCATATTTAAATCCATTTTTATTTAAAAATCCACATTCATTTTTAACATATATTTACACCCACTGAAAAAACTAATCACGACCAATAATGAGCTATCGGAATGAGGGACCAGTGTCTATACCTTACGCAGTGACATGGTTATGGGGAATTCTCCAATTAATGAATAATGTTATGAGGGCCTTGAAATGGGAACATGGACTTCACATGGCTCACCACACCATGTGAGGCCACAACATGACCTCATTTCACCTCCATTATCATAGATCAATCCAAAATAGCCATAGATATACAACTAAAATCTTGAACATCCCCTAGAGAACAGTGGTTCAGAATGAGAAAGGGTTCACAACGGCCTTCCCATGCCTATCTCATATGTTATGATAATCCTATTCTACATCTACCAGACACCCAAAATAACATTAACCTCTCTTTGATACCATTTTATTACAAACCGGCCTGATTTGACCTTGAACTGATCACCTGATCCGATCGAAAACATGTCCCAAGGGGTGTTCCCAATTCACCCTGGATGGTAACTAGTGTCGGTCATCTAAACATTCAATTTGGAAATGATTTCATCCCCATAGGAGAGCATCCAATACTAGAGATTTAAACAAAACAAACTAAAAACATTGAAAAGCTAAACAATTGAAAGATAACAAACAAACAACAGATAAAGATACAATGTACAACAAAACAAACTTAAAAATAAAACAAAAACCAATAAACCACTACCCATGATCTCTATATGACCTCTTGGCCGCATCATACCACAAGACATGCCTTACACCACAATGAGTATCTAATCCTGAATAGCAGAACAGAAGGTGAACCTAAAACTGAAATGGTAGGATAACCATGGGCACCATAATGCTCAGTAAGGATGACAAAATAAACCCTAGAATTCATGTGTTTCCACTCCCGAAGAAAACCAAGGACACTAGTATGAAATACAATTACCAAGGTAGGGTTGTCCATGTTTTATAAAAAAACACTAAACACATTTCATTTCCAAAAATTAAATCCATTTTTAGAATAAAATTCCAACATAAGGACAATAATATTAGTTCAAAAATAAAACAGGGAAACAATTAAAGTATTGAACTAATACAAGAAAAAGTAAACATGAAATATAAATAAGTACTATGGGTAATCCAAAACATCTCTAGACTACCCGTGAACATACTTTGTTCGGATCCACTTGTCGGTGTATGGTGAATCCCCATTGTTTATAACCAACTGATCACCCTCATGGAAAAACAATGGGAACTCTCTACTGGGCCTCTATATCTATTAGGGGTACCCAACCATATAATCAGGGCCAGCAAGCTACAATCACTCAACCATCTGTAGGATGCCTAGGAACTCATTGTGGTGATATCAATACTGTGTAATTAGGAGTCCAACACACTTGTGACTCAGCTCGTCTGTTGCCACTACACTTTACTACCCCACAGATGGGTAGAAATATATGAAAATCTCTAATGTATATCTCTATTATAATTATGAAACATATAAATATACATACATTTCATATCACATGAAGGTTATAATGGGAATGCTATACTACATAAATGTTCAAACCATTACATAGACCATTTCAGGTTTCCAATCATGCATATACCTTTTGCAAACCATAATAATATCCAAAAACAACCACATACGTCACCTTTAAAATTAAAAGATCCAATCATGCAACTAGTTAAAGATAAACAAAAAACCATTCCCCAAGATAATTTCCAAATCCCCATTTTTGAAAACATGAAACTAGTAAAACATTAAAAATAGCTCCTGAGGGCCACATTAATGAAAACACACACACCAAAATCAAAATTGGAATATACTTAAAGACTTAACTTTAAACCATTCATTTTCAGATAGAAATGGAACCCCATCCCTTAGAATCTAAATAATTTTTTTTTGTAATGATGATTTATAGGATAGTCCATTTAAAGGTGACACCATAATTTGATGGCATATCCATGTGTGCACCAAATGAATCCATAGATGTTCCAACATCCCATGACACAACAAACAACAATGATGGAATTTGAAAAACGTTTCCACAAGGAAACCAATTTCATTAAAAAAACCATTTTCATCCTTAAAATAACAGAACCCTTGATGATCCAACATCCAATTATAGAAAAGAAACCATGTTTAAATTTGAATAACATTTCCACAAGGACCCCAATTGCTTTAAAACCAAAATCAACCATTCACATCCATAAAAGAACACAACCCTTCCCCTTAACGTAATAGAATCCCCTTCCAATGAATTTAAACACATAACACCTAAATCAAAAACACATAATCAGGAACACAACATCATAAATTATGGAAATTTGATAAATGGATCAATTACATTTTTGAAGAACAAATTCATTTAAATGAATCACTCTAGGTGCCTTAAAAATATTGAATTCAAACAAAATTATTTTCAAACCTATTTTTAGAAAACCAAATCAATTAAAAATTATCCTAATAAACAAAAAATGGGTTATAGGGTTTTGTGAAATCTATTTATAAATTTATCTAAAACACCAAGAATCAATGGAAGATACATAGTAATGGAAATCATAGAAACACCTACCGAAAACATGTGTGGATAGAATAAAACATTAAGGAGATGGAGATCGAGGCCCTATGAGAAATCCACCCCCATATAAATATTAAAGTATAAAAAAGGTTTTAAAACTAAAACCCCAGTGTTCCTCTAAGACAAAATCCCCCAATGAAAACCATGAAAAGTAATGAAAAAAGAGAAAGATCAATAAAAATGACTTAAAACCCTAATTCATACATTATATACAATGAGAAAGCACCATAGAGAAAGGGATATCCATGGAAAATGGGTTTGGGGCCCCTTTTGTATTCCTAGATGATAGGGAGGGGAGGGAGACTAAACTAGGGTAAAAATGGAGGAGGGAGAAAAAGAAAAATATTTTTTAATAACCTGGGGATCCCACGCGGTTTGGCCACACTCTTTTCCAAACTATGCAGTAACCGTGTGGGCCTCTTTTTCAAAGGGGGAACTATGACATGGTTTCTTAGAACCTTCTACATTGTCATATTTAGGTCATGTGGTCTGTTCGGTCTTGCCAACAACGGTCGCACGATGTCTGTTCGCTTATTACCAACCATGCAAGAACCATGCTTCACTCCTAAAAATCCCCCAAAACAGAAAGAAAAGAAATTTATACCATTTCCCAAACCCAATCCTCAAACCAAAGATATAATACTAATAAATTGATAAATTAAACGAGTATCTTAGGTCAGGGTGTAACAGAGGATCCCATTCTCTATGAAAACATTAGTATTACAATGATGTTCCATAAAATTTCATCACCACATATAACAATCAATATTTTCATGAATGAAAACATTCTAATCCATACAACGGATTACATCAAAGAGCCCCAAAACCAAGACATGAAAATACCTTTACAGTTGACCCCTAACATGGGGAGTGGAAAAGAAAGACACCTGATACCCTTCTCTTTATTCTTACCAAGTGGTGTTTCCCACTCCATCAGAATTGAAAAAATCTCATTTTAAAAATTCAACAAGGTCACAAGATGGGAAGAGATAAGTGAAACATAAGCACTGATATCCAATAGAACATCAACTATAGATGGTGAAATCAATATGGTACCTCGAACTATTGAATTTCCTATATCTAGATATGTTAATTGTTGGTCCACAACATGGTGATACATGGTATCTTCCTAATTCTGAACACGACCACTGACCTATTGATCTTTCCCAAACTGACTATGATTAGAAGAGGATATGATCATTCCACCATGACCACAAAAAAGAGGGTCCATGATCCTATATGGATTTGACTGGGATGACATCCCCCGGGAAGCCATATCCCCCGCACAACTCGTATATGGGAACATCACTCTGTAAAACCATTGTAGTTTTCCCAAAACTAACCCTCGATGTAATTGTTTGGGAGGCGATGTACATGTAGGTCTAATATGACCTATCATACCACACTTATGGAGCATAGACGACCTAACATCATAAGGCATAGATTAATAATGTCAATAAGGATATCCTCAACTACCACCTCCCATCATCCCCTACTAATCTGACTTCCTCTTTTCCGTAGATAAACTATGACTTTCTATTGCTGACATATACCTAGTGGAACCATGTTTTCCGATGTGATCAATATCCCCAACACAATAATGTCCAGAAACTTTTAAATAGATCATTTTCATTAATAGAAAATCATGGGAGGAAATATATTTTCGAAATACCCATTCAAAACTTTGATACTTCATCTAATAATTAGAAATGATCTCGGTTGTGTACCAAACTAGATTAGCAATGTGGTTGGCATACTACATCAAGGATTGATCGACCTGAACATGCTCTATAAAATTTCATGATCTGTAATAGGCCATGATATCAGGACATTACTAATTATTAAAAAACCCTTGAATTCCTTCGTTTTCATCTACATGTTCTTTTAGTATTTCACAACGGAGTCCCACCACATTCGACTGGGACTTTCTAACAAGAAAAAAGTGCATTTCACCCGATATTTATTAAGAGTGTTAAAGAATTTGAACATCAAATCTATCATCTTAAGAAATTCATCTACTTTCTATGGTTTATTATTATCTCAAAATGAAGGTGGTTTGTTCACAAGGAACATCTCATATTTATCCTTCATAGGGAAAGTTTTAGTTTCTCTAACCTATGCAAGAACAGAGCCTTCTCTCTATCCCAAAGATTGAATGGTTTGGACCATATCTTCCACTAATCAATGATGATTTTTTTAGGGAGAACTCCCTTTGGGTTCGTCATGTGGAATCACTAGAGCTCTAAAGAAAAGAATCTTTCTTTAAAAAGAGATAACCATAAGAAAAAAATCAACACAAACATTATTATTTATAAGAAAATTTGAAAAAACAACAATCTTTTGTACATCCAAAAAAGAAAACTCATCTCAGAAACCTAAAAAAACCACTTCACCCCACTTAGATTCCAAAACAATTCTGCAACCTATAGGGATAACATGGGGGAGAAGTCGAACAAAAATCGCAACATCTCATGTTGACTCACTTTTTATCACGATGTGTGCAAGACAGATAGCTTACTGACAACTAAAACACCATGTTCCAATTGTCAGAGCTTCTATTTATCTAGGCTCATCCCAAAAATTTTTACATAGAATAGAATAACATCCTCTAATAATTTTTTTTACAAACCAAGATAAACTTCCATCTATCCTGACACCCAACCTAGTATATGGAATGGGCGATGGGAAATCTTGATCCCCATGGGATGACAACTAGTGTCTCAATATAAACACAATATCTTGTGAATGAATTCAACTGTTTACATAATGTAAACATTCAACAACAATAAGTAATCCAAAACTGAATAATGAAAACCTAACATAAAATAAAAAACTTTCAGTTTCCAAAAAAAGGAGAAAGAACGCTATCCCAAAAAACACCAAGTGACAAGAGGAGCATCATCCTCAAACAACCACCACCAAAACAACTATATAAAGGTGATATAATCCCAAACACCATCTATAGATATATTTACTCTAAAATTTTAAAACACAACCATGTTCAGTTACACCCAAAGGTGTAATTATTGTGTGAGCCAAACCCTAGTATGATTCCACTCAAAAAAGTGATTCCATGCAATAAACATTATATGATAAATAAATATGAATATTTTAAAAAATAAAAATTATAAACCTTTTTATGGTAAACATTTTGAATGAAAACATGATTTATTTTCAAATAAGTAACAATATATACCATATTATTATGGTGATAAAAAAATCAGAAAAAAAGTACAATGAAACATGAAACCCCTTTATGTACTAGATAGAAATGAGAAACTAGGTAAATCATATCTAAGTGAAAACTGTTATAGAAACCACAACCAAGAGAATTCTCATGCCTGATCCACTAGGAGGGAATACACCGTGGTCTTAGTGGTCTCCAATCGTTAATATCATTTAGTTTTTATTGTATCATCAATCCTGGATGATAAATATGTGATGAACCATTTCTAAGTCAACTAGCATACTAGTCCTAGTCGTCACCCCCAAGTTACCCCGATTTTCTTTTGTTCTCAATTTTCATTCAATATGTCACACACAACATCAATTTCATATAAAAATATTCCAAAGAACATATCTATGGTAGATAAAAACCTAATTAAAAAAATCAATTATAAATAAAAATACTCCCTAAAACCATTTTAAAACCAGTGCCAAACAACATCCAAAATTTATTAAACTTGTTTCATAATTTTTAAAACATGTTAAAATTCACAAAAACGGTTCACACTTTAAATATTCCCAAATTTAATTGGAAAATCCAGATTTAAGCCATTAACATGTTATTTCTTTTTCAAAAAAACATTTTTAACCAAACTAATAAATCAAATAACACATATATACACTCAATAAAATATTTTAAATTCTTAAAATAATGATTAAGAACATAACCACATACCATTAATGAATAAAATTCAATAAAACGGGGAAAAATCAACCCAAACTAAATCACAACCATTATAGGAATTATCCATTCATAAATGACAAGATCAAACCAAAACTATTATGATATAACCCTAAAAATGACACAGAACCCACTGAAGAAGTTAAATGCCAATAAAGAACCCGGAAAACCCTAGAAAAGGGTGAGAAACTAAGAGATAAGGATACATACTTTAGAAATCATGGAGAAAACACAAAAAAACCCTAAATAAAATGGAGATCCAAGGGATTAAGAGATATATTAATAGGTTACTAGAGTGATAAATACCATTTGGGGATAAAAATGGGTATTCCTTGTTAAAAATCAGGGACAGAAAAAAAGTAAAAACCCAATTTTTTTTCAGTTGGACAGTCCACATGATTTTCCTGCATCGTTTTCCAAACAATGCGGCAACTGTGCATGACTTACTATCCTTGTAAGACATGCCACATGTTTATCCAATAGTGTTTACAACACATGTACTATATTTTTGATATTCCTCTTTACAAAAACAAAAGTTGGCCACACGGTTTGGTAACATGTGCACCAACAATGCACACCGTGATACTTTCCCAAAAATTTTCATTTCCTTACAAAAAATCAAATTAAATCATTGTGTAAATTTATTCCCTAAAAATAACAGGAAAGTTATCTAAAAATAAAATCACATATCTGACCATTCATGTGATTCTATGATGAAATATGAATCAAATCGCTTTATGGATGTGGTAATCCACACGTATGCATTGACGACATTGTCATTTTTCAATGGATGGAAATGTAAGAAAATTTCTAATAATCTATATGACAATAATTATTATTATGTAATTAATATAACATTAATATATATTAAATCCATCATTATAACTCTCTATGTACGGTGTTAATAGAAAATTAATTACTTTTACTCGTGAGAAAGTGGTGTTCAGTACACATAAATGATAGAATAATTTAGTATATAATGGTAGAGAAAATGGATACAGGTTATTCCATTGAAATAATAAAATTTTATTATACAGTTAATAATGATTTTATTATTTCAACATGGTTTTTTAAGATTTTAAGGAGGATCAAGTAAAATTAATTATAAAAGAATAATTAATAGTTATACCTATTTTTTGGAAAACCACCTTAGACTAACAACTTATGGCTTCTAGGATGTACTTTTAATGATAGAAGATACTATAGGTCTTGTGGATGATCGTTTTACGGGATTTTAGTATGTTTTTGGAAAACTATATTTCATTAATTATTTATGGAAGTGAGGATATGTGGTGCCTATATATAAGTGAGGGAAGTTACACACTTGAAATTTGATAACATATTAAATGGATATAAATTAATTATCATGGGGAACCTGAAAAAAATCCATATATTTTTAATATATAATAATAATGATTCTAAATAATATCATAAAATAAATATTTTATAAATTTTGGTGATGTTTTCACCCATATCTCTTTTTTAACCCATGTTATCCATTTTGATGATTATCGTGACATCAATGTTTTTACACTATATGAGCCATGAATGCTACTATAATAGTTAAAGTTGTATGTAAATGGAAAATTGATGACATTATAGTCCATATAACATTCAATTAATGAATATATCATATTTAAGGGTATTAAATCATTTACTAAAATATTGTTGGATATAAAATATTATTACATTCTTTTGTGAACTATTCATTTAATTTTAACTTAAAGTCATCAATATAAAAATTTAATAAAAATATAAAACAATTAAATTTATCTAAGAAGATATATATATTAATTAATCTAATGGAAAAATATAAATCAAACAAATAATATTGTTTTTATTGTTTTTAAAATCATTTACCTGATTTTTATTTTTCTTTCACAAGCACTGTGTTGGTGTTGCGAATGAATTTAAGGTAATTATCTCATCAATGAAAAAATAAAATAAAATAAAATGATAATAAAATTTATATTTTAAATAAGCATTTATAACCATAAATAACCCAGTTATACCACTATGATTAATACATATAGATATTAAAATAAATAAGGCAACATTTTGTTCTTGTTCATTATTTAAAATTATATGAACTTCCTTATCGAAAGAATGTTGAAGAATATTTACACATGTTTTATAAATATATGTTCATGGTTGATTATCACCCACCCAATAAAATTATGTTATCTTTTAGTGTTATTTTTAAGCCTTATCACATTATTTTAAATCTTATTATTCGGTTTACCATTACAAAGGTGATAGATATTTTCATTGGTTACTTTTAAAAATAATAATTAAAACATGTCTATTAAAAATGTTAAGAAATATTGATTCCAAATAAGGATTTATTTTTTAATCATTCTATTTCATTATGTTTCACATTTTAATGTAACAATAAAATGAAAAAGTACTTCAAAACGGTTTTTAGGAAAATTTATTTATAATCCCAAAAAATTAACTCACAAAAAATCATTTATAATGATTAATCCCATGTAATAAATTCTATTATTTATAATTAATGTATTCTTGTTTTAAATTATGATCAAATATTACTTTAACATTAATTTTTCATAATTAAAAATTGATATTTTTATAAAAAATGAAAATTTTTACTTTTCACAAAAATATCAATATTTTTAGTAAAATTAAAAAACAATAAGAATTTATTTACATAAGGATTTAAAAAATTATATAGAATTTTTGAAATATAATTTCTAAAGTTATATGAAATTAACTATAATACTAGTTAACAAAAATCATTCATTTTTTGGAAGAAAATAGATTTTTAAATAATAAAATGAACTTACTCTCATTTCCTTACAAAAAAGTAATGAAATGATTATTAATTAATTAAATTGAACATATATTTTAAGCATTTAATTATATTATTTATCAATAATGGAAATTTTAATATTTAATATTAAAATAAACTACATGCGTAAATTTGTTTTTAGGAAAAATATTTCCATTACCTTGAAAATATTCTATGTTAATATATAACCAGTTCACAATAATTTCATTATTTTACTATTAATTTTAATTAAGGATAAATATTCTATATATATTTCATAAAATGATTATTATTATTTATATCCAAAAATTAAACACATATTTTATATTGTACACAATTAAATAATAATAATTTGATGTTCGTTTATTCTCGGTGTTTCATGTCTTGTATGCTGTCAAACATATTATTATTTTAAAATAATAGTATTTTATATTCTCCCATATATAATGAATTTAGTTATCAGAATATGATATTAATAATGTTAAAAAAATAGATATATTTAATATACTTTTTTTTCCAAAACCCACATCATAATATGGATAAAAAAAATTCTTTATGAAAAGAGGGAAATATAATATAATGGATATCTAAAAAGACACATAACTCGGTTTTTAAAATTGGATAAAATTATAGTTAAGTAAAAAATATGTTCATTGATGAATCTTTTTTCAAAATAATAATGTAGGGTGAAAAATAATATTGATCAAAATAATGTGAATGATCACGAAAAAGTCAATGACCAAAAAATAATAAATCATTGTTGTCTGAAGAAAGACGCGCAATTCATAAAAAAATAGGTCAATGTGATAATTATTTTATTCCAATATCCTTTTTCTATATTTTAATAATTTATTAATCATATAGAATAATTATATAAAGAAATATATTTACTTTATTTTCATTATATCCATAAACGAAATTTCAAACATTGGTTGTGTGTTTCAATTTTTTTCCATCATTGTCTCATATTTGACATCAAATGATGAGTATAAATAAATAATTCTTAAAGAAATATCATAACATTATGATTTTTCCTAATTTATATTAGAGGATTAAAATCAATTCTTCACATATTTTTTAAAAAAATTGTTATCACATGATAAGATAATACCCATCATGAATAAATATTTATATAAATAAATAAAACATTTGACAACCAAATTTCTAAAATAACAAGAATTGTTGAACATATATCATGCCATAAATAAATAACCATACATCACAATTAACATTAATAACTCTAAATGTATTTTAATGTCTTAACATCAAAGGTAATATCAAACCTTCTAACATACATTCACAAAAAATTAATTTCATTCCTCTCAAACAATATCCCATTTTAAATAACATGTTAATATTAATGGTAAAAAATTCCACAACCCAATGAAATAAAACCCAAAATAAAATTAGTCACCATGATAAATCGCTATTTAATCTTATAGTGTAGTCAATGTTACCAAAATATAATAAATCATATTTATACACTAACCAGAAAAGTAATCCTGGGACTCACATTAAATATCTTCATAATTATCACATTTTCAATGAATTATTTTTAACCATCTACATTATATATATATATCCTATAATACAATATTCTATTCTTGTAAGAACCAATATCTACATTTAATGCATGGATCTTTATTTCTCATTTTTATGAAAAAAGGATTAATTTAGGGTTTTCTACGTATACCTCATGTACTTAGGAGTACATGTTGTGTACCCGGTATTTTTGTACTAGCATAGTGTCAGTTTTGTAATGGCCAAGTACATGTTCATGTGGTGACCGAATTGGATGTTTAAGGTAGGGGATGGTCAAGGCTACGAAATAATATGTACGTTTAATGAACACACCGTGTAGTATGATTTTTAATTGATATATCATATCGGGGTCGCGTTTCATGTCCAGAACTGTCTTCTACTCCCTATGGTTCATATAGGAGTGAGATAGAACAACCAAAGACTTAAAACCCCCTATTTTTATCAATGTGACCTCTGACTGAGACGTCATCGGGTCCATTGGAATCCCACTAGTGAGTTCTCAAAACCCCTAGGGATTTTCATTTTGATTCTTCCTCTCTAATTTGTTGTTCAAGGTTGGGTGTTTTTCACTTTTTTGTAGATCTATGATGATCTAGGCCGATTCTAGGGCGGAAGTTCAAAATTATTGATCTTAAAACATCAATTTAGGTTGTCTGTGATTTTCGTTGCTCTTCTATGTTATAGATATGAAAAAAGTTCCATATACCCACATTTGGGATATTGTGTGTTTCTAAATATGACCATGTTTGTTACGTGTTATGGTTTGGTTATTTGATAAAGGGTAGTTGCATATGACTAAGTCCAAATACATATTTATTGGACAACCTGTTTGTGTGTTTACCATGATTGATTATTTAGGGTCGTTTGGTCATGAATTCCTGTTAGGCTTTTCATGTTTTCCAAGCCTTGTTTTGTTTGGATGATGTTACTAATTATATGAGATTCTTGTGATATGCATTGTGGAAGTGTGACCAAGGGGGATTGGAATATGAGGGCTTCCTGAGGTGGGGTCATTTTTGAATGGTTTACTATTATGTTGACCATGTGGTGTTGACTATGTGAGCTTCCAGGCGTTTAACACCCCAAAATTTCATAGTACATTATCTCTTCAAAGAAATTCCATAACATGCGTTACAGGAAACACTATGTTTGAGCGCTTGTGGACTTACCAAACTCTATGTTAAATAGGTGGTTATGAATAATATTAACTAAATCTTGAATATTATATACTCCATATAATTTTATAATTCATAGTATATGTTTCATAGACATAATATAAGAAAAAATTCATTTTTTCAGATAAAATAAGTATTTTTTAAAAAATAAAATTTTACAACCATTTAATGGAGAACATTTTTGAAAACATATATTTGACACATTAATATATTTAATTTAAGTAAATTATTCTTTAAAATACTGAAACAAAAATTTAGTTTGGATAAATATTTTGTTCTTTTCTGATAACATTCTTTTTTTAATGAATAGTGAAAAATACTAAATTTAAATTAAAGAAATCTTTTTTAATCAAAATTGTTAATTGTGTTAATTTTACATTTGAGTAATTTTACTATATCATTTTATTATATTATTTTCATTAAATATAATTTATGTCATTGGATGTAATTTCACAATTAAACTGGACATAAAAAAGTGTCAATCATTTGATAGTTATTATTTCTTAAAAACATGTTTTTTGTTTAGACAATGAAAATTACTTTTAAATTAATTTTCGCCACTTCGGTATTTTGAATTTTGAAAAAAGTATTTAATATTTATAATAAAGAGGTCGAAATTGTGTAAAAAGGTAACTTTTATTTTTAGACATTATGAATATTAATTTAAGTAAATATTTTATTTAGCATGGTTAATGGGAAAAGCTAGTAAATTAGGGTAAACAAATATTATAATAATAGTATTAAATTACCCTAACATGTATATTATTCCTATTTTTTGATACATTCACGCCCATGGGAATCCGTGGGTCTATTTTGGAACCCTATGGAGCCACATGGAAGTGATAATGACACTTTATATTAATATATTTAAAGTAATGTAAAAAATGACATAAACATATATCTTTTAGTAAAATAATCTTTACAATGGGTTATATAAGTTGTCATTTAGACTATAAATATTCATTTGAAAGATAATAAAATTTAAAACATCATTTGGTTTTAATTATTATTTTTAGACATCAAATAAATAAAATTATTTATGACATAATAATGATGCAGTGTTTACCCCATTAAAGAATGATTAAGATAAATGAGATTATAAAAATTTAAATAGTATCCAAAATTTATCCAATTATTATTGGATGATTTTATTTCAAACATGAGTCATCATACCTTCGGCTCTAATGGGTTTTGGACATTTATATATTTATAATAATTATATAATAAAATAATATTTTAGAACATTCTTAAAGAGCCCCACCCCCATTATATAATTCCCTCACCTCTATCCCATTTATCACACCTATGAAGCCCCTTGGCTTGTCCAAAATCTACCCAATTAAGCACCCTATATCAAAATATTTCTCTTTGAATCCTTACCATAGGAAGAAATCATTTGAAGGTATCCTTTTGGATCAAACCAAAAGGAGTTACCTGATTTAAAGGTAACATCTCTTCTTAAATTATTTTCTTTTATTTTACTTCTACAACCCCCTAAAATATCTTTATTCCTTTATTTTATAACAACACCAGTTTCCTCAATATACATTGGTTTTTTATGATACGTATTTTAACTACACTTACATACACCTCCATATAATGTGTATATAATATAATATTTCTATAGATGACGAACTACTACCTCAAGAAATGATGATTGTTAAATCTTCTACTACTACTCTTATTGTGGCCATTATGATTGAACTGTAATTATATAATATATTTATAATATTTATTACATCTATAATCTTATGTAATTATCTTTTATAGAATACCATTATTCTTTTTTATGTTTTATATATATGATAATTTCATTTGAGTAAGTGTGTACTACCACCCCTCGAAGTGATATAACTCGTTCATACCATACATGGAATGTATAAAGGATGGATTTAATAAACTGAAAAAACATATATAAAATATTTTATAATACTAAAATAAAAATATACCTCTGTATAATTTGGACTTCTTTCTTTTTATATAAAAAATGAAATGTAATTAGCGTCTGTGCGTACGCACGAATTACCGTCTCCATGAACATGATGAGAGTCATTCCCCATCGTAACCATTAAAGAAAAATTTTCATTTTATTATTAAAAATCATAGTTAAGAAAATTATATCATTCTAGATATGAATCAAATTCATCCTATCCATCACAAACACGACTTATGTAACAAACATATAAAGGAAAATGAATCAGTAAACACCCGAAACAATGATACTAAAAAAATATTATTAACAAAGAAATATTAAAAGACCATATATGATATCATATTTAGGTATGTGTTTATTTTATAATTTAATAACAATGATTTAACTATTATACAAGAGGTTAACATACCCTCAACCATTGAAAAGTAAAAGTTATGGGTTAATTCTTCAATCTCATTATTATATGAGACTATTTATGTATAATTATTTACTGTGACATTTTTTTCATCCATGTACATGTTTCATAAAAAATATTTCAAAATATTTTAAGGGTTTGTGGAAGGGACCTTTTATCAAGATCGTCATTTTAAATGTTCGAAAGATTTATTTTCCTAAAATCTTTTTAATTTATTACAATGTTTTTAAAATGATTTTAAGGATTTATTTATTTGGAAATTATTTTTTTGAAATGTTAATTACTTTAAAATGTCTCAAAGTGTTATGGGACAATTTTATGGAAAAATATTTTTTAAATGAATTCTATTACGAATGCTTGGATTTTAAATGATTTCACAAAAATGGATATTACTCACAAAGAGTTTTATTGATCATTTTCAAATATTTCCACATCCTTTACTTGATATGATTCTTGATTGAGGTTGATTTACTATAATATAATCTTCCATATTATAGTGAATGAGTTATGATATGTTTGCTTGTGGATGTGTTTTTTTTATACCATTCATGGTTTATGATTAACTTATTGGCATTTCATATGCTTGTTTTAATATGAATTTTTATGTTATGTATCAACATTTCCATATGAGGAATGCATTGGACTTCGTATGTGATTGGTGGAGCCCACTTTATCTCCTCAATGCATCGGTAGGTCTCATGAGACAATCTAGTGACTTGGCATAAGGCCTTGACAAAATATTTTTTTTATTCTTGCCACGAGGCCTTGACTATGTGGTTATGATGTCCGGCATTATGCATTTCAACATTATGAAATTAGCTATTGATATTACATTTAATTATTTTACTAGTAGAATATCCATGTGAGTAAGTAAATGGAATTATTTGATTTAACTCTTAATTATTATGCTGAAGTTTAATTTTAAAAGGCTTTTGTTTTAGTTCTATACACTGCCTGATGTGTTTATGGTTATTTATGAAAAATTCTTCTACATTTTTATCCTTACTGAGTATCTGAGCTCACCGCTTTCTATGTTTTATTTTTCCTCAGATGTGAAGAAATATTTTATTGTTGACCTGAAGGGATAGGATAAGGGATATAAATGTGGTCATTAGAGACCAAATGTTGTTGTTGTTTTTTATTTTATAATGTAATGTAATGTTCATGTATGTAATCTATTTTCCAAGACTTAAAAACTAATCGGTCCTTCACGACATGATTCCTTGTAATCATGCCAATGTATTAAAATAATGCACCGACTCGGGGTAACTGGGGTCGAGGTGTTATAGTTTATATCAGATGAAATTTAGAAATAACCATGGAATCTAGATTCATAATAACATTGATTAGAGAACATTACCCTAATATAGAATTTGTGGATTACAATAGAAGAACACACTAGAATTTTAGTAATGTAGGTATTTTGTGAATTTTCCAAGCGATACATCCCTGTCTGGATATGAGAAGGTAGAGGCGACTCTTGAAAAGATTTACCTAGGAGTGAAAACTCTGACAAGTATTTTTGGGGTTGACTCGGGGTACCCTCACACTCAACAATGATCCTTGATGCACTCTTGGTTATGAAACTTTAGGGGGATAAGATTATGATATTTTAAATTTTCATTACAAGACATTATGAAGGATTCAGGTGTAAATAATTCCTCACTGAAATTCTTTTTTATGATTATAGATTATAAGAATAATCTTTTCAATTTATGTTTGTTATTTTACATGTTTGGAATTATGCATTGTGATTCATAATATGGGCATAGTGTAAGCCATGGTTTAGAAATAGTGGCCAGTTTATGGAATGAGAACTCCAGCAATACAAATGATCCAAAGAGTAAGAAGGATCAAATTTTTCATAGTATTAAGCCAACATTTATAAAGGAAAAAGTATCCCACATATTATCATCATATGAAAAAATAGTATCCTATGTTAATAATAGAAGTAATGAATTCTATGAATCCAATGGATTTGAAGGGTAATTAAAGAAAAAAAGGATTATAGAGAGAAATATAGATATGGGGAATACAGGAAAGAAGGACTTTCCCATATGTGATAACTATTGAATGAATCACCTTGGTAAATACATGGAGGGAATGTGAGTTTGTTATAAGTGTGAGGGAAAAGGACATCATATACATGATTGCAAGGGTAAGAAAAAGGTTTTAAATGTATAATGCTTCCTCTGCATTGAGTTGGGACACTATGCAAATCAATGTCCCGATCATCAGAGTATACTGCAAAAGATACTGTTGGATAACAATAATGTTATGATATTATAACAAATGAAGAGTAATTACTAGTGTTCATTTGTTGATATTAAATAATTATATCATTTGAGTGTTGTATTGATGATGTACTGATATAATAATTATTGAGTATCTAAGGATTGTACTATAGTATTATTTCATTAAGGAGTTGAGATTTTGTGGCACCATGAAATGTGACTCAATAACATGTTAAATTTTTGGAAAATACATGTTTGGAGGAAAGAAACACTTTTATATGGTCCTGACACTATGGTATTGATTTTGAAATAATAGTTCATTGATTTGGATAAATTATATTTGATATTATTGAATACCTTGGAACTAATTAATTGTTTTTCAATTCCATCATTGTTGGGGATTACAAAATTTTTAGATTTAAGGAGTATATCATGTATTATATGATTTTTAGAAGGAATACATAAGTACATACCTATTAAAATATGGTTTTCTGGCAATTCATTTTTTACCACATTTTACGAGAATACAATATGAAGGTATTCACATGTTTATTAAGTGAACTTCCTTATACATTTTGGATTATGAGTTCAGATAGAAGTATTGTGGAAAAGTATAAAGGTTGTAATATATGATGTTTGATATTAGATACTATTGTTAAGGATAAATAATTTCTTTAGATTATTTTAGGATTGTCATGAAAAGGACAACCTGGAGGTCGGGCGACAACCTGTCGCGTCTGACAAGGCCGTGATACATGAACCTTTAATCAAAGGGTGACAAGTCTAATCACCTATGACTAGCTTACGTGATTTCATAGTTTGTATAATTTAATTTTTTTAAATTTTCAAAAAAAATAATTTTAAATTCATTATTTTTGGAACCCTATATGATTAGGATAAATTGAGTATTTTTGAATTCAATTATCTTTTGGAGTGAAAGATGAGTTTGTGGTAGGAATTATTTGAAGTATTAAACACTAATGGTCAAGTATATATTTTTTCCTCTTATTCTATGACTAAATTTATTCTTTAAATTTAGAAAAGGGAACATAAAACAAAAATTATGTTATCCTAATACAATATGTTTTGTTGAACTGATAATATTTTTAATCACCGCAGATTGATGGCTTTGAGGCCCTCAATTTTACACATTTTTGTGATTGATGACCTCAATCACTCCATATAAATATTTATGTTTTTCATCTAATTATTTTCTATAATTTACACCTATTTTCTTTTAATCGATATCCTAATTTGGTGGTGACTTTTTCATTTCGCTTTCCCTCTTATTAAGATTAAATTTTATTAACCCAATTTCTGATGTGGGTTTTCCACAATGGTATTTTTCTATTTTTAACATTTTATTTTCAAAGAAAAATTTCAAATTGTGAGGATGAAATTTTTTAATGTAGGGGAGAATGTAACACCACATTATTTTATAGTATGTGATCTCTTCAAAGAGGTTCAATAACTTGTGTTACACACAACACCGAGTTCAAGGGTACAACGACTTACAAAACTATCTGTTCAAAAAGCGGTTTTGAATAGTATTAAATGAATTTTAAATTTTAAATACTCCATATAATTTTAGAATCCATATAATGTGTATCTTAGGCATTATTTAAGTACAAAATCATTTCGTTCTGATAAAATAAGTATTTTTCAAAAAATTGTTTTTCACCACCTTTTAAAGGTAAACCTTTTATAAAACTAATATTTGACACTTTTATATATTCAATTTAGTGAAATTACTTTATTCTTTAGAATATAGAGATAAAAATGTATATTGGATAAATATTTGGTAATTTTTTGAAAACTATCATATTTTGATGAATCGTGACAAATACTAAATTTTAATTCAAAACAACTTTTTTAATCGAAAAAATTTATAGTGTTAAATTATAAATTTGAGTGGTTTTAAATTATAATTAGATTATATTTTTATAATTTAATATAACATAGGTCATTGTATGTAATTTTACATTTAAAAAGTATATAAACAAGTTTCAATATTTTGATAGTTATTTTTTTCATAAAAACACGCTTTTTGTTTTGACAATGGGAAATAATTTTAAATTAATTTCCACCACTTATGTGTTTTGAATTTGGAAAAATGTATTCCATATTTGAAAATATTAGGTCCAAATTTTGTAAATATGTCTCTATTATTTTTAGACATTGTGAATATTTACTTCATTAAATATTTTATTTACCATGGTTAGAGGGTAAATCTGGTAAATAAGGGTAAACAAATATTATTATAATAATATCAACTTAGCGTAACATGTGTCTTATTCCAATTGGATGATACATTTCCAAACATGGGAATCATTGGGATGATTTGAGACCATATAGAGCTACTTCAGAGTGGTAATGGCACTTTATATTAATTAATTTAAAGTAAAGGAAAAAATGACATAAACATATATCTTTTTAGAAAATAATTTTTACAAGAGGTTATATTAGTTACCCTTTTTACTATAAATATTTAATTTAAATCTAAAAATATTTCGTACATCAAGGATTTGTTTTGTAATTTTAAGACATCAAATAAATTAAATTATTTATTACACAATAATGATGCACTGTTTGTGTCATTAAAGAATGATTTAAATAAAGGATATTATAAAAATTCCAACAACATCCAAAACCTTTCCAATTATAATTGAATAATTTTATTTCTAACGTGAATCATCTTTTCGTTGAATTTAATGAGATTTGGATATTTAGAAACCGAAAATCATCATAAAATAAAATATTATTTTCATTCATTTTTAAAGAGCCCCTCCCCCCCATAAAAAAGACCTCATCTCTAACCCATTTATCACACCTCTCAATCCCCATGGATCATCCATCATCTACCTAATTAATCTCTCTAAATCATTATCTTTCTCTTAGAAGTCATAACTTTGTCATACGACACTTCAAGGAAGCCTTTTGGTTCAAACCAACGGGAGTTACTCGATTTAAAGCGAACATCTCCTCTTCAGTTCTTTTCTTTTATTTAACTCATCCAACCCCTAAACTCTTTTAATTACATTCTTTTATAAATTCACCAGTATCATCATTATAATAGGTTTTTGTTTTGAGAATTATTTGAAATTCACTTACACACACATCCATCTAATTGTTATAGAACATAACGTTTCTGTGGATGGAATACTACTACCTCACGAAACGATGATCGTTCAATATTCTACTACCACCTCTTATGGTGGCCATTATTATGGAACTGTAATTATATATGATATTTTTAATATTTTTTATCTATAATATTCTATAATTCTCTTTTATTGGATACTTTATTCTTTTCAATTTGTATATATATGATAATTTTATTTGAGAAAATACCGACTACCACCCCCTCAAAGTGATATGAGTCGTTCATACCATACATGGAAAGCATAAAGGATAATGTTAATAAACATAAGTAATGTATATGAAACATTATATTTTACTAGAATAATAATATACCTATATATCATTTGGTCTTCTTTACTTTTAAAATAAAAATATTAAATGGAAGTATCATTCATGCGTACGTACCGATTACCGTCTCCACGAACACGACGAGATTAATTCCCCATCATAACCATTCAATAATAATATTAATTTCATTATTAAAAATAATATTTAAGAAAAATATATCATTATTTATAAGAATAAAATACATCTTATTCATAATATACATGCCTTACATAAGAAAACATGTAAGGGAAAATGAATCAGTTAATACTCGAAACAATTATACAACTAAAATATTATTAACAAAGTAATATTAGAAGATTATTTATAATATCATATTTATGTATGTGGTTATTTTATAATTTAATAAAAATTATTTAAATATTATAAATGAGGTTAATGTACCCTCGACCAAAGAAAATTACAAGGTAAAGGTTAATCCCTCAATCTCATTATTATATGAGATAGTTTATGTGTAAGTATTTACTTGGACATTTTTTTCATCCATGTCCATATTTCATAAAAAGTATTTCAAAATATTTTATGGTTTTTTGGGAGGGACTCTCTATCAAGATTAGCACTTTAAATGTTTTAATTACTACTTTTTTAAATAATTTTAATTAATGTCAATGTTTTAAAATGATTTAAAGGAATTATTTATATAGATATTATAATTTTAAAATGATAATTTATTTAAAAAGTGTCAATGTGTTATGAGAATCATTGATTAAAAAATATATTTTAAATGAATCATTTTATGAATGCATCGCTTTTAAATGATTTCAAAAAAGGGATATTTCTATGAAAGAGTATTATTGATAATTTTCAACCATGTCAACATCCTGTACAGGATATGATTCTTGATTGAGGTTGATTTATTATAATATTTTATTCCATAATGTATTGAATGAGTTATGATATGTTTTACTATGGATGTTCTATTTTTATACCATTTTGGATTATGATTAATGTATTGAAAATTTTTATTCTAGTTTTAATACAAATATTTATGTTACGTTTCAATATTTTCATATGAGGAATGCATTGGACTTAGTAAATGAGGGGTGGACACCCCTATACCTCCTCAATGCATCGTTAGGTCTCATGAGAAAAAAATAGTGACTTGGAATAAGGCCTTGACAAAATCTTATTTGTAGTCTTAGCATGAGACCATGACTATGTGGTTATGATCTACAACATTATGTATTGCTTCACTATGAAATTACCTACTGATATTACATGTGATTATTTGACTACTAAAATAACCACTTTAATAGGTAAATAGAATTATTTGATTTATATTTTCCATATTACGCTGAATTTTATGTTTAAAAGGATTTTTTTTAGTTTTATAAATTGCCTTAAGTGTTTATTCTTAATTTTAAATGTTTCTGCAGAATTGTTATCCTTATTGAGCATCTAAGCTCCCCCTTTATATTTTTTATTTTTTCCAGGAAGCGAAGAAGTATTTTATGGTTGACTTGTAGGGATAGGATAAGTGATATGAATGTGGTCAATAGAGAAAAAATTTTGTTACATTTTTCTTCATTTTATAATATAATGTAACGTTCAGGTATGTAATCTATTTTTCAAGACTGATAAACTGATCAGACATTTGAGATTTGATTCCTTGTAATCATGCCAATGATTTAAAATAATGCGCCAACTATCGGTAACAGAAGTCAGGGCATTACAAGGTAGTCGTTGACCCAGTGGTTTAGACTGTGACAGATCACCAAGGTAGTTGTTTATAATTGCTTGATTGTATATTAGAGAAAGTGATTTAGACCATGAGATATTTACTAGGTGGTTGTTTGTAAATTATTAGTGTTATGTTAGACCAAAGGGGTTAACCATTAGAGAAATCCAGAGGGTTGTTATTAAATTAATTGTTGTTATTTTAGACGAGAGGTTTAAACTGTGGTAAATTTCCCAATGAGTCATTATTGAATAATTTAATGAATTTGTTGAGTCATCCAAGCCAAATAAAATTCCCAGACACAGTCAAATAGGATTGTTTAGATGGTCTCCTAAGATTTCTATTTGTTACTATTACATAAGGGATACAAATCATTATCTAGATCCGATGGTTTACATGATTCAATAGATGAATAATGAATGTAATTGAAAACTGTAGGATTGTTTAATTTTGACTACATCATTGTTTATTGCTTTATTTAATCATATTACTAGATATATATATATATATAATCATCGACAATTATGAACAGATATTTTGGTGGTTTCCTACTGGGATTCGTCTCACTCACTGTTTTGGTATTTTTTTTCACTCTCAAGAGGATTATATGGTTGTAGGTACATATAAGGGAAATCACCATTCTTTATCATATACTTGATTACTGTTAGAGATAGAGATCATGGGACCAATCTGAGGCTTATTATGCTGTTGGAGTTTACTTTTTTTCCTATACATTGCTTCTTGTATTGTATTTCCAGTATTGTTACTTGTTTGGATGATTTCATAAACACTTGTAACATGCATCATTTAAATATTTTCTGCACTGGTTTTATTACTATCAGTATTCTAGCATTTAATATTATTGTATTTTTTTACTGCTTCTACTATTGTTTAATATTTGTTTTTTGCTATGTATACTCTGCCCTTGAGGGAATAGTTTCTCCACTATCACACCCTAGGGCCTCGCTGGTAGTCGGTAGCCTATGGTGTTTGGGGAAATTCCCTTGAGGCAATGTGGCCACCCAGATATGGGGCACCATTGGTCGGCACCCAGATCCGGGATGTTACAATACTTTCCTTAAAATACTTTCACTTAATGTCTCAATATTAGTGTTTATGCATTTGAACTTATGATCACTCTTAATCTTATAAATCCATTATAGTATCAATAAATCTTAAGGTATCCTCTAATGCAAACATCCAATCTACAATGTTATCTGACCCCTCCAAGGATACAAACTATAAGGATCCATACATAATCATTCCATAAAATGTATATTTAAAAAAGAAATCAAGACCTTTCATTTTTTGTATATTTTAATATATTGTTTTATAGTATTATATAATATATATTATATAAAAATCCATATATTATAAAGTTTACATTTCCAATTATTATCCATTCCTTCACAATATATATCTTTTATAATGAAACATGTATACTTTTTAATAAAAATATTCAAAAATTTCAATGTGAAATATTATTTTTTATTACACTTCTATAAACCCTTTTAAAAACATTAAGAAACATGATATCAGAATAAAAATCACAATGAGGGAAACATAAAATTAATTAATTAACCCAATTAGTCCATTTTAAAACCATGATATCGTAAAAGATATTTGTACTTTAATATAATAAACATTGAACTCAAAGAATAATTATTAATGAAATCATATTTACTATAGAATGTTTTTCATAAAAAAAATTATAAGAAAACATAAATGAAAAATCATATTCATGACCATTTATTTAAAGAAAATGAGAACCCATACTAATTTACTTTTCATAAAAACATATGTTTTTTCCCAAATAATGAATACCCATTTCAAAAAAATATCACATTACTCTTACATGAACAATTACAAGTAGAATAACCAATATATGAAATTCCCAACATAATTCTCTAGAGAACACAATCATTACTTAATGAATTAGAGAACTATATCAGGCTTAGTAATCATCATTATGTATATTGGGATAACCCATCACCATAAAAATGTTCAAGGAACTTTATAATCATGAAATACAAAAAGTATTTCATTTCAATCATCAAACTCAGAAAAATATACTTTTTAGCCACTATGAAAAGCATTACCAGATGTTGATATATACCATCCATTTAAGACCAAATTTTCAACAATAAATTACAAGAGTAAATTGGACATTTTTTTTACATTTAATATAACATGTAATATTTTAATTTAATCCAAATATCACATATTTATTGTGGTGGTGGGAATAATTATCCTTCATGGTATATATTAAAATATAACATTCCTTTTATGTTTTGTAATTAAATTCCAAATGATCATTATAAATAACCTAAAAAGGCTCCCATTGATTTGTTTTTGAATGAAAGTAAAACGAGACATAATATTTTCCTCTATAATTCATTTATATCAATAAAAATACATATAAAGTGGATTCCTAATAGTATATACATGGAACTAAAATATTTAGAATATAAATCTTTAAAACAAATTAAATTTTGATTTTAAGGTAAAGTGTCTCATACCATGACTATGAATAATCATGTACATTGTTTATCCTCCTAAATAATAATAATAATTTTATTTATTACAATATTAATATTTTTTTAAATTTAATTAATCATTTTATTTTATTTATTACAATGTTATATATAATTACATAATCAATTAAACTTATGTCAGATGTTTTGATGAAATTTGACTTATATGTCCAAAATGAATTTATAAAGTTTAATACGGTCGAAGAGGTAATTATTAAATCATCAAAAATTAATAGTGATGAAATAATTATAATTTTTTTACATTAATTATATTTTTAACACCACTAATATAAGTTTTTTATGAAGGAATAATTATATTGCAATCAAGGAGATAATGATTCATACATCCACTTGAGAAACATTTCAATTTTTCATTGAAAATGAGGTAAAGATGGTAAGTATTATTTTATATTTATATAATATTTATTATATTATAAATATAATATTCAGTAATCAGGTAAATATATACACAATTAATGTGATGTGGTGATGAAAAAAATTACATCACTTTAGAGTGGTGGTAATCCAAATGTATGCACAAATGATGTTAATATTTTTAAATATATGAAAATGTAAGATAATATATGATAAATTATATTTATATAATGATTATTATCAAATTAATATCATATATATATGTTAATTCAATAACTATAATTGATTGTGTGAGGCATTAATGAAAAAAGAATTACATGGGCCAGTGAGGAGGTAATCCTCTATACACAATAAAGATGGTATTATTTCCAATTTAATTGAATAGGAAACAGATATATGTTAAAAAATTAATATAATAACATCTTAGTATTTGAAATAAATTTATGTTATTATACCAACAAGGTTTAAAAATATTTTAATGAGGCCGAAGAAGATATAAAATGAAAATGCACAATTACGAGTTAGAAATCATCTTAGGAAAACAGACTTTCGCTTACAACTTAATCATTACAGGTTTTCCATTTCACGAGGCCATTGAATTTATGAAAACCAGATTAATCATTATTATGAATGTGGGTAGGTATTGGTCTATCTATAGTGCTGAAAAGGTTAATGGACGATAGTATAAGTGGCGCCCTTTTATAAGTGAGGGGAGTGGGACTCCTGGAAATTTCTAATGTAATATATTAATATAAATTAATTTTCATGGAAAAGTTGTAAAATTTTATATTTTAGAATATTATACTTTTATTAGTCAAAAAAATCTCATTAATTATTTTAATTATTTTTGGTGTTTTGTTTCACTTATCATTGATTTTCAACCTCATGATACCCCTTTTAATGATTAAAATTGTTTCAAAGTGTTTAACAATATAAGAGAAATAAAATTTTCTATAAAAGTAATTTGAAACCATAAATGTAACATTAGTTAAATTATAAACCATTCACCATTCACATGAATGAAGACATTATTTTTATGAATTTTAAATCATTTAATAAAATATGGTTTTTATGAAATATAATTAATTTCCTTTTTGATATGATTAAACTAATTTTACTACAATGTCATTAAGAAAACATGTAAATTATAATAAAAACATATTAAAAATAAATATTATGTTATATATATATATTTAAATTTTTTTTACAATATAATTCACCCAAATAATATCACTTTTAGATTTTTTGAAATCATTTACGGGATTTTTCTTCAACTTAAACATGCAGTATATCAGTGATTCTTAATAATATTAGGTAATTATATAAAAAAATAAAAATTTGAAATAAATTAACATGATAGAATTATAATTAAAATTTCAAATAACCATTTATAACCAAAAATAACCAATATTTATCCCCTTGAAAAAAATTATATTTAAAAAAACAAAAAGAGTGACATTTTTTTTATTGTTTTTTTAAAATAATATTAAATCATTATCAAAGGAAGGTGGTAATAATTTGATAAAGTTTTTAAAAAAATTATTTTAATGGTCAAAAATACATATCAAATAAAAAAAATATTATTGTTAAGTAGTGGTGTATGCCTTATGACATTTTTTTAACATTAATTACTTGATTTACGCTTAGCGTGGAGAAAGATATTTACTATGGTTAATATTCATCTTGAAAAAAATAAAATAGACCTATTTAAAAAATATGGTCAATTGAATTTAAAATATTTAATTTTTTTATATATTAAATTTTTATAAGTGGTTGGAATTATTTTTTGATTAAAATGGAAAAAAATTATGTTTTTTTGAAAAAAATGTGTTTTAATCCCAATAAACAGTCTTATACGATAATAAGGGTCAATGATGATTCATATGTAATTAATTAGTTAATTCAAAATTAAAGTATTATATTTAATTTAATATTAATCCTTACATTGAAATTACATTATATATTAAAATTAAACAAATTTTTTAAATAATGGTCATTTCTCACTATTCATTGAAAAATAAAACTTTTCTGAAAAATCAAAAAAAAATCAATCTAATATAGTTTTGATATGATGATTTAAAAATGATATCATTTTTATAAATTGAAATCTCGATTAGTTTCTTAAATTTTTAATATTATCCACATGAAGAAAGAAATGAAAATCATCATTGAAGAAAATGTATTCTAAAGCATAAATGACCTTATTATCAATCATTTTCTAATAACCATAAATAAATGAATGTTAATCAATTAAATTGAATATATAATAAACTTATTTAATTATAATTATTAATATATAGAGAAAAAACTAATTTATTAGGATTAAAATACATTATTCCCAATAAAAAGTATTATGAAAAATATATTTACTTCAATCAATAGATTTTAACTTCATTTATAACATGTTTAAAAATTCATAATGTATGATTAATTTTATTTAAGTATAGTATAATATATATATATATATCATAATATGGATATTTTTATGCCTACCTTTCCTTTTAACAGTTAGGAACATACATATTTAAATAATAATACATTTTGGGATGTATAATCTCATTTTGTGATGGTATGTATGCTACCCGACATAATCTTCTCAAAATATACATGGTAATTACATACCAACAATGGAATGTTATCTTATTATGTTAGTAAGAACTCATTTGGTTCACAAAATATCAACTTAATTAAATTAAAAGTGGGCTTCAATGCTATATGATCCTTTATATACACCCCACTCCTCAATCTCTACTGGTGATATATTTTCCAACACCATCCCTATGGTCCACATCATGTGAAATACTATAATAGAATGCATGACAACCTAGTAAAATCAGTATAATATTGTTTATATCATTTTTTTACAATGTATCTAATTATTCAACCTGAATCATACTATCCAATCGTCCCTAGGTGATGTAAAAGTTTCTTTGATGGAATAAAAAATATTATATAAAACATAACCAAATGAATTTAACCACTATCCCTAACATTGATTACAAGAAAAATCCTTATTTTTAACAACCCTTTCATAGAATCAAGAGACGCCTGGGCCATGATATAAATATTTATCTTTAAAAACCCATAGCCTTATTAAATTTTAACCAAACCAAATATAACATGATTTGTAAATATTTAGGTTATTAATAAACAATTTTATTTTTGTTGTAGATTATACTTTAAACCTAATAGGTTATACCTATTAATTATACATTCGTGAAACCTCTCAATTCCCATTTCAGTCACATTTACTTGGCTTTCCAATATATTATGTTACATTGAATAAAAAACACAAAAATTCATGTATTTATTATTTAGAGACCACTCTCCTCAATAATAAGTTACACATAAATCCTCACTAGTCCAAAACCCTCATCTAAGACTATATCGTCCATATAAACAATACATTAAAACTTATTTCAATTCAAAAACCCATAGATGATTAATTTTAAAAATTTATATTTGATTCCTTATATATTTTTAAATATATATAATAGTGTTAACATTTTGTATAATATGTATATTCCCATGAAATGGAATACCAAATCATAAAAATACCCTTATTGTCAAATAAAAAACATTGTATGTATAAATACTCAAATAATAATAAATTTAAAATATAATTGAAGATATATCTATTAAAAATAAATAATAAATAACCTTGATTCAAATGGTCATAAATCATATACATGCACCACTATTGAGTGTCCTCTAGATGCCACATGAAAAACTATTAAGATAGCGAGGTTACATAACAATGATTTGTAGAAATTCAATTCCAACCCCAAAAATAATAACTAAAAAATTAAAGGAGAGGGAAATGGGTAAACGAATGGAAGGAGAAGAATAATTAATATACCAAAATATTCCATAAAATTATCAATATATTCATCCCTATTCAAGGGGATTATGAGGGTGAATATAAGGGGAGTGGTCGACCAAATGGCGCTTTATATATTCCATTTCATAAAAATTTATGATGGGTTATGATTAAATAAAATAAATTACTCTCGTTTATATAAAAAAGATATAGACCCATGGAGGCCTATGGTGGTGTTTTTTACACTTTCTCAGACCACTGCACTCCTGATATCCAACCATTGTGATCATGGTGGTAAATATTTTAATATAAACCCCTTTTTTACACATTTTATTACAATATTTTAAAAGTAAATATTTATTAACAAAAATAAGGATAAAAAGGCGTAATGGCTTTATAAGACTCAGTATAAAAAACATAAATTTTAAAATAAAGTGTCTTAATTTTATAGACCATAATGCAATCCTAAAAACCATTGAACATCTAAAACATCATAGGATAACTTGGAGAGTATAGTGAATTTTTTTTGGAGATATAAATACTGTTAAAGGAATAAACATGATATGGAATCATAACGTGTGATTCAAAGGTATAAGTTCATATCATAAAATAAAAGGTTCATGAGTATTCACATGGGTTCATAATAGAATGAACATGGTATCAAAATATCCTAGAAACATTGGATATGTTGAAGAAACATAAAAATCATGATATAATAAATTCATGGATAACTTCCAAGGCAACATCACATAATGTAAAGAGTCTCATTTGGGATTAGGTTTGTTGTAAAATCTCAAACAGAACCTCCCATGAGAAAAAAACTTCACCTAAGGAATTGGAGAGATATCTTGGAACACCCATAATAATGTGTTCATGATTATGTATTCCATAAAAAGATTTTAATCACAAAGAAAAATAAAATAATTACACATGTAATGAAAATAAGTTGTATAATTTTTCCAAATATCACAATTAAATTAAATTTCATAAAAAGGGAATGTGGGAAATGATCATACGACATGAATTACCCCAAAAAAGAAGGGACAAAAATCATGGTATATATATATGATATAAATATTTTTTTTATAAATTTTGTAATATTTAACATGTATATAAATTGAGATAGAGGTACAATGATCACAAAAAGAATAAAATGGTGGTTTATAGGGATCCATTACCTCGATCTGAAATCGTCTCATGCATTTCTTATATAACTAAATAAAAAAGTTATAATAATTATTTAATTTCATTAAAAAAATTATATTAAATTACACATTTTATTTTTTAATTAACTAATAAAATTATATTACTTAATCAATTAATTTTATATTAGGCATTTTTAAGATTTTCGGCTCATATGTAAAAAATGTATTCAACAAGATTACTATAATAAAGAGTAATAATTTTATCATCTTAAGAATAATAATTATAAAATATAAATAATATTTATATACCAATTTTATATTTTAAAAAAAACCATTCAATATATTTATGAAAAATGAACTATTATACAATCATGGAGATGGTAATCCACACATTCACATGAGTAAAATTTCAATTTTTCAACCATTGTTATAGAAAGAAGTTAAGTGTTACATCATCTTTTAATACATATAATTATTTCCTAAATATAATATTATAACTTCAAAAAAACTATGTAGACCATCCATGTGACAAAGTTATGAAAAATGAAATGCTTCATCTCTAGGAGGTGGTAATATACACGTACGGGAAAATGACATTATCATTTTTCCATCAAATGGAATGTTATGGTAATATATGATATGTTACATTTACATAATTATAAATAATTCATGAATTTAATATATATATATATATATATTTATATATAAATATATTAAATCAATCATCATAAACATACATGAATGGTAATGAGGCAAAATACATTACATTGGTTCGCGAGGTAGCAGTCTGTGACACACACGAATGATGGTTTCATTTCCTATTAGACGAAAGAGGATATATATATGTTATTACATTAAAATAATAATATAAAATTATATTTTATATATTTATGTTATTATATCATCATGTTTTAATAAGATATGAATAATTTAGAAGAATAAATAAATCAAAAAGTTTGGTTAATAATGATTCCCCATCATCAGAAAACCTATTGGTGATTACAAAAGAAACCTTCATAAGAGTGATTTATAACAAAATAACAACTCTATTTAAAGGGAATAGAATAAAGAAATGTATCTTTTAGGGATTGGATAATGTAAAAGTGTTTTAAAATGATAATAATGGAGGAGAGGAGGTTCCCTCTCATATGTTTGGGGAGGGACACTCTTGGAATTTCTAAAATTAATAATTTAGTATAAATTAATTTCATGGAAAGAATCTCAAAACAGATAAAATTAGAATAAATGATGAGTATGTGTTTAAATCCATTCATATAATAAAATTTTTATTGTTTTGGATGATTTGTTAACTGTATCATTGTTTTAGCCCATGTTAACCCTTTGTGATCATTAAGATTATAACATAGATTTTTATTATTTATGGGTCCCATTAGTAACTATATAAGGCAAATTTTCCCATAAATGGACCTCAGTTGACATTCTCATCCATATAAAAATAATTTTCATGGGATATTATTTTTTTTTTGTAATTTCAAATCATTTTATGAAATATTACTAATTTTAAAATAACACCGATGTCATTTTCAGAAAAAATCATTTACTTTCACATTGTAAAAATAAATAAAAAGTATTAAAATTTAATAATTTCAAATATATATAATTTGATTTATCTTTTTAATGATTTTATATAACAAAATAATTCATTCAAATTATAATACTCTTAATATTTTAAAATTCATTTATTTTTTTCAATTAATTTAATAAATGTTGTATTGGTGTTTCACAAAATTGTAAGGGAATTACTTAATCACTATAAAATATAAATAAGTGGTCAAACAAATAGTGTATCACTAAAATATTGACTATTTACATCAAATAATTTGTTTTTATTTCTGCAAAAAAATCATATAGATATTAAATGAAAAAATGTTACATTTTTACCTTTATATTTTACTTAATATTTTAAAGGTAAACAACAATTAAATAAGGAAAAAGTTGGAAATATATTTGATAATCATATGGATATGACCAAACTAGACTAATTGAATATGATAAAGGAAATATTTAGGGTCTTTTTAAGTAATTATCTTATTATTTTTATCAAAAATTATTTTTTTCACCATTACCATAGTGATAATTATTTAGTATTCGTAAAATTCATAAAGACAAAAAATAAGAGGTCCCCACTAATATTATTAAACACTTTATTACAAATGTGGAACACATTTTTAATGTAACTGTTTAGATATGTAGTAAAATTAAAATTAAAATTAGACTGAGAAGAGTTGAAAAAATATATTATTCTTAAAAATTCAAAATTAAGTCACAAAATGATCTTGTATAAAAATTTATTTTAAAGATCATTAATTTTTAAATATTTAAATTAAATATAAAAAATAATAATTAGTTTAATTTTATGTAAAATTTAAATCATAAAGTAAATTTTAATTTTTTTTATTGATTTGAAAAGAACTAACAGTTTTGTAAATATTAGTAATTTTCACTATTGTCTAAAAATAACCCTTTTCAATAAAATCCTAGAATTAACCACTGGATAATTTTGATATAACATTTTAGAAACTAACATATTATTTATAACATATATTTTTTAATTTATATATAATTTAATTATAATATTTTCTCACAAAATGCAATAAAAATCGCTTCTGGAGAGAAACCATTTTTTAATAATAAAATGAAATTAATAAAAATAATGACATTATTTACTAATAAGTTATAAATAAGAATTTTGGCCTTTATGTATCTATATATATCAGAATCCTTTTAATCCTATTCATACCTACTAATTTTAAAAATAATTTATAATTGTAATATTTAAATAATAATATTTCGTCATTCGTTTAAGCTTGATTTTCATTTCATATAAACTATCGAACATATATATATTTTTAAATACATTTAATGTTAAATTATTACCACATAAGAAATTTATCACTAAAATTATAAATTAAACACTTAGGTAAAAATTTTAGAGGGTACTTTTATAACATTATAGACCCCTAACTCATAGATCTGTTGATGAAATTGAAAAATTTATATTTTTGACATTAATGCAGATAATTGTGACCCTTTATCATACAAACCATACAAAATTAAAATGAAAAAATTGATAAATTCCATTTTTAGGCCTTTTATATTTACAATCTTCAATAATTATGGACAAATCCTATATAAATAATATTGATTTTATTAAATGAGAATTTTTCCCACCAAACCCCCTTTTCTTATATCACATTATATAATAATATTTATCCTTATGAAATCTCTTCAAGATATAAAATTTTCAACCTCATTATTTATAACATTGGGAAATAAACCATAAGGAGGGTGTTCTAAAAAACTCATTATGGACAAAAATATTCAATATCAATTTATTTTCTACTATGAGCATAAGATGTTCATAAGAGTATGATGACATAATCAAATTGAATGAGAAAATCATAAAATAACACATTTCAAAAAATTAAGGGATTATTAAATAAGAAAACATGGAAAAGGAAAGAGTTATCAGAATAAATAATCATGAGACATGTGATATAAATCTTGATCATAAGAAACTTTATAAACCCATAAAAACAAATAATACCCCCTTTTTTTCTAACTTGTTTCATCAAATTCCTTAAACCCATTAAAAACATTTTTTATTCAAATAACTAGATGACTCAATTCCAATATAGTCATTACCCAATGCATTGGAGCTCTTGCTATGTTCACCCATTGTATAAGCTATAACAAGATCACCCAACACTATCGAGTCTTCCCCATCATAAAATCTGTAACGTGATCACCCTGTGATATATGATCCTCCACATCATATTATTTGTAATAGGATCACCCAACACTATATGGGAAACCCCATCGTATAAGATGTAATGGGATGAAACGATGTTATCTCAGATTCCCCATCATATAAACTATAATTGGTTCACTTGTTTCTATCAAGGATTCCCATCATATATAATGTTAAAGAACATGAAATAATGGATATAGAGCCTAGATATTATTTTAAGCCTTATAAGAAACCCTAATTCGTTTCATAACTATATTAACATATTAAAAGTAAATGGGATCCATACCAATCTCTTTGAAAAAATATTAATCCATCCATAAATGTAATGAGGATAGTATGAATACACAATATCTATAGTATGGATAATAATCAATAAGGGTTGTTGATGGTCATGAATAGAAATACCCTTAAAAGGTCATTAAAAAATTTATTGAAGAACAAATTATTTTCATTTAGAAAATAAAATTTTAAAACATAAAACATTTTGAAAATAATTTTATTTGAAAACTACTACGGAAACAAATAAAATAATTTTTAAAAATTAATTATTGCTATATTGTGAAAAATATTATCATCATTTACAAAAAGATTTTATAAAATTTTTGAAGACACCTTTACAATACAAGGTTTAGGAATAAATATTTTTTTCACTGAAAATATGATTTTTAATAAAACATTTCCTTTAAACCCTTGAGTGCATCAACTGAGGAAAATTAAGAGAAAACATTATTTCTCAATAAATAACCAAATTTTATAAAAATTCACATTTTATTGAGATATTGACAATAATATCTCATCATTGAAGAATAATCATCATCATTCTCGATAAATGACGAGTTTGTACGAGAAGACTGTTACCACTTGGGATACATTGAATCATAATCAATGTGAAATAATAATATTAAGTGAAAGTTATAATATCATGAATATAACGAGATTAATGATATAATATTTCAATCAAGAATCATATACACCTCATTAAATAATATAGGTGTATTACATAACATACATCTCAAAGAAGGAAAATTCAGATAAAAATCCCTCACTGCTTTGGTAACATTGAAACATTAGACACCATGAAAGATATATCCTAAAATGGGAATTTAAATCCAAATATATTTTCTAATAAGAGTCAAAAAATTCATTCATGCAAAGTATATACACCACATAACCAAAAATAAGTAGTGAATATGTATAAATCTAATAAATAGACAAGTGATAAAATAAAACACTTAACCTGAGTTAGTCTTATCATGTGTGACGTTATCACCCTGAATAATAATATTATGTTAATTTTTTAATTTATTTAAAACCTTTTTGTCTTTATTTTTTACTTTTTTCTCACTTATTAACAATTTTTATACAATTATTCAATCGATTAAGTTTACATCAACTGTTTTGATCATATTCTCCTAGTGTGTCAAAACAACATTGGTTGGTTGACTTTTATCAAAAAGGTAATTATATAAAAATATAAATAACACTAATAAAGATATAATTAGAATATTGATAAACCAATTATACATTTGAATCCCCTATTTAAATATGATTTTCACAAATGATCTAACCTTGTGATCATGGAGAGGGTAGGTCAGAAATAGGCATGAGTAATGTTTCCATTTTTCATTGATCATTATGGAAATAAGTTAAGTAATATTTCATATTTAAAAATTATAATAACATAATAATAACCCTATAATTTAATTATAAATATGTCTATTTATGTGGTGGTGAAGAAGTAATAACATCGCTTCGAGGAGGTGGTAGTCCACACATTAATGAATGATGTTGTCCTTTTTTAAGTGAGTGAAATGGCAAGAAAAATAAAATGGTATATTATATTTCCATAGTTATAGCTATTTAATTAATATAATAAATATTTCATTTATATAACATAAATAGTTTCTATTTACTCTTATTACATTCCCTGTAATATGTTAGTGAAGACTGAACCACATCGATTCACGAGGAGGTAGTCAACTATTGACACAAACGACAATATCATATCCCCTATATAATGGAATGTAAAAGGATATATATGATATAAATAATACCTAGGTATAATTATTTTATAAATATCACATATAATCCTTATATCCATAATTATTACCAACCATGAGAGATGGTAATGAAAAAACAAATGGCCTCACTTTGTGAGACGGTAGTCCATCGTACTCAAAAATGATGATTTCATGATCCATTTGATCAATGTGTGTGAGGTTGTATTTAATAAGAAAAAAATAAAAAAAAATCTCAATATATTTATGATACTGAAGTTATTATATATTCTCGGTATATGAATAATTAATTGGTGTGTAGAAATAAAACAATTACTCATTGATGAACATTTCCTCTTTTTGGGTAAATCCTTTTGGTTGGTACAGAATGCCATTATTTCATGATTATTTATTAACATAAGGAATTTATGATGAGATTAGGGATGTTTAGATCTTATATAATAAGGGTTTATATGTGTAAAATGTCTTGAGATGTGTGAATAAGTGAGGGGTGTGAGTTCCCTTTTATAGTTTAGGGGAAGTGGCCTTTTTGTAAATACATAAAAAGTATTGACTATTGGGGGGGGTCAATCATTACTCACATGGATAATAAATTGATAAATAATGGTCATAAGGGATTATATTTTTTACCCAAACTTATAATTTACAATAAGACACATTTTTTAAACATTTTTCTCCTTAACACCTCAGTTTCATTATTTTCTTCATTTTGGTTTTTTATTATGGTAAATAGTTTTCTAACTGAAGTAATATATACACTAAGAATAAATTAAATTGATCAATATTAGATAATTTGTAACAAATTATTCTATGTATTAAATTTTATTTATCATACAGAAATACTATGTAAGTTAAAAATTATATTTTAACACAAGCGTATATACTGTGTAAAACACCGTTTTAACCCTAACAATGTTATCAAATTCTTTTACTATTTAGAAGTATATATAGTTATTATAATATAATAGTTGGTACATGAAGATAAAAAATTTTATATTTATTAAATTTTTTAAAAAAACTGAACAGAATAATTCTTTCAACTTACTTAACTTTTTAGGTTTTTAAAATCTTTTATTTGAGTTAATTATTTACAAATTAATTATTATATTTGCATTTATTAAGTATTTAATGTAATTAAATCATCTAAATAATGATAATGATAAATCAAAAAATATGTAAAAAACTAATTTATAATAAAAAATTATATTTATAACAAATCATACATTATTTTTTTGTAGGAGAAATCATTATAGAGTTTAAAATTAAAAATGGTAATTTTTCCCTTTTCTTTAATTAACGTATTATATTGGCCACATTCAATACAATGTATCATAAAAACTCCTAAAATAGATAATAATTTCATAAGTATTAAAAAATTTCTAGAAAATGGGGTTTTACAATTTTCTTGGTAATTTCGCCCTTATATTTAATGTTTATTTCCTCAGTAAACTCATTTATACCTTTGTCTCTATAAATGAATTTCACTGTTTTTGATAAAGATTATGATAATAAAATTATGTTTTACTTAACATAATTTATAAATTATTCTGCTTCCAAATATGGAATCAATTTTTAAAAATTAAATACAAAAAAGATTTTAAATTTATATTAATATTAATCATGTAGATGGAGTAAGACAACATTTTTTTAAGAATAATATTTTTTAGGGAAATTTCATTCTATATTTAATCCGTGAATACTAAAATCAATTGTATAAAACATAATTAATTTATTATAATATATATTCTACATATTTAAATTAATCCATTCTCCATTATGTATTATTTTAATATAAAAAAATGGATAAACATTGTGGTATTTAAAATCTTTTTATTTTATAAATATTTTTTTAAACCCAAATACAAACTTTTACTTAAATCCTTTATAATGTTGATTCAAAAGTAATTATTTCAATTGAACATAAATAAATAATACTTATGTCACAATAAAAATAATTAAACATATTGAGACATTTATATTACTTAATTTATAGAATTGTTTTTCAACAAATGTTATTTTTTAATATTCACTAAAAAGTAAATATTTTCTAAAAAGTCCCAAAATTTCATCCAAAGTAATTATTAAGATTATGCGTCAAAAAATAAATCTAATTTTATCAAAACAATATTCATAAAATTTCCAAAAAATAATTACAATATTACTACAATAATAGACATAAAAATCATTTCTGAAGGAAGCAAGTTTTTGAAGAAGAAAGTTACATTAATAAAAACTGATTGAGTATGTACTAAAAGTTATCAAAAATTTATGTTGAGAAAGGAATATTTTTTCATATTTATTTATAGATTTCTTAATTTAGATAATACTAGTCTTTTTTTTTAATTTAATTGCAAGGTTTTAATGGTAATATATATCATTGGACATCTATGTTCAATGTTGCGTGTTGAGTATTCTATTGAACATACAAATCAAGGAGTTTTATGTAATTTATGATAAACTAAGTATTTCATGAAATTAAAGATGAACATAGTGTTGAATGTAACACAAGATAAAATCAGTGTTGTGATTCATTTACATTGTCAAATATGATTCTATTCATTAAAAATCTAAGGGAGTTACAACTTCTACTTCATGAATTCATCTAGTTCCTAGGTTTCCTCTTCAAATTTATGTTAGCGCAATTGTATTTTTTTCTGGGTTTTCATGTTTCATAAAAATTTATCTAAATTATCCATGATCTTCATGGGATACTACCCATATGAGAGGACACTTTCAAGCAATACCACCTCTAAATTCACCATATGTGAGGGATCTGGAATATACTTCCTTAAGAGGAACATATAGAATAAATAATGTAATTGAGAAAGGGTTGTGGGAGTACTATTTGATAATCCATAAATCCTATTTAATGAAGAATATAAAAGGGGCCAATATACCTAAGACATAACTTTCTCTTTACCCAAATCTCATGACTATATTCTTTGTAGATATGTGAAGGAAAACTTTAACTCTAACAATGAAATCTAGTTCTCAATTATGATGTTTAGTATATATCATTTATAGAATAATAGTATCCCTAATGTTATTTTAGATTGTGTTGGCCTTTTCAATATTTTCCTCATCCATGATGTCCCAAAGACTTACGTTTAAAATAATTATCCCAACAAACATGTGTTATAAATATCTTCCAATAAAGTGATTCATAAGGATCAATTTGGAAGTTTGAGTAAATTCTATTTTTGTACTAGAATTCTACCCGAGGAATATTTCATTCCCATCCTCCATTAAATTACATCAATCATGATCTCAACAAGTCATATAATATAGGAATTCCCCACTAATATAGTCTATCAGTTTTCAGGTCATAATTCTTATTGAATTTCAAATAATGATTTAGTGTATGTTTGATACTCCTGCCAAACATTCACACAAATCATGGATGATGGTTAAATACATTTGATAATGGTGTTCCATTAATCTTCCCCACCTATTAGTTTTTTATAATAGAAAAGTTTCTAAGTGACAATTTCTATTTAATTCATATTATTTTATTAGTATTTGTAGTATTACCACGAAAAAACCCATATGAAATTACATATTATTATTGTCTTTGGAATACTAGTGAAACTTTTCATGGTAATTTTCCTATTTCTGTATATGTATTGGTAGTGGAATCGTATTCCCCTTGGATGTTTCCCTTTTAGCCTTCTTATGATGACATACGAGATAATTTAATGTATATTATATGATTTCCTTCATCAAATTTTATCACCAACAGTACCCCATGATATATTGAGACATTTTCATGCACCCTAGGATGATAGAGAATGTCAAGCTTCGTGTATTATTCAAAAACTTCTTCCTTATATCAGAATATAATGGGACACATTTATATGATCAAAATCATATAACTCATTCATCAATTTTCCCCCAATTATTTTTAGTATCTCATATATTCCACCTTCTTCTGAATTTACACATCATCTCTTCGAGCATCCATTTGTTCAGATGGGATTTATGAACAATCATTTGAGAAAGAAATGATGATGTATCTTCATTTTTGATTCACATGATCATCCTTTTCAACTATAATACGATTGAATCATTCTCAATTTTAATCATTGATTGAGATTCTAGATCCATTCAACTAAGACAGTTTTTCAAAAAAAATTATTTCCCTGAAAGGTAATGGATTTAGCAATCATAGTGCTTTATTAGATATAGTCATTTTTTTAAGAGAATATTAATATCCTTCTATATGAATATATATTAGGTTTTATATTGATTTATATGTACTCAACACTTCTCCCCATATAGGTGTACAATATTACTTTTTTATTTCTCATTAGACCATAACCTAAAAATTTATTTAAGACATCATTATATACAACAAACATTTCCCTACATGGGGGTAGAATAAGGATTTTTGTAGTGATAAGAATCATTTTAAAGTCCTTAAATAAATCATAGAAATCAATGGTGGAATAAAATATTCACCATATCCATGCCATCTTAATTAAAGTGGTTGAAAATTGTGGTATTTTTCTAACAAATAATCCATAATAAGCAGTTAATCCAAGGAAACTATAGATATCCTTTACATAAGATAGTCTAGGACACTCTTCTACTTATTTTCTATTATATGAGTACATCTATATCCCATTTCTAGTGATAAAATGTCCCTAGAATAATAATTACCTAATAAAAACATAATTATTAATGTACTTCTCATATATATTCTCTTTTTGAAATTCAGTATTAAAATGCTCCTCATGTTCCTCCATACTTTTGGAGTATATCAGAATATCATCTATACAAACAACCACAAATTTTTCTGTAATTTCCAAATACTCTCTTTTTTATGCCCATTATTAATTCAAGAATGTTAGTGAATATAAATGGAATCAATATGAACTCCAATTGTCCAGAAATTTTTCAAAAGGTTGTTTTGGGAATATCTTACTTCTTCACCATTAATTAGTGATACCCAATACATAAGTCTATCATAGAGAAATAACTGTCCCCATATAGCTGATAGAATAAGTATTATATCCATAGTAGGGGATACTTTTCACTGTTGTAATATTGTAGGGTCATCATAAGAAATAATGAGTAACATCGACCCATCCCTTTTGAAGAAAACATGTATGGGAGCACCCCCAAAGTGAAACACTCGAGTGTATAAAACCATTTTTCAGATTCTCTGGTAACATGTTCTTTAGTTGTTGTAACACATTAATTTATAGTCAGTATAGACTCTATGAAATGGAATGATATATAAATATAATTTTGATTGAGAACTCCACCTCTCAACCAAGAGTAAGACTAATATACTTCTTATGGAATACATCATTATACATCCTCATAGTTGGTATTTATTCATGAAATACATTTTCATTTACCATGACCATATGATCTAGAAATGATTTTTCATTTGGCAATAATATCCCTGCATGATTTAAATATTATAGGGGAGATTCATCTTTCTTTTGACAAGCATATGTATTCAAAGGATGACTTGAGACATGAATATTGATCTAACAGTTTCTAAAATAATTTTTGCATTTATATAAGTAAATTTAATCCATTCTCGATATGAGATCAATGTCAACTATGTAATGTAAAAAATATTTTCAAGAAGATTAAATCCAAAACAATTGAATGGTGATGAGTTATGTACATGACATGCAACAATTTCACTATTATATTTTCATATAAATTAACGAACCCCCATGTTTTCAGGTTGTATTTGAGTAGTTCCACTAAACATAAAATATTTAAAATAATATATATAACCAAAATCAAAAACTACATTTATAGGGATGATAATTTTTTAAGGACTATAAAATCAATTTAATGATAAACTACATTAAATAATTACACATCAAGGATAAAATGTTTTAGTGTCTTTGGAAAATTAGGATCATACATAAATTTTAAATAATAAGACATATCCAATTATTTAATTCTTTATTCTCTAGGTTCTTATTGTCCCCCATATTCTCCTTAGTCCATGTATTCACTTGAGGATATACATCAAAAAATGGTTGAGCTAAAATCCCCACATGAAAATGATTATGATAAATGAAACATGGGTTTGAATAATAATAATCACCATTATAATATAATCATTGAATCATAGTAATAATTATGTGAAGAAAAATTAGATCAATTCATATAATTTGGAAATTCATAAAAATGAAAATAAAATTATAGTGGTAAACTACCACATATAGTAGTGGACAAATCTAGAATCATGTTCACAGATATTCCACTTTTTCTTAGGAGATACACCACATTACCAAGTTCATTGGAGTTATATATAATACTCGGTACACCCATCACATCATTACATTTACATGTTCGATATAATTTTTGGTGCACCCACCACATCATAACATTTACATTATCAAGCATGCCATACCAATCTCATATAAATATTAGAGATACATAAACAATGAAATGGAATAGATTTCATTTAATAAATAATACATTAATAAAAATTTGTGTTCCCAAAAATAAATATAGAATAAGAAATTGGTATAAGAGCATCAATACCTGGTGATGAAGAAACAATCCTAGGAGAAGTTAATGTTTTTTCTTTAGAAGGATGAGAAATTTTGGAAAAATATTTGGAATTTCCATAAAATTATAATTGAAACATTTATATCCATAAGTTAAAATAGAAGAATAAAGAAATTATCTATAAGGATTTTTAATAGATTTTTATTTTTGAAATTATAGTGAAATAGGGAAAACCCAATGGAAAATAGTTCTGTTCGGGGATTCCCCATACCATATGCCTGGATTCATTCTTCACGTTAATATCCTAAATAACAAAATTAAATTCATTATTAAAAAAAATACCAAAACCCTTTCACATGTATTTTAGTTTTTATAGTTTTATTAAATTCATTTAAATCCTTTTATATGAGCAGTATAGTTCAATTACACCCTTTGAGAGTGTTCATTTTATTTATTTCCAAGATTGTTTCATTAGAATATGAGTGCGGATGTATATGAAAAATGAGAATGATTCTAAAGAATTGAAATTATAGTTTCTTAATGAAAATAAATAATATTAGTTGTTATTTTCTATAATTTTGATATATGATATAATAATGAATCATTATATTAATAATTAATGATAACCAATTATGATAATATTGACAATTTTTTTTCACAATGAAATCATTTTGTTTTATTATTTAGTATTATGTATATGATTTTGTTCCAGAACATAAAAAGGGTTAAAAATATATGATAAAATCTTTTTGAACCATTATAATTGTTTTATGATCATCCTTTAAGGCGGTGAAGGAAAATGAAAACACCTCGTCCATAGTGGTGGTAAATTGACACACCAAATATGATATTTTCATTTTTAGAATAAAACGGAAATGGTAGATATTAGATGATGAATTGTTCCATTAATATAAAAATATTAAAATATATAACAGATACTAGAGTTATAATTCCTCTTGTATAGGTATAGGTGAGGAGAGAATAATAAATCAAATGATATTGAAAATAAGTTATTAGAAAAAGGAATAGGGTTTTACCTCATGAAATATTCCTCTAAGAGAACCTCGATAGAGAAACGGGTTTGGTGTTATAAGAAGACCATGAAATCATGGACGTGGGTAAGGGTATTTGGTGGATTATTGGGTAAAACATGTACACCGATCAAGTCTTGAGATGTGTGTGGACAAGAGGTGGTGAGGGGTGGTATTTATAGGGGACGAAGGGGATGTTATCTCGTTATTTTATTCTCTAATTTGTCATTTTGGATAAAGAATATTAATAGTTTGAATCTTTTCACTCATTATATTAAAATAATTATGGATATTCTGAGATTTGGGTCTAACATTATCTTTAATTAATCTATGATTAAATAATTCATGTATTTAACTCTTATCATAAATTATCGTATTTTACAATTCACTTGAAAATTGTGTTTTTATGAAAAATCCCAAAAATTCAACCTAAAAAAATTATGTTTTTTAGAAATAAAAATTGAACTCCATTTTATGATTTTTTTCTAAACATGAGAAATTTATATATTTTTATGAAAATCATCATTAACTTGGGAAAACTGATTTTAAAATTGCAAGTGATTTTATGAAACTTTGAAAAAATCATTAAAGTATCATAAAATTGACTTATTATAATAGGATAAAAAATGTTAACTTTTGAATTTATTTTATGAAAATAATTTTTTTTGAATCATTATATAAATTATAAATATATATAAATAAATTTATGTTATATAAAAATAACAACACTTATTCAATAATTTTTAAAATATTTATTTACTTATACTATGATATAACTTGATCATATTTTCATTTATGATATGATTAACATTTATTTATACTTTTACAGAAGAGTCTACAATTCTATTAGTTTTTATACTATTCTTAATGGTCATAATACCATTTCAAAGGTAAATTAACTATTCCATAGGTAACGGTTCCTTAATTTCTAGATGTACCTCTTAATTCATTAATTTTCCATTTTAAAAGTTTATCTTGTGTTCACTAAGTGAATTTATTTGACTTATTCTATGTGATATTATTATAAGAAGGGAATTTATATTGATATAATTTTAGGTTGTAACATTCATCCTCCCTTATAAAATTCTTTCTTCCGAATTTTTTTTTACATTTTAATTTGAAAAATTGTGAGAGCACTTTTCTATAATCACATCCTATAGTTCCCACAATTCCTAATCATACTTATTATTCCAACATGGTAATTTTACCAGGTGAGTAGTGTTATTGTGTAGGAATATATCTATATGGTACAATATATTAAATGGCTTCTCCTTACAACTATATCACCTCCAGATTGAGTAAAATCGAGGGATCCTGTATATACTTCTTTAAGAGGGATACATGGAATACATGTTATATATGAGACATGGTGGGATGAAGTTCAAGTCTATATTCCAGAACTGTGACTTGATAAATAACCTAGAAAGTGTCTATTTACCTGAGAATCATCTTTCCATTAATCCCAAATATCACGATCGTCTTCCATAGAGATATGTGGGGGAATAAAATGTCTACTGTCATAAAATCTTTCTCCTATTAATAATTGTATTCATAAATCTTTTTTTGAATTTTGTTAAAATATATGTGTTGTTGAATGTTTTTAACCTTTTCCAACATTTCATTTACCATTTTAGGACCTAGTGTCATTTTTTCATCGACTTCATCCTTTCACACTGGTGTTTTATATCTGTTACCATAATGGGATTCATATGGAACCATTTGAATGCTCAAGTGGAAACTGTTTTTGTAAGAGAACTAAACCAGAGGAATATTCTTGTCCCATCCTTATTTGAAATCCATAGAACATTACCTCAACATTTATTCTAGTTTATGAATAGTTCATTTATATTATCCCTGGGTTTGAGGATTTTATGTTGAACCAAAGTTCATCTAAGTGATTAGAGATCGTTGGTGGATTTTCTATAACTTAGAGGTGAATCTTGGATATCGATCAGATACAATATATAGTGGTACTCCATGTATCCCCACCACTACTCTAATGTATATCAATGAAATTTGATCTAATGATAAGTCCTCATGAATTGTGATAAAGTGTGTTTTGTTTGAAATATGATCCACAACAATGAAAATAGCATTATTTCTTGTGGATGTCTTTAGATGTTTGGTGACAAATTCTATGGTTATATTCTTCCATTTCCATGCTGGTATCGGTAATGATTGCATCATCCACTAATAATTTTTCCTTTCATCCATCACTTGTTGGAAAACCAAAAAAGTTTGATGTATATTCAGCGTTCCGCTTCTTCATATTGTCCCACCAATAGTTCACTCAGAGAGATCTTGGTACATATGTTTCCTTGATGGGTGAAAAGATATAGTTGAGTAATTAATTTCATTTATAAGATCCTTATTTATTAAAAGATCTAATGGTTCACATATTCATGTCCCTGAGAATACAACGCCTACCTCAATAATTTTAATCTCCATGGATTTCCCCTTTCACAGAGATTCCTCCATATTATGGGTTTCCACGTCATTTCTTTGAGAATACTTTATTTTATCTATAAGTAATGGTTGAGAAATAATTTGAGAATGGTTTTATGATGTTCCTTCCTTAATTACGTACATTTACATCCTTTTCAATTATAAAATATCAAATCCTTCAAAATTATCATCATTGATAATGGTGCATGATCCCTTATACATGGATAATCCACTTCATTATTTTCTTTACCATGATGGTAGTGGATTGAGAAATCATAATTATTGATGATCACTAACGATCATGGTTGGTTCATATTAATCACTTTTTATGTGAAAATATATTTTAGGATCTTATGATCAGTATATAATTCACACTTATCGCCATAGTGATAAAGGCACAAAATTTTCGAAGCAATGATCACTAATACCAGCTCTAGGTCATGTGTAGAATAGTATTTCTCATTACATTTAAACTACCTTGATGCATAGGCTATCACATTATCATTTTCATTAGTATGTTTCCCAATACCTTCCTTGAGGCATCACGTTACACAAAAAATAGTTTCCTACTTTTTAGAAGTGTGAGTATTGGCGTAGTGATAAGCATCTTTTTCAACTATTAAAGTAGTCTTCACATTTGCTGGTCTGAAAACATTTTACTATATTTTTGATAATCATGGTTTGAAGGATTCAAAATTGTTACATTTTCTTCATAAATCTTTAATAATACACATATTGTCCATGTAAAATAAAGATATTTTTTATGGATGTTGTATTGGGCCAAGTTTCAAATTCCATTGACTTTGAAGGGTCCATAAATATTCCCTCATTGGAGAAAACATTCCCCAAGATTAATACTAACTCCATCAAGAACTAACATTTAATGTTCCTTTCATATAAAGTCTCCCTTATCAATGTCATAGGAATAGTATTCAAATTCTTCTCGTGTTCTTCATTTTTCTTATAGTATATCACTTTATCACCAATAAAGAATACCACAAATTTTTCTAGGTGTTCTCTATTGTCACAATTCATTAATTACATGAATATCACTAAAGCATTAGTGATTCAAAAATGCATTACTATGAACTAATAGTATCTTTAATTCAATCTAAATATTGTCTTTTGAATATCTTCCTTCATCACATTTAACTAGTTATATCCGGACCAAATATCCACCTTATTGAAAAACATAGCACCATGATGTTGATAAAAAAGTCATTTACAGGTCGAAGAGGATACTTGTTCATTATATTTATTTTTTTGAGCTCACAATAATTAATTCATGGGAACATTGATCTATCGTTCATCCTAAATAAGAGGACTAGTGCACCCCATGGTGAAGCAGTCGGGCATATAAAACCATTTTTTAGATTCTCTTGTAACTTCTTCTTCAGTTCCTCCAACTCAATGATGGGCAATATATAAGGTTTCTTTGATATAGTTGGATATTAATGAATAATTTGAATTGATAACTCAACCTTCTGGTCTAGAAGAATACAAATAAATTTATTCGAAGAATATATATGTGTAGTCCCTCACAATAGCATTTATTTGATTATGATTCTCTCATTTGTCTCAATCATTTGAGACATATATGTTTTCTTATATGGTTATAATTTCCCCACATGATATGATTGATATGAAAAATATTCCCCCTTTACCTTCCACTTGTATAGAATTGGAAGATTCTTTATGATATGAATTGTGACCCCCCTTTCCAAAGAGTTGATGTGGGATTTGTTTAAATATTGCCTAACCATACCCAAAACAACATCAAACTCTACCAAAGTAAGAAATACAAGATTTTCTAGGAGGTTCAGTCCAAAAACATTAACCAATGAAGACTTATAATCATCATATGAAATAATGTCCCAATTTTCTATTCTCACATATAACCCAACCTCCATATTTTTATTTGGAGTTGGAATATTTCTATTAAACTTTTCATGATATGAAAGAAATAATTGAACCCAAATCAAATTTTACTCTAACTATTCATAAATGAATAACTAGCATACCTATCACCACATCTTTTTTGAGATCCACCTCTATTGTAGTGATCGAATAATCCTTCTCTTACTACTTTATATTTAGAGGATGATTATTATTATTATACTTGTGAACTCGAGGCATAGTTCACTGTCATTTATTTATTCTTTTACTCCCAATAGTGGAAGAATTGATCCATAGGTGGTACTATTCATTATTCCACCACATTGTTAACCATTATCATTAATTTTTTCAAATTCATGATCTCGGTGTCCTTATATCTTATACTTATATCATTTCCTCATCCCTTTGAGTTATTTCCCAGGATTATTCTTCCCACATTTTTAACATGTGGGTGGTAGAGTTTTCTTTCCACCTTTGTCATTATATCCCCCATATTGAAAAACCACATTTAGATTCTTATTACCATATATGTTGGACCATTAATCAAATTCCTTCTCCACATTGATATTCGGTCAAAAAATTGTTCGTAACTCACTATGTCTCAAACTTCAAAATCCTTTCAAATGTATGGTTTTAAACCGCTATGGAGTCTATCAGATTTCTATAATTTTTATAACAAAACCTGATGAATACCTTGAAATCCCGTTGAAATTTTATTCATATTTTTGTTTCATATTCTCCTAAATTTTTCATCAGCTCTAACAATTTTATCTCAATAATTTTATGAAGTGTTTAAGGGAAATAAATTATCTGAAACATAATCTTAAAGTCTTCCCACTTAATCTCTTCAATTTCATCCTTTTTATTAGTGTTCATAATAAATTCAAAACATTTATAGGCCTTTATAAGTAGTTAATAAACATTGATATTACCCTTTTAAAGCTCAGAAAAGTGAGGAATAGAAAATATCTTCTCCATTGATTTGACCCATTATTCAACTACTAGTGGATTAGAAGATCCGCCAAATATTAGTGGTCATTTCCAAATAAAGAACTCGATAACCATTTTCTCCCTCTTATTTGAAGGAGCAAATTAAAAAGTATTCATGTTATTGTTCAAATCATGATATATCATGGTATGAATGTAATTTCCTATAAATTTCATGTAATTTTTTTTATATTGAATTATTTCAAGACCCAACACTGAGAAGAACTGTGATTCAGAGGCCTTGAGTGCCCGATATGTTTCATAGAAAAATGAAAAGTTCTAAATAGTGTAGATTACATGTTTCTTAAAAATTTGGAAATATTATTAATTGGGTACCTAAATAAAAAATATGAAATAATCATTGCGTTCAAGATGGATGTTTTACAGAAGGTGTGACTTATGTTAATTTGGTGCATGCCTCTAGTGAGAAAACTCAAAAATGACATAACTGTAAATAAAATGATTAAATAAAATTATTTTACTTTTTAAATGATTATAACACACAAACTCTGACTCAGATTTAAAATATGATACCATTGTTGAGCTCGTGATGGTATGCCTTCCATAGGCATAGCCCAATGATGTCTGGTGCGGGCTATCCATGACTGTTACTTTTTTATGTAAATAAAATAATTATGAAAAAATTATTTTATTGTAAAATAATTGTAACTCTGATAAGGTAACTCAGATTTAAAATCAAAGATTACCGTTCAGCTCGTGAGGGTGTGTTTCCATTGGTTGGATCTTAAACTCGACTGGCGCAGGTTGAGGGTGAATGATAATTTTTGAAATTATTTTAAGCGAATTAGAATGGTGCACATACATAGTTTTGGAAACTCTTAAATGGGTTCCAAGACTAAAAATATGAGGGAAATGTTGCATCTGGATTGAAAAAATTTAAAAACAATGGAGCTATCCTTGGCCGATGCGGGTCAAGGGAAGAAGTTATTTTTGGACCTTTCCGAATAGAAATAAAATATTTTTAAATGTTATTTTATTTGTTTTTCTTCATTGTTGAGTGGTGGTATATCAGCAATGTGGTGTAGCGATGAGGCAACAATGAAACTCATTAAGTGATTCCAATTAATGACACTATTTACCATAATAATTACATAGAAATTTTTCCATAAATGAAATAGCTTAACGGCGCAATGACACAATATAATAGAAATACGGTGACACATATATCTTTTACTGAGATAACGGGTTGGAGAAATGGTGTGAGGTCTGGGAATTTCTCTGAACAATCTACAGAGAGGAATGATCCCCAACTTATATTGATGAACACATTCTCCTTCCATAATTAGAAATATCTCTAGCAACATGGAATATAGATCAAGAATGGAGAATGATGGTGTGGGACCTTCCTCTTCCCTGACCAATGTCAATTCTAGGTAAGAGATTTAGGAATTCTGTGTGAACTAATTTCCCCAATAATTGTGTTAAATGAAAAATGTGTTTTAACACACAAACAAGTTATCCAATGGATTAATAATTTGTACAATATGGTTAATAATGAGGAATAAAAATGGATAGTTTATCTTAGTGATTATTCCACCTATTTTTTAGTATGTCGTGATTCTTCTAACAAGAACAATCTCGAGCCAACATGAACAATGGATAGTTGTTCATTTGGGTGTTCTTTGTGACCCCTCATTAAATCTCTCTCTTTCATTTCTCGTGACCGAACAGCGGTGGCACATTGGATATGGAGGCTTCAAGTAGAAGGGCTACTTCTAGGCGGGATGTGACACTGACAATAGACTAAAATACATGGTGGAGACACCCCGTCCATAGCTTCCAAAGGGTTGAAGTAGTAGGAGCCACCGGTATAGAGGCTCGCAGCTAGTGGTAGGCCAACATGGCCATCTGACCATGTCAAATGTACATGGAGAACATGGTCGTGGTATACAGACTACGGTGGAATGTTGGACCCACAAAAAAGTTTTGAGTCACACAGGAACACTGGTCAGTATTAGACTATTGGTGCTGGAGGGCGGCATCGCTCAGGCAATGTGTTAGTGGAGCGGCCCACCCAGCAGGTCGTAGCATCCGGAGGACCCATCTGGCCATGTGTGGAGGAGGCCATTTCTAGATTCCACAGAAGATGCAAAGTGATCCATGACTTGTTATGAGTCATGTAGGATACTAGTCCACATGATCAGACCGGTTCGCGTAATGGGGGAGGCACCACCCATTCCCCGTGAGATGTGCGAACCGGGCCACCAAGCAGACTAGGATGGAATTAAGTAAACCTATTTTTTTGGGCTAGTTAGGTGAAATAAAACCAGACCCCTAGTTTTCCCAAGATGGGAACAAAGAGGCCCGACTGTTGTGGGAAGATCCAGATGGAACTGAGTCGCTAGGCGACCTGGCAGACTTGACCCTCGGTCGAACATGGCCAGGTCCAAAAAGGGCCAATTTTCCTGGCCCAATGGCCAAGCCAAACCAAGCTGGCTCAGACCCAATGTGGGTTAGTTCCAGTTAGTCAAAATTGGCCAGGTCATGTGGGGTCCCTGGGTCATGTTGGTCGGGTTGGTCAAACCAGGCACAAACACAAGGATCTATTGCTTAAAAAAACCCAAATATCATTCAAACCGAAGGTCCAATTGATGATATATTTGTGATGTTGGGACCTATGTGACGTTGTGGTTATTTTTGAATACCCAAAGGAGGTTTTCATGGAAGTTGAAATGCGAAGAATGGGTTGTGGGTAAATATTTCCAAGAATCAAGCACACTACATGCGTGAATCTTGAGGCTAACTGAGACCCAAATATTTCTAACAAGATACCATGTGTGGATCTCCAATAATATACCCTATGTTGATTATCTATAATGAACCAATGGAAAGAGGCATTGTGTGACCAGGCAGGCCCACGGTAGGGGAGAGGCTCTGTGTGACCTAGTAGTGCCACAATACTAATCAAGGATGTGTACCTCAATATGATGGCCAAGGTGGGAAGTGGCCCTATGTGACCTTTACAGCCCACAGTGGGGAGTGGCTCTACGTGAACTAGCTTACCCAGGGTACAAATTAGGGATGAGTACCCTAGTAGTTAAAGGTATTCAGTGTTGCGATTAATGGTCTTTCTTTCTATACAACAGATTTTACCTGGGTGAGTTGTCTTGCTTCATGATAATGCTTTTTTTTCTTGATGGTTTTCTTTATGGAATTTACATTGGGGTTTGGGGTCTCTATTGAGTATATGGTTACTCTCCCCTATATGGGTTTCACCCACACATGACGTTTCATGTGTAGTTGAATGAGACTTCGACAGAGACCTTGGTGGTCCGGGACCAAGTGGTGCTCAGTGAGATGGGACATACATATTCTTCGATGAAGACCTTGGTTGTCCGGGACCAGGTCACACTCAGTTATACGGGATGACCACACATACTTTTACATCTATAGGATGCTACCCTTCACCTACCCTTTATGTGGGGTCTTCTGCGGATGTCTTATAGATATATTTTATACTTTCTTGTTTTCAGTTTGTCTTTTTTGGGTTTCTATTTTGGTTCATTTCACCTATATATTGTACCTTTAATCATTTTTTGTTTAGCATAATTCATGGTTTACTTTCTTGCAGTTTGGGATATGGCTGTGTATGTGTGTGTGTGCAAATAAGTACTCAGGGAAATTCCATGCACACGTGGGATAATTCCTTCGGTGCTAGTCTTCATCCCTTGTCCTTTGGGAGGTGGGCTTGGGGTAGTAATAGAATGGGCCCTGAGGGATGGGTCATGAGAAATTGGTATCAGTGGTCATCAGTTCTACATCAATTATCTGGAGTCTGTTATTTCCTTTTAGGGAAACAATGTTAAATGACTCGAGTTAGACATTTAGATTTGAGGAGTCAAATATTGGTGTGGCGGATGATGTATCCATACACCAGGACCTTGATATATGATTTTCAAATATATAAATAAAAACATATGTGGAATTTATCATATAGTAATTGAGTATTTCTCCATGATATTTTTGAGTTAGAGTTAGCTTAGCTGGTATAATCTATGAATCCGTATTCATCTTGATCTCATGGAATATATGACCACATAACAGGCAGATAGGATTCCAGTGTGTGACCACAAGGATATTCTATAGAGTGATGAGGATTTGGTACACTAATTGTTTCCAAATATGGGACCATTGGGAAGTTTCACAACATTTCCACCGCCTGTTGTTTAGTAGTTACAACTGAAACTACTGATTGAGGACACATGTTGGCTCATTGCCTTACATGAGTTTCAATGACAAAGACCCCTTAGGCTCCGAGATGAGCCTAACTAACAAGTGTATATGGATTGACATGAGGGGGTGAAAAAGTTATTCATTTAGTCTGAAAAACATTAGATCAGATGGCCATCCTCAACGTGAGCCTTATAAGTGGCTTAGTAAAGTGATGACATGGTTTAGATTGCCTAATCTTACAATGAGGTGATTTCTTTGGGCAGTTCTTGAGAACCTCTCTCCGAGAAGTGGATTTTTACCTAAATGATAATAGTTATGTGTTCCCAAGAGAATCTGTAGAATTTGAAGGAATACATGTCAGAAGATAAGTATTCATTGAGACATACCAACCCTTATAGGAAGTCGATGAATATGAGGCGACCCGTGCTTCGAAGCTCAATCCTTGGACAAGGATTTTTTCGGGACATCTGAGCCAACACTATTCCTATTTAAATTCCTACTTATGTTAGGGTCATTGAGAAAACCATTGTGGCATAATGTTCTTTGTCAGAGTATATATAGCTTGTGGATGTCAGCAGTGGAAAAGTATGAAACTGACTTTGTTCTCAAAGATTGGATGAGTTAGTGGACGTCTTTCTAGAGGATGCTCTAAGACTACCTCCTCATAGAGAGGTAGATTTATGAATCGATATGTACTCTAGGATTACACTGACAACTACAATTATATATCAGACAGCTTCCATATTTCTCTGAGAGCTGAGGGTACAATTGGAAGACTTATAGAGGAAGGTGTTTGTAAGGCCTAACATGACAACATAGGATAGCACCAATGTTTTTTACCTGAAGTAAAATGGAAGCTTGAGGTTATGAATATAATATAGTTTCCTCAACAAGGTGACCATGATGAACACGTATCTTCTACCGAGGATGAATGACCTCTTCGATCAATTGAAGTGAGTGATATGGTTCTCGAAGATAGACCTCAGATTAAGCTATCATTATCTTCGTGTATGAGATAAGGACATCTTGAAGATGCCATTAAAATGTTTCTACACATAATATGAGTACATAGTGATATTGTTTGGTGAGTGTAATTCACCATATTTACAAGTACGTAGTATATTCAGCATCTGAGGAGAAGAACAAAATACAAAAAAGGACAATTCTAGACACACTTTGAGATCACCTGCTTTATAGAAATCTCATTATGTGTGAGTTCAGGATATAAATATTCCAATTTCTAAGACATTTAATCTTAGAGTATGGAGTTGTGGAGGATCCAAAAAATCTAGAGGTGGCACTTTTTTGGGATCCCCCCAAGATCATTACCGAGGTGTGGAGTTTCTTTGGGTTGGATGGGTACTATCAGATGATTGTACCTAAATTCTCCAGAGAGGCAGCACCCATGATAGTTTTGATAAATAAAGTAAAACACATCGTGTGGAAAAATTATTCTAGCTGAGCATTCATCATCTTAGTCAGAGCATGATGAGTGATCATATAATGAGGTTTATAGAGGAGGAAACCATCTACAAGGTGTAAAGTGACGCATCAGGAATCAGGCTTGGTTGTGTCTGGATGTAGGGGAAAGAAGTGATTCCTTATGGCTCATGACAGTCAAAACAGCATGACTAGAAAAATGTGACTCATGGCATAGAGATGGTAGTGGTAGTCTTTTCAATGAGTAATTGGAAAAACTACCTTATGGTTGAACGATTTATCATCTACTTTTACAAAAAGAGTATCAAGTATATATTTTCCCAAAAGGATATAAATAAGAGACAATGATGTTGCATATAGTTCCTCCAGGACTATGAAATCATGATAGTGTATAATTATGGGAAGGGGAACGTGGTGGAAGATGATCTAAATAGGAGATCGAGTTCACAACTACTGAACGAGGCCTTAGAGAAATTGGTCTCACTTTTGATATCCTTTGTGGATATAGATGAGACTGCTTATCTTCAATCGATGGTGGTTTCCCCTCCACTCTTACAACGAGTGAGTGTGGCACAACTCGGGGAAGATAGTTGCAAGACTACACATGTGAAAATTTCTATAGTGAATGCCCCTAATGAATATTCTAATGGTAGGGAGAACATCATCATTTTCGTAGGACACACTATTGTAAATCTAGGGGGAATGATTCCCTCTGGGTGATCGTAGACCGAATCACCATGTCATCCCGCATCATACCCCTTCATGAATAGAGTTTAGTAGTGGTATTGGGATGCATCTACATGAAAAAGATAGTTCTCCACCCTAGAGTCCCTTTTATTGTAGTCTCAGATAATGATGCATGCTTTACATCCCTGCTATGGAAGGGATTTTAGGTGGTGTTTGGGACTCAACTATTCTTGAGAACAACCTTTCACCCACAATCGGATGATCATTTGGAGTAGACTATACAAAAACATAGAGAAAATGCATCATGCTTGCATTATGGATTTTTATAATAGTTGGGAGGTCAACCTACCACTTGTGGATTTTTCATACAATAATAGATTATACTCCACCATGGGTATAGAACAATTTTAGGAACTTTAAGAATTACCATGCATGTCACTGTTATGTTGGGATGTCCCAGTGGAGTCAGCACTCATGGGTCCAGAGATGGTACATTATACCACTGAGAAGGTGTTGTTTATCCAAGAGTCGATGGAGGTTTCATGGAGCCAAAAGAATTCATATACTGAAATGGGATGGGTACACTTGGTGTTCGAGGAGGGGGACCACATATTACCAGAAGTCTCTTCTCGATGAGGGATACATAGTTTTTGTTGGGGCGGAATGTTATCTCTAATGTTCATCGGTGCCTTCTAGATTCTATATAGAGCTAGATAGGTGTTATATCAACTAGTTCTTCCCCCAAAAATGCACCAGGATCAGGATGGTTTTCATGTGTCACAGCTGAGAAGGTACATGTGAGATCCATCACACATAATCGACTAGGGTGAGTTGGAATTTGATGATTGGACAACGTTGAAAAGTTCACAGTGGAGATAAAGGATTGAGAGTAGGGGTTTCTTTGTGGATGGTCAATTCCTATAGTGTATATTTGGGGGCATCATAGGAATCACTAGGAGATCATATGGGAGAAGTAACCTTAGATTCATGCTCATTACCAATTTTTTTTAGTATTATTTGGGATTATGAGGAAGTAAATCCATAATGGGAAGAGTATTGTAATGTACCTGAAATTCCATGTATTGTTTTTATATGTGGAAATATTTTGAGGCTAGGAACTAAGATGACATATTATTCTGAGGCCCACAGTTCCCAAAATGATTCGTCAAAAAATGTTAATTTCAAATATTGTACATGAGAGGTTTTATTGAAAATGTGGAATAACACTTAAACTGGTGACCAAATCTGAAAGCTGAGGGAATCATTGTAATTAGGATGAAGGTTTTACATTAGGCATAAGCTTTGTTTTGTTTGTGCATGCCTCTAGTAAGAAAACCTGAAATTGGAATAACAATAATTAAAATAACCATATAAAATTAATTTATTTTTAAAATTATTATATATCATGAACAATGACTAGGATTGAAAATATGAGACAACTGTTTAGCTTGTGAGTGTATGTTTTCCATAGGCAAATCCTAATGATGGCTGGCATGGACCAATAGTGGAAGTTAGTTTTTTGAAATAATTAAAATAATTATGTAACCACGATTTTTTTTTGAATCTATATAACTCCTAAATGGAAACTTAGATTGGAAATACAGGAGTATCATTGAGATCATGAGGGACATTTTCAAGTAGGTGGATCAAAACCTCGATTTTTGTGGGTCGAGGGTGGTTGATAGTTTTTGGATCTTTTTTAAGTGAATTAAAATGGCACACAAGCATGGTTTTGAAAAATTCTAAATGGGTCCATGATTGAAAATATGAGGGAACCATTGCATCTGGAATGAAGACATTACCTAATAATGGACCAATCCTTGACTGTTGGAGGTTGTGGAAAAAAGTTAATTTTAGGACCTCTCTGAAGATGAATAATATAAATTAAAACGTTATTTTATTTTTTGCAATAATTACTGAGTGGTGGTACGTCATCACTATTGTGTGGCGACAAACTGATGACGAAACTCATTAAATAAATCCAATATGTGAAGCTCTTTAAATAACGTGTAATAGAGATGTTGTTTCATAAATAAATCACCATAACGATGTGACAATGCAATGTCAAATAAACACTACGACGTGTTTCTATTTTAATGAAATAACATGTTGGTGAAATGGTGGGGGATTTGGGATTTTTTTGGAAAGTATGTGGAGAGGAGTCCTATCCAATAATGAACAACAAATGAATTATCCACCCCCCATAGATGTATCACTATAAATGTTGGTGGAAGATCAAGAACGGAGAATGAAGGCATGTGACCCCGCTCTTCCCCGACCAACATCTAACCTAAGTAGGGTTTTATGCTTTCTGTGTGAATTAATTTTCTCATTCTTTCTATTAAATGATGAATGTGGGTTAACTCAATGAAATTTTATCCCACGGCTCGGTCATTCAAATGGGATGGTTAATTATGGGGGATAAAAATTGGATAGTTTATCTTAGTGATTATTCTGCCTCTTTTTCTTGGAACATCTTGCTTCTACTTACACAAATAGTCCCTAAACGACATGAACAAAGACTAATTGTTCATTTGGGTGTTATTTTTGACCCCACCCTATATCTCTATCTCCAGTTCATCAAGGTGAAATGGAAGAGGTGCATTGACTGAAGAGGCATTAGGTTGGAGAGTTGCGACAAGGTGGGATACGAAACCTGTGAGAGACCACAAAAGAATGCCATTGGTTCAGCACCAGGGTGTCCCACATCGGCCAAAATGGATGGAGGCAGGCGGCATGCTGGTAGCATGCAACAATGGAAATAGGAGGTGCCATCGCAGAGGACGTTGGCCAGCGGGAGGCGGTCGCAGCCAGCCGACATCGTTTTAGGTGCATGCGGTGCACAACCACGGTCTGTAGACCACAGTGCAAGGTTGGACCCATCGAAAAGGCGCGAGTCATGTAGGAAGGCTTGTCCGTGTGAGCGGGATAGTGCTAGAGGGTGTCACCACTCGATCACCAGATTAGAAAAGCGGCCCACCCAATGTCATAGTGTGCGGAGGACCTAGTGGACACAATTCCGTCCGCATGCAGAGGAGGCTATAGATTGATGTCACAGTAGATGGGATGGGACCTCCAACTTCCTACGAGTCACGCGGGAGACCGGTCCGCTTGAGGGGACCAGATGGCCGAGGGGTGGCACCACTGGTCGAACTAGGCCTGGTACAGCAAGGCCCAATGGGCCTAGCTCAGTGGCCAGGACAGACTGGGTTGGCCTATAAACGAAATGGGTCGGCTTGGTTTTTTTGGTCCAATCGGTCCAGACCATGCATGGAAACAAGGAGACCCTATTTATCAAATCACCAATACCATTCAACCTGATCATACGATTAACGACCTGTTTGAGGCATTGGGACTGTTACGATGAGGCGGCCCATTTGGAATCCTCTTCGGAGTTTTTCTAGGATGATGAAATGAGATGAATGTCTTGAGAAGAAGTTTCTCCTAAAATCAAGTGCAATACGTGCAGGAATCCTGTGGCTGACTGAGACACGATGACAGCTGACAAGAGACCATATGTGGATCAGTTAGAAGAAAACCTATGTGGATTAGATATGATGGCCTAATGGGAAGTGAATCACTGGTCCTGGTAGGACCATGGTGGGTAGCTACATTTTGTGACTCGAAAGACCCAAATCACACATCAGGGATAAGTACATCAGTATGATGACCCAAGTGGTAAGAAACACTACGTGACTCGGTAGGCCCAAGGTAGGGAGAATCTCTATGTGACCCGACATACCCACAATACTCATTAGGGATTATTACCCAAGAAGTCCAAGGTCTTTAGTGTTGCGACTTATGGTCGTTATTTATATACTCTAGATTATACCTGTGTGAGTTTTATTTCATCGTGATCAAGATTCGTGATGATACATTATTGTTTGCCTTTGGATTGGATTGTGGTATTTACACCAGGTTTTGGGGTCTCTAATGAGTATTATGCTACCCACCCCTGAACTGGCTTTGGTCACACGTGTCATGTCATATGCACATGATCGATGCTTCGACGGAGACCGTGGTGGTCGGGGACTACGTGGTGCTCAGTGAGACGAGAAAAACAGACGCTTCGACGAAGACCATGGTGGTCCTAGGTAAGGTTCTTCTTAGTGAGAGAAGAAAATCATGGATAATTATATGGCTATATAATGCTACCGTTCACCAACCCTTCAGGTGGGTTCTTCTATGGACATCTTATAGAGATAACTTGTACTTTCTTATTTTTATGTTTTCTTTTGTTGAGTTTGTATTCTGGAAAATTTAACTTACAGCTTGTACCTTTACTCAGTGGTTGTTTAGTGGAATTCATGTTTTCCTTTCCAGCTATTTTTGATGTGGTTTTATGTGTGTGCGCATAAAGGTAACCATGAAAATTCCTACCACTCATGGGAAAATGAATTCAGTGATAGATTCCAACCCCTAGCCTTTGGGAGGTGAGATTGGGGTAGTCACGACACGGGCCCCAGGTGATGGGTTGTGATAGAGAATCACCAATAAATTTTGAACTCTCCCTCCCGTGGAATTAGATATGTCATTCGAGATATCAATACAATGTCCATCACTTGGGGTTTTTTCTTCATTTTTACTATTTACCACCATTTCATGAAATTGAAAATGATAGTAAATGACATATTTTTGAACGTCCGGGATAAATAATTTATTACCTTGTCCAATTAACTCTAAATCCATATCTTATGTAATCTATGTGTATATATTTGTAAAAAAAAATTCGTGGTTGCTTACATTTACTAAGTCTCAGACTAATGGATTTCACTAAATTTCTATGATCCTAAATCCCAAATTAACTATATCGTGCTCTAATACCAACTATAGTGTCTCTAATTTTTGTACATGAATACTACAACATTTTAATGAAATATGATATAAAAGATTAACACAACCCGTATCCAAAGTTATAGTGTATTGGGAAAATTAGTATCATTAACAAATTTTACATTATAAGTCATAAAACATTTATTTAATTTCTTATTCTCTAGCTTCTTAATGTCCCTCGTGTTCTCCTATGTAAAAGTATTAACCTGATGATATATTTCAAAAGAAGTGGTAAGCTAAATGTCCAGTAAGAGGACGACTATGAGACATGATACATGGGCGAGCATATTCATCAAAATCATAATATTATTAATGGACCATAATCATAGTCATGAGAAAAAACATTAGCTTAAGTCATGGAAAGTTGAAATGCATAAAAATTAGTCATCAATTCTTATTTTTCAATGACCTTTGATAATTACGAACAATGATCGCATTATTTTCATGCATATTGATATTTTTATCATGAGATAAATCACTTTACAAAATGCATTGGATTGTTATATAATTCTGGGTACAATGATCACATCATTACATTTACATGTGCTATATAATCCTGGGCGCAACTGTCCCAATATAAAATTTACATTATCATGAATACCACATAGAACATATATTATCATTGAAATAAAAAAACCCATGGAATGTAATGGGATTTATATCATAATGAATAAATTCATATAATTTGGGGTTCTCAAAATAAATAGTAAATAACATAATTGTTATAGGAATCATCAAAATTTATTGGGGAAGATTCAATTTCACTAGAAGTAAAAGTTGTGCTTAGAAGGAAAGTTCATTCAGAAGAATCATTGAAATTATAATTAAATTATATTGGAAACATTTATGTCTATAGAAAAGGTAAGAAAAAATAAATAATATTTATGTTACATTATTGGACCATTTATAGTGAAAATGGAGTGAAATTGGGAAAACATAAAGAAATAGATTTGGGTTTGAGAATTCTCCTAACAATATGCACGAATGATTTATTCACTTTAATATCACAAGTAATAAAATTAAATTAATTATTAAAAAAATAAAGAACCACATATAAATTTATAATATTTATTATAGTTTTATTAAGTAAATTTTTATCCATTTTTATGAGTTATAAAGTTCAATCCTACCATTCAGGAGTTTTCATTTTCTCGGTTTTCAAGATCACTTCACTTGAATATGAGTATGGAATTTCATGTGAAATTGGAATGACTATCCATAACTGATATTATAGTATATTAAAGAAAATTAAAAACATAAAATCATCATATATATTATGTGGACATATAATATGATGATTAATCATTTGGTAAATAGAAAATGAAAATCGTTCAGGCTATTTTTTGTTGTTTTCGATCACAACGAACTAGTTTTGTTTTATCATTTGGTATTATGTATATAAGTTAGTTAAAGAACATGAAAATGGATATAAAATATATTCTAAAATAATTTTAAACCATTATAATACATTTATTAGTAGATTTGAAGGCATACAAGGAATATAGAAACACATAATCCATGATGTCGGAAAATCGACACACCATAAATGATATTTTCATTTTTAGAATAGAAGGAAAATGGAATAGATAAGATGATGAATTATGCCATTAACATAATATCAGTACTGTATATAAAATATAATGGAGTTATAATTCCAATTTTATAGGTGGATTTTAAGAGAGGATTAGAAAAAAAATAAATATTAAAATAAATTAAATGAAAGAGAAAGAGGGTTTTAGCACTTGAATTTCTCCTCTTTAAGAACCTACTAGGGGAATGTGTTTGGTTTGTTGATGTGACAAAGTACGAATATAATTGAGGGGGGGGGGGGGGTATTAGGATGTTTATCAATAATAAGAGGGATGATTCCAAATTTTTGGATGGTGTGAGGAGAAGAGGTGGTGAGGGGTTATATTTAAAGGGTAGGAGAGGGGTATTGTCTCATTATTTTATTCATTAGATTATTATTTTGGCTCAATATTATGAATACCTAGAACATTATCAAAAATATACTTAAATAATTATGTATAGTTCGATATTTTGGGCATACATATGGCTTCCATCATCTATGAATCAATATTTCTGTATTTACTTTTTATCATAAATTATCGTATTTTACTATTCACTAAAAATTCTTGTATTTTAAAAAAAATCCCAAAAATTCACCCTAAACATTTTTCAACATGCTGAATTTAAAAATAACGTCTCTCTTATGAAAACTAATTTCTAAATGGGATAAATTACATTTTTTAAAAATCATCATTTACAAGGAAAATACAGATTTTAATAAAATAATTGATTTTATAACACTTAGAATAACTAAGTAAGGTATAAATTTTTTTTATTACAATCATAGTATATAAAAATATTAATTACTAAAACTATTTATAAAAATAGTTTTTTTCATCATTATAGCAATTAATAAATAATGAATAAAGATTTATATTGTTTAAAAAACCAACTCTAAATCAATATTTTTTAATATTTAATTACTTATTATATTATATAATTATATAACATTGTCATTTATAAGATAAATAAATTTTAATTATACTTTAATAAATGGGGTTACTATTCTATTGGCCAGTTTACTATTCCAAATGGTTGTAATAATATTACAATGTTCTTGTTTGTATAACATTAGAAAAGGTTCTTAGACTTCTATAATTACCTTTTATTTCAATCATTATTTAATCAAAAAATATTTATTTATTTTTTGTAATATATTTTATGCGATTTATTGTACATGATATTATTATACATAGGGAATATCCCTTGATAAAATTCTGTTTCATTACAATATTCTCAATTCTTGAATAAATAGACAACATACCGATCACAACGATGTTTTTAATATTCACCTCATAAGTAGTTATAAAATTTTCTAATCCATTTTTTATTCCAGGGATGTTTAATTCCTTGATTTTCTCCAAAAAAAACATGGCATCTAAAATTTTCATGTAATGTTCCAATGTTACTTATAGATGAAATAATATACCGTATGTTGAGAGTTAATAGAAACCGTCTTTTCCTCTATCTCATTAGTGTGATTATTTACATCCTATAAGTATTGAGTATCATATTTACCCTCTCTTCCAAATTCGATGATTATTTCAATTTAAGTAAGATATATTATTAGGTGCATCTTCTTAGTCCTTTGAAACATGAAATTTTGGGTTTTCACTACTCCAGGAGATTTTTTAGTTGATCCTCCCAAAAAAATTATATTTTATGGTTTATATATCGAGTTATGTGACACCATGGAGATTCACTAATATCTATCTCAACTTTGAGGGAAAACAATATAATCTATTCATAACTGTTAAATTACCAAATCTATAAATATTTTCATAACCTCATCTTTAACCAACTAATGAATTGGCCGCCCTTACTTTTGTTAACAATGATAGAGCCATAGGCATACCATTAAATCCTTAGGATGTATACCTCACATTCCATGATTGACTAATATTCCTTTTTCATTAGTTTGAGAAACTCAAATTATATTTAAATATGGAGTTTTTGGGAAAATATATATTGGAAAATAGATTCTTTAATTATTCCCATTCAGTGGAATAAATTTAATATTTGGACATCATTTTCTTGATATGAAACCACCACTAATTAGATTCCACCTCCATGTGAAAAATAGGTAGAAAAACATTCTATTTTTATGAGAAATAGAGGAAAGGTAATATATTATCAATTATGGGAATACATTGTTCCATGACGAGGGGTTCATAATATCCAACGAGGGTTAGAGAAATTTCCACATAAAAGACTCAACAACAACGTCCTATTGCTTTGGAGAATGAGGGAATTCCACATGATTTGATTTATTATTCATAACATGTTCCAGCTAAGTAAGTACTATATTGACATTATCATGTCCTTATATAATACGGTGAGGCATATAATTAGATCAATATATATATTTATTATCTCATTTATTGTTGGGGATATTTTTTCAATTTTCCACAATTATGTAAAATTGAAAGAAGAAAATGAGATTACAATAATTAATAATCATACAAATGGAAACAAGTAACATTATAAGTAATAGTATAAAAATCATAAGTTTATTATAACTTATTTGTATTTAGGTTTCAATCATGGTCATCCATTTTAATATTTCCTATTATGTTTTCAAACCTAAAAATTTTTGGTCATCCTTTATAATTTTTCTTAAAGAGTTTTTAAATTTAAAAATAATATCCCATGGGAGTGTAATAAATGTGAGATAAAATACCTATATTCTACAACTGCTGATAATATATTAAATTACCAATGTAAGATTTTCTGATTTGTTACCCCTTGATATAACAATGCCTATTCCAAACCCAGTTGTAGCATCCATACAGGGATTCAATTTCTTGGAAGCCTCTTTCTCTATAATTCAACAGAAATCAATGATATATTAATATATATTGATTAATATATAGGTTTTATATTAATTTATTCTAGTATTATTTAATGAGAATAGCTGTAAAATACTTCAATAAAAACTATAGATACCAATTATTTTTTACATAAGTTATAAGATTATTTTGAACATAAATATCCATAAATACAGAACAATGATTGAAAATGAATATAGAATCCAAAAGATTTTGTACACTAAAAAAGAATGAAAATAAAGTGTAATTATTATAATCTCCATAATTAGATCCAAATTCACTTTATTTTTCTAAAACTACATGTGAAAACTTTGGGATGACATGGAGAAAATTTGTGAGCTAAAAATCATAGTATGGCGATAAACATGATAAGGATACATAACATGCGAGTCAAATGTATAACATGATATCAAAAAAAGTGATGGATCATGAGTAATCAAATTGGAGAATGAAATAAAGAATAATATATCACAAGATACTGGGAAAATATGAAATTTGGAAGCAACACAAGACATGATATATGTAGATGTCAAGGCAAACTTTCAAGATAACATCACTTCGTGGACAATGTCCAAGAGTGGATTTGGTTTACTCAAATATCATTTATAGAACATCTCATGATAAAAATAATTACCGAATGAGTTAGATTGATATATAGGAACACCAAAAATAACATGTTCTTTATTATGTGTGAAACAAAAATAAAATCAATCAAAATTCATAAACTTAAATATTACCCTTGAATCAAAAATGGGATACATAATATTGCATCACATCTTAATTAAAATACATTTACTAACAAATGTATTTGGGAAATGATCATAAGGCTTGTATTAACCCATAAAAGGAAGGTATTCAAGTATATTTATATTGAATGGATATATATACTCATAATAGGAATCATTAAATAATAGTTATGAGATATATATAATCTGAGTTAGTGATAGAATGGTCATAATCCAAATAAAAGGGTGGTTTAGTGTTATCCCATACCTTAAGCCCAAATCATCATGTTTTTCATCTATCCTCATAAATTATAAAATTTATTTAATTATATAATATATTAAGAATGTTTTACATGTTTATTATTACTTTTAGGTTTTTATTTCTATGTTATATGAAATTACATAATAAATAAATTTGACGTTAGATGTTATGATGTTATTCAACTCATGTGCCCAAATTGGTTTCAGTAGGATGAATATGGTTAATAAATCCATTATTTAATCAACTAAAAAATAATAATTCTTTAAAATGTATCATATTTATGCACTAATTATTCTTTAAAATTATCCATGATTTATGGTTAGGAAAAACTAAACACGTTATGCTCAAGGAGATGGTAAACCAAACATACACATGAGTAACATGTCCACTTTTCATCCATCATTATATAAATAATGGAAGTAATTTTTTTTCATTATATAATTATAACTATATCATTATTATCAAATTATTAATTTAATATATAATTATGTCTAACATCTATGGAAACAATATTGAAAAAAATTTCATCGCATTCAAGAGGTCGCTTTCCCCAGGTAAGTATAAACAACTTATCATTTTCAATGAAAGGAAATAAAAGAAAATATATGGTTTATTTATTTTATAGAATGATAAATAAATCATGATGATCATGTATATAGATATATATATTAAATCTATTATCATAAACATTTTGGAGAGGTGATGTCGGGAAAAAAATTACATCGGTTAATAAGGTGGTAGTCCTCCATAAAAATGAAGGGTGGTTTTGATTCCCATTTGATGGAATATGATATGGATATAGGTTTTCAAATTAAGAAAAATTAAATATATATACATAGGAGATACTAATTTAATTATACCAATATGGTTTAATGATATTTTAAGGAGTTGGACGAAGAAATAAAAAACACTTTATTAAGAATGATAACTATTCTTCAAAAAACCAATTTAGGATTACACAAAATGTATTCCAATTAGGGTTTCATAAAAAAATTCTTATAAGACATCGTAAGAGAATTAATAATTGGATTTTTATGGTATTGGATGAACCAAAAGGCTTTTTATGGGTGAAGAAAAAAGTATACTACATGAGATTTTATAATTGAGGGGAGGGTCACATTTAGAATTTAAAAAATATTAAATTAATATATATTAATTTTCAAGGAATGAAAGAAAAAACCTGATAGCACATTCTGATTGTATGATTATGGGTAGAAACAATCTCATTAAATAATGTTTGGACATGATTATGTGTTATTTTTACCCTTATCTTTTTGTTTTAAAGAGTGTTAACACTTTTTCATGAAAACCATTGTAACAATGTAATTTTCTATTTAAGGGCCATGATAGTCACTATAAAAGAATATTTAACCCATTAATAAACCATAGTTGATCTTTTCAACCATATGAAAATCACTTTTTTGAGGATATATTTTTTATTTATTATAAATCATTTAATTAAATATTATTTACTATAAAATAACAAAAAATTTTTTTGGATCTTTTAATTTAATTTGAAATGAAGAACAACATGAATGAGAAGAAATTATAATTTTGTACCTTAAAAATTTAAGAATATATTTCTAAAAATTTCATGAAAATTTTATTTTTTCAAATTACATTACTTTTAATATTTTTTGAAATAATTTATTTTATTTTCCTATTATTTAAAAAATGTATTTTTGATGTTGCACCCACGTTTACAAAAACAATTTCACCTATAAAAATTATAAGTAAATTACAATAAAAATAAATCATCTATCATTTAAATGGACATTCAAAACCAAAAATAAAATTTTTTGCTCTATCGTACAGAATTATAGATATTAAAAGAAAGAAAGTGACTTTACTGTAAATCTTTTAGTTAAATATAGTAACAGATAAAATCCTTGAAATATGAAACTAAGTGTCCATATATTTTATTATTTGAACGATTTTTCCAAAACACACTCCTAAAATTGGATAAATACTTTTTTGTGTGATTTTTTAATACTTATCATATACTTTTTAACCACAATGACATAATTTTCCCTTACCACGAGGATAATTATTTATTTTAGTTATTGTTTATAATGAAAGAAAATAAAATGACATAGTTTAATAAATTGGACCCACTGATTTCAAACGTGGATTCTAATTTTCTAGATTAAATTTAAATAAGTGGAATAATTTAATTTAAAATTAGACAGGTGAGATGTCCCAAAAAACATTTTTTTCTTCTGAAAAATGATTTTTAAGAAAAACAATAAACATATACCAAAAGAATATATAATGATGATTAAAATATACTTAATTACATTTAATATAATAAAATAATTCTTATTTTACATTAATATCAAATTAAAATCATAATGAGACTATATAATTACATTACTTATTTAAAAATAATAGTATTATTACCAAAAATTGCATTTGTGACTATTAATTGGAAAATTACCATATTCAAAAAAACAAAAAATTTCACTCTTAAATAATTATTATATTATAAATTCAAAAATTATATCCTTTTTTATAATATACCATTTTTGAATGTTCCAAAAATTAATTTTAATATTTTCACACAAATAGAAATAAAAACAATTTTTGAAGAAACTGTATATTGGAAGACTAAACTGAATTTACTAAACATTGATTAATATATTTATATTTTTTTTAATATTTTAGTTAATTATCGAAATAATGAAAAATTTAATGTATATTTTATAATTTTCATATGTAAAAAATAATATTTCATGGTTCATTTTGGTAGAATTTTGTTTTTTGTATATGCTATCAAATATAGGTTTCCAGTATTAAAAAAATTGCATTTTACATATTTAGCAAAAATAATCCTAGACACCTTCCCATCCAACAATATATCTCTCATTGTGTTTTATAACTACTTTAAAACCACATAAATATCCATTTGTGCTTCTGAAAGATGAACAATCCCCCTTACATTGGAAAAAATCCCTCAAATTTTAAATTACATGACTCCAATTCTTCAAGAAAAAATATTTTAGTGATCCATATGATACCAAATGATGTTTGTTGTCAAATAATCCCCACCAAAATTATTCTTTCCTATAAGTGGAAACTTATTTAATCCTTCATGAATCACTTTGACCACTTTGATTTGATTCCAACTATCATTAGAAGTGTTCTTATGAAAATGTTTCATTCCATTAATACAAAATATCCTTAGGTACTATTTTTTTATATAATTACCCACTGAAATTAGTTATATTCACTTATCATTGCCTAAATTATATTTATAGCTCCAATTTTATATTTTTCATAATTAAATTTTCGCTAAATCACCATTTTTCACTTCACATAACCCACTGACTCTAAAATCAACATGGTCTAAAAAATGTGGCACCAATTATTTATCTTCTAGAATCGTTAAAATCCCAACTGTGGAAAAATATTCAACGGCTTTTATCACCTACACAAAATACCAACACCTCATTCCATAATCCCACATGAAATCACTACCATATATAAGTATCATAGTATTCGGACAATATTTATCCACACCCAACAATTACTCTCTCAAGTAAGATAAAATTTATAAAAATATATAATTACAGAGGTCTACCATTGTAATATTCTTCTGAGTGTTTATAATATCTACAACCTATGTCACACATGGTTGACTAATAAAAAATGAAACCTCTTCATTCATCACACTCTAACTCCTATAAGGTTAATGGAAAAATTCACACATTTAGAGTATCATTAATAAAAATTTGTAATCTTATAATAACCTATAAAAATCTACATATATTCCTCAACTATCTATAAATATTTTTTGTATCCATGTCTCTTAGGACATTGTTAATAATTCATTGGAAAAAAATTCAATACTCCAAGAATCTATTTAGGTTATTAAAACCATTGTATTTTCCATATTATATTCACTAAAACAATCTCATATATATCTGAAAGTTTTATAAATACCACTACTAACATTCCTCTTTCATTATAACCCTATGATTTTAACCCACTTTCCCTGCTCTTGGGTTATATGATATCTGACTATTCTCAACTGACATTGATTTCCTCAATTTACAATTATTTATCAAAATATATAACATCCATCCTTTTGTCCCCAAGGGAACATATTTAATCAAACATTGAACAAAATAACAACATAATTGTATTCTTCGATCAATAACTCTTAATTCATATGCCTCTCCCACTATAAATTTCTCTATCCCTATACTTTTTTAAAAAAACATTATCAAAATCATACCACTAATAATATGTGAAATTAATTTATTCTCCAAAAATATTTTGATGGTATTTTACCCCATCTAATCGCTAATTTTAAATTATTTTATATCCCAAATCATTATCATTTCTATCATAGATCCAACACACAAAACTACTAATTAAATAATTCGATCCCAATATTATTATCATGCAATCTTATAATGGTTTATTAGGACCACTCTAAACATTTTGATAAAACCATAGACTATTAAACTCCACTTCATGAACCATAAATAAAATGTCATGATGTCCAAAAAATACACCTATAATGGAGGGTATTATTTATTAGGGACTATTAGATAGAGACAATTCAAATGCTCTACATCATGAAAAAATCTATCAAATACAACTCTATAATATTACAAATATCACTCACTTTCAAAAAAAATATTCATCCACTATATTTATTATATGTATATCTTACATTTTCCCACTAATAGAAATGTCACTTAATACTTTTAAGCCATAATAATATATCTGTATTTATAATGATCATTTAGAATGTACATTCCATTCCATAATTTTAATCATTGTTTAATAACATTTCGAAAACAATTATGATAACCAATAATTATTCATACTATAATATTTTATATTCCATGACTTATATGGTTTAATGTAATGGAAACACTACCATGTCTCTATAAGCATTCCATGATAAAATCCCACTTATAAAACTGTAGCTAGAATCGAAATCTATACACACTTGTAAAATTTCAATAATAATTATTTACAAAATAAACAATTAATCACACTATCATTAATATCATCCCATGTACACCAAATATTTCATGACACCACTACCAATTTATTTCAAAATAACATATAACAAAATAAAAAATGGAATTAAAAGAAAATAAAACATTCCATTTAATTCCATAGTTTACACTAATAATATCTTACATTCCTCTTTGGAATGTGATAGCAATCTATCATGTACCAATATCAATCACATATGACCGACGAATATGAGAAAGCATGATTTTTTACTACCTTAAATTCACATTAACCCATTATATCATGAGTCCATTCTCATCATAACTAGTCTCACACTTCTACATGACCAAGTCAGGACCCATAAAATCCTACAAATCAAACACCTCATATATATCTGATAATATACTATGTTTATAGTAATTTTTAAAATTTTCATAAGGTGTTTTTCATGTTTTACTCTATACTTTAAAGGGTCCATATTACATCGAACTTTTAATTCATGTATCGGCCCATAAACCTTGTATAACATGCAAATATCATCCAATACTCAAAATGTACGGTTTGATTTCTAATAGATCCATATTAAGTTTATTAATATAACAAAAAAATAATGCCTAAAATTTATATTTTAATCCATCCCGAATACATCTTCTACTGTTACAAAACCATGTATAGGGCATACAATTATTTTCCACACTTTATAGGGGTTTTATCATATGAATTTACATATAATACTATTATTAAATATTAAAATCTAAAAAACCTTCCCATATTATTTATTTATTTAACATTACCTAGATATGTTATTGATTAAAATACCACATTATTTATTAATAAATTTTAAATAACCAATCCCTCTTTTGAAAATAATTTTCTAAATATTTCATTTTAATATTTTTCTAGAAAACCTTTTCAAAAATCCTTTCCCCAGTTACACATAATCATTCGCCTGTACATGTGATCCCATTTTCCATGTATGATACTTGATAATACATACCTCATTCCTCCCCATATCAAAAGTAAAAAATAAATTCATTGAAATCATACATCAAACATTATCCCAACATTAATGTCGATAATAAATAACCATAAACCCATAACTATAGTAAATTGATCTTATACCATATATGTGTTCATGATTCAAAAGGGAAATATTTTTCAAATGATTGTACAAAATCTATTTCCTATACTATATAAAAAATAATATGATAAATAAGTAATGTATTTAATAATATTTTGAATATCTTAATCCTAGAATACATTAATTTTAACTAAAATAACAATAATGAAACACTCTAGGCATGACACCATATAAGCTATTGGCCTCTTATTAGAGAATAATTTTTAATCTTCATGATAAGGAGACTTTAAAATTTATATCAGGACCATAAAACTAAAAAAATATATGAAACCATTAAAAATTTATATTACAATATTAATTTAAAGCATATATCCAAAAATAACTAATTATATAACACATATAATATCAAATGAAATTCATCTTTGTAATATTTCAATCACACAACAATGAAATTACCTTTAAGGGTTAAGTATATATATAAATGGATATAAAAATTAAATGCAGACAAAAAATACCATAAAAAAGAAAGTCATTGACCATACATGTAAACCATAAATGGACCCCCCCCCCCTAAAAGATATTGTAACCTAGTTCATATTATTTTTCCACCACATTGAATCTTATCTCAAACATAATGGTGGATGATAAACTGAATTCCATGTATAGGGTGTTAGTATGAAGAATAAAATTCACTGACCAGTATTAACCCTAATATATATTATAATAAATATTGGTGAATAAATGTAAAAATATGTAATCTAACTCATAAAACATTACTTGTAACACATAATTCAACTAATTGGGTGGTAAAAATAAGACCACAATACTCAAAATTACCCACTTGATCCAGTATTGATGAAAAAAATTAGTCATTGAAGATGAAATCCCAAGAGAAATTAAATTCTCTAGTAAATTTTCATAAAAATAACATCATAAAGACATTATTACTAACTAGTATCCCCTATTAAGAACCACCATATGGTATCTAACTAGATTCAACCCACTAGGAAGAATTGTATGAATGGATTGACACATTTCTACAACATTAAGATTACATTATTGATCAACTTGTTCAATTCCAACCCCACTTAATTACCATAATGTTATAATTATCATTCTTATACTCTCTTAATAATAATCAACCAGCAGTGGTCTTGACATACTTATATCCCCATAGAGAACGTACAACTTGTATAATACTTGACTCACTACTATCCTTTAAAATTTTGCCTAATATAAAAATATATTTTACAAACATATGTATCACACCACATTTAAATTTCAATTTTCACACCATGATTTATCCTTAAAACCCCACCCCCATTCGTACTCAACTTATTACTCAGCAATTATGTAATTAATCAAATCCATATTGAATTCCATTCAATGAGATGCCCCAAATTTGTAACCAACCACCTCCAAAACTGTAAAAATTATTACCATTATAATATTAATTTCATTTCCCACATATGGTCATACAAAAGAGATCATTTAGTCCACATACCACAATAATAAATCCAACACCTTAAATATCATTTCTAATTAGATATACAACTGGATAACCAGTCCAACCCTTGTTTGATTTTCTTACTAATTCTCACTCATTCACTAGTTAATTGAAATCCCAAAAACCAATGTTATACATATACCACAACCCAACATCATTTAATGATTATATTTACAATGTTTTACACATATTCCTCACTATGTGTAAAACATTAATAGTTAAATAACACACCAATTAATTCACTATATTTTCATACATGCATGATTCTATTTATATGGAAATTTTATTTTTAAAGAAGAAAACAATCATCAATCACCTCTAAGTGATGTACAAGGTGTTGAGACCATGAAATGACCATCATATAAATCACAATAAACATTTCAAACCCCTCCCCAAAACATTGATCAACAAAAATGCTCATATTTTTAGACTTTAAAAAAATCTAAAATAAACCAACGAGACCCATCATTCCCAACATGACCCCACATGATCAGAATTATATTTTCAAATATTTTTACAAAATATCACATGATAAAGTGATCACTATGTTTTTCTATGATCACTCTATTATTAAAAGTGTTTATACATTATAAAAAATATTTTCCTCCTTTTTATCATACATTCCCAAGAACCCTTACTTTACTCTCAATTCATCTTTACATATGCTTCCATTTATAAATATCAAATTTTATTAAAAAAAATAAATACATAAATTATATTTTGGGGGCCAAAAAACTCTTAATGGAGTTACCCATCAAGATTCACCCATCAAAAAAACCTCATCTTTGATTTCAATGGATATTTACCAAATCAACGAATCTATATCTCAAGCCACAAACCTCCTAAAGATTACTTATAATAATTTTAATCAATTACACATAATTATTTAATCAACAATAATTGGTTAAAGAATAATTATTTGAAAAAAACAATGATAAATTCGAATCAAATGGAATTTCAAAGCCCCATGGCATTCTATATACCACCAATACACAGAATCTGTTTGAATTTAAATTTAACTAGTTATCATTTTTAAATAATTCTTTTAAAATCCATTTAAAAATCACCGGGAAGCATGAAATTGATTAAATGATAAGGAACCATGAACATTAATCCAAAAAAATCCCCCTTAAACCACTTCATATAAAATCCACTTAGTGGTGATATATTATACTATGTTATCATAAAACCACATCTCAACAAAAAAACCCATGTTAGAATTGAAGGACACGGGGATGTGAAAGGAATAATAAGAATGAAAGTTTTTTCATAACCCACCCTGGAGATGTCTCTATATGCATCCCCATTCAGGGTGATATAATGTAGGAAGAAAACGGGGTGTTCCTAGAATAATTTCACTCCTCATATTTCACTAATTCATAAAACATAATAGGACAATTACTATAAATTGATGATATTAAATGTATTTCTAAAAAATTATCTAGGGAACCATATGAGGCTTAGGGGACCAAATTTGTACTTTGATGAGACCATCACGGTCTTGGATGCCTACCATAGAAACCATGGTTGTAGTGGAATGTTTACCTAACTATTTTATCGATCAATTGAATAATTGTGATCTTTTACTCATATTTTGTTACGATTATTTATAGCTCACTGAATACATTGCATAAAACTAGTATCACAATGAATGAATTATATACCAAATTTAAGACCATTAAAACCCTTATTTACGATTATAAAACATACCCAAAACATCCTTTCTCAGTCCCAAATTTGGAAATAATATTTACATGGATTTTAGTTCTCTGATACATGTGATTTTCCAATATATTTGATTTGAAATGATACTTTTTGAAACATATTACCTAAGAGAAGAATTATTCGTCATAATATTATTAAAAATATAAATAATTGGGGCCATGTATTATTAATATTTATATAATGATAAAATTTTTAGGCTTTTTCAATATTAATGATCATGTTTCCTGATTTTATTGAATTTATTGGATATATGGTATATGAAATTATTTTATTCCATTTCACTACTTCCTTATTTGAAAGTTTCTTAATATATTTAAACGTTCTAATTTATATATGATGTGATACCTAATAAATTATTAAATACATTGTCCTATGAAAAATTGTGTGATATATTCTCTTATCTTGGGTAAGTGAGCTATGCCGTGATATGATGTTAGTCTTGTTTTTTATATGGTCAAACCCAATTTTTTCAAATTTATTATGCACTAATTAAGATGATTTATTGGTCAGTAACAATTTCATTCTATTTTATTTATCATTTTTAAATTCAACCAAAATAGTTATGTGATTATCTATGGTAACAATTGTTCGATAACGTTGTGATATTCAAACTCAACCTAGGGAGGTGGGTGTATATGGTGTATAAATAGAATATCCATAATGAGGTATTATTGAATTTTGATTATTGATAATTATAGTGAGTTACTTTTAAAGTTGAGTTATGAATTATTCATGTACTAAAGGTAGACATGGTATTTATTTTTTATACGACCCAGTCCTTGCTAATATAGTTGTTTAATGAAAATATTTTTTTTTCTCCATGGTATGTAATTAATGTAATGGGTTGAAATATTCATTAGGGAAAAAGGTTAGTGTAAAATATTCTATTACTGTTATAATCAGCCTTGGGTTCATGGATTCCTTCCTAAGATATGTTCACTAGGAAATTTCTGCAGATATAAGGTGTTTGTATTGGACTAGTTATATTATATGGGTAATACCAACTATAATTATATTATGTGATTATATATGTTACTCTATGTATATCATGTTTAGTTAATTTTCATGATATATGACTACATTCTCCATAATTAATGTATACTTTTTTCAAAATGAAACATCATGACATATAATCTAATGTAATAATCTATATACTAGTTTTCTCATATGGTATTAGGTAATAAATCATAATTATCCCTATTATATGGCTATATTCCATCGATTTATATACAGATCTTGAGGACAGTGATCTATATTTTGTAGCTTTAGGCCACCTTTAGGTGATAATGAGTTATAATAAGGTTATCTATATGTATTTATGAATATCATATTAGATAATTAAAGTATTGTAAAATATTTATCAATTAGTAATGGTTAGTGGCCATTGGGTATTGGAAAAACCAAATGAAATTAATTAGGTTTATTAATATTTTGACTAGTATGATATATTTTACATTAGGGATTTCAATATATATAATATTATAACACATGAAAATTGAAAAATGGAGAAATAAATATTTTTTCTAATGATACTTGTTTGTTCCCACTAATTATGAAATAAATAAAGGATAGAAATGATATATCTTATATTGTGGTCTGAGATAAGGAGATTTATGACATATTTGAATTCACTATGCTATGGCAGTGTACTGTGTGGAAATAAAAAAATATGATAATGTATAATATTCTTCCATACTATTCGCTGTTGAATATCATATTCAATTATTCCTCATATAATAATTAATTAGAGGAGTTTGAACATTAATTATATACATTTAAATGTTAAAATTATTGATGGATAACTAATACGAATGTTTTACAAAGTTAATATCTCATAGAAAATTTTATGAAATGCATCATAAATATATATAAACATTTACTTCTGTTTAATTCTTATACAAATTAGTTTTATTCTCAAACCATTATTAAACATGATCTTGTAATCATTTTAAATATCTTGACCACTTGTTTCTCCCCTACCTTTGGACAATGTTATAAAAGATCATATTATAGATTTAGGTCCTTCCTGGTCAATGGGTGATTTTGATTAAATGTAGATATGCTTTGATGTATGTACACTTTGGTTTGACCATATTGATCTTGATTAATATCATTTCACATGATTGTATAGGTTTCATCAACTTTAAAAAGGTATAATATTCTTGTTCTATGAAAAAATTCATTCCAAATTTTTTGATTGATTCTGGAATTTATAGTGCTTTAGAATATTCTTATGCAATATTTAGGTTGCTAAACATGAATACAATACCCAAAATGGTATCCAAGTAGAATAATCAATGATTGTTTTCATTTTAAAATGAATGAAAAAACAATAAAATCAATTTTCATGGATCCCATATATAGTCCATTTAATAGAAGCATATTAAAATATCAAATTTAAACTAAATGAAATCATGTAGTTAAAAATATCAATAGTTATTATATATGGCATAAAACCACACCCCAGAAAAGAACCAAATACTTTATGTCAGATGTGATCATGTCTTAAAGTAAACTTAAATAGATACAATATTTTTTAATAGATTAATTTATATCTATTTATTATTATATCAAAAATATCGATATATAATCTTTATATTAATAAACTTACATAGAAAAAAATGGGATACATAAAAAAGATTTATTATTTTGTACAAGAATTATTATTTATTAAAAAGAGTTTTTATAAATTTGTAAAAAATTAAAAATATAACAGAGTTCATATTACAATAATGAAAATTAAAATATGAAAAGCTAAAATGGGATTAAAGTTTATTTTTCATGTTTCTTTATAAAAAAATTTTATTGTGATTATAATTTATTTATAAATTATTTATAATCATTTATCTCAGGATGGGAAATGCGAATTGTATATTTATTTATTTATTCATTTTTATTGTCCATAGATTTAAAAATAATATATTATAAATAAATATAAAATATAGTTTAAAGATTTAGAAAGAATTATTCTTTTATCATACTCTCTATTAAAAGACTTACATACCATTTCATAACCAAAATTGGGAAAACTCTATTTGGGAAACATGATCGTGCCCATGTCACAGCCAGAGGGGCATTCCTAATCCCCGTGGTTTGAAAATAAATTCCAAGGCTGAAACCTAACAAAGTGGTATTGATTTATCATATTGAAACTAGGATACAAAATAACGTCCTTTCAGAATAATTATATAAAAACTCTCAAAATTAGATGATCACACATATGGAATAAATAGTTTCAATAAAATAAAATAAATTAAAAATTCTACAAACATCAAACATAACATACCAATAGTAAAAAAACTCAACATGTGCAAGCTATCATCTTAATTTAACATGAATCAATATTTTAATATAATGTTCAAAATAAACCAAAAGAGACTACAATAAAATCCTAAAAATAAACTTCACATGATATAAAATAAAAAAATTAAACAAATATTATGTTCTTCTTTCTCTATGGGCTACGAGATATTTCACTTGTCTTGAAATCACTACTATATATAAACTAAAAATCAAAAACTTTAATCTCCATAACATGAATCAGAACTGGATGGGAATGTCTTATGCATGAGAAAAAAATATTACTGGGTAACCACCAAACACCCTAGGAATAAAATTTGAAGACAAATACCTTTCATCTTAGTTTGTAAATATGGATATTAAATTATAGAATTTTTTTAATTATAAAAAATTATCTTGTAAGGAACACTTATTCCATTTATCTATAATAATCAATACATCCATTTAATAAAATAAATCTTTTAAACATTTTTAAGAAGATATGGAAGTTAGAATGAATGTGAATGATTACAACCATGCATAGAAAATTAAACTTATTTTTCATGTTAATGAAAACGACAAAGTTCTAAATATCCTTTTAAATAATATGAAAAAAAATTGAGGTTAAAAATTTTAATTAATTATTTTTTCTAACAATAATGAACACTGTCTAAATAGTACCATAACAACTAGTAATCAAATATATATTAGAGATAATAAATTACTAAATTTAATGAGAACGAGAACTCTTAAAAAATTAAAACCTATATTTTTTAAATAAAAAAATTTATAGAAATTTGAAATAAAGATTATTATAATAATACATTTGTATTAAATAGAATGTTTACCCAATATGTCATTTAGACATCTAAAATCATGAGTATTTTCACTTTTGTTTGTAATCCCATCGGTTAAATAGATTTCTTGACAATATTTATACATGGTGATAAAATAAATAAAAACAAAAGAATCCATGAAATTGATCAATTTGGTTGTCATTGTCACGACCCATCCTCGGGGCCCATGCCGTTACTACCCCAAGCCCGCCTTCCATAGGCCAGGGGCTGGCGAATAGCACCAAAGGCGATTCCTCAATAATAAGGGAAGACATTGCCTTTAAACCTATAACACACACAATCTAAACACAAGCAGTAGAAACTATAAGTATTAATATAGAAAAGAAAGGTGTGCTCAAGTAAGTGGGCTATTATACAAACACAACTAAACAACAAGTACAAGTACAAGTAAAAAGGGAAAACAGCTCCTGGATCGTCCACCGGTGAAATCCTACCTGAAGGGTAAGTACAAATCTCAAACAAATCGTCCCTGAGGTACATCCCGTCATGTCTAGATCTGAATATCCTCCCATCCTCCACCCTCAGCCTCGATCACTACTGACCGTTGTCTGCACAGATCACAACAAGGTGCGGGCGAAGCCCATGCAGGGGTGAGTATAACAATACTTAGTAGGGGACCTTGAGACCCCCTAAGGTCTCCCAGAATCCACCAAGGTTATACCAAAAAATAATGATACAATCATGAAGTATCAACCAACCCTACTTAGGTATATTCCCATACATATACCTAAGTTACAAGTCACAGTCCAACTCCAACTTTGGAGCCCAAGAAAAACCCATTCCACAAAGGAAGTAAAGTCAATAACTTTGATGATAATGATTGAAACAAAAGACTCACCTCACATAGGTATAAAATTCATGTAGAGGGATGGAGATGAATATTTGTAGCCATTGAATCATCTCCTCTTTCGAACCCACATAGGATCCTGTAATTGTATCAGCACTGTTGAACCCACGTAGGTTCCTAGTAAAGAAGTCATCGCTATCGAACCCACAAAGGATCCCAGTACAGAAGTCATCACTGTCGAACCCATGGAGGATCCTGGTAGAGTAGTAATCACTTTCAAACCCACTGAGGATCCTAGTACAGTATCGTCGCTATAGAACCCACTGAGGATCCTATCATCTCAGTCGCAACTAGCCATAGGGTTTCCACACACACCAAGATCGATTCGGGGAGGGTCCGCTCCTCGATCCAGGTGTCAATACATCAACTACCATGAAGTATTGAGTTGATGTATCCCATATTTACATATCATAATGAGGAAATAAATGCGATAGACAGTGTGTCAATCAGATGCTCGGTATGTGAGTTATTGGCATTTCTGTTCCAGGGGCCTAGTTGGTTTTTAGGTTCAAACCAACTCGACCTCACCCAAACTGTGTCCAAACCTCAAGCGGGGTATGCCAAAGAAACTTCCTACCCTAAACCATCCATCTCCACATATGATTCGTCGTTTGGACACCTATAGCCCAAAGTAGGGGTGAGAAGGTGATAACTAACCATAGCGGGTCCGGGTCCGGTCCGACCCAGTAGGAGCGGCTCGGCCTGACCCGGTCCGGACCAGGGTCCAACCCGGTCCAAGGAAACGGCCTTTCCCGAGGGTGTGGTCCGTTTCCAAAGGCGGCCTGGCCGAGGGCGGTGTAACGACCTGAAATTTTGAATAACTCTTGTTTCCTAATTTTGTGTGTTATTTTGTTTTTGATACTCAACAAACCAGTTTCATTTGATAACATGATTATAATTAAAATGAGACCATTGGGTTTTGATTGTTATATGACCATTGGTCAATATGACCACTGGAAACTAAATGTTTTGATTATTGTCTCTAAATACAAGTAATCTTGGTTAATTAATATAGAAAGAAGATTCGATGGCCTCACCCAGTAGTCTTGGACCGATCAAAGCCCATATAACTGAACTTGGGAAGGAGGTAGCACCACTGGGCTTTCGTCTGGACCAAACCCAAGATGAACTTCATCGTCTGAAGCTAGAACAGAATCGCCTTCGTGAGAAGTTAAAACTGATAGAAATTACTACTCATGTGACGTTGGCCGAGCCTCCCTCAGATTCTCTCACCTTAGCACACCTTACACTTAGGTCCTATGCTTGTGTGATAAGGGGCTATGTTAGGAGACCGTAACTGCCTTGTGTAATCCTTTGTTTTAAATAAAAATTGGGATTTCTTCTTATGAGGAAGTTTATGAATTTTCAAATGACCGGATAAATATAGTATGAATATTTTATATGAATTTTAGAAAAATGATCTTTTAAAAAAGTTTATGTAAACCTTAAATAATTAAAAACGTGTAAAGATAATCAAAAAATGGTCTTCTACAATTATGTTCAGTACGAAATTTAGAGTCTAATAAGATCAACTTGATTTTTGATGAATAATAAATTATGAATAGTGATTTTATGCTTAGGATTAGTAATGTGACCAAATGTATTAGTAATCTCACTTAAATAAAGCATTAAAATAATCTAGGCACCTTGATTAAGTAATGTGATTCAATAAAATGGTTAAATAATGGTTTCATAAATTATTAGTCAAGTATTAGTATTTTCAGGTTAATATTATTTTTTAATTAAAAATTTAATTAAAAATATATAGAAAATTATTTTTATAAAATGGATTTCATTTTTGAACTCGGAGCATCGATATTATGTTAAGGTATTTTTGTGGATTTTTCTGAGAAAGTTGAATTTTCGATGAATAGTGATAATATAGTTTTTAAGTTACGGGTGTTTAATGACATAATTAAATGATGTATTAAGTATTTAATCAATTTTTTCGACTTATTAATAGTAATATAAGGTATGAGGTGTCCCAAGTGGCCAATACCATGGGAAAATACCATGGGCAAGCCCATGGTTTTTCCAAAACCACTAATGAGGTGTCCCTTGGCCATTAATGCCTTGTCCCCTCATTTTCCCTATAAATACGAAGACATACTCTCATCCATTCGACTACCCACTCTCCCCGAACGAAGTTCTGGTCTCATTACTTCCCAATTAGTCCTCCCAAGGTTCCCCCAAGCCCTTAAGGTCCCAACCTTTGAGCTTTAAGAGTTACATTTTAAGGTAAGGGATCCGACCTATCTCTTTCTTTTCAGGTAATCTCTTTTATGTCATTCCTTTTATTCTCCATGTTCTTATGTTGGAGGATGTTCTTTTATATTCATTATACTGTCCTTTTTATTTTAATATGATGAGAGAACCCTTCTTACTCTAATCATTTCATTTTATGAAAGTTTAGGTGGCGCCGTTAGGCTGCCTGAATTTTTGTAACGGATTCTTTCACCCTTGTCATTTTCAAGTTCTATTTTCTTGTCAAGCCTTTCAAGTTCATTTTTATTATGTTGGGGTATGATATCTATATATATCATACTGATATTTTATGATCATATTATGAGATACCCCATTTTATCTCTTCAATTATGTATTTTGACGTTTTAAGAGGCGTTGTTATGCTGCCGAATTTTTAAGGGATTCTTTCACCCTTCTCGTTTTCAAGATCTATTTTCATTTCAAGTCTTTAAATTTCCTTTTTATTATGTTGGGTTATGATCTTTATATCTATCATACTGAAACCTTATTTTAATATGATTAGAGACCCTATTTTTATCTTGTCAATTCATTTTTGTTGAAGTTTATGTGACGCAGTTGGGCTGCCGAATTTTCATAAGAGAAATCTTATTTTTGTCTTCCTTTCATGTTCTTCATTTCATATGGTATATCTTTAAAATTTCATTACCATGTTCTCAAAGAATTTATAATATGTCCCTCTACTGTTTTATGGGTCATTTATGAGTGTTTGACCCTTGTACCCTCTCTTTTCAATGTTTTCTAAAACCCCGAAACATAGCCGTTATGCTGTAGAATTTCCGTCTCAAAATGTCTCTCTCTTTTTCTAAAGAACTTTTATATTATTAATTTAATACTCAAAGATATTTCTTCAAAAGGGGTATTAACATATATACCAAAATGTTTTATTTTAAATTCTTGGATTTACATATATGAGACCCGCTCTCCCCTTCTGTGGGTTTAAAGTGACAAAAAGATCATGTCTTTAAAGAAGCTTTTAAAATGTTATGATTGTGAAATGAAACCCATTTATTTTATGCTATATGGGTTGTTTATGAAATTATTTATGATGATATATGTGGCACACATGATAAAAAATGAAAATTTAAGGGTGTGCCCTGATAGCGCTCCAATGCATTGGGTACTGATGTAACCACTAGATATTACAATTTTCACGATATCTTAGTGAATAACCTTGGTAATTTTCAAATGACACCATGGGGATGGACCTTGGTGATATGTTCATGATTTTCTATGTTAAATGATGTAGTCACATCTTCATGTTATGAAAAATGTTTTTTTATTATGATATGCCTCATGATTTCTTTCTCATGCCTTAAATTTCTTTTCATGACCTTACTGAAGTATCTCAAGTTCACATGTAAAATGTTTCTCTTGTTTCCCTTAATAGGCCTTCTGCTCACCCTTTCTTTTGATGTGTGTCCCCAGGTTATGAGATGTAGTAATAAACCTAAGATGAAAATAAGGAGAAGCCTTCCAAGTGATTAAGAAGAATGTTTTTTTGTTTCATGTATTAAGTTCCTGGTTTCTAAGACACTAAACCTTAAAGATCCTCAGTTTTGTTTTTAATGTAATGAAGGTTTATGTGACAAAAAGGTGTGATGCTATAGTTGGTATCAAATGATGGTTTAGTTATTTGTGAAAATTAGGATATGAAAACTCTAGGAAGAACCCTATAAAAAATTACAAATATAGGAAATCTTCCTGGTATTTTGGTGACTATTGAGTAAGGGGTTGCCGAGAAAATACATCAATGTCTGGATACAAGCTTGTAGAGGTGGCTCTAGCACAGATGTACAAATGGGTAAAACCCGAAAACACCGCTTTGAGATAGTCTCGAACGGGAACTGGTACACGGCAACGGGCCTTGCTGCACTCTTGGTTACGACACTCCCGGGGGATATGCTTTGGTAAATTTATAAGCTTAGTATAAACCATTATTAGAGGAACAAAGATAAAATAAAATAAAGATTAACATAAGAATATATGATCATGGATAACCTAGTTTGGATCCTAGGGATCACAAGTTAGGGTATAATTTTCTTCTACAAGTTATCCTTCTATGCTTTAAGCTCCATTTCAGGATTATTGGCTAAGTATTTAAGCCCCTAATTGTACTTTATTTTCTTGGTTAATGGCGGGAAATGGAAGAACATGTACCAGGAACCAATGAGATAGGAAATGTGACGATTTATGTATTAATATGACAGAGATGATTAGGGGATTAAAAGATGATTATTATTTTGGAATATGTTCACTATTTTGGAAACCCTATTTGATCGAGGTAAATAGATTACTATGGTATTTTTTTGAGGAGTAAGGTTGACCTGTATTTTGAATAATTGATGAATTTAAGGTGGACTTATAGTAATTTAGGTTACTTATGGAAATGATTAACCTATCTTGGGTAAAATATGATTAGGTTAGCTAAATTTTTTATAAGATGTTAGGAGTGGTTGATGTTTTTTGGAGATGAACAATGAAGTTTATTTAGGAAGACTATGTTATGAAATCCTTCTTGTATTTGGGTTTCAATCTTAGTTTGTTTTATTTTGAGGAATTTTAAGAACTGTTATTTATGTAATGGTCAATGATGAACTTTGGGTAGTACCATGGAACCTTGATGATTTAAAAGTAGTTTCCCTTCCTGTGGGACTATTTCTTTTTGAAGAGATGTTTTATCTTACCCTTTATGTTTTTGGGATAATGTTTAAAGATAGAAGAAATTGATAGTTAATCTTTTGTGGATTAAGTGACTCTCAAGTAGATGATTCTTGTGTTTTGATGAGACCAAGTGGTTTTGAATGCTCATTATTTGGAGAAAAGATTAGTTTTGGTAGAAACATATTAAAGGATGAAACTCTACATGATGTTAGGTATATTTCTTATGTTTTTGTTCTATGTAGTAAATGAATTCCACAAAATTATGAAAAGGAATGTAAAACAAAAATGTTGTTGGTTTATGTTTCCTACTAGGTAATCAAAGATCGTTTACCCACATCATACGTTTGGGATTTTCTTATGGTTTACTTTCTCCTAATCATGTTTTCTATCACTCTCCCTCAGAACTTGACCATTTGTTTTCTCCTCCATGTCCATGTTTTCCTACAAAGAATCCTAGTGTGGGTTAACTAGGGTGACCTTTGTACTTCCCTTTCTTTTAATGTAAGAGTTTTACTGACTCCTTTTCTGATGTGGGACATTCTATGAAATTTCAAAACCCAATTTTAAAAATTGTGAGGACGCAATTTCTTAAGAGGGGAAGAATGTAACGACCCAAAATTTAGAAAACATCTTGTTTCCTAATTTTGTGTGTTATTTTATTTTTGATACGCAACAAAACTATTTCATTTGATAACATGAGTATAATTAAAATGAGACCATTGGGTTTTGACTATTATATGACCATTGGTCAATATGACCACTGGAAACTAAACGTTTTAATTATTGTCTCTAAATACAAGTAATCTTGGTTAGTTAATATAGAAAGAAGATTTGATGGCCTCACCCAGTAGTCTGAGACCGATCGAAGCCCATCTAATAGAACTTGGGAAGGAGGTAGCACCACGGGGCTTTCCTCTGGACCAAACCCAAGCTGAACATCATCGTGTGAAGCTAGAACGGAATCGCCTTCGCGAGAAGTTCAAACTGATAGAAATTACTACTAGTGGGATATTGGCCGAGCCTCCCTCAGATTCTCTCACCTTAGAACACCTTACACTTAGGTCCTATGCTGGTGTGATAAGTGGCTTTGTAAGGAGACCGTAACTACCTTGTGTAATCCTTTGTTTTAAATAAAAATCTGGATTTCTTCTTATGATGAAGTTTATGAATTTTTAAATGACTGAATTAATATAGTATGAATATTTTTTATGAATTTTAGATAAATCATATTTTAAAAAAGTTTATGTAAACCTTAAACAATTAAAAACGTGTAATGATATTCAAAACATGGTCTTCTACAATTATGTCCAGTACGAAATTTAGAGTCTAATAAGATCAACATGATTTTTGATTAATAGTAAATTATGAATAGTGATTTTATGCATAGGATTAGTAATGTGACCAAATGGATTAGTAATCTCACTTAAATAAAGCATTAAAATAATCTAGGCACCTTGATTAAGTAATGTGATTCAATAAAATGCTTAAATAATGATTTCATAAATTATTAGTCAAGTATTAGTTTTTTCGGGTGAATAGTATTTTTAATTAAAAATTTAATTATCAATATTTAGAAAATTATTTTTATAAAATTGATTTCATTTTTGAACTCGGAGCATCGATATTATGTTAAGGTAATTTTTGGGGATTTTTCAGAGAAAGGTGAATTTTCGATGAATAGTGAAAATGCAGTTTTTAAGTTACGGGTATTTAATGTCATCATTAAATGATGTATTAAGTATGTAATCAATTTGTTCTACTTATGAATAGTAAGATAAGGTATGAGGTGTCCCAAGTGGCCAATACCATGGGAAAATACCATGGGAAAGCCCATGTTTTTTCCAAAACCACTAATGAGGTGTCCCTTGGCCATTAATGCCTTGTCCCCTCACTTTCCCTATAAATACCAAGCCATCCTCTCATCCATTCGGCTCCCCACTCTCCCCCAACGAAGTTCTGGTATCATTACCTCCCAAGGAGTCATCCCAAGGTGACCCCAATCCCTCAAGGTCCCAGACATTGAGTTTTAAGAGATACGTTTTAAGGTAAGGGATCCGACCTCTCTCTTTCTTTTCAAGTAATCTCTTTTATGTCATTCCTTTTATGATCCATGTTCTTATGTTGGAGGATGTTTTGTTATATTAATTATACTTTACTTTTTATTTTCATATGACGAGAGAACCCCTCTTACTCTCATCATTTCATTTTATTAAATTTTAAGTGGTGTCGTTAGGCTGCCGAAATTTTTGTAACGGATTCTTTCACCCTTCTCATTTTCAAGTTCTATTTTCTTGTCAAGTCTTTCAAGATCCTTTTTATTATGTCGGGGTATGATATATATATATATCATACTGATATTTTATGATCATATGATGAGAGACCCCATTTGATCTCTTCAATTCAGTATTTTGATGTTTTAAGAGGCGTCGTTAGGCTGCCCAATTTTTAAGGGATTCTTTCACCCTTCTCGTTTTCAAGATCTATTTTCATGTCAAGTCTTTCAATTTTCTTTTTATTATGTTGGGGTATGATATCTATATCTATTATACCGAACCCTTATTTTCATCTGATGAGAGACCCTATTTTGATCTTGTCAATTCATTTTTGTTGAAGTTTATGTGACGCAGTTGGGCTGCTGAATTTTCATAAGAGAAATCTTATTTTTGTCTTCCTTTCATGTTCTTCATTTCATATGGTATATCTTTCAAATTTCATTAACATGTTCTCAAATACTTTATAAACTGCCCCTCTACTATTTTATGGGTCATTTATGAGTGTTTGACCCATGTCCCCTCTCTTTTCAATATTTTCTAAAACCCCGAAACATAGCCGTTATGCTCCCGAAACATAGCCGTTATTTTTGTCTTCCTTTCATGTTCTTCATGGCCGTGGATTCCCTCCAGCACCGCACAACGGTGTTGTGACCTCTTGGAAACCCGGAAGCCTTGCGCCACCGGTCTTCTTCACGGTCCTCTCTTCTGGTGGCGCCGTTTCACCACCACCATCGTCAACCAAACAAGAACCAACGGAGGGGCGTCGGGCCATGTGTGTTTGGAATGCTCCCTCCACATTAGGTGATAACAATTATCCAACATCTAACCACAATAAAAAATAAGAAATGAGGATTTAATTTAATAAAAAAACCCTTTACTTTCTTGTCGGTGTCGTTTGACGGAGTGGAAGGAAGGTGGCGTCATTCCATCAAAGTCGTAACAGGAAGAGAGGTACTCGTCGTTGGCAGATGGCATTCGAAGGTGACGAAGTCAAAGATGACATCATTGTTCCTCGTGGGTGTCGCTTCCATTTGCTTTACTTGGTTAATGAAGGAAGAAGATGACGTCAATTTTCAGTGGTAAGAGCTTTCTTCGCATTCTTCATTGAGAGGATGAAGTTCTCTCTCAAGAGTACTCCAAAGCTCCACCAAAATGAATCGTCAACCAAAATAATGGGTTAAGCCAACCCATTATTTTATTTTTGGCAAAAAAATTCAAACCATTTCAAATTAATTATTTAATTCCATTAATTAATTTGTAGTTTGGCACACTTATGAGGGGAGGTGTAAATTTTCAAAATAAATAAAGGGACAGTTGGCTTCATTAAACTCAAGGGGAGTTTAAGAGATTTCCCCCACTTAAATGAGGGGTTAAAAGGGGGTTCAAGCTAGTGTGGGCCCCACAACATAATATCCTCCCAAGGGAGGTTATTCGCGGGTGGGCCCCACCTCCAACCTCCCCTTGGAGGATTAAACCACCAAAATATGAATAAAATTAATACATTTACTTTTATTTAACATAATTAAAAATACCATAAAAAACATCCAAGCTTGTTAAAACACAACTACGGTGATGGTCTCCTTAAGCGAATACCGGTGCTTCGAGTTCAACGGTGCCCTCATATCTCAATTCCAGGAACCGGTTCAAAAGTTATAAAATCCTGCTCATTGGTTTACTGAACGTACATGAACAAAACAACAGAAATTGATTCCGGGCACAACGGGACTCAGAATCAAGTGCTGTCAGAAATTAAGAACTCGTAAAATTCCCATGAATTTAAGTAAAAACTTTCCATGGAATTTCAGGGTCTTTACACTCTCCCCACCTCAGGGATTTACGTCCCCGTAAGCTATAACTCATAGTAAGGAAACCAATGGGGTCACTGAGCACACATATAAGCATCCCGCTCCCATGTGCTCTCCTGGAGGTTCCCATGCTACCAGCAAACGCGCACCAGAGGTATCGACTGTCCAAACAGGACCCACTCCTGTTGATCCTGAATCTCTACTAGAACCTCCGTGAATGTCGTCTCTTCATCGATGTCCATCTCCCCATGGTCGATGATGTGGGATGGATCATTCACGTATCTCCTCAGTTGAGATACGTGGAAGATGTCGTGCACCCTGTGCAATTGAGGTGGAAGAGATAAGAAGTAAGCCTCATTGCCTACTCTGTTGAGGACCTGGAAAGGTCTAATGAATCACAGAGACAACTTTCCACCTCAGCCAAATCTCTATAGACCTAATCGAGGTGAGACACATAGAAAGATGTGGTCACCATCCTCGAACACTAGTGGTCTTCGTCTCCTATCAGCATAGGACTTCTGACTGTTTTGTGCAGTCTTCATCTACTCTTGGATGATCTGATCCTTCTCTGTCATAGCCTGCACCATCTCTGTCCACAAAGGATATCTGCAACATGGCCATCTGCTCTGTCTCCTCTCCTAGTAGTTGAATTACTGATCTTCTACTGAGAGTATCTTCTACCACGTTCCCCTTCCCATGACTATAGAATATTTCAAAGTCATAGTCTTAGAGAAACCCGATCTATCGTCACTGTCTCAAGTTCAGGTCCTTCTGCGAGATGATGTACCTAAGAATCTGGTGGTCAGAGTAGACTATAAAATTCTCTCCCATCAGATAGTGCAGCCACATCTTCAAGGTGAAGACCACTGCTGGTAACTCCAGGTCATGGGTAGCGTAGTTCTACTCATGTCGTCTCAACTGCCGAGAACCAAAAGTGATCACTTATCACTCCTATGTCAGGACACACCCAAGTCCAGTCCCTGATGCATCGTAGTAGACTATGTACCCCACAACATCCTCTAGAAGCCTCAGAATGGGGGCAATAGTCAACCTCTGGCTCAACTCTTGAAAGCTCTATTGGAATCTCTCGGACCACACAAAGGGTTTCCCCTTCTTCGTCAATGCTAAAAGTAGTGCTGCAAATCTGGAGAAGTCTATCACAAACCTCTGATAGTACTCAGCCAATCCCAGAAAACATCGTACCTCCGTCACACTCTTGGGTGACTCCCAAGAAAGCACTGCCTCAATCTTCGCTGGATCCACTGCAACTCCAGCCTCTGAGATGATGTGTCCCAAGAAATGAACCTCTCGAATCCAAAACAGGAACTATGAGAGAATTCCATAAAGATGGTTCTCTCGGAGTGTGTCCAGTACTGCCTACAAATGGTAAGCATTCTCCTCCTTAGTAGTCATGTAGATCAGTATGTCGTCGATGAAGACTACGAAGCATCGATAGAGGTAATACTGGAAGATCCAGTTCATGAGACTCATGAACACTTCCGGAGTTTTTGTTATGCCGAAGGGCATAACCATGTACTCGTAGTGGCCATACCAACACCTGAAGGTCGTCTTCTACACATCCTCATCTCGTACTCTGAGCTGGTGATATCCTAACTAATGATCTATCTTCGAGAACCAACACGCTCCCTTCAGCTAATAAAAGAGTTTGTTAATCCTTGGGAGTGGGCACTTGTTCTTCATGGTGACCTGGTTCAGGAGATGATAGTAAAAACACCGTCGCAAGATCCCATCTGCCTTCTTGGCGAACAATATCGGAGAGTACCAGTGTGAAACACGGGGTAAGATAAATCCCTTCCCCTGCATGTCTTCCAGTTTCACCAACAGCTCGCGAATCTCAGCGAGAGCCATCCAATATGCTGGAGTAGATATTGGTGTCATCCCGGGGTACAGGTCATTGTAGACGTCTACCTCTATATGAGGAGGTAGTCCTGGAATGTCATCGGGTAAAACATCCGCATACTAATCCACCACAATAGGAAAACACGGACTCTGCACATCAATCGCTCTGAGGATGATTCTAGCCAACTGATGTGTGACTGGATTCCCCCTTCTTTGTGTAAGTCCATCCTATGCTGCAAAGACTCCCTTCTCACTGATGAAGGTGAATCTGGTCCCATCAGTGTGGAAACACTGTACTTTACGTCTAATACAGTCAATCTATGCATGAAATGTGGATAACCAGTGCATAACCAAGATGACGTCATATGGTCTCGACGCCGCTACAAGGAGATCCCAGCCGAAGCACTTTCTTCCTAGAGTAAGCTCACACTGCCGGGTTAAGTGCGTAATCAACAAGTCTGCTCCCGTAGGACTCTCTAGCCGTAAGGATCAAGCCTACGACTCTGTCATAATCTCCGAGCTCCGAACGAGGGTAGTGGTAATAAATTAATGACTCACACCTATGTCTATATGTACTGTAGAAAGGGTGGAGTAGACACAGATAATACATAGAATCATCTAAGGTGCGTCGTGGTCATAGGCCTCGACTGCCAGGAGCTGAGCCTACCCCTGTCTGCGAGATCCCTGTGGTCGGGGTGGACCTCCTAGTGGTGGTGGTGGTAGGGCCTCTAAACGTCATCCACCACCCACTGCTCGGCCAGCTCCTCTACCAAATCCTCCTACTCCCGATGGACCAAAACGGTCGAATCTATGCCTTTTCCAGGGAGGTCCCTCTACTGTCGGCTGCTCATCTGCATGGAGGGATTTGTAGTCATGATCCATGTGTCCCTGCCCGCCGCATGAATAGCACTGCCTGCACCTCATATGGCTAGTTATATCTCATGTGCCCCGCACAAATGAACCTGTATCATGGCGTCACCCACCTGATGGCCTAGTCTTCTTGGAATTATGTGAAATTGTTCTACTGCCGGCTGCAGAAGACACCGCTACGTGTCGCCTTGTGGTGGGTCTCACTACTAGTGATTGTTCAGGAAGAAAACTCTCCACTAGAAGGGCTCTCTCTAGCACCCCTGCCTGCGTCGGGATGCTGGGGAAGATCGTCAAAGCCCTGATCTCATGTCTGAGTCCCAGCATGAAGGTCCGGGCCCTAAAGAATGTGTCTCGTACCACAACCATGGAGTAGCGTGACAGGTTGGTGAACCTCACTGAGTACTGAGCTACTGTCATGCTACCCTCCTTCAGATGAAGTAACTCCTGAATCCGCACCACACAAAGGGTGGCTGGAACAAACTCTACCTGAAATAGGCTCTCCAAGTCTTCCCATAGTAGTGATTCCTCATCATGCACCTGGAGCATCAGGCTCCAACATCTCCCTGCTGCTTCATGTAGGAACTCACGGCAAGGATCACCATGAGGTCACCTGGTGTCCCTACCAATCTGAAAACACTCACAATAGACACTAGCCAATCCTCATATACATGTGGTTCCATCTCCCCCTGGAACCTGGGTGGCCTCTAGCACTGGAACATGTGCAATGCACTCAAACGACATCCACTCTTAGCTATAGGAGCTGGTGGTACCGGTGGCCCAGCGGGTAGTGGTACCACTGGTACCTCCGCTGTGATGGGGCCCTACACTGAGGCCTCGTCACTCGGTGGGATACCATCTCGTACAAAACATAGATCCCTAGCTGGATGCCTTCATGGGGCCATCCTAGAAAGAAACAGGTGTGCCACGGTCAAAAAAATTTACCTGGTGATTTGACACAATGTAACCACATAGAAAACATTCAATTGAAACACACACGCAATCAGTGTTTTTGTGCACTGAGTCGGAGATCAGAAGTCAGAGTCCTAGTGTATGGATACATCGGCCACCACACCAACACTGGTTTCCCTAAACTGATAACCACACCCAAAACACTTAACACTATTACCATTAAAAGAATCATAGTTTACATTATGCTGTAGAACCATCTCCTTTGATACCAATTTGCCATGACCCGTCCTTGGGGCCCGTTTCATGACTACCCCAAGCCCGTCTTCCATAGGTCAGGGGATAGAGTCTAGAACCAAAGGTGAATACATTATAATAAGGAAAGGAATTGCCTCTAAACCTGTAACACACACAGGCTGAACACAAGTAGTAGAAACAAAAATTACTAATATAGAAAAGAATTGTGTGCGGAAAGTAAGTGGTCCAGTATACAAACCCAACTGAACAACATGTACAAGTACAAGTAAAAATTGAATACAACTCCTAGAGAATCCACCAGGGAAATCCTAGCTGAAGGGTAGGTACAGATCTCGAACAAATCATCCTTGAGGTACATTCTGTCATGTCCAGCTCTGAGCAGCCTCCCATCCATCACCATCAGCCTCGATCACTGCAGACCGTTGTCTGCACAGAACACAACAATGTGCGGGCGACGACCGTGCAGGGGTGAGTATAACAATACTAAGTAGGGGACCCCAATACCCCTTAAGGTCTCCCATAATCCACCAAGGTTATACAACAAAAGAATAATACAATCACAAAGTATCAAACAACCCTACTTAGGTACATGCCCAAACATATACCTAAGTTACCTATCACAGTCTAGCTCCATCTCTCGAGCCCAAGCACAACCCAGTCCACAAAGGAAGTAAACTCAATCACCCCGATGATAATGATTGAAAGACAAGACTCATCTCACACAGGTTTAAAATTCATGTAGAGTGGTGGAGATGAGTACTTGTATCCACTGAATCATCTCCTCTGTCAAACCCACTTAGGATCCTGGAACAGTTTCAGTGTTTTCGAACCCACGTAGGATCCTGGTACAGAATTCATCACTGTCGAACCCACAAAGGATCCAAGTATAGAAGACATAGTTGTCAATCCCATAGAGGATCCGGATATATTAGTAATTTCTGTCTAACCCATAGATGATCCTGGGACATTATCATCGTTGTCATTACCATGGAGGATCATATCATCTCAATCGCAGCTATCCATTGGGTTTCCACACACAACACACTCGATTCTGGGAGGGTATGCTCATCGATCCAAGTTTCTATACATAAACTAAAAAAATGTCTTGAGTAGATGTATCTTGTTGTTCCATATCATCATAAAGAACTCAACATGATAGACGATGCGTCAATCGGATGGTCGGTCTGTGAGTTATTGACATTTCCGTTCTAGGGGCCAGGTTGGTTTTTCGGTTCAAACCATCCCAATAGTAGTACAACTACGTCCAAACCCTAAGCAGGGTATTCCAAAAGATCTTTCCTACTCAAAGACTTTAGTCACCGTAGATGATTCGTCGTTCGAACACCCATAGCCCAAAATTGGGGCAAAAAGGTAATAGCAGACCATAGCGAGTCTGGGTCCGATCCGACCTAGTCGGAGCGACCCAGCCAAACCTGGTCTAGACCAGGGTCTGACCCGGTCCAAGGAAACACCCTGACCCGAGGAGGTGGTCTGTTTTTTATGGCGGCCCGACCGAGGGCGGCCTGGCGGCCTGCCCTAGCCGCACCCAGGGGGTAGAGTGTGCCCCCTTGGCACCCGAATGGCTCTGCGTTTTGGGTGTGAGCCGAACCGGTGGTTGGTGGTGCCAGTCCATCACACGCAGGACCCGTCGGTGACCCACTCATCCTGGCTGGCCCGAGCTCCCAGCCACTTCAGCTCCACGGCTGCCGGCCCAGCCGGCTGCGGCGTCTCCTCCACCGCGGCGTGACGGCGCAACGGTCTTGATGCCCTCTACGCGGTGCGGCGACGCCATGCCATCACTACCACGGTCGGTCATGGTCATGGCCCCCTGCTGCCTTCACGCGGTGCGACGGCCCCACGCTCCTCCGCCACGGCCCGTCGTGGCCACGAGTTCCCTTCCGCGCGACATGACAGTACCACGCCCTCTTGCCAACCCGGTGGCCTTGCGCCACCAGTCTTCTTCGCGGTCCTCTCTTCTAGAGGCGCTGCTGCACCACCATCATTGTCAACCAAACAAGAACCAACGTAGGGACATTGGTCTATGTTAGTTCAGCCCGTTACCTCCGCATTAGGTGATAACAATTTGAAAACATCAAACTATAATAAAAAATAAGGAATGAGGATTTAATTTATTCAAAACAAACCCCAACCTTTCTTGTCGCTATCGTTTGACGGAGTTGCGGAAATGCGGTGTTGTTCCGTCAACATCGGAAGAGGAAGAGAGGTACTCTTCGTTGGTAGAAGACGTTAGAAGGCGGAGAATTCGAAGACGACGTCATCATTCCTTGTGGGAATTTCTTCCCTTTCCTTGCCTCGGTTGAAGAAAGAAGAAGACAATGTCGATTTTCGGTGGTAGGATCATTCTTCGCGCTCATTGTTGAGATGATGAAGTTCTCTCTCAAGAGTTATCCAAAGCTCCACTAGAAAGAATAATCAACCAAAATAATGAGTTAAGACAACCCATTATTTTATTGTTGGAAAATGAATTCAAACCATTCTAAATTATTTAGTTAATTCCATTAATTAATTTGTGGTTTGGCACACTTATCAGGGGAGGTTGAATGTTTCAGAATAAATAATGGGAGAGTTGGCTTCATTAAACTGAAGGGTAGTTTAAGGGATTTCCCCCACTTAAATGAGGGGTTAAAAGGGGGTTCAAGATCATGTGGGCCCCACCACATAATATCCTCCCAAGGGAGGTTATGCGCAAGAGGGACCCACCTCCAACCTTTCCTTGGAGGATTAAACCGCCACAATAAAAATATAATTTATACTTCTATTTTAATTTCACTTAATTAAAAATCCCATTAACTAACTTCCAAAATTGTTAAAACGCAACTACATTGATGGTCTCCTTAGGTGAATACCGGCGCTGTGAGTTCAACGCTGCCCACAGATTTCAATTCCGTGAACTGGTTCAAAAGTTATAAATTCTCAATCGTTCCTTTACTGAACGTACCCGAACAAAACTTCAGAAATTGATTCCGGGCACACCAGACCATGGAATCAAGGACCTTCAGATACTACAGACTCGTAAAATTCCCATGAATTTAAGAAAAAAAATTCCACAGAATATCCAAGTCTTTACAGTCATCTTAAATGAATGAAAAATAGAGCAATTTATGTTTTCTTTCACTATAGTGGTAGAATCATATTTGATATATAAAATGAACCCGACTCAATGTTTTTCCATTTCAGGCAAATTGATTATAATAAAAATTTTAATCTTCAGATTTTTAATGATTCCACTTAGACTATAGAAGAATCCCATTTAATTTTTGTTGTGATTTTTGAAAACTGTACTATATGAAAAACCACATGGATTTTCTCTTGAAACTACATTTTTATTATATTTGACCCATCCCAAAAATAGATGGATCTCTATGAATTCAATGGTTTTAGAATGAAGAAAAAAATTACTTTTAGTGATAAGATGATTAAGAATAGAACAATCATGTATAGAATTATCACAATAACAATTTTGAATATAATATGAAATTTACATTGCAACTATGATTTAGGAATAATCCAAATATATAAATAATGTAATATTATAAGGAATTAACTTATTATAGCTAGTCCATATCAAAAGTATTACTTCTAGGATGTGCACTTGGAGGAGATTCAGATTTTCTTGTTTAAGTGGAATTTAATGAATACACAAAATTTATCCAAGATTCTATATTTATAATGGAATATCACCATGAAAAAATCATTATTGATTGTCTATAATGAAGAATCACTAACATAGATATGATCCAAATGATCAATTTAATCCATATTTGGATTTTTTTGGGCACATATCAAGCACCAATTAATGGAAGAAATCTAATAAAAATCATCTTTATGATTCTTCAAATACATCACCCTCTATTTAAGTGAAAATATGGTTGGGAGAATCTATATTCTTCTTAAACTATTATCCCAACCATTAGTGTTACCCTATAATACCTCAAAGTAGAATAATTGGTTCTATATATTTCCATTGGAGGAAGGTTACCAACCCACAATTTCATCTCCAATGATGATTATTTAATTCAAAACAATATCTATAGTTTCAAAAAGAATCATTTCTACATAATTCTCAATTTATTCCTTAATCGAAACACTTTTGTAATGTGATGGGTCATAGGAATTTAATATTTTAAGAATACGTCTTCCTGCCCAGTTATCTGAGAATAAAATAACAGATTAGTTGATGTTGGATATCCAGTGATAATTTCTCAATATATTTGAAAATCAAACTTAAGGTTGTGTTATATGGTGGAGTACACATAATTTAGATTCCCATCGTTGAACCATCTAAAAAAATCTATATCTTAGAAAATAAGGTTCATCTAACATGCATTTGATGAATATCCATAAGAAATTATCCCATAAATATTGATTTAATTTTATGTGTTTTATAATACCAAATCATCTATAGTCAATATGTTGAAAATATTGTTTCCATGTGTCAATAAATAATTTATATTTCATTATTATTCAAATAATTATTTTCTCGATTGAATTGTTGATATTTAAAATGTTGGAAGGTGGTCGTTTATAGACTATTAACAAGTAAACAAAATTCGTCACAACAAAAAACATTCAAAAAACTGTCCCTACATTCCATAGAGACTATTTTACCATTCATGGAATCCATATAGTTTCTAATATAGCTCAAAATGTGAGAAACAATTGATATTTTATCGAATAAGTAGGGAGAAAATTTTAATTGAGTGGAAGAAAACTTTCTCAAATTACCAATTCATTGATAATGCTTACATTTCAAGATCCACTATTTTTTTCTCGAAAGTATGTGTATGATTTTTTTGCAAATAATCTCTTATTATGAGACTTTTTCATAATGAATGAGATTATTTTTTATGTTCTTAATTTTTCTTTTATAACGTGGATTGATAATTTTTTATCAATAGAATATGATAAATGAGTGGGGGTATCAAGGCCTCTAGAAGATCTGATGGGCTTGAATTTTCTAGAATTTACTATGTTTAGAAGAATCATACTTAATGTAATCCTCGTTAATAGATAAAATATTGGCGGAGTTAGTATCACCTTCATTCACACCTATAGAGAATTTGAAGTATCTCTTAAGATAAAAATTTATAAGCACAATATATGGGATAATCTCATAATTATTCTAAACCATTTAGTAGTTACCTAATCAAAATCAAAACTTCTTAAAATGATGAAAATGAATCCCTAATATAATGTATCGAATTTTTTGAACATCACGCTTGATAGAAATATTACCTACTCTAGGGGACTTCCATTGAATATTAAAACATTTAGAAGTAGTAAAAAGAAAATATTTAATAGTTCTACCATAAATGAAACCAAATTTGTTTTAAGAAACAATTATGTTTGAAATTTTGGATAGCATGTTACCAAAAATATTTACAATAATTTTTTATATAGTGTTTACAAGTGCCACCGGTCTGAAAACATTAAAATATACACATTATCCACTTTAGGAATGATGATAAAAAATGGGCATTGATGATCTATGTCAAATGAACATCATTGAAAAAATTGAAAATAATTATAAAAATATAACAATGAATAATCTACTCAAATGTCTAGAAGAATTATTTTCCAAACCTATCTTGGATAGGAGAGAAATAAGTATTTAGTTAAAACCATCTTCTTTGGTCAGAAAATCACGTGGAATTGAAATATGATGTGAATTATCCTCATGATTAAAAATATTAGGATGATTAATTTTATATGGACCATCCAAGTGTTCGGACCATTAGAGAGGTTTATATAGTTAGATACAACATGAGAATCAAAATACTAACAATTTTCAATAAACTCCATACTATCATTTAGTATAAATGAGTTTCTATTGTGTTTACTATCTGTTTGAATAGATCTTTACAATTTTATTATTTATTACTGCCTCTGTAATATATTTAACATTGATTAATTATATTTTAATACTTTATTTGTGATTTAAAAGGATATTGATATCATAAGTGTCACATTTTATTACTCAAGGCACGTGGAAAAATCACAGTAGGATTATTTTCCTGGATGGTGTGAAAAAAGATTCAATATTAGAAAAATTTTCTCTAATGTGGAAAAATCACTCTCAACTCCAAAAATTCAACATTATCATAATAATTTTATTTATTAATAAAAAATATAATGATTCATATATAGAATTAATAGATTGTTAGGTGACTTTGGATAATTTTTTAGATTTAGGTTCAGAGGCCCAATCATTATTGAATATGAATGGAAAGGGTGGTTTAAACTATATAAGGAAAATATTTTTCAATATAATGTGATTATATGAATTACATTTTGAAAGAATTACAAAATAATTTGAGGCCCAAAATTCATGTTAAGGATCATTGAGCTAAACCCTTTATAATTATTGGAAACCAAATTATTGAGGTTCTTTCTAAACCATGTAAATTTAGCACCGACGAAGTAAACATGATGAAGAATTCTAATCTAAAGTATTTATCTGAAATCTCTAATAGGGGTGGACGAGTTGACCATTCCAAGCCTCTCATATGGATTTTTAATGGCCTTGAATGTCCATTATGATTCCATGAACTTATTATTGAACTACTAAAAACCTAAATGTCATTACATAATTACCTTCCGTTTTCGAATCAATTGTGAGACTAGATGAAATATAAAAATTATTTTATTCCAATAAAATTATAACTCAGAGTATATATCTTCTCATTATAGTTGATTGATTAATTTACATTGAGTATCAAATGAGATAAGACCCAATGTGATTTTATGTCATTACCAAACTGATTTGTGTGTATAATATTTTAGATCATACTATATAAAGAAGAAATAATCTTAAAAGAAATAATCTTTGGTTTTGAAAGATATACAATATCAACCATACAATTATTTATAAAGAGAAAAATATACCTAGTTATTTTACAGATGTCTAGGACATGAATATTCCATAAGAGAATATTCATTTAAACTTGTGTTTGGAACAAGGTCCCCCTTTTTTCTTTCCAAATTTTTTCCCTTTGTTTATTTTCTAGTGAAAATATATTTCCTCGCATAATTTATAGGGTTATCTTCCTTTTACTTACACTATTTTCTAAACATGAGTTTCTCACTTATTTATTTTATTCTAAATATTTTTTAGTAGAAGTGTATTTTACTTCCTCTGAAACATATATAGGACTGTCCGTAGATTTCAAGATTCCAAGGAAATTGTTAATCAACATTTTATTATCATTCAAGTTGAACATAGGGTAAGATTCTGTTATTGAATCAATTCATGAACTACTATATATTTTAGTATCCTCTAACATTTATTTACCTAAAAATGTGGAAGCATTTTCCCGAGGAGAAAATATTTTCTTAAAAATACCCTTATTCTTTGAGTCATTATGTCCAAAAGTAAGATAATGTATCATAGAATATTGATTTGAATTCATTGGGGATTATATACTATCATTATTTGTGTGTTCATTGGTACTTACATAGTATTTGTGAGGAGTGACAATTGAAATTTTTTCAACATTTACAGATGAGTGAAAATGGTATCTGGAAGGCTAAAGAGTGGTCTTATTGATTTTTACCTCATTTAATGTATATAATATATGCTCATTTTGACCCAGAATGTTACTAGCTTGTGACACTATAGAGTCTCAGCCTATTCCTTCCCCAAGAATCCATATAAATTTTATTTAGTTGTTTTATTAGTATCCCTATATTCATGGGATGATATGGGTGTTTTATTTATTTTAGGCTGACATATTGAAAATTTTCATTTTCTTTAGAGGATACATTTAAATGTTAAACATTTAGACAATAAAAAATCAATTAATTTCATATGGAATTACATGATAAATTCATTTATCCCAAATTTTTTATAATTAATCTATCTATCACACTTCCATTAAGAGTCCCTAAAACTTATAACCACCCTAATTCCATTATGTAACGAACTATATCACGGGAGTGGACATAGGGAACTAATTCAAGGGAAATATGTGTTCATCATACTATCTCATAATTGTACCAATCATATAACCATTCTAATTCCATAAAGTAATCAATCATCATCCTTTCCAAGATATAAATAACCGCCAAATAGAATTGAGGGGAAGTATAACATCCCTAACAAAATATATCATATAGATTGTGAATGATGTAATTTTAATTAGTGTGGTGTAATTCAATACTAGGTGTCCATATCTTCAAACAATTAATTACATTTATGGTATTCCCTCCAATTTATCGAAGTTTCTTAGGATCAACCTATAGATGTGATTAGTTTCAATTACGGAGTGAGGTATATTAAATCATAGTGGAAAATAAAAACACATCAAATCATAAAAATTAAAACACAATCACATCCAAAAACCATCATGGAGTATCCCATTTAAGTCAATAATACCAACATGATAACCAAATCATTTTACAATGATAACTAATTAAAAAATATAACATTATACCATCAAATTAAATTATAAATAGTAAAATATATTGGGTGTGGGGTATTATTCCGGGAAATATTTATAAAAAAACACTTTTTATAAGGTACTATCCTTGACATTGAAAAAATATTTTGAAAAACTATGTTCTAAACTCATATTTTAACTACTTTTTCTTGAACAAATTATATGAAAATAATTTGAAAAAAATTACATTAAATGAAAAATGTTAACCAACAACATTCATGTTTTAATATAAATAATATATATATAATTCATCTCAAACAATAGATAAAAATATCAAAAAAATAGTAGAAAACAAAATCTCCTTTATAATTTGTATATATTTTTCTTATACATGAATTACAAATGCATAAAATAATTCAAAACCAAAACATATATTTTCATTTATAATTTTAATTTTTTTCCATTTTTTTTAACAATTCTAAATTTTTTGTACTAATACCATTTTCTCTAAAAGTTAAAAACAAAGATTAAAATTATGAAAAAAATAATGTATTTAAATTTAACAAACAATTAGTGGGAGAAGATACCTCAACCCATGAACATAAAAATTATCCCAATCACATATCCCCCTCCATTGGGTACAAGGGAGCCTAAATAAATCATGAAAACCTTATATTTAATAATCCAATCACCTAAAACCAAAATCAAAAAATTTCATAATTGATGAATCACTCGCCTAATGACAGAACATAGCTGGAAAAAAGTAAATGAGGGTTTATTCTATTCTTTCCAAACATCTAGTCCCAAACCACATAAAATTAAAAATTATTCTAATCAAACTAATCTATAATAGATTGAAATGTCAATAAAAATACAAAAAAAATTATTTTAGATACATAACATAAGAAAAACGGTGAACTAATTCATGAACATCACCTTTATTCACCTTTTCCCCAATCTAAAAACCAAATCCCCATCAAGAAGAATGATCCATCCATGATTTAGTGGCATATACATACCAAAACAGATATTAGTGAACAAATTTATAAGTAAATAAATAACTAAATTAATAGAGATATAGAGAGTGAGACCACCTAGAATAAATGAAATATTGTCCTCCCAAATCACTTGAATCAATTATGAGATGCATAGGAAAATCATAGAGACAAACTAGGGGACAAATTTTTCTCACATGTAACCAATTAAATGGAGCCTCGATGGGTTACTAAATAGGGAACATAGTAAAATTAAAAATTGTAAATATTAAAAAAACATTCCCCAAACTAGTTCATTTTATAACCACCACATGGGAAGATGTGTCAAACCCTTTCAAGAGTTATTTATGTTTTAAGCTCTCAATTGTTTCACCCAAACAACCGATTGTAGAGGGATTGATACCTTGACCATCAAATTTGGGGTGGGACCTATCAGGTCTAAAACATGAATTAATCTTGGAAGAGGGTTTTCTCTAGGCCAAGGATCATCACATTAAAACCCACATAATTCACTATGAATATTTATAAATACTACGTAATTCATCCACAAACCAATTTATATTTTCTCTAGGTTTCCTCCTAGTAAACTATAGCTCCAAAACTACTATATTTGCAGTAAAAAATTATTTGGAACTCCAAATATCTTCAATGAATCTAAAAATTCAAATTACCAAGGATTTCATGAACACATAATAATGTGACACATAAAAGCCTTCACAACCTAAAAACTTTTCATCCTTGAAAATTCTAACAAATATTAATTGGATGAAACAACATTTATGACCTGGAAAAATTACAAAAACTAAGAAGAATTTCACTAAATAAAAATAAAATTAATGATAAAATATTTAGAAATAGGTGGAATATTTCCAACAAAGAATGGATATTCTCTTATTCTTAAAACAAATATCATCAAAATGATAACAAAAATAAATACATCAGTTAAAAAATTCTTATATATTTAAATGAAACTAAGGAAAACTCCTAAATGATAATGATACCACTATAAAAGAATCAATTGAAATAAAAATATATTATTAGGACTTATAAATCATTAAATAATAGTTCTCTTGATAAAATTCACCATCATTAACGGGTAATTTATTTTCCAACAAAAATAAATATAGAAAGACATAATGTATAAATAATATCCCATTAAATAAATAAAAAAATAAAAAAATATTAAAATAATATAAAACAAAACCACCTTAAATAATAAAAAATATTTTCTTTAAATAGGAAAATCAAATTTAAGAGTCTAAATAAAAATGGTTATTTATAGATCCATTGTATGTCGATGATGTATTATATTATTTTTTATTATTAATTGATGTAAATAGTAGAATAGGAAATTTAGATTGAATAATTATTTAATAAGTTATGATACATGTTGATGTTTAGGTATAAATTTCCCTAAAATATTACACTTTGAATGTTGGAACCATCAGAAAAAAATACAATTTGAATGTTATACTAATTAAATATTAGACTAAAAGATATGGTATAATATAACATCTTAATAATAGGAACATTATCACTACATGTATGGAAGGTGATGTAAATTCAAATAATTCATAATAAAGGATTCTTTAAGATACATATATCAGGAATCATCTTATATATATTATTATTAATGAACTCTTCTTAAAATGAATTTTTTATACTAAATAGGCTGACATGTACTATCTATTAAAGTTATTAATTGGATATTGAAGAGTAAAACTAATGAGATATTGATGAAAACCCATTTGGATGGAAAATTTTGTTGATGGTGAGATTGCATATCTGAGTTAAACATTGTAGAAATGAGTTGACAGAATTTTAAACATTTTAATACTTGAGAGTGAAATTAAAATTAAAATTGTAAATTCATAAAGTATATTATAGACCATGATATTACTGTATATGATGTCTAATGGAAATATACATTGACTTTATTTTTTTAAAGGCTCCTAATGATGATAAGAAATAATGTGAGATATTTTAATCCACTCTTGGATGAGGTTGCTGAAGATCAGTCACTAGAATTATAGATGGTTAGACTAACTGAATAATTTAGCTTAAGGACAATGTTTCATAATATCAAATGACTTATCTATGTAATTATTAATTTAAGGAGAAAAATATAATTGAAACAATTTATACAATAAAAAATGAATAAAAATTTTGAGGCATAGAGTCAACATATATTAGTAAAAACAAATGTTTCTTTCATTGGATAGAGAATCTGCAGACAAAATTCCATCATAATGAAGGTTAAAAGAAGAAAACACACTAGAAGTGAAACAGTCGTAAAAAGAGGATGCTTGATGTGTTGAATGCTCTTAGAGATGACATTTAGATAATTTAATAGAAGTACATTATGGGGTTGTATAAAATCTATATAATTAAACTTATCAAAAAATGATAAGTGAAATTAAAAAAACATTGTGATGTCTCAACCATTATAGTGATTCTAACATCCATGAATTTATTTTGAGATATATTTCTTGTTTATTTTGGTCTTATATTAATCCCCTATAATTTTTGGGAGGTTTTAGTTAAAAGGGATTTTTGGACACAACATAATATAAACCATGGTTGGCTTATGATAGTAGAATCCTTACACCAGTCCATTAGAGATTGTGCCCCTTGGATATTGGCACTGTGAAGAATCGTATGTTTTGAACAATACTAAATTATAGTGGTTTTTGAACTTTATCATTTTCTGAGATGGTATTTTTTAAAACTACACATTGAAATGTATTCCATGAGGTATAACATCCTTATCTAATGTTTTTTGACATTGGTAAATGCCAGTAATGTTTATTTGGTGGCTCATGGAGTTTCAAGAGAATTTAACTGAAAAATAAAAGTTTTGAAATTAAACATAAGGTGCATGGTTTATCTAAAAATATGTGGCCCACTAAATATAACCATTTGACACCTTTTAATGGATGTTGTGGATTTTCGAATGCTCTGGAAACAATTTCCTAAAACTTAATCCTAGACTGTGCAGAGTGTGCCTTGGAGAAAGTAGAATCTGTACAGTTTTTACATGGTTCAGAAAACCATTCTGGTGAAACTATTCCATGGGGTTTTATAAGAATTAAAATAAAATAAACTAAAATAAAACCTAAACTAAACCCACACCTTATCCTATCTCACCTAACCGACCTACAAGACTCACCCCACAGAGGGTTTTCCACTTTGATGTGCTCGACTCCCAAACTAGGCTTCCTGAAATCTTTAGTTGTTTTCCAAATCTCTCTTGATTTATCATGTGATCCTTCACAGTGAGTCACCTCCTCCTTTATTCTCCTTTTTCCATTGATAATTTGGATATATTCATGATTCCATGAGGTTTTAACGAACCTAATGTGGAGGCTAACCCATTTATTGGTTCTTCCCTTTAATGATAGGTCAGGTCAATGTTTTCTCGGGCCGTGTCTGTGCATGTTATAGAAATTGCTCCTAGTGGAGAAGTGGTTATCCTCGTTTCAGTTCACCACAATCATCTGAGGTGAGTCTTTTTTCCTTTCTTCTTGGTTTTGAACCTCCTATTGCAGAACCTTACGAAGTTTATGGGTTTCTATATTCCATTTTATTGAGTTTCTATACCTTTAGAAGAATAGTAATCATATACATAGGTTTTTATATATATATAGATATGTATATATGTTCCATGTGCGTATTACCTCTTGGAATGGGGAATGCATGCAGTGGTTTAAGGGTATATATGTAATTATATAATATCATGTTCTTGTAAGTGGTTAGCTGCATGAGTTGGAAATAATGAAAGTCCAAGTGGACGGTTTGCTTCCACCACAAGGTAGGGTCCCTTTCCAAGCCCTCATATTTTGTTATTGCATTAATTAATAATATACTACATTTTTGTAATATTTAAACTGATGTAGAGAATTTTGAAGATCTAATTCGTCAGAAATATGAATTCAGTATGTTTCATGTTTTGAATACTAAATATGAATAGTGTTTTCTTGATAAACTATTTCCTGATTTTATAATAAAACCCCATCAATAATTTTTCACTATCGTCACGATAAATGTAGTGATTAGGATTTAATGCATGCTTGGATTATTTTATTGGTTTTTATTACCTTGATGTTGTATTAAAAAATGGTATGTTTAGGACATGGACCTATTGGAAATAGAAAAATAGAGTTATATTTTTAATTAATTAAATTTCCAAGACACAAACAAAGGTCTTGGCCCAGTTGTAAATTGGAATTATCCATGTTTGTTGTTTCTATATTTGTTTTTTAGTGTTTTGACACATTCGGGCCACCGTTAGGGTATTTCTTGGCTTGATAATTATATGTGTAATAATACCTATATTTAATTGATTGATTTGAAATTGTAAATTTCATAATGGAATGTACCATGTATGTTCATCCCATGTCCCACCTAAGGAAATTTGTTCAATTTGATAACTTAATGTGATGTGTAATTGAAAAGTATAATTAAGTAAATTTCTTGGCTGTGTTAAATGAATTTTGGTAATAGATTTCATGTCCATAGAACCCATTCCACATTAATGGAAGGTAGAAAAATTATCCTTGATTATTAATTGCTTATGAATTGACTAAATGGTTGAATGATGCTCGGCATTGTCACAGTAATGAAATTCATGGACTGAACCAAATAGAATAATTGATTAGTGATCACTTGAATAATGTTTTCACGCTTCATGGAATATTCACACTAATAAAACATAAGAATTAAACTAATTGAAATATTACAGGTCTTTTTTATCAAAATAGTATTGATTGAACTCAATATCACCTTGGATTTTAATCTAATAATTCCTTGAGCATTCTGGAACCCCATTCCTATTTGTGGATATAGCTTGCATAGGTTGGGACCCACCTAGAACCTGATCCTTTTCTAATACTTGGATTCCAAGTATGACACTATTTTATCACTCATGTAGTACTATATTATTACTTGGATATACTCCTTGAGTACATGGATGCCTTGGATACAGTCCATGGAATCAACATTGACACATTGGTTCCATGGTTAAAGTCAATCTGGCCTAGACCTTGCATAGCCCTTTTTAACTTTGGATGAAATAATTAGACCTTGTAGTGCACCTCATTATAGAATTTCCTAGACTAGGATCCATGGATTACACTTCTATCAATATGACTAGAAACAATTGGTACATAGTTGGTGACCCTTTAGGCCTATGTAACATTGGTTATTACAATAGATCTTCTGTATCAAAAATCATTACATGTTTCCTTGTTACATCTTGTAACACTCAATATTTGTACTATGATGTTGTGATGTTAGTGTTGGCTTTGTCTCATGTGACCTATTAATATAAAATGATAATAAATTAAATAATGAAATTGTCACATGTTCAGACACAAGGCGAGGGCTGAAGTAGGTACTTGGCTGTTTAGTTACATTATACTTCGTACGTTATTTACGCATTCCTATAAATAGTTTAATTTATACAACACTGCTAGGATTCAGCTAGACACTGGCAGTTTCAGCCAACTGAGATTTATATCTCAAACCCTACTCAAGCCTCTATTATAATGGGGTACCCAGATATACGTATCCTGTTCACATGACTACGATCCATGGTTTCTTTCCGAATTTCTTGTATCTAGAGGTAAGAATAATGGAACATGCTTGAGCTCAGGATTCTCTATGAGATTTCCTGTGGGGATTCACTATCCATTATTTTTTTACTGTATTGAAGAGCATGTTTTACTATTTAATATGTTCAAATATGTTTCAATACCATGTCATACATTCACCTATTTTATAAACTGACACTGGAAACATTTATTAAATTGAATATATATATTATTCTTCCCCTGTTTATCAATTATATTTTCTTCATATGATATTGATTGTTATTTATTCTATAACACACATATTCAACTATGATAGGAGTGAATATTTCCCCACTATCACCTCCTAAGACCCTCACTACAATTTGGTAGCTTCTAGAATATGAGTTGACATGCTTGAGGACAAGTGGTGTCCGGTCTGACCATTGCCTTAGTAGAGAGATCGGTCGAGACATTACAAAGTGGTATCAGAGTATGTTTCATTTCCTTCACAAATCGATTTTTGTTCTGTACGAAGGAGAATAGAAATTTTCTAATGCATGGTTAATTGTCATGCTTGGGACTGATCACCCACGTATGGGAAATGAAAAAGTATCCAGTATTGCGATTGTTATTATTGTTATTTTCTATTACAATTGATAAGATTTCATGATGAGTGACTGTTGGAATTCTTCTGCTTATGATTTATAGACGTTATGGAAAATTTTCCTCTTCCTAATATGATAAAGAAGAAACATTTTACACATCATTATAGGCTCATAAGAATTAACATTCCATGCATAGTGTCATGTCATGTATTTGCATTGCAGTTTTCTAATTGATTTAACTATGTGCATTGAGTGATATGAAATGGGGTTTCTATTTTTCATTCTTTTATAGAAATCCTATTCTTGTGGTTAATTTTAGCACGATTTTCCATGATTCAATGATAATATGTCATGATTTTGTGTTTATTGATTGAGATAGAAGGATTATACTATTTTGATATATGTAAACTGGTTGCGACTATGAAAGGGCCCGGTTATCAGTTATAAGGTGTATGGGTTACTTCTAGCTAGAAAAATAATAAATTTGTATTCAAACCATTTTAAAAGACTGAGGAGGATTAAATTAGAAATGGGATTGAATTTAATTAAATGCCTCCAAATGAAAAACTATAAAGTGTATGGCTGCTTTATATGTTGGTATATGGACACCCATATTGCTAGATAGTTATATATGTATGTGAGAATGTTAAAATTCTAAATTGATTTTGGTTTTGATAAATGGGATCCAATTTTCCATCAATGATGTTTTTGTGTACATGATTAATTTGGAAATGGAAACCAATATTAATTGTAATATCATGATGCTATGGGAAATGCTTATAAATATTAAAGATGTTTAATTTTAATATGGAATCAAATTGTTAGCTTTTAAAAATGAGAATGGACCATAGTAGGTTAGTTGGGGAATGATTTTATGAGATGAACCATTTGGGTGTTTGAACTTTAATGTTTTCAATACTTTTTCTGTGTTTCTTTTAAATGAACACAGTTGGGTTAAGATGGACCCTTATAGGTCACCTTCATTATTAAAAAGAATTTAGATGCTAAATTTCTTATTTATGAGGGATGTTAATAAATGTGAATGTAAAAAAGGTATTTGTTATGGAACATTCATGTTTTTCCTATGGGTCATTATTTAAAATCATGTACATTGTCTATTTTCTTGAAAAATGGTGCTTTTATTTTTTGATTAAATATATTGATGACTAAAATATGAAATGTGATTAAATGTATAAGGCTTTGAAATAGAACCTGTAATGGTGTTTTCTAATGTAAAAACCCTCATGTATGTGTTGTTTAGATATTATCCTATAATTTTACTTATAGCAGAAGAATGAAAATTTTATGTAGGCATTCCATTCATTAGAAATGTCTTATTGACCGGCTTTTCAGTATAGTGGTTTCCATTTGTGTGACCTGGTGTTAGGGTCAATAATGTTTCATCATATGGTAATAACCTATGGTAGGTATCACCCAATGAACATAAATTCCCTGCCAGTGTTGTGACTTTACTAATGTTTGGTGAAATTTGGGTTTCATTGTCCCAATTATTATCTTCAGTTTTCCCGGAGACCCTAGTTTAGATGGGTGGTCATGTTTCTTGTGACCTTGTTATGGGCTTTGTAATTGGATAATTCCCATTTTTAGTTGGTTATACCTTCCTTGTTCATGGTCGGTTGTTTTGTAGGCCATCTTATCCTTTCATCTTCTTAGTGACGATCGACTTGGTATGACGTCATCCCAAAAATTGGTCGTATAAGGCCATAAGAATCCTAAATAATCCTCTTGTGTTGTTGATTATGATCTCAGAACATCATCTTATTAGAGTGACTAGGAGTTAAATAATTAGTTTCATCCCAATTATAAGGTTGTATTTCAAAGGACTCAGGTGTTTTGAAACATAGATCTCATTACTTTGAACATCATTTATGTTTTGACTATATGATTATGGCATGAAGGAGCGTCACACAATCATTTTAGTTGTTTTAGTCTGGTGTTCTTATAATATGATAGGTTTACTTCGATTGTGATTAGGAAACCACGAAGGAAAGTATTTTTGTGTAGAAACCTCATAAATATTTCCTTCCATGTACAAGGATAATAGCCTAAGGAAGACCATTTGATAATGGTTGATCTTACATGAATGCACTTGAGGATTGTAAGTTATTATTTCTTGTCAATGGTTTCATGGTAGCATGATGATGATGAGGATTTCTATATATTAATCCTAAAGAAAACACCATTGGTCTTGGGAGACATCAGTGGTTAATTCGTGATAAATCTTGGAATTCCTTTGTTACTAATGGCATGTGTTCGGTTAAGTATTGGTACATAATCATGTGAATCTGAGCTTCATCCTTAAAGTCAAACAGTTGTGGTTTGACTATTTTTACTTCTACTGGTTGGTGTATTTGACATAAAACTATTTTAATCTTATAAGTTTACTCTTCTTATGTGATGATCAGGTCTTCTATAATTATGTCATCCTTGACTCACTAAGAGAGTATCAGTACTACACTTCTCTAAAACTCTAAAAGATATTGAACTGGTTGGGTGAACCTTATCAGTGTTATACACTGATTCTTGGTTCATATCGAGGCATGAAAATTCCTAGTTAATTCCAAGTTTCCCAAGTAGAAACTCCTTGGTAGGACTCAAGTACTCTAACTATTTCCTTTGAATTGCGCCAGCCGATTTAGCTAGATACATTAAAGATGAGTTGGCCAAGTGGAATGAATATTTATCCCTATCATTTAATGTTTATGGTCATAAGAACCATTTAAAATTTGTATCCTGGTATGGGAATGTGTGGTTTCATGTTTATCAGTGTCTTCAGAGAAAGATTTCATGACCATTTTCTTTCAGGTCAATTGAGATTTGATTGTCCCATTTTTACAAATACATGGAAGGAGCATCGTAAGAATTCATAGAGTATTTCCTTACAAGGAATTTCTAATAGTGGAGGTACCATGTCTAGGAATTTTACACCTTATATGTTAAGATGTATGGTAGAATGAACCATTAGTTAAATGTTTATTGAGAAAGTGATGTGATCATGCCTCTATCGTAATGAGCTTATGTAAACTCTTTTATGGTTTTCCTCTTAGAAAGAGAGCATTGGCTCATGTTGTGATTGAATAAGAGATGTTTTCATATTAAAATTTTAGATTTTCATTGGGCATTAAAAATGCAATAAAACAGTTTAAACAAAAACCAATTTCCCTTTTATGTTTTGGGATATTTCATTTTTCTCTAAATTCATTATAGAGATGAGATATTTAAGGTGGGGAGTGTGTAGAGTCCCATGTTTTAAAAAAAATTAATATATAGTGGTTTTCAAACATTTTCATTTTTTCGCAGGTAATTTTTATAATTGATATTAGGAATGTAATTTTGAGTGTTAGAACATATTTAAATGATTTTTTAAGATATAAGTGAAGGTACATTATGTATCCTAGGTGTATCAATTTCTTTTGGGAGAATTAAAACATGGAAACAAATATGTTTTGAAAAGATCCAGTGTGCACATGGTTCGTCTAAAAATGTATGACCCACTATAGGTAATAGTGTTACCCATTTTAAGGGTGGTAGTGGCTTTACACAAAGTCTTTTCATTGTTTCCCATAACATGCACATAGCACATGTGGGAGTGCCTTGGAGGTAGTAGACTCTGCAAGGTCTGCATATGGTTTGGAAAACTGTGTGGGTCAAAAAATTCTGATGGGTCTGTTTAAAGAATTAAAATAAAATAAAATATAATATAATAAAACTGAAGATAAACCCCACATCACCTTCTCTTTCCCAAATTACTTGCATGATCCACCCCACATGGGTTTTCCCATTTTATGCGCTCAATTCCCACTCCAAGTCTCCTTCGATATTTGATTTTTGGACGAATCTCTCTTGATTTTTCACATGATCCTTCACTATGAGTCCTCTCTCCCATTCTCCTCCTTTTTTCATGGATGATATGGGTATTTTTGACACACCATGAGTTTCATAAAAACCCTGGGTGGAGGCTAACCCATATTTTCTTCTTCCATTTGATTGAAGGGCATGCGAAAGATATCTTGGGTAGTGTTTTTGTGTGTTCCAACAACTTCCACCGAAGGAGAAGTGGTTTGCCTCATTTTAGTTTACCACTATCATCGATGGTGAGTATTTCACCTTATGTCTTGGTTTCAGACCACCTTTTTTGGAACCCTAAGATGTTTTTCATTTCATTTGACTAATGAAGTGAGTTTCAAAACCATTTGATGACTCATAAGGATAAACACAGGTATATATATATATATATATATGTAGATATGTATGAATCATCCATGTGTGTTTTCTCTCATGGTGTCGGAAATACGTCCAGTTGTATAAGGGTATATATGTATATATTTGGGAGTATATGATTGTTAGTGGTCAATTATGTGAGTTAGAAAGTGTCAAATGCCAAGTGGATAGTATGGTTCCCCACTGAGGTAGGGTCCCTTTCTAAGTCCTCTAATTTTATAAATGCATTAATCAATTACTTACTACAATTTTGATATATTTAAACTCTTGCACTGATATTGGTAGATCAAATGGATCTTAAATATGAATTTATTATGTTTCCTTTTTTGAATGATGAATGTGAATAGTGATTTGTTGATAAAAAATATCATGAAATTATAAAAAACCCGTCCAATATTGATGTGTTTTATTCATGATAAATGTATTTATTATGATTTTATGTTTTCATGGTTTTTTGTATTGGGTTTTCTTATTTCCAAGAAGTTTCATTGAACAATGGAATGATTAGGACATGGATATAATGTGATTAAAAATACATATTTTCAAATTAAAATAATTAAATAACCAAGGAACTGCCTATGTGATTGGAAAATATTTAAATCGGAATTATCCATGTGTGATGTTTCTATACATATTGTCTTGTGTTTTGACATATTTAGGCCACTATTTGGGTATTCCTTGGAAAGAACTTTCAAAGGGTATGCTTTACAATATTAAATGGATTGATTTAAAATTTTGAATTTCATAATGTATCGTACCATGAATACTCACCACTTGGCCCACCTAAGGCATGTGCTTCAATTTGATAACTAAATGTGAAATGGAATTTACAAACATACCTAAGTATATGACTTGGCCATGTTAAATGTAATCTGGTAATTAGTTTCATGTCTATATCACCCCATCCAAATTAATGGAATGTTGCAGAAAGATCATTGATTATTAATTGATTATGAATTGACGAAATGTTTGTATGCAGCTTGGCCTTTCCACACTAATGAATGGAAAGCCTTGAACCAAATTTATTGGTTGATTAGTTATGACATGAATAAATTGTTGCATGCTTCTAGAATTATTCACACTAATCAAATGAACAACTTGAACCAATTGAAATTTTATATGACTGCATTATCAAAATAGGAATGGACTAACTCAGGCTCGCATTGGATTCTGGTCGGAGAATTCCATGAGCACTGTAGACCCCAATTATGATTCATGGATACAACTTGCTTAGGTTGAGACCCACCTATAACCCGATCCTTGTGTAATAATTAGATTCCATATATGAAACCACTATATTCATCATGTAGTACTATAAAATTCCTTAGATACACTTCTTGGATCATAGGATTCCATGTATACCCTCCTTGGATCCACAATTTACAAGTAGGTTCCTCCCTTATTTCTCCCAGGACCCGGTCCTTTCATAACCCTGTTTTAATTTGCATGATCTCATTGGACATTTTTGTTCACCTCATTTTGGAAAACCTTGGAATATGATCATTGGATTACACTCTTACCCCTATGTCAGGCTATAGTTGTTACTGAGTTTGGGACCCTTGAGGTCAACATTTTCATTGTTATTATCATTAAACTTCATTATCAAATATCGTTATTGGTTTCCTTATTACATCTTCGATCCTCCATTATTTGTGCTATCATGATGTGATGTTAGTGCTGGTTATGCCTCCTGTTACCTATGAAAATAAAATTGTAATTAATTAGGTAATGAACTTGTCAAATTTTTAGACACCATCCGAGGGCTAAAGCAGGTAATTGGGTATTTAGTTAAATTGAATTTCTTACCTTATTTATGCATACCTTCACATGGTTTAATTAATACCACACAGTCCGGATTGGGCCTGACCTGGGTGGTGCTGGCATATTTAGATGTATATCTCATAGCCTACATTGGATGTCATTGCATAAGAATACATGATTATAACTTTCTTATTTATTGGACAATGAACCATGGATTTTTAATGTATGGATTTTACCTAGAGTTAGGAGCAATGGACCGAGCATGGGCTCATGATTTGAAATGAGATCACCAATGTAAATTTTTTATAATTTCATTCTATAGCCTATTGAAAAGCTAGCTATACTATTTCCTATATTAAAAAATGTATCAATACCATATCATTAATTTGTCTACTTTATAAATAGACGTGGAACACATTTAATAAATTGAATATATATATTATTCCCCCACTACATTATCATTTCTATTTACTAATTCCCCTATTGATTATTATTTACTCTGTAATATCACATTGCTACTCAGAAAAGGGGGTATAGACTCCCACTATCATCTATTGAGACCCACATTTCTAGTCGATAACCACTGACATGCGAGGAGAAGTTCTTGAGGCCATGAGGTGACCTGTCCGTCCATTGTGTTAGTGGTGAGATGGGTTGGGACATTAAATAATATCTAGGGCATAAGGCCACCCCCATGGGCATGAGGCCTCCCCCAAGAAAATGTGTTGTCTGTTTCCTCTTGTACAGTGGAGATAACATTGTTTACAAAGAGATTGGAAAATCACATGGTCTAACCATGTGGCCCATATAGGTCATTATAAAGGAATATTTTCCAATTTTCTATATTTATATTTAACTCCAATTAAACCCCTTATATCTTCATTCTGTATTTGATACCCTAGCAACCTCCTCTCCTCCACATGTCTCCCATGGACCAACAAAGTGTTGTTGGATTTGGATTTGGATCTCCACAAATCGTCATGTAATCCCCTTATTTAATAATTCCTACTTTCTTCTAGTTCATTTCATTACCCTTATATGGGTTCTTCTCTCCCAAGTGTGTTGGTCTCCCTATAATGGGTTGAAACATTGTTGTTTGGGTTATGTATCTATGTTTATGGTTTGATCATTCCTGTATAGGGTCCTCTTGATGTGTAGTGTGTGGTTTTTAACAAGATTCTATAATTTTCCAAGATTCTGGTAGGTGGTTCCTGGATTTATCCTTATAAAATGATTTTGGTTTGCTTGATTAGTTTCTTAAATATTTTCTATGGATTTTGTGTGCAGTTTGAGATGTTGTTTAAAAATTATATTAGTTGAGTATGAATTAAAAGGTGGTTTTAAAAATTAAATTGGTAGTGTTACTTGCATTATTTCATTTTTATTTAATATGGATTTTATGAATTGTGAATTTTGTGGGAATAATGTTTTAAAATTTATTTTTTGAGGATGTGAATTTGAAAGAGGTTCTTCTTTTGAAAAATTGTGGGTTTTCATTTGTATTCACATTTCATGATTTGTGTATATGAATGTGGTGATCTATGTGATGTGTGTAATTCAACATGAGAATAAAGGGAATCGTAGGTATCTAGGTGTGTGGACAAGGACTAGAACATAAGTTGTTTTTTAGGGACAGAGTCCTAGTTTATTCTAGTAGGATCAATTCTAAAACACAAAGTAAACAGTTATGATTATTAGATTCCATAATAAATTTTTATAGATTCTTCTATTGTGTCTCATTAACGAGGACACATGTGTAATGGCTTTTGTATAATTTTCAATGAGATATGAGGATCCTATTGTCATAATTATTCCAAAACTATAGCGATTACCCATGATGTTCTCTTATGACTTGGTTTTCACAATCGACATACGGTGGACCTTATGAACATGTTAATTTCACATGTTTTTTTTATAATTTTTTTTCTTTATATTTTTTTCATATAAATGTGTCAAATATTCTACATAAATAATTCATGTTAATTTTTCTTATAATGTTATGGCATGAAATATTTCTTTTTTTTGTATCATACCAGAAAATATCTCACACCCTACATTAAACATTGGGATGATGTATTTTTTTATGTTTGACCCAGGTAAAGGGGTGATGTATTGCTGTGGTGATGGTGGATCCAGATGTTACAATCCTACTTCTTATAGGTGTTGGTAGAGGTGAAATGAGTGTCTCATCGCTGTTTTTTCATGGAGGATGGTTTTTCTTGTTGGTAACCCTCCCCATTTTAGTGTTATACTTTTTGGATAAAGTTGTAAAAATTTTACCTTTAAATTTTTGTGACTCTTTTTTTATGAATATTTCTCTTGGTGTGACGTTCAATTTTTAGAATTTTTCATGGTTATTAATTATAGGTGAAATAATTCCCAAAAGTGTATTATTGATACAATGGACCTAATTACTAGTCTATGGGGACTGGGAAAATCCTTTGGGCTAGGCCAAAGTCTGGGTCAGGGGTCAGGTCGGATGGAACCCCATATTGGATTTTGAAAAATTGGTATTAGATCAAGTTTAACCCTTTCATGGCGTCATGTTATTTGGGCATGTCTATATAGATGGGAACTAGAATTTTCAGGGCTTGATGATCTTTTTTCATGTGGGGTGTCTAGCCAACACACCACATGACAGACCTTGATTCACAATGGGATGTTTAGAATTGGTTTGAATTCATCCCCATGTGACATGTACATGCTATAGACATTTCAAGGACATTGGGCATGGGTAAAGTGGTTTACTTATTATTGTAATAGATATTGTTTTTTTGAAATATATATGTTTTCGGAATATTTTTTTATTTATGAAAAAATTAGAACTTTTTTATTGATGGATTTTATATTTGGTTGTTTATTTTTGTAGTGACATGTATCCCCAAAGACATTTAGTAAAATAGTGAGAAGAGGGAAAAGAGAGTTTTACCTCACCATTTGATTAGAGACCAACATGAGCTATAATTTGGGTTGTCTATGAAAAATTTTAGGTTGTAGGATATAGTTAATCTTACAATTTTAATGATGAACATGGTCTATGAATTGAAAATGATCAAGAGTTCCTCAAGAACAAGCCTCCAATATTCTGGGGTAGCACAAACTGCTAAGAAGAGTAGTGGCATGAAATAATAGAGGGTTTTTTGAGTTTATTGATACATATGAGGTGGTTAAGGTTATTTTTGATTCATATTTTATGTAGGGTACTTTTCAAATAAGGTTAGACTTAGTTGTTCATGCTAGGAAGCATGAGAAAATTGGTTAGAAGGATTTCATGGTTGTGTTTAATGAGTATTATTTTCATGAGGATTTATCCATCACCAAGACCCAGGAGTCCTGAGATATCTACTAGGGGGATTATATTCTGATGGAGTATGCCAATAACATTTCAGAGATGGTTCACTTCATGACTGAGGTAGTCTAAAATGAGTAGATAAAAGATTAATTATTCAAGATGTGGTTATATAAGGATATTTGATCCCATGAAATTCTATTTAAGTATAAGACTTATGTTGAAGTGGTTGAAAAATATTTGATGGTGGATATAAATAACATTGGAATATCTAGTTTCTCTAAAGTAGAGATAGGAATGGGAAAAGGAAGCGGTAGTTTGTTTGAGAAGAAGAGAAAGTGAGATGAGTATCAGAATAAGGGAGCTGGTAGTTTAGGTAATCCTTCCTGACATTCATCGTTTTTAACATTAGAAACTAAATCGGTCCCATGATATCAATGTGGGAGGGTGGCCAATCTACGATCTGTGTTCTTAGATCCACCAAGAGATTTCTATATCAATGTGGAGATATAGGGAAATTATAGTGTTTTTTTAGTTCCACATGTTCATATGATGGTGGGGTAGCTTCAATATCTTTTGGAGGACTTCCATCCAAATCATATCCATCCAAGAAAAAAAGTTCTCTATACGTAGGTCATAGAGGATGAACAAGATCCACATATCATAAGTGTCATCAAAAGGTAGAGATGTAGGTTATTGGTCATTAACATGCTTAGGAAGAGACGAGGAATATTCATGATGTGGATCTTGATCCTGTGGAATCATATATTGGAAGAGAAATAGTTTGATTTAATCTTATTATTTTATAATCTGTAGTTTTTTCTCTATTTTATTCTAGTACCAATATTTGATTAAATTTGACCCATATTTGTTGGTTTGTTGGCTTTTTTTGTTTGAGCTTCTGTCGTATGTAAGGACCCGACCCTAGATGCCCTGATCAGGTGCCTTATTTTAATACATTGGCATATAAACAAGGAATATTCATCCTAAAGGACCAATTAGTTTAGTATTATTGGAAACAAGATATTTATATAAGTTCAAAATTATAACGTGAAATTAAATACAACATAAAATATTTATTGAGAACATCCACACCTCTATATTTATCCTTGCAAGTCATGCAAAATAAAATTCTTCTTGTCCTAAGAAAATTAAAAATAAGAAAGGGTGGAGCTCAAATGATTGGTAAGGTTAATTAATACAGAGTATAATATATAAACATTATACAAGTTGAATAACTAAAAACATATGCCCTTAACAATAACCTAAACACATTATGGATGAAATAAGATCTGAGTAACTAATTCCATAATAAAACATAATCATGGTTATTCTACAAGTAGAATAACCACATGAACTGTCAATACTATTTTTATAATGAGTGAATGAATAATGTGGGACCTAATCACCATACCATCATGGCCTCATGCCAAGACCATATATAATTATTATGTCAAGGCCTTGTGCCAAGACAGTAGTTTGTCTCATGAGACCTACTGATGCACTAAGGGTCTATATCAGTACCAACCCGACACTTAATAAGTCCAATTCATTTCTTATATGAATGGGGATGAACATAAATAACATGTACATTCATATTTAAACTAATATATTAAATGTAAATAACTTTCCCTAATTTATGTACAAAAACACGAACCATTATGAATAATACGGTGAATAGTGTTAAAACAACACCTCCATAGTAAAAATTACTAGAGAAAATCCAAAAACATATTGTATATGATATCTTAATATATAAATCTAAATGAATTACAATATTAAACAATGGATTTTGACATAGACAAAGATATTTTTAAATGATACCATTGAATATTCTTACAAAAATAATCCTTAAACATTTAAAAGTGTCCCATACTACCTTGAAACATTCAAATCATAATACCATAGAATATCATGAGAATAAAGAGACACTTAATATTATATACCTGAGGTTTATAAAAACACCACATGAAACAAATAACTGGGGAACGAGGCATATATCTCAAAAAAGTTAATGTGAGATGAGAAAAAAAATTACTCTAGAAAGAAGAGTTATTTTGAATAATCATTTATATTTGCCATGAAATAAAATTTAAAAAATTAATTTCAAATAAAATATAATACTAGGAAATTGAAATTACATTTTAGGCATCAATTGATTCACAGATAATTGAAATTAGGTAAAAATTGTTCTTAAGATTCCTTAGAAATAAAACATTTTAGATCATTTTAAGGAAAGTATTAATGAGAATTTTAATGTGGAAAGGAATGTTTGTTTTATTAAATACAAAATTATACAAGATAATTTCTCATGATAAAATTAGTTTTCTATATAAATAAAGGATTATTAAAACAGATTTGGGTGTACACTTGAAAATGGCTAAGAATGTGAAAATGTCCCTTGAATTGGGTTTGTTTATCGGGATAAAGCATTAGAATGATCCTTTTAAAACATGTAACTCCCCATGAAATAATACATTATTCTGGTTTATAGACATATATAGATAATTAAAATAGAAATTAGGAGGAGTAAATTTTAATTAATAATACTTTAATTGACTTATGTAGATAATAAAAGTAATCTGAATGAAAATGGAGGTGTGAGTGAAAAACCTTACCATATTTTAATCAATTGATTCATATTCCCCAAAATTAAAAATATTCAATTGGTAAAGTTAATACAATGAAAATAATAATACTAATGATATGTTACATCAATAGGAAGTATACATATACCAAACACAAGTATTATTAGTGAATATAGGAAATCTCAGAAAAATGGATGTGAGATGAAGAAACCCTTAACTTATATGTGAATGTGTTCCACTCATGAACATAAGGTAATGGAATATGAAATTATAATTATTAATATAATATTTAAGAACATATTAGACATGATTTTAGTTAATCAATATTCCTTTTAGTTCATTTATTTCTATATTTATAAGTTATTATTTTGAATTCAATCATTCTGGAGTGTTCGTTTTCTTTATTTTCATAATCAGTTCACTTGTTGTTATGTTATGTAGTTCATGTGTATTGGATGTAAATCTCCCGAATTAAAATTACAGAATATTTATCAACATATAGAAGTGTTAAATTTAATTTCTATATTTTGGTTTCACTGAAATATGATGAATCATTAGAAGAATTATTAATGACATTCACTTAGATTATTTTAGAGGTTTTTTATTATTAGGAAGAAGTTTGGTCATAAGATTAAATAATATGTACATAAAATGGTTCCTGAATAATAATTAGGTTATAATAAATATATTAATGTCTATTTCAACCGTCAAAATGGTTTCATGACCTTAAATGAAGGATAAATTGAAGAACGGAACTCCATCTTCCATGATGGTTATAAATTAAAACCTAAAGGACATTTATTACATTTATAAAATAAAAGAGAGAGAGTAATCATATTGATGATGGTTATTCCATTAAAATGATATAATTACAGTATATTGATGATACTAGATCTATAATGGTCATTTGAATAAAGGATATGGGAAGAGGATAACAAAAGAAGATAAATTGAAGTGATACTAAATGAAAAATAATGGTGCCTTACCTCTAGAAATATCCTCCTTGACAACCTCTTTAAGAGAAGGGGTTTTGGTATTTTGGAAAGTCCAAGAGATTCTTGGAAGTGGGGACTGACTTGGGAAGATTAATTAGGTTGAACATTGATGAGGATCAAGGGTTAGAGGAGTGACGAGAAGGAGGGGGGGTTATAGTGTAGGAGAATAGAGATTTCATAATTTTTTAATCATTAGTTTATTAATTTCTCGCAAGACCAGGAATAGTGATGATTACATGACCATTAATAGTAATAAATTTATGTGAGTTAGAACCAAGTGGGCATACCTCACTTATTATGTCATAAATTGTGTATTTAACTAATTATTAGTATATAGGGTATTTTTTAGTATTTCACTATTCATAAAAGATTTTGGTATTTTAGAAAAATAAACACAATTCACCCAAACAATTTTTCAAAGTGTAGAAACCAAAAAATAAGACCATTTTTTTTCAAAATAATTTTCTATATATGATTAATTTAATATTTAATTAAAATCATAATTTATTCCAAAAAATAGTTTTAAAACATTTATTTACTTATTCCAAAACATAGGTATATCTTACTTCCACTTAAATATTATTTATATAATATCATAGGTAAGGCTACCATTCATTAGGGTATATCAATATTCATAATTATATGATACTATTCATAAGGGTATGTAACTTCTCATAAAAAATATGTTTTTCTTATCGAACTCCAAATAACTTACTGATTGCAACCATGTATATTAGATTTTCAAAATCCACATCACAGAAGTGACAAACATATGTTTACATGGATATGATATACAAATGTGGTGTTTTTAGAGACTTAGTGATCCATGAATTCTATAATAAATCTATTTTTTAATTCATTGGGTGTTACATTATATCCTCCTTACAAAAATTCATCCTTGAAATTTGAAATTGACCTTCTAAATTAAATTGTTGATACTTGAAAATTACCCTATAGAAACCCACATCTAAAATATGTATAATAAGATATCCCCCAAAAAAGGGTTATGGGAGATGACTTTTTAACCCCATAATTTATGCTATCAAATGATGTGACATTAGTTAGATCTAAAAACATAGACATGGATAAAAATTACAACTATCCCGTTCTGATGGAACACGATAGAGGACTATTTCAAATATATGTTGAATACGACAAAACTATAAACCAAAAAAATTATTGAAATTATCAATGACAATGATAATAGGAATAAAATTTATTTAATACTATTTTCCTTGAGTTGAGGAATTTTTCATCTCTATAAGAGTATAAATACACATTTCAACTTACAAAAACATCATATTATATCACTTGAACTATCTATACCTCGTCACATATCATGGGTTAAACCATTTGGTGAAGCAATACATTATCCCCTATAAACTCATACAATGATCATCTTAAACCATTTCATAAATGGTTAAAAATTAAAATATATAATGATTCAAAACATTATAATGAAGTCCTATAAATTACCAACATGAACTTATCATTAACACTAAATCAACATGAAACAGCTCTAAATTTCACATTCCAAACATGTTAATAACTTAATCATGTATCCTGTTGAAATATGATAATAATTTGAATAACCATAAAAACGATATTGGAAACATGCATTCTTTTCAATTCATTAAGTAATATGCATGATATTATATATATTAATTATGTCCAAAAGTACTATAAACACCATCGATAATAGCATAGTCCACTTCTCGACAAGTCAATAATTTTTTCCAGGGTAGTCATTACTTTTATGAATCAATCATTTCTTCATCTGTATCTCAACATAAGATATATATTAATGGTTGACATTCCATAAATAATGTTTTTCTTAAAAAAATTATATTTCTATTGAATCACTTTTCCTTGGTAAAATTAATCATACAACCTCAAATCCTTAATGAAATAGTGTTTTAGTACATTCCTTATATATCTCATAATTCTTACAACCATTACACAACTAAAAAAATATTCAAATTAATTGATTCTTGAAATTTAATATTAATCATTCTACTTCATCTATGGTAGAATTGTAACTTGATCAATATCAAAAAACATAATTTGTGGTATATTCATTAAAAGCATGGGACATTACATTGCATAGTGTCCCATCTCCTTACATGTGAAGCATTGAATATAAGGAAATTCTTTCCTTATCTTGCAATTATGAGCATGGTGGAATTTTTCGATACATTTGAAGCAAAATCATCTTCATCTCAACCATATACCAAGGTGTTTCTTTCCAAAACAATCACATGTATGAAAAAAATATTTCTCTTCTTCCTATTTTACATGTTTTTTTCTTCCATCCTCTTATCCTTTTTCTTCCCTTACATTCCATAGGACACAGAGAAGTCTTTATATAACTTTTCAACACATGATACTATTTGCTCATATGATGAGAATACTTGGGAGACAATCTTCCCTTGAAATTATATCCTAAGACCAACAGAGATATGTTCCTTCTTACGCTTCACATCTTGTTCATTGGTGAAGTGTTATTTTATTTGTATAGGGGGAATTTCTAATCATTTCCATATTATATATTAGTTGGTAAAATTATGAAATCTCTATGACTCTGAACATGGTTTATCACATAGCATAAATATATGCATTGTAAATACTAGAAGCATATACTTTGGTTAAATTGGGGTCATTAATCCTTCATAATGGGGGGTAAATAAAATGTGAATTATCCTAAGCATATACCATGGAAGTTTCAATACCAATAGTGCATCATGGCCCATTTTCATCTACCAGGATACCTAGGGTCAAGCCCAAAACTATTTGTCCATGTTTTCACTCCAAGGTAGATCTATGCCAATGCCACCTCTAGCTATTTGTATCCAGACAGAGATGTATTTTCTAGAAAGATCCAACTAATCTATTCTATTCCAAGATTTCAGGATGTTCTTGTATGTTTGTCCTCAAACACTACCTTAGGGAATTGTTCCCTAATCTACATTTTCTAATCTAGTTTCCATGTTTTCTACTAAACATCCTTGGATATCAATTGTAAGGACTCGACCCCAGTTTCCTAGAGAGGGTGCCATATTTCAATACATTGGAATATAAACAAGGAATATGTATCCAGAAGGTCTGATTAGGTTAATATTATTTGAAACAAGATACGTACATTAGTTCAACATTACTACTTGAAAAGAAATACAACCTAAATGTTTTATTGGGAACATCCCCATCTCTACGTTTATCCCTACAGGTCATTCATAATAAAATTATTCATGTCCGATTGAAGTGAATCATAAAAATGGGATGAGCCCATATTCTCAGTAGGGGTATGAAATACAGTGGAATATATATAAAAATTAGGCAAGTTGAATAACTAAAAACATATGCCTTTAACAAATACATGAATACATTATGGATGGAATAATAGCTGAGTAAGTAATGCCATAATAAAACAATATCGGGGGGATTATACTAGTAGAATTACCACATGATATGTCAATAAAATTTTCATAATGAAGTAATGCGTAATGTAGGACATTATCAACATACCTTCAAGGCCTCCTTCCGAGATCATAAATAATCATTTTGTCAAGGCCTTTTGGCAAGACAGTAGTTTGTCTCATGGGACCTACTAATACACCATGGTTCTATAGTGGGCCACAACAAACACATACTAAGTCCAATTAATTCCTCATATGAATTGGGATAAAAATAAATAACACATACATTCATATTGAAATTAACATATGAAATATAAATAACTTTCCCTAATCATTGAACAAAAAAACTAACCACTCGAAATAGTATGGTGAATGGTGTCAAAACCGCACATCCATAGTCAAAATAACTAGAAACCCTTAAATAACATATTTTAGATGATTTATTAATAGATAAAACACAATGATTTAAAATATTTATCAATGGATGTTTATATAAAGGAAGATATTTTTAAATGAGACCATTGACAAATTCTTGAGGATACAATCCTTAAACATTGCAATGTTTCTCATACCTCCTTGAATCATTCAAATAACAATCCCATAGAATATCATGTGAATTATGAGACTCTTGATATTATATATTATAGGGAATTACATACACCAAAATAAATAAATAAGTGGTTAACATGACATATATATCATATAAGTTAATGTGAGATGAGAAAAAAAATTCTTTTTACCTTTGAAAGAAGAGTTCTTCTGGAAAATTATTTATTTTTTCAATGAAATATGGTTATAAAAATTATTATCTAATAAAATAAAACACAATGACATTGAAATTATATTTTAGGCACAAATTATGTCCCCATGAAGTTAAATAATGTAAAAAGACTTCTAAAGATTCCTTAGAATAAAATATTTTTGAGCATTTTAAGGAAATTATTAAAAATAATTTAGAAGAGGAAAGGGACATTTTTTTTCCTAAAACAGAAATGATACTAGATCATTTTTCATGATTAGTTTTTTATTTAAAAAAATAATCGCATATTAAAACAAATTCTGGGGTACATGAGAAAATGATTAATAATATGAAAATATTCCTTGAATCATGTTTGTTTATCGGGATAAATTTTTTCAATGATCCTTGTAAAACATTTAACTCACCAAAAAATAAGGATGTATTCTAGTTGGGACAAATTTATAGATCATTCAAAAAAAAATTATTAATAGGAAAAATAAATGAATAATAATTTAATTGAGGAAAGTATACAATAAAAGTAACTCGAATGAAAATGTAGGATAAAGTAAAAAACCCTGTCCACTTTGTAATCAATTGATTTGTATTACCAAAAATTAACAATATTCAAATGAAACATTAAATACAATGAAAATAAATATATTATTGATATGTTATATCAATGGGTTTTATACATATACTATACAAAAGTATTTGTAGTGAATACCAAAAATCTAACAAAAACGGAAGTGCGATGAAGAAACCCTTAACTAATGTCTGAATGTGTTCCGCTCTTGAAATTAAGGTCCAAGAATATGAAATTAGGATTATTTTCGAGCTTATTTTAGAACATATTATACCTTATTTCAATTTTTTAAAATTATTTTTAGTTCATTTATATACATGTTGATAATTAATTAAATTATATTATGTTGTTTCATAGTGCTCGTTTTCTTTATTTTCAAAATCGGTTCACTTGTTCTTAAGTAATAGAGTTCGTTTGGAATGGATGTAAATCTCCAGAATTAAAATTACATATTATTTATGAAAATAAATAAGTGTTAATAGTCATTTATATCATTTGGTTACATGGAAATATGATGAATCATTATCTGAATTATTAATGACATTCACATATATTATTTTAGAAGTATTTGGAGTATTAGGAACTAGTTTGGTCATAAGATTTTATAATATGTAGGTATACTAGTTACTGAAAATTAATTAGGTTATAATTCATAAATTAAAGTTTGTTTCATCCATCAAAATCATTCCATGAACTGTAATTAAGGATAAATTGATGAAAAAATTTCATTGTCAACAAAGGATATATATTTGAACATCATGGGTGTTGATTTCGTTTATAAAATAATATAGTTTGTGTAAGGATATTGATTATGGTTCTCTAATTCACATGATATAATTCCAATATATATATTATATTGGATCTATGGTGGAAATTTTGAAAATTTATACAAGGTGAGGATAAAAAAATAAGATAAATTGAAATGAAACTAAATGAAAAATTAAGGTAAATAACCTATGGAAATAACCTCCTTGAGAACCACCTTAAGGGAAAGGGTTTTGGACTTTTAGAAAGAAGAAGAGATTCTTGGACGTGGGGAGTGAGTAGGGGAGAGTAATTGGGAAGTAATTTTAGTGGATTCAAGGATTAGATGTGTGAATGGAAGAGGGATCGTGGGGGGGGGGTTATAGTGGAGGGGAGGAGGGGTTTCATAATTTATACATCATTAGTTTTTTAATTTCCCTCAAGACCAGAAATAGTGATGATTCGATGACAAATAAGTGTAAAAAAGGAATGTGAGTTTGAGACAAGTGTGATTACATCACTTATGATGTAAGAAATATTGTATTTAACTGATAATTTGTATATATGGTATTTTATAATATTTCAAAATTCATAAAAAATTTGAGTATTTCAGAAAAATATCCAAAATTCAACCTAACCATTTATCGACATGTAGAATCAAAAAATGAAGTACATTTTTCCAAAATAATTTTATAAATATTATTAATTTAATATTTAATTAAAATCATAAATTATTCTAAAAAATAATTTTGAAACATTTATTTACTTATTCCAAAACATAGGTACATCGTACTTCCACTTGAATATTATTTTTATACTATCATAGGTATGATTAATATTCATTAGGGTATATAACTATTCATAAGGGAGTGTTATTATTCATAAGGGTAGGTTACTATTCAAATATATTATTCTTTTATTATAGAACACCAAATAACATACTCATTGCAACCGTGTATGTCATATTTTGGAAATTCACATCACAGAAGTGACAACCTAATCTTTAAATGGCGAGGATACATTAATGTGATGTTTGTAGAGACTCAGTGATCCATGAATTCTTTAATAAATTTATTTGAATATTCTTAGGTTGTTACATCATATGAGATGGACTTGGTGATGCTGAATGGTTAGAAGAAGGACCACAGTTTTACATGCTTGTATTGTGCACCTTCTATGTTAGGTGTCTTGATGAAATGGTGTTTACTAGTTCTATAAATGGACCTATTTGATGTAATCTTATGATTTAATTGGATAGATTGTTCTCAGGCACACATCAAATTGGTATTACTGATGATTAATTTTTGTGTATCCTTATGAAAGAAACCTATTTTCTCAGGGTGTATTTGATTCTTGGTCAGGATATGATGGACCTCCACTTCCAGAGTTGGGAATTTTTGTCTTTTCGACAACCATTATCATGTTGGAGGATTATGGAGGTAGTGGCTCTAAGGGTGTATTACTTCCTACAAAAAATGATTTTCCAATGGTATTTCTAGTTGATTTTCTGGGATTCCTTCAGAGTAGGAATATGATTCCAACATTTTTTTTGAATAAGGGACCTAATATATATCTATCCCCTTATACCATATGTACCCCACTGAGTTTTCTTAATTAATATTAAAAATGTACAATTTGGAATACAAAGGATTCATTTTCTTAAGAATATCAGCTTGGTACACCCTAGTATAGTTTTAAAATTAGACTAATGGATCTATCTAGTTATAAATTGATTACCAAATGAGAAATAGGGAAGAAATCAATAAAAATATCCCTTTCCCTATATTGATGATCTTCTTGATTAAATTAAGTGGTAAATGTGGATCTCCATGATCAATTTGTGTTTTGGATAACACCATGTTTGTGTAAAAGAGGCAGTTGTTCCCAAGACAAATTTCCAATGTAGGTTCATCAATTTTGAATAATTGGTAATGCCTTTCAAAATGATAAATTTTCTGGTAGTCTTTATAGTGCTCATGAATAGCTTGTTTCATCAGTATATTGATTTATTTGTTTTGGTATATGGGGATGAAATTCCTACTTAGGGATCAAAGAGGAGAATGAGTGGTATTTGTGGATTTTAATGGGAACTCTTTGAGATAATTTACTCTACAACAAGATTCCCAAGTGCACATTTTGGATTAGGATGGTGAGGTTTCTGGGACATGTGATCTCAAAAAAAAAGTGATTTCTTTGGACCCATAAAATATTAGTGCAATGATGTCCTAGTAGAAACAAAATAATTTTTTTCATTAAGATATTAGTAGGAATGGTAGAATATTATAGATAGTTCATTAGATATTTATCATAGCTTGATTCTCCATTGATGACACTTAATCTGGAAGGGGATAAGATTGAATGGAGCCGTTTATTTCAGGCGTCCTTTGTGTACCCTAATATGTGGTTGGACACAACTCTAGTTTTGATCTTTCTGGAATCAGATAACAGGTATATGGTTTACATCAATGCTTTAGGAATGTGTATTGTGTGTTTGATAATGTGAGTTGGGCATGTGGTAGAAAATGGTTTACACCAACTATGACCTCCTGAAAATAATTACCCCCATGACTGATAGATAGAGGATGTGATGCATGACTCTAAGTTATTGTGTCATTATCTTTTCAGGGAGATGTTTTTAGTCTATTATGATCATAGTAACTTTGATTAAATTTTCTCCCAGAAATATATGAATTTGACGTAGTGTCACTGGGTTGAATATTTACAGGGATTCAATTTCAATATTGTGTACACCCTAGGAAATTCTAAGGTGGTTCAAAATCCTTGAGTAAGAATTTTATAATTCATGTATTGAATGGGTCTAATGTTTATTGTACTTTGATTGGTCTTATTTACCATATGCATATAAAGTCCTTGGAGAAAGGTGGATGGGTGTTTTTGACATGTTTTTAGTCAAATATCTCCCTCATAGAGTTGATTGTGAAGGAGAATATTGGAGAAGATCTATTCTAGATGTCTACGCAATTCAGAAATGGTGGAGAGGTTCTAAACGATTGATCCTTGTCTCCAGATGGTGTTATTTCATTCCAGGGTAAATTCATGGTGCCAATTTCATTGAAGAAGGTGGTGATGTAGGTTATCCACCTGTATCAGTGGTATGTTCATATTGAGACCACAAATGATTTTTATGATGTGCATCATTAGTTCTGGTGGCCATGAATGAGACACGACATATCTAACTATGTATGAAGAGGATATACATGTCAATATATGAAAGCAGTGAAAAAAGGCCCTCTATTTTTCTCCAACCATTAGCCATCCCTAATTGTATGTTGGATGGTGTTACCATGGATTTCATTTTCAAATTATATTGTACGACATGGTGAAGAAATGCAATTTGGGTAGTGATTTACAGTCTGACTAAATCAGTCCATTTTATCCCAATTATAGATTCAACCATTGAATAATATTTTGGTATTTTGTAAGTTAATGATATAGTGGGACTTCATGGTATGCCTCAAGAAATTTTTTTTTTATTGGGATTCCCAATGCATTTATGGATTTTGGGTAGACCATTATAGAAAAATGGAGTTATAGGTAAAGTTGAGTACGTTATACCATACTAAAATGGTTGGTTAGACTGAGTGGAAAAATTAAATCATTGGAAGCATTCTGTAGGAATGTGTTTTCAATTTAATAGGCTTCTATGATATACATTTGGGTTTGGTAAAAGTTTCATATAATGATAGTTTACAATAATTCATAATAATGGCTCCCATTGAGGCACTCTATTGTCGGTTTTCCAGTCTCCCTTATGCTGGACAAAGGTGGGTGAGATCTCACTATTGTCGATGAGTCTATATAGATGAGAAATATATAAAGGTATGTTTTAGTAGTAATTTTTTGGGATGTGTAGAGTCATAAAATGTCTAATGCTAATCATAGGTGTTGAGACTTGGAATTCTCAGTGGGTGATCGAGTGTTTTTGAATGTGGTGCCTCACTTGGATCATCATCTTCTTGGTTAGTATATGAAGCTAAAGATGACGTATTCTAGTCCTTTTGAGGTTTACAAGAGTGTTTTTAATGTATAATATTTGTTATATTTTTATTTTTATTTGATTTAAATTCATGATGTGTGCCATCTCTGTTTGTTAAATAGGTATAATTTGGGACCATATCATTCTATGAATTGGGAAAAATTAGAGTTGGAATATAAATTTTAAATGTTTGAGCAGACAATAGGGAATATGGATTCAAAATATAAATAGATTATATGGATGTTTATTACCTTTGGTTTTATTTCATTGGTTGCATGGTAATGATGAGCATGATACATGGGAATATAACGATTAGGTTGAGGAGTAGTATCCATTTCTGTTATCTTATAAAAATTCAAATTGAATTTATAATGAAGTAAAATATTCATGATGGGGAGAATTGTAACATAGATGATATAATTTTGTTTATTATAACTAATTAATTTTTTTCCTACCTTAATCTCATAGCTTTCCTAGGTGAATTTTATGAAAAATGGGTTTTTTGTACCCGACAGTAGGGGGTGCACGATTGGTGTATGGATAGAAGAAACCATGTTCTAGAACATGAGAAACTGTATACCCATGGATAGTGGCACTATATAGGATACAAGGTATGCCTCATTATCATAAAATCTCCCCAAAAAACAATGGTATTGGTTTCCTCTTGGATCGAAGAGACTCTATGGTTTCTATAATATCTAGAAAATTGTGTTGGATTTCTGTACGACGTGTCCAGGTCATTAAAAATGGATATTTTACCCTTTTCCTTCTTTTAATTTAACCCCAACCCCCTATTCACTATTTTCATTTTTCATCCCGAGGAGGCTATTCCGTTACACTTGGCTCATTTGGACCCTCAAATCTTGGAATTAGATCTCCAAGAATCATCATGTAACCCCATTATTTCTGCTTAAATCCATTATCTAGGAATCTTCATTTTTATTTAATGGAATATTTTCTCTTGAGTGGGTTTGTTTCTATAAAAAGGGTTGAAACATGCTTATTTTGGTTAGATCGTGGTGTTATGGTTTGATATTTCTATTATAGTGTCCTATTTAGGTGCATTTTGGGTTTTCCACTAGATTCTAGAAGTTTCTAGGATTGAGGTAGGAGGATCCCTGATTTAGCATTATAAGATGATTTTGTAATTTTTTATGGTTTCCATAAATGTGATCTATGGTTTATGTTTGCGGTATGAGATATAGTTTACAATGGATTTTAGGGGTGTATGGATTGAAATATGGTTTACAAATAAATTTGGTTTTTTTATTTTTATGATTTATTTTGGTTATTCTCAATGGTTTCAATGTATTTTTCATGTTGTTAGAGGCATGTTTTAAATTGTGTTTGGTGTTCTTATTAATTTTAAATTGTATTTTCTTTTGAAAAAAATTGTTTTCATGTGTACTCAAATTTAATGTTATGTGTATATAAAAGTGGTGAACAATGGGTACATGTGAAATAGGCCATGAGAACATAGGGAATCTTGGGTATCATGGTGGGATGACTAGGACAAGTACACTAGTCAGATCAGTGGGGATGAGGCCCAATTTCTTCCAGAATGATGGATGCTACAATAATAACTAAAATATGGTGATGATTGGAGAGAAATATAACATTTTATTGATTCATCTACACTATGTTGTGCATGATGAAATTGTGGGTTCTTGTTGTTATACCATTTTTACCAAGATATATGGTTCCTTGGATCCCACTAGTACTAGTGTATTTTGGGATTACCCATGCTTCTCACTTCTGATGTTGTTATCACAGTCAGAATTTGAGAGACCTTATGTACATTTTATTTTCAACGTAATTTTTCTTTAAAATTTTTTACATAAAATTTATTATTATATATGATTCCAATTTTCTTCTTTAAAATTTCATATTAATGTTTCCTCTAATTTTACAGTATGAAATATTTCATTTTTTGGAAGCCTACAGTGCATTGTCTCACACCATACACACAACTTTGGGTGTTTGTAGATCTTGGTATGTCTGAACCAGTTAAATAGAATATATATTTTGGTTGTGAAAGGGGTTACAGATGTTAGTATCCCACATATTACAGGTGTTTGTGGTGGTGGGAAGAGGGTGGTATCCCTCTTGTTGTGTGGATGTTGGGTTATGTAGTTGGTACCCTTCCATGTTTTGGTGTTTTGGTTTTAGGTTAATGTTATAAAATGTTTATCATGAAAATTTTTTGCATATTTTTATTATGGATATTTGTCTTCATGTGATGTTTCATTTTGAAAATTATTATGGGTGAAATATTTCCCAAATTATTATTTTTGATTCCATGGCACTAGTTCCCAACACGTGGGGATCGAGAACACCCTTCGAGCCAGGCCACGAGAGGGGTATGGTGTCTGGCCAGATTGAACTTTGGATTGGTTTGGGACAATGATGTTATGTTGGGTGGATAATGTTCCAATATTCAATTAGGTAATATCATGACTCAATATGAAATCTACAGAGGAGTTGAAGAATATTGACACAGTGTATTTTAGTGGTTTTTATGAAGTCACATATTTATTTCTTTTAATATATTATGGTTTTTAAACATACAAATTAGTTGAAAATATTTTGTAATTGTAGACACCATGTATTCCAAGATTTATCTGAGGATGTTTTTTATATAGAGAAAAAATATATTCTACTAGATTGTGATAATAATTAAATGAAGAAGTTTGAAATGGTTAAATAATTTAACTGACGGAGTCAGAAAACAATATTCCTTGATATATTAGAAGGGATGATGATTGAGAATGCCAAAATTTATATTTATGGGAAACAAAAACGATTTCTCTTTATTTTGGAGACATGATGGCGTGAAGTCTGAAAAAAATCGGGTAAATTGCTTTCTAAATAGTGGAATTTGATGTTTTATACTGATATATGTTTAATTAATTTACTAAAAAAAGGATATGATGGTTTCCATGATTAGTACATCAATAAAATAGGAATTTGTAAAAATTTATCCGATAATAAGTTTTCTCTAAACCTATGGATAATATTGGTTCTTATATAATAAATTCCATCATTTTTACTAGAATATTGATATAGATTTTTAGGTGATACATCAACCAAATTTCTAATAATATGGTTTCATAGTGCACGTTGATTCATACTATTGAGTAAAATTTAATGAATTATTCATTTGTATAACATATTATAAAAGTTCTTTGTTTTGTAAATTAGAATCCAGAAAAAGAAAGGTGTTGGTTTCCCACATTGGGGATAAACAACGTAAAATCCTTATGGGTAGTTTAATTTAAATTATTTTCATTTCATGTGGCATTAATCTAAAATCATTCAATAAATTTGGACACCACGAATTCATCTCCATATCTAGGTGATTGTGTGGTCAATTGGGTCTAAAATGTGGAATCTTATGTTATTGGGTTCTAACAATTTAGATCCAATATTTTTATATCATTTTTTGAATTATTCACATGATGTATTTATTATTAGAGGATATAGACATGCATTTAATAGATGATATGAATTGTATGCCAGAGTTAAGGAAAATAAAAATTATTCTGGTTTTTTAAAATCTAGAGGTTTCTATCCAAATCATTGAAAAAATTCAAGAATAATGAATCTACAATGATGTATAAGTTATACATGAATAATAAATTAAAGGGGAATCTATCACTATTATGAGATAGATAATGTATATGTTTTATAAACAAATATATCAAAATTAACTATCTAGAAGATAAAAGTAATAGAAGTGATAAGTTCAAACCAATTTATCGAATTAATTAAATATACTCTGAAGTCAAATATTACATGATGAAAATCCATTCCAAAATTTTCTTTTATATATTTTTATTAATTAAAATACTATAAAAAGAAAAATAATATATGCAATAATTTCAGGAAGAGATATAAAGTAAATAAAAAACATGTTTTGAAAATAAAAATCATAACAGAGCTTGTTGAATCTCAGGAATAGTCTATTGAACTTACCAATGTAATATTTTCCCAAGATAATAAATAAATTAAAATATTTATTTATTAAATGGATACATATAAAAAAGTTTTTTCCTACCTTTTCATTGAATTAAAAGATACTACTAGAGACATGAACTCTCAGTTTGAATTTAGAAATATAATTTTAAATGATCTTAAGGAATCATTATTGATTAAAAGTAAAATGGACGGAGAAAATATTCATATGGAAGATATTATGGAATTATTTATAAAACTCATTGATACTAAGGACCGACCAGTGAAATTATATAAATGAGAATTTATTCTTATAGAAGAAGCATTATATAGTTATATTTCAATGAATATTTTTTTAACAAAATTGGTTAGGAAAGATATCCACACACTAGAGGATACTGATAAATCAATGGCTAATGTTTAGATAACTCAAAGTGTGATTATGGTAAATTAGGTATAGAATATGTTCATTTCTCAAAATAGGAGAGAATGTTACATGAGGAGATGTTAAATAATTTGATACTTTAATGTGAATATAATTTAAGGATTCATAAACATTAAAATGGAACATTAAGTCATATATTCCTTGATTTGTTAGTGATATTGAGGAACACTATAGTTATTCATATTGAATGTTCACATCATGATGAGCTAAGAGCCGCTGCTGAAATTATTTATTATAATATTACCTCATAGAAGACTCATTATTATGGTAGGATTACTTTGAAATATTTAAAAGTACAATATATCAATATAATGAAGAATATTTTAAACCAAATTTCATGAAAAAAATTAGGCTAATTAAAATACATTCAATAGTTATGGTAATAAATAAATTTATAGATAATGGTGGGTAATGAATATTTTAAATAGACCCACCACTTCTATGATGTTTCAAGTAATAAAATAAAGTAAAACACTTTTCCATCATAGTGTTCATAATAATGAAGTTGATATCTTGAAAATACATGTACCCTCACTAGCTTGACTTAATCATACCAATATAAGAATCGTCACATTTCCACATATGCTATTGTGGAATTTTTGAGCACCAGACCATTGATTATTTGATTATTTTAACAACTAAAAGTTAATGGAGATGATATATAGTAATAGGAACAATAAATTATTAGATAAATTCAGTTATGTTCAACTAACCCTCACCGAATATTTCATTTCTGTTAACATCCAACAGTTTTGAATATCCCTAAAAGATATATGAAATTTATGAATGGAATTTTATGGTCATGATGATTTCTTGTTTACATTATTAAATAAAAATGAGATTTTATCCAAAGGAAAAAATCCCCAACAACAGATGGAAAGGAAACAAAATATAGAATATAATTCATCCTTAGGGTATTATGAAAATGTTTTCGTAAAGAAAATTTCGGCCAGGAAGAATGTAATGGAAGATTTCATGCAGAAGAGAAAGTTTCTAATTTTTTTGAAGAAAAGATGCTAATTTTGTTGAGGAAAAGGCATCTTAAGGGAAATATTTTGACTCTCCATGAATATTCCATAAAACCAATGAAATATCATGAGAGAAAGTGAATACAGTGACATAAAACATGATAAAATTAAATCACATCATAACATATAAAAATTTGAAACACTAAAAAATTTCCATGCTAGAATAGTACTGGTCTAGTGCATTTGGAAAGATGGAAGCATAAACAACTATTTTGTAGGTAAACTACATATTCACCCTCTTATTTATTCATAAACAAAAAAATTCATAGAATTATCATATGTGTAACCATTATTCATAACCCAGAGAAAGGAAATATTATAAATGGTGATATTATATGGTCAGTAAGGGTAAACAAGGGAAATTTTAATGATCACTTAATCATAACATGAGTATAATGGTATGCGAATATGATCATAAAATTTTAAAATCATAACCTACATATAAAATATCATAATGTTGAGTCATGGAATAAATCATGGTAGTTCATAACAATTGAATAATAATTTATTCATGTACATGATCCATGAGAGAATAACATATTAATAATATATGGATTTTTAGAATACACATAATTTTATAAAATATTATTTCACGGATCTCCCAAATCAAAAAATATTTTTCCTATGTTAACCAAACATATACCCGCTTCATGATTGGTATAAACTCTCATGTAACCAATTTTGGGTTTGGGATAACCTATAGTGTTACCACTTTTTTTAGGATTGAAATAACCTAATGTTTACCCACCTCTTCTAGGAATTAGATTTCTTCACTTGAATACATTGTTTTGAACATGGAATAACATCCCACATACCCCATGATATAATAGAGCATTAAAAATTCCCAAATGAATTTGAGGTATATATAGGTCCCACCCATAAAATTATCCATAAATTTCAGTACCATAAAATTCAAAAAACAACCATCATATCAAAACCCATTAAAATTAAATGGGATTCATAAACATTTCATCAAAATGAAACCCATAAAAAATAAATAGTTTTAATAAAAATCATATAATTATTAATATAAAAAATTCAAAAAAATAATAATGATGGTATCATTTGATCATGTCCTCGGTAAATATTATATAACATAAAATGATGTTTTCTTAGAGTGAAAATTGTTTTCAAATATCATAATGAACAATTATTGATGAAATTATCCTTACCATTTTGATACCACTTATCTAATACACTAAAATTTCAAACATATTGAATAGAAAATTTACCTTTAAAATAACCTAAGATACTTATAATGTAATCCTTAAATCATTGAGAAATTATTAGTGTGGGAAATACCATTCTCACTGTACTCAAAAAAATTATGATTCATATCACATTTTTTGGTTGAAATTCAAAACAACATCATTCAAAAAAACATTCAATTTGGACCATTTTATAAAAATCTAAAAGATTTGAAATAATTACTTAAAATTCATTTTAAAATTGAAAAATATAGTATAAAATTGAATATATAGAAAATAAAGAATAATTATTTTCAGACGAATAGTGAAATAATGTCAATTTTGATTAAAAACATTATTCTGGTATCCTGAATAATTAATGATAAATAATTTAAAATAAAAAAAATATTGTCTAGAAATAATTATAGGTGATGAAATTAAAAGTGTTTATTGTGGAATTTGTTATAATATTTATTAAATAGACTCATAATCACAAATAATTATAATAAATAATGATAATATTACATAAACTATTACAACATTGGTATCATTTAAAATATAAGCCCCATGAATGAAAAAATCTTTTATGGATGTATATATATCATAATATTCTTAAAAATAATCATTAATTTAATTCATTTTTAGTATATACTCTACAAAAAAATAAGTGGGAAATATGACAAGTGTCTCATGAATTAAAAGTGAGATGAATAACCCTTACCTCATGTAACTAATTTATTTCTACAAATTTGAATGTCATGTATAATAAATATATGATTATTATACCAATATTACAATTCCATACTCATATAATCATACATTATATAATTTTTATATTCCCATTTATTACATGTTTATTAACAATTACATTTTAAAATCATATTTTTATCACAATTGCTTCATTTTTCACATAATGTTTTTTTGTATTTTTGGACCTTTTACATTGATCATTGCTCCATAATATATATAATTTTATTCTTGATTTTAATATCATATAAAATCATTAATTATGTGTTTAATTTTATATACAATTTTAGAGATAGAAAATGAATTACATTGTTTATGGAGATTGTTGGTCGCACTCTAGCATCAACACGGTTTCTATATTCATTACTGATAGAAAAAATAATGTTAAATTCTAAATCAACTATTAAAAATCATTTTATGTCATATATAAAATATATATTAATTAAATATATTTTTATTAATATATATGTTAAAGAAATCATAAAAACCGATCACATCACTGTTTGGAGGAGGTAGTCCACATGTATTCACAAGAGACATTTTCTTTTCCTCACAAATTGGAAGGTAATAAGGTATATGTGATATTATAATTCAAGGGGTATATATATCTAATTAATATCATATATAAATGTTATATACATCATTATATCATTCTTTGAGCAGTGGAAATGGAAAATTTAATACCTCAGTTCACTGAGAGGTAGTCCCCTCTACACAGGATCGACAGATTCATATACCATTTGATGAAAGAGGATATTGAAATATTTCATTAATTTAACATAAAACAATAATATTATATGATAGTTAATAATTTTATTAAATCAGAAAGGTTGAATAATATTTGAATGTTATGGATAATAAATATAATGAAAACAAATGGTTGGGTAAAATATCACTTCTTTAGAGAACCTCTTTAGATTTACAAATAAATCCATATTATGATGGTTTAATAATCAAAATACGGACTGAAGGAAATGTTGAGGGTTTTATGAATGTTATTTTTGTTGGGATTTTATGGACAAATAGACTTTTTATGTTTGAAGAGGGGTGGAGACGGGGTTCCCTTTTATATGTGGGGAAGAGGATATAGTTGGAATTTTTGAAAAGAAAATGTTATTCACAAATTTTAAACATGAAAAGGACCTATAATGGATAATTTTTAAAAATTAGATGATAAAAATTGTTAATATGTCTATAAAAATTAATTTTAAAATTTTTATAACTATTTTAACACTTTTCTTCTTAGTTTAGTCCCAAGTAAAACCATTTTATCCTTAACTACAATAATTATTTTTTACTATTCATTAAAGAAAAAATGTTGTTGAAAATTTTATATATAATATTAATTTTTTCTAATTCCAATTGTGGAAAATATTTTTAAAATTCAATTGACCTACTTTATATAATTTAAATTAAAAATAATCCCATTAATGTGATGAAAAAACTATTTTCCAGAGAGAAATTTTTTATAAAAATAAATTTTATTTATAAAATATTAATTAATAAATTTATTAAAATAAATAAATTAGATTAATTATAATATTATTTAACTTATTTTATTTTTTTAACCCAACTTGAAATAAAATTTAATTTTTAATTTTTTTAATTATTTCTTTTTATAAAAACACGAAACTGTTCATTAAAAATTAATCTTTTCATAAAATTACCAAAAAGTAACTTTAAGGTAATTTTAAAATATTTTTATTCCAAAAAAAATTTTAATTTTTTGAAATTAATTTTCCAATATATGAAAAAATTATATTTATACTTTGTTCATAAATCTCAATTAAAATCAATTTTGAGAAAAATTTAATTTCCTAGCATATATGATATACAAAATAAGTATTTACATATAAAAATATTTTTCTTTATATAGAACTCCTATATTAAAATTTAAAAATATTGTTATTAAGATTTATACCTACATGTTTAATAGATATGATATAACAACCATGTTTAAGTAATAATATTAATAGTATATCGCAGTTCGTTAAAACTCAGTGTAACTAGTAATGAATCCTATAAAAGAAATTATATTTATTTTTTAAAATATTATTTCATGAAATAAAAGGGTGTAAAATTATATGACACATTTCTCCCTCAAAAGTACATAACTATTTTAAATTAATACGATTAAATTTATACCTTATGAAATCATCTTGTTTCAAGGTTGTGTCCTTATATTGGTGGTATTTCTATAAAACAATGACCATGTGAGAGGTAATGTTTCATAGAAAATTATCTCTATGATCTATAATATTGATAATTTGTTTTCATTGGAATGATAAATATCTAGTTTTATGGATTTTGAGTTCACTATGTGTGATGGATTGTGTATGTACTTCGTCTAGAGAGATACATTGAACAAATCGTGGAATTGATAGAGGTTTAGAGGAAGTGCCTTGCAATAAGCCCTTATCAATAATCGATTAAGACCCTTCAAGGGGAAAATATACATAGGGATCAATTTTTATTTCCTTCAAAATCCCAAACCCTTATTCCTAGTGTAAATTGATAGAAAATCCTTCTCATCAACTTTAATCATAATATTAAACCAAATATTTTCAGTATAACTTTTCTATAAAATATAAACAAAATTGATGGGTTGTTGAATATATCTTACATTATCTACAATTTCCTAAGCTATATTCATTACCAATATATTTATTTCCCCATATTCATCCTATCGTTTTTTAAAACTACACTTCATTCTATAAGTGGATTCCCATGGATCCATTAAGAAGTCTGAATGAAATTTATTGTTTTATGAAAACATGAACAAATGAAAATGTGGATCTCAACAGCATTTAAAATCCATAGAATATGATATAAGCATATATTTTAGGGATATAATGGTCCTCTTACGTGGACCATCTATCTAATGATGATACGAATTACTAAAACTCAATTCTATATCATAAGTCCTCTATAGACTTTAATTTAACATCAATGTAAACTTTAGATACCGATCAACAGACAATTGATTGTGGTAATCCATAGAAACATAACACTTCCTTAATGTATGTCCAAGAAAGGTGATAAAGAGATAATTATTATTTTATATAAATTAATTGTTATAATATCATAAGGTTATTGATTACAACCCAGATAACATTATTTCCATTAGATGATTTAGGAAGTTCGATAAAACAATACACCGTACTATTTTAAAATTTACATTATGATATGAGAAATGGTCGTAACATCCACTAAGACATTTGAATTTCAGACATAAAATAATACAATACATAGAATTTATTTAGAGGATCTGCAATATATATCTTTATCAGATTAGAACAAGAATAATATTTTCTATCTCTATACATATTTATACTTATAGGATGAATATTGAATTAATAAATATGAGCTTCATCTAACAGATCCTTCCAATATGTTATTGAAAGAAAACATATGTGGTTCTAATAAATTATCATTACATCACCACCGAGGTTAAAAATTGGAATATCTTTTACCTTCTTCTGCATCTCTACATCATATTTTTCACATCTTTAATCACCACATGGTTTTATTTTTAAACACTCAATTAAGAAAGATACAATTTTTGAATTTCTTCATGATTTGTAGAACCATCCCTTTAAAATATTGAAATATACGATATTTTTTTATCATCATCAATGATAATCTTGTATTATCATTCAAATAGAATGTGTTAAGAACATTTTTCTATTTCCCAATGTTTTATTGTATTGATCCATGATAATATTTAATCATATCTAACTATCTTCTATAGATATATTCAACTCCTTTTGTGTGAATTTAGACTTTATTATTTTATAATAATTATATATATCACACAATTCAATGAAAATATAATTCATTCACACCACTAATTATGAAATTACCGCAACTAACTTAAATTCATGAGTTGGGTAATTTTTCTTTTGTTCAGTCAATTAATTCAAAGAAGAAGCTATCACTATATCATTATACATGAATATGCTTCCCAAAACAATATTTGATACATAAATATAGATTTAAAAGCCTCTATCACTATAAGGTAATTTATGAATATTTGTTCTGACTAATCTTCTCTTCAGTTATTTGCAATTTCCCGACACTCATATTTATTTATAAACATGTCTCCATTTTGAGATAACATGTTGACTGGATTTCAAATATTTCAGAAAATATCCACATGACATTGATAACATCCATCTAAACTAAGAAATATTTGGATATCATTCACAGTGTTTGTTCTCATGAAATTCTCAATAACCATATACATGGATATATGCTCCAATATATGCCTTCATGAGATTATATAACCAAAAAATAAGACATTTTGTACAAATATTTACACATAGTAATTTTTTCATAAAACTTATCCTTTATTAGGATATTCATCGAAAACATCAAATAATATTCATTCTCTTTTGTCCTCATTGAAACAATAAGTATATTCTCTATAAATATTACCAAAAACTGATTGAGGTAATCTATAGGGAAAATATTCATTAAATCCATGATGATAGAGGGGGAATTAAATAGTCTAAATGACATCACTATAAACTCATAATGTCCATGCCTTGTACAAGATTTTATCATATTTATATAATCATTAATAACCCCAGATTTATGATATCCATAATGAAGTTAAATCTTAAAAATTCATTGAGATTAATGTATTTGATCAAAAAATTATTCAATATGTGGTAGAGGATACTTGTTCTTCGTTTTTATCTAGTTTAGATCTAGATAATCAATGCAGTATAACATCATTTCATCATTATTCCCTTAAAAAAGTATAGGTAAACCCCAAATTTACATACATGGCCATATAAATACCTTGTTAATATTATCTTGGAGTGACTTATTTAATTCTTGTAACTAAATTATGGACATTAAATAAATATTATTTGAAAAAGCATAGAATCAGATATCACTTCTATTGAAAACACAATCTTCCGATTCTGTGGAATAATGGTATATTATTCTAGAAATAAAAAAACTCCCCTAAAATATTAGTATTTTCAATGATGATACTTGATCCAACCATATAAAAATATATCCCCTTTTGAACTATTTTCAAGAACAATAATGTGGGTCCAATATACATTGGAAGTTCATATTTATCATCATAGTGATAGACGATTATAGGATATTTTGGAATATCAAATAGGACAAAATATACCTTGAAATTTAGGTTGGATTTATATTGAGAATTCCAATCCATGCCAAGGATGACATGAAATTCAATGAGAGGGTGGATAAAATTATTTTCAGGAATAATATTCTGAAAATTTTTCATTGTGAAATAATCAAGGACTTTAGATGCGATCATAATGATATTATGATTTTTCAATGATAAATAAACATTTAATTTTTGAGATGGTATCGTTACATCCTTAGAAAATTATTTCTATATAAAATATTTGGTATATCTAGAATCAAATAATATATTATCAGTGATATAGTGGATTGTAAGTGCACTGTCACCAAGTATTTATCACAACCCTCATCAGAAATCGTGATCCGAAGAGTCTTACCTCTAACTCTCGAAATAATACGTTATTAACATTGACCATATTCATTAGACATCAGATTTTAGAACCATTTTTCCTAATTCCAATACGTCTTACAATAGAGACACTATAGTTTGGGTGGTTCATTCTATATATATTTCGCTCTATTCACATCATCATGTAACTTATTCCCATGACATTGGAATTTATCATCTCAATGAACTACCATTCCACAATTAAAACATTTATTTATCCCATTATGGAAATTTACATCATGTATAATTTCACACATCAAGCATGAGTAAAAAAACATATTCTTCAACAAATGAGTTTTATTTTTTCTTTAGAGTTATATAAATTCTTATCTAAACAATGATATTGATAGGTAACCTCAATATCCATTTCCACCATGATATCATGTCGAATGATTTCATAATATCTAAAATATTCCCTTCTAGATAATACCCTTTGGAGGCTTAGTTTTAAACCTTTGATGAATCCCTTAACCTTAATTTCTAGTTGGATGATAACAATTGAATCATACCCGGAGATTTTTGTCAAATCCCCCCTATAGGTACTAGAGGATTCATCATTGTTCATCTTTAACTCAATGACTTCTTTATCCATTTTCAAATATGGAATATAATGAATGTAAATAGTGAAATATAAGATATTAAACACATCCCACTGAATATATTCAAATCCATCTTGTTTACTCATATTCTTGATAATATTCCACCAATGATCAAATTTTCCCTATCGAAAATAGTTAAATAAAATGATAATTTAATACTCCAAGCCCTAGATAAAAAAATAACATTTAAATGGTACTGAACCTGTTATCGATAACAAATGGATCATTATACACACAAAACTAAAGCCTTTCTTCCACCAAGAAGACTCAAATTTTATTTTTTCCCACCATATTTTATTAAATTCTTAGAAAGATTTATAGATAGATAATGTTTTTAGAGCCTAAAAATGATATTTATTATACTATATACCATAAAATTTTGTTTCTCAAGAGTATTATAATTACATATTTGATCATATTAAGCATTAACATGGTTCCTATAGGTTATTTCATTTTTCTAACACCCAAAAATAGCGTATGGAACAATAATTATGGTGGATAACCACATAATTATGAAATAATCACTTTTTGGATGTCAAAATCAAGAATCATTTTTAAATAAATGTAATTGTTGTCTTATCCTAGGTCATTCATGATCATTATCCAAATCCATTATGATGGTTTAAATTTTTTTTATGATTTTAAAAACATATTCCCCATGAGTACCAAACCAATTGTTTAGCAATTTCCATCATCGTGAACTAGGTGATTATCGAGTCAATTTCTAATGCACACTATATACGGTGACTGCTTCTATGTATTACTATTCTAGATTTATATGAAATTGTTATATCTAGATTCAAATTTAATTACGTAGAAACCATTCATTATATCCTGCACCAAAATTGAAGGACATATTCCAATATAGTGAATTCTCTTTAGACTTAACCCTAAGGATCTCTATAATGTTTTCTCATTCCAATTTCCAAAGGATAACTAAACCATTCTATGATACCAACTGTAGTGACTGAAATTTTTAATATGTATTTATTATATATTAAAAGTTTAATTTTAATTACCCAAAAAATAGATCCATTCTAGAGTCATATATATCTAGTTCAGTTAGAAATTTGGAAACATAAAAATTGGTTCATTGGTGAACTATATCTTCTACCACTTAGTTTTTCATTACTAATACTATAATTAAACTTATCATACATAACGGCTTTCTTCATTACAAAGGTATTGGAATCATATGAAAGAGTGTGATTATATGATAAATAAGGGCAATCAAGGGAGATATCAATGATATCATAAGAATTACATGAGAATAATTGAATGAGAATATGATATCAACACTTAAAAATCATAATAGTCATATCAAGGATTATAATCATTTGTCATGGTGTAAATAATTGAAGTTTATAAGAATAGAATCATAAATTACTAAAAGAACATAGGACATTAATTCATAACATAAGAATATGAAACAGATTTTTGGAATATATATAAGAATAAAAAATCTTCTGTTATAGCTAGCCAATATGAAATTTATTACAAGTTCAGCTTGGAATAACCACTGATGTACCTACTTATAACTTGAGTGAAAATCAAGTGTACACTATTATTGGATTTGGATAAGCTCTTATGTAAACTCTTTTTTTTTCTTGTGATAACATCCCATGTACCCCCTCTTTTTTGGTTTGGGATAACCTCTAATATACACTTTTTTGGGATTAGGATAACCTATAATGTAGAATTTGACCTCATAGAACTATAATCATTACCAAATGAATTTGAGAGAGATATATGTCCTAACAATCATAAAATCTATACATTTATGATAGAAAATGTTATAATACATTCATTATATTATGTCTTATAGAATGTTAATGGTTTCATGATTATTTGATCATAACATAACCATGGAAAAGAAATGTGTTTCATAAATATTTTTTCATCATAAACAATAATAATCTAGAGAAAGGATAATGATTTTATTATGGGATAATGCCTCAATAAATCTAATATAACATCAATGGATTCTATCCTAGCTGGAAAATGATTATGATAGTTCACATAGAACATTTCATATGGAAAATATCACTTCCATTTTAAAATTACAATAATTAAGAAGATAACAATTTCCCACAAAATAAAGAAAATATTTTCTTTGAGAATATCCTTGTAAAATTATAATAAATTATTCAAATAATATAGTAGTATGGACTATGGAAAATTCTGTTCATGTCATACACATAAAAAATGATTGTTTTCAAATTTCTGGTTAAAATTCAAAAATATCTCAACCATAAAATGAAAATAATATTATTTTCAAATCATTTTTAAAAAATAAAATCATGTGAAAGGATGAATTTGAACAGTCGTTAGATTAGAGAATGATATTTATCTTATATATTTTCATAAAACATGGACCTGTTAGAAAACGGTTTTTTGACCGAAGAGAGAAATAAAGTTGATGTTTATTTAAAATATTATATTTTGGTCTTGATTACATAAAGAGATATAAATTAATTAGAAACAATTATTTTGTAACAATAACAAGAGGATATGAAAATTCATAACTTTCTTTAGAGATAGATCATTATATTTCATTATCAAAAACATAATAATAAAAATCCAAATAAACAAAGAGAATGTAACATAAAAAATTTAACACTTTGGTAACTATTTAAATATTATAAAAATGTTATAAAAAATACATTGATGTGTAAAACCCATAATATTCACGATTAGAATCACAAAAATCTATCATGAGTAGTATATACCCCACATAAAATAAACATGTTGTGAATATGGTTTGTGTCTCATAGAAACAAAAGTGAGAAGAAAATCCCTTACCCCAAGTCTCAAATATATTCATACATGTTCAAAGATCGTGTATAATAAATATAGATATATTATATAACTATTATTGAAATTTACTAATACATATCATAAAATATATTATTTTATTATGTTCTTTTGTTAACAATTTATTAAAAATTCTTTCTCAAAATAACATTTTAGGTAACTACTGCTTCACTTTTCATTTTTTGTAAAGGCTAGTTATTTTCTGAACTTTTTAATGATCATGTTTATAAAATATCTATAATGATAAAAATGATATAAAAATGATATATATATATATATATATTATTTATTTATTTTAATCCATAAAAGTATGTTATAGAAAAATTGTTACACTATTCATAGAGATGGTAGGACGTATATAAGAAATAATTATGTTTACATTTTTTCAGTGGATGGAATGAAACAAATAATATATCATTATTAATTAATAATTATTTATGTCATATATATGATTTATAATCATCATATATGTCTTTATTAACATCGACAATGAAATTAAATGAAAAATGAATCAAATTTCTTTAAGGAGGTGGTTGTCCATATATACGCACAAGCAAAGTTATCATTTAAAAAAATATTGGAATGTAAGATGATAGATGAGATATTTTAATTCTAGGAGTGTATATATTTCATAAAAAAATATATAAAAATAAATTCATCATTATCTCTAGCAGGGAGATGCCATGATAAAAAATGGATAGCATTGGTTCTCGAGGTGGTAGTCTGTCATACACACATTGACAGTTTCTTTTACCTTTTGATGATGGAAGTGATAGATATAAGATATGTAATTAATATAAATAAATATTATTATATGTAAGATACATATTTTGTTATATAATAATGGTTAAATCATATTTTCTTGAGTTAGAAGATGAAATAAAATGAAAATTAATGGTTAATGACTATACCTATTCTTTGGAGAACCTCTTATGTTTTACATCTGAACCCTTATTAGGATAATTTAATAATAAAAATAAGGACTCTAGGAATATAGAATTAAATTATGTAATACATTTTCTATATTATGATCCAACAGATTTTAATGTCTGAATAGGAGAGGAGTGGGGTGCCATTTTATAATTGGGGGAGGGGATACACTTTGATTTTTGGGAATCAAAAAGTCATACACATGTTTAAGCAATAAAAAATGATATATAATTGATAATTTTGGAACATTAGAAGATAAATTGTAAAATTAAATCCTTAAAATATGAATTGAAAAAATTTATAGGTCACATTAACAATTATCATTTTAGTTTAAATCCTAGAGAAGAAGATTTAACCATAACCTTAGTAATTTACTATTATTCTGTTTGGTATTAATTATAAGAAAAAATTTATTTGGACATATTATATATTAATAATTTTAATGATTAATAATATGAAATCCATTTTTTCTAAATAAAATTCACAAAAGTTTCAGAATATTATTAAAAAATATAATGGATAGATACTATAAAAAAGTTGTTTTCCAAAGATAACATTGTCATATGTATAAAAAGTTGTAATAGATAATATAAATAGAAATTAAATTATGATTACCTAAATTAGATAAATTATAACCTAATTATCTTACATTAATTTCAATAAATATTGAATAAATATTTATCATTTAAATTCATTAAAAGAAATGGTAGTGAGAAGTTAAAAACAATATTTTACAATATTCATTAAAGAATAAATGTTTTTGAATAATTCTTAATATTTAACCCAGAAATAAATTTTTGAAATTTTACTACTAATATAATGTTAATTTTTATGAAATTGTTTTAAAATTATAAAAAATTATTTTTAGTATTTTCTCACAAAAATAATTAATATTAGTTTTTTTCGAGAAAAAATTCATTTCAATGAATATAAAGACATTACCAAAAAATAAGTACTTATTAATCCATATGTTTTCACTACATAAAAAAATTATTTTCAGTTTTAAAAAAGTTGATAATCTATTTTCATGCCTTCAATTTCAATATATAGGTATTTAAAATCATTATTAAATAATAATATTAATATTATTTCACGATTCTTTAAAACTAAGTGTTTTATAAAATAAAAACTATTTTAAAAATTAAATAGATCAGTAAAATAAATATTTCATAAAATATTTAGGTGTTATATTTAATAAATATTAAAATTAATCAGGTTTATTGGAATTGTGAAATACATCTCTGATGAGTTAGCTGAGGCTCACTGAATGTTAACACTATAGGGTAACTTACTAGATGTTAACTAGCTGTGTGAAAGACATATGTTTGATAAATGAAATCATTGAAAATGTATGAATTTACTAGCAATGACATAAATATTAATGAATAAAGTTTTATTTATTTTCAGTTAATTAAATTTCTTCTGGTTATATAAAACAATTACACTTCTTTTATTTAACCAATTGTATATAAAATTACAATTATGAATCTTTACCATTGATAATATAGTCGTTGAAAAATGATTACATGACTAGTATAAATATAGGGGTTTAACAAATCCTTTTGGAACAAACAAAGGATGTGGTGACCTCAACTAGTAGGATCATACCCAATGAAGCCAATTTATTGGAGGTTATAATGGAGGTTGTATTTTTTGGATTTTCCCTAGACCAATCCCAAGATGAGATCCAACAACTTAATCATGAGAGAAACCATTTACGGGAGAAGATCATGCTAATCGAGATCACGACCTAAACCAAGATCACCGAATGGCCCCAAGAAAGCCCCATCACCATGAACATTACTCTTAAGATATATGCTGGTGTAATAAAGAGATTTATCAAAAGACCCTATAAATAATATTATCTATATTATTTTTATATAATAATTAACATATTTTTCTTTTTCTTATTGTTAATTTGGAAATTATTTCTAAAGACAAAGTAGTATTTTTGGTCAATATTCATGTTTAATTAAGAAATATATTTCAATGAAATAATTTATTTTTAAATAAATAATATTTTAATAAAAAAATTATTATTTAATGACATTAATTAAATGTAAATTATCATATATTTTTTACGATGTTAAAATTAATTTTTAATATGATTTAAAAATTGGTTTATGAAATCCTATCAATTTTCAATAAAAGTCGGTTTTTATATTAAAATTAAGAAATAAAATATTTAAAACATTATTTAGATAAAATGAATATTATATTTGCAATAGGGATGCTAAAATTATCCAATGGTGAATTTCTTTATATTTTCCAAAGATATTCAATTTTTTTGGAAAAAAATAAATACAGTATAAATATATGTTGTTTTTTATTTCATCATATTAGAATAATAAATATGTAATAAATTATATAAAAGGTATAATTGGACAAATATATGTTTTTTCCATAAAATAATTTTTTATGATTATTTTATCTATTTTATTATGCTAGTTTGAATCCTCCAAAATTGTTAATATATATTATAAATTTAAAATAATTTCATTGAATGTGGTACTCACCTACACATAAAAAAGGGAAAATTTTAATATCTTCATATCCTTTACTTATAATTTTCTTATAACACCTAGGTTTTCAATAAAACATAAGAAAAAAATTGATATTTTGTGGTTTTGAATATTTTATTTTATAGTATACTGAACCTAAATAATAATGAAATCATCATCCGTTCATATATAAACCCATCCAGGATCCCATTAATCGTCACTAAAAGTCTTTTATGATCTCCCACACTATTCCCCAACTCTGTATAGTCCTCTAATGGAACCCGAAGCTCCAAATAATCGTCTCCTAAGCCATAAAAGTCAGACATCCAAATATGGGATTATAACCATCTCCTCTTTATAAGAATTCATGATAATTTTTTGAATTTGATCTTTAAAATTTAAATTTGCAATATTTAAATTAACTTATTATTAATCCCTTACTATCCAATTAATATTATCTTAATGAGTGATCCTTTATACTCTTCATTTTGACCCTTACCTATTCTGTTACTATGCCAAAAATTCTTAAGGGATTTATCTCCTCACCTTTGAATTCAAGAACCTTCAATGAGAGTAGATCCATTAATTTTAATTTATTTTATTTCCATTCATTAGTAATAATTAGTATAATTTCATATCACTATCATTTTTATGAGGTATCATATATATCCCCCCTCATTTGGACCCTTACCTAATCAATTACTATGCTAAATTTCATTAAGAGATTCCTCCCTCTCATTTATTATCAAGAACTTAATTTATGATGATCCCTTTTCATATACATTTGTAAAAGTTGGTATATATTCTTACCAACCCCCGTTAATTTATCTTTTATTCTTTAATTATGGGATACCCTTTCAATATCATTTATCCCTCTTACAACCCTTATTTACACCTATTACTGTTCAGATAATTTGTAAGGGTTCTATTTTTTTCTTCTTTAATAATGTTTCTTTGGTATGTCACACATTATATTTACAATTCTTTATGTTTGGGAATATCTTTACATGTAACCATATATTCCATTTCATGTTTAAATTATTAGATCCTACTATTTCTATCATAACTAATTTTATGAATTTCTATATGACGTCGTTATAGTTCCGAAATTTCAAAAAGATGTTCCATGATAAGAAAATTATGTGTTGAATAAAATACCGATTTATCTATCAAAGGTATTATAATTTATGAAAATATAATTATTTATTGGAATCTTACATGTATTTATTCCGTATTCCATGATTTTGGAATAAATTATGATTTTTATGGAATCCATGTTATATGATCAATATGAAACACCTAAGCATGAGATTGAAAATTTTATAAAGGGTTCTCCCTGATAACACTACAATTCATTGGTTAATGTTTAGTATCATGATATTTTATGTTGGGATAGGGGTTTAACAAATTATTTTATAATAATTTTTTCCACCATTAATTACTAGTGGTGTAGCTTTGACATAGTTTTATGATGCAGTGTTTTATGTTTTTTCCAATATTACATATTATGTCAATCACGATATATCATGCATTATTAATCATGATACTTTTTTACTCATTGATATGTCTTCTCTAACATGTTTTATTATTCTCATGTTTTCCCACATTTATTCTATTAAAGGGAATTATATCTCACCCTTTTATTATGCATTTCCTCACGTTATCCCATGCAGTGTTATGTATGAAGGAATGTTTTGGTCAAGTCAAAGAGGTTTTTAATAAAGATGTTTTTAAATTTCATGTTTTAATATGTTACTTAATGTTCCTAAAGCTAAAATAAACTATACCTATCTATATTAATCCATCATTGGCTTCCTATAAAATTTGTACTTGATTTTTCTAGCATATCACATTTACCATCAAATTTCCTTTGACATGCATATTGGAATGAATAATGTTCAAACAACAAAGGTATTAGAACCTCATTTTATATATGATATTAAATTATAGATATTGAAAAAAATATTTTATTCTCTTGTAGATTTTGTAGGAAAAAATCAATCAACCATCATATAGAGCTCGTTCAGCATAAGTCATGGACAACTTCTGGATTCTCCCGGTCACATGTCTAGTAGTTACACTCATGATGACTCAATGAGTGATACTTGCATACAACAAATATATCCCCTTATATTAGTATTAAAAATATTTTAATTCATGATTTACCAAAAAAACTAAATATCTTCTACAAATATTTGGTAGAATTAGAAATAGTGCCGAAGTAAACTATCCATTTATCTTTTAAATGGCGATCTATCATGATTTAGACCATGATAACTGCACACCCTTATTTATAATTCCAATAAGTTGTGAAATTATGCCTGAAAAGTCATTTATGTAACTATTATAATATATATATACACCAATTAAACTTTATATATCAAACACATTCTTGGGATTCTCCATTTAAACCACATCACTCACCTTCTCTAGGTTGACATATACCCTTAATTCCATGATAATATGACCCATGAAGTGTAATGTTTCATTCCATAAGTGGCACAAAGAAAGATTATTTTATAGAAAAATCCCTCTTTGTTTATTCATGATTATATTATGGTGTTTATCATGGTCCCTAGAAGTATATGAATACAAAACTATGAAATCATGGTAAACCATGGAAAATGAATCCAGATAGGGGTGGGAAAACCTATTCATCAATGCTAGGAAAATGGATGGTGTCTTATTATAACTAAACAACATAACTAGATACTCATATAAACTGTATCTGCAAAGGAAATCCTTAAATGGTATATCTATATTCCAAAATCAAACATGATGATAGATAAATCTTAGATTGATATTTTAGAATACTCCAGCATCTCAGAGGAGGTTCAAGAAGTCATCTATCTAATGAAACAGATAACATTTCTTAATCATCAGGTGGTTAAACCATCATTAATACATTTATAAACTAAGTATCATGTTATCCTTTTTGAAAAAAAGAAAAGGTGAACCAGATGAATAACTGATGGGTAAGATAAAAATCCTTTTATTCTAAATACTCCAACTATCTATTGATCTCTTTGATCTAATCATATTCAATAATATATGGTGGTGTTTATACAAGATATACTATTAAAATGGGATTAATCAAAAACTATACCTCTCTCATAGGAGGTAATAATGAATAATAATCAATAAATACACCCCCAAAATGATCTACTATAGAAGAAAAATATGTCATATGTATTCCTTGATACTCCATGAAAGCACAAGAAAAACGATAGGCTACATGACCTATCCCACAAGGATCTGGTAAAACACTACTTTCCTAAACATCCTACTCCACCTTGTGAATATAACCACCGCCCTATGGTGACATTAATAATAACCTAGAATTCTAGGTGTCCAAATATGTTTGATAGGGAACCAAATAGTTCATCCTTAGAATTACCTCATATATTATCATCTCAAGGATGAATCAATCCTATAATAAGGTATAACTACCAACCTTATGGATCCATCACTATATTGTAGTATTCCCTCTAACCATACACCAAACTAATTTTATAGGTTAATAGATCGTCATAAGAAATTAATTTGAATCCAAATAATTCCATAGTTGATAAATATATAATAGAGTGAGATTCACATGTATAGAACAAATAAGTTATAATTATGGACGATAATAGAATAATAACTCATATAGTCAATAGTCCTATAGTCTGATCATTGGTTATAAACATCAAAGCATTCAACTATCATGTTCCCCAATACTTTTCTATAGATGGACTACCATGAGAAGGTCTTATCTAATAGAACTGATAATCATAATTCTGGTTACCATGTCTATGACCTCATCCTCGGCCTATATTTCTGATGCTACTCCAACAACCTTCTTGACATGGCTCAATTGAACCCATCCCTAAAAGTGTAGCATATGAATATGTTCTTCAACTCGAAGTTGGTGTAATAGTACAAAATAACATATAATGATATCCCATACATTGTCATGAATAAAACTCAAGAGGGTATCTATCACCCTGAGGCATCATAATCCCTAGTTATCCACAATGATGGAATATAACAGATCTACCAGATCAGAAACTCTTTCCTCTACCACTCTAAGATGAATCCCCAATGCAATGCTTCCTACTACTAGAAGAACATATTACCTATCATGGAACTAAAACACTATGCATAATACCATTATATTCTCATATATTTCACTCAGTCATGAGATCTTGATTTAAAATCATAGAAATTCCAGGCAGGTTAAAATCATTCCCCAACGACCGAATGGTATACATGAACCCATCCTCAACATTTCATGCTCGGGATAGCTTATCGTAAGCTTGAAATGGTCCCAATAATTTCAACTTTTCAAAAAACACTACGTAGTCCATGATAGACATAATGACCTACCCTAGGTACATGAACTCTTTGGCTCGGTCCACTCACCACCTATGAGGATAGTTGTAATTATAGAAGGCAGTAAGGATTTCTGCCGATACCATGTATTGATGATGATCACATTAGGTAATCACATCCCACTAGTTCTTGGATGAATCACATGATATATAATGGTAAATTTTGAACAACCTCTCTAGAGGAATCTCCAGATTCTTGAAAATAGTAATAATTCCTCCAACCGAGAATCGATAGCACAAGGACCACCATCACCTTATAAGATTGGAGGACTCTACTGCTAGAGATTAAGGGTCAGATCAGTTGTAGTAGGTGCTGGTCCTAGAGCACCCTATGTAGACTGCATATGATTTTGGAAAATATTTCAATATTGACAGTCATTACCTAGCTCTAGAATAACACCAAGTATTTTTGGTGGAACTACATGAGGGACCATAGGGGGATTTGGGCCTACCACCTACAGAGAATGATTATATCCACCCTCCTATAGAATGAATAGATAATGTATTGGTGGAATTGATCTACATATTCCACTATAATTCCATAGAATTTATTAAAGAAGATTAAAACACAAGGGGAAGTAGATCATAAGAAAAAAGGGGTTATTGGGAATTGTATACTACATCGAATTTCCACATAGAACTCTAGGTTATTAGAAAAGAATAAAATTATTATTTAAAGGGGTTTAATTTTGGGAACCGTCAATTACACCATTCCCTTCATTTTCTATATTCCATTTAATTTTATGTGTCCGGAATTACATTTTAAATTTTAATTTTCTTATATACAAATAACAATGTTGAAAATGAAGGATCATTATTCTGAGAAAATAAAGTCCATACACTTGACAAACTAATGTGAAACACATTTAATTTCATTCAAACCCCTCCACCTTTGGTCAATGAATGTAACATGTAATATACATAGGATAAACATAGTTAATTACCCTTTCTATTTCAAAATCTAGAAAACAACACATGAATTTAAACTGGTAGTTACTCAATCACGTCCACATTTTAGCTCATGTATCCAGTGTAAAATATTTAACATGTGTTTTGACCCACTATTTCAAATGCCACCATCAACCAATATAGTAAAACACTACATCTATTGATGATGACACCTTAAAACCCCAATTAACATACCATGCAAAAGATTTTATCATCACATTCATAAATATAACAACCATGCCTCACTCAACAATAATAGGGATGTTAGGAAATGAAAGCAATAAAATGATCATATATGGCATGGAATATGAATGGAATTTGAATTATAAGGTATTATAATGATACCTATGACAATGCTATTTATCAAAACATGATAAGTTAAATTTCTATAAATCATATCAATATACAACCTTCATTTTCATCACTCGATTTTGAAAATATATTTACTATCATAATAAAAATATAGAAAAACAATTTACCATTCTATGGAAACATGGAATTTACAATCATAATGGGTTATTTAATCGTAGGCATGGATGAATACCAAGTTCCAGAATGTTCCTAATCTCTAAACTATATTACAAATCAATAAAAAAACAAATTAAAAAACAGTGATACTAATTTTTGACATCCCAATTGGTGTCCCACTCAATGGTGCCCTAATTTGGTGGGCAACATGGAAATCAATCATGCCTCCCTATACATCAAAGGCCACCAAATAGCATTTAGGGACTATGCTATGATAGTGGTGATACAATACACTATGGTCAATGTGGATAACCATATATGTAGATATATAAAACACATATATATCAATAGTGGAATAATTATAAAGAAAAATATAAACTAAGAGAAGAAGATAAGAATAAACAAATCTCAGTAACAATAAAAAAAATAAACAATATCATAAGATAATGATTTAATTGAATCTATATATAGAGTAGGAAAAAATATTTACAAGGTATAATGAAAAAAATATAGCACATTCGATACAAAAGAACAATGATAACAAAAACTATTCTTGCCTTTAGAGTAAAATCTCAGTCATCTACTACCAAGTTCTATCCTTTGAAAACAATAATGTCAGATGTCCAAGGTGGGATGATTTCCCTTGTTGATTAATATAATCATATAATAGAACCATCTATCAAGGATAGTCTAGGTAGTTTGTGAGATAAATCTTAGTAGGCCATCACAAACGACATCCATACAATTCATTATGTGAATATAAAATGTTAGTGTGTAGGTATAAATATATATGTAATGAAATGATAAAATTATAGCCCAATGGTGCTTTATCTTCATCTGGTAATGACTTTGAATATTATATCATTGAATTAATTAATTAATTTTTTGTTTTTATAGATAAATAATCTGTAAGTTTCAATAATATTGTCATAGATCATAATAACGATAATAGATGATACAAGGTGTAACCGAGGAATCCATTACCCATATGAGTCAGGTATATAAAAAATTATCAAATGTAATCATTATCTAAATGAGATCTGAGTGTAATATAATTGGTGACACCCATGGAATTCCGATATAAATAACTCTTACTATTTACATGGTGCATTTCCATTGTATTCTATGGATAATCATGGCTCAAAACCAAGTGGTGAATCCATGGGGCCACTTGTCCAAAAATAGCCTATTTGATCCATGGAGTGTCTCAAAGGCATCCAAAATTTTTAAACATTTATACTAGTAGAAATGTAACATGTTACATGGTTGGTATCTCCCTTGGTAACCAGATCCTTGAACAAAAATAGCATCCTTTGATTGTTCAAGTAATTCCATTAGGAATACAAGGATGGATTATGTATGACCATTCCAATAAAGTAAAAAAGATCTGTATTCTATATGCACCTTACACATAACATGTTATTAAATTTAGTCCATGTAATAAACATGCTAATAGATAAGTCATTAGGTTCTTTCCATTTCTTTTCATCCTAATCGAAAAGGTCAACTAAGGACATGCAACCAATATTCCTAAATTATAAGAAATTGGCCAAGTGAAATCTATACATACATACTTTCAAATTTTAATTGATTAGTTTTATTCCATTATCCTTCTTATAGGATGATAATGATAAATTGGATATGAAACTAATTCAATTATGTTTCATAATTATATTTTAGTTTTATTCCATTCCGTTCATTATCATCATCATGTAAATTTTAATTAAATAAAAGAGAAAAGTATAAGAAAGATCGTTGACGGGTACTATAAGACAATGGTACATATAACACCAAGAGGCCTATAATACTGGAGTCTATAAGAATCCCCTATAACCAAATTTGCCCCTTTTCCTTCAATCTGTTAAATTTATGTATACAAAAAGTACCAAAACCAAGGACATCAAGCGAGGAAAGGTGGTCTGAAACATTGATTCCCTCCCACCAAGGGTGGACAACATTGATGTTGTTGTTAATAATACCTCAACATTTTGTATAGGACATCAACAAATGGGTATATAAAATTCCATAAAATGGTATGTGTAGGATCATATAGTCAGTTTCTTCTTCTGATATGTTAATCCACCCCAGGTGGAACAAACATAAGCCAGTGAGCATCGTTGTAGCCTCCACCTCCAGAAATAATCTCAGACCCAGACGAGCTACAAATGCAAAGATGACCAAACCTATGAAATCACGAAAGACCCCTCCTACATGCATGTCCCCCAAATTTCATGACCCAATAGTGTTGAGTTTCAGGCCCATGGAAGGGTAATGTTAATGAACCCAATTTCTTTTTAAGATACTCATACTAGGATATACGACATGAGAATGCTCATGAAGCCATTGAATGATGGGAATCTCAGGCCAATTACTGATGAGTGAGAACATTTCAAGAGATATGTTGTTTATTATTACAATGAGGGATCTTATTGTGGTTTGGACACCATCATGCCTCTCTTTGTTCCTTGCCTTCTATAAACACTAGCATCCATCATGCAATGCCATGGTTTGTGCCATTTTCTCATATCCCCTATCTCTCGAGCCACGATACCATTTATCCCGGAACATTTGGTCTGTCAAATTAGAAGTAGAGAAAGCAGTTAACTTTCCAAATAAATACCACACATCACATCTCCAATATACCATAATGATGATATAGCCAGCTATTTCCAATATGTTATTTTTTCATCTAGGACATCAAGAGATAGTGTTGATACTGCAATATTTAATGTTCTTGTCCATGGGGAAAACCTTTTTCCATATCCTCTATGTGAGGATGTTTTATTTCATAGGGTTTATTTTAGGCCATTTAAACTTATTCCAACCATCTTCATGATCCTATAAATTAATTTTTGAGGGAAATCCCTTATCGTTAAGGACCCGGAGGAAGATGGAGTGAACATGATCCTTCCAGGTTCTGAGTTCATTTTAATGAGATTAAATATGCCCTATTACTATTTTTAAGGACTCTATTTATGATATATGGGTGTAAAATACCCTACCTAAGTTATATAATAGTGGATATAATCTCAAGAAACCTATAATATCCCTAATTCAATTCTCGTGCCAAAAAGAGATATCCCCTTTCCCATCCTTCCAACGACCATGTGGTTGAAGAGAGGTGAGGAGGGAGGAAATCATGGACTAGTGTGGAAACAGAAGGCCATCTTCAAAAAAAAGATTAATTAAGAAATTTTTGGGCATGGTTATCCCCCAAATATTTCATTGTTATATAATGTCCCATTCTAACATTGCATGCATATAGAGGTGAGTGTCTTCAAGACTATTGACATTGATAACAGCATCCATAGATGGCCATTACATCTTTCTCTAAGATACCAAGATTCGTTCACCTTTTCTAAGTAGGTCCTAAATAAATCATTCCATTATCCTATTAATGTTATATATGGAACCTCTTAAAACATTGATAGATGAAATTGCATGGACTATAGATTCGAAGTGTGCATTGTTTACCACCGATATCCTTTCCCTAATGGATAAGGAACTATTTTTCTAGTTGAGGACCGGATCCATGATCTTGATGATGAGGGAGTCAATGCATTGAATGTGAAGCCTACCTAAATAGATGGGGAAACCTAGATATTCCATATGAGAATGACCTCATTTTATGTCAAGTATGTTCCACACATTAGATATCTGACTGGAATCACATATATTAGAAATGAAAATGTTTCTCATGGTATTATTGAAAACATGGGCTCTCTAGTATTAGTACTTCTCTAGCACCTTGTTAATGCCTCATATATATATTATAATAGAATTCATGAATATGATTGTTTCCTCTGTGAAAATTATATGGGATAAAAAGAGAGATCTCAATATTCTATGATAATGAAGAATCTCTCCACTACATCTACATCTCTAAATTAGGTGGGTAGGGACATCCTGGTGAGGATAAATATGCTCAAATACATTGATTCACCTTGAATTAGACTGTGGTTTTCATTTATTGAACCATTGGTCATCCCCATTAACAAATCTTCTAACCATGAGGATCTGAAACACCGAAATAGTTGATCAATATTACAGGAGGAGTTAGCGAAACTTGCTAGCAAATTGTTGATGAAACTCCACTGAACTCATTCATATTGTGTGTTCATGTCCTTTATGATATCAATGGTTGATACATGCATTGTGATGTTGATTTATGTAATCATATATTGTTCCAATACAATATCCCCATGAATATAGTATACCTTCAGAAATATATTTTGTTTCACAGATACCCACTGATGGAGGTGGATTGATAACATTGAGTTGATGTTTCTAGAAAAACTATTGTAGGGTAATCTACAAATGCACATAGATCTATAGTGTATAACGGAGGAAGGATTATTGGTTTTGGGATGGAGCACAATTGTGGTGGATCAAGAAACCTTTGGTATGTTTCCTCCACAAAAAAATCTTTGATAGACGTAATGAAATGATCTTTCAACTGATCCGATGAGGTCCTATAGAGTGATCCGGGGAACCCATCTAGTCCCAATGCATTTTTTGTGTTACAGTTTCTCATAGAATTAATAATCTCCTTTTCTATAGGTATAAACCATTTCGTTTCATTGTCCTCATAATAAAACTATTTTATAACCACATCAAATAGACACTGATTCCTCCCTAAATAGCTGTTAGGCAAGAAAGTGTAAGGACAATAAAGAATATCCTTGAATAAATAACGGACCAATCCTCCCATGCCATTTCAATAAACTATTTAAATTACATCATCCAATATAATAATTGGTTTAATCAGATACTTACTCTCCTTAACACATGATTAGAGGTGAGTAGTTTTTATGACTCCAACCTTAAGACATTTGATTCTCTATCTTTTTCTATCCAAGCACTCTAGTTTAAGAAGCATGTCCTTCATATGATATATATAAATATAATCACCATTTTAAAATTTAATGAATCATTTATTTATGTTAGAACACATAAATTAGAGATTTATTTTGTAATCACAACATAATTATATCAAAAAATGGAGACAAGGCATAATTAAGGAAATCCAATACTTGAATTGGATGGTGTTGATGTCATAACATCTAATAGAATGAATAAAAATTTTAAATATAGATCTATAAAATGATTCTAATGATTATAATAATGTAATATTAATATTAGGTCCATCTCATTATGAAATTAGTGTGAATACAACATTAAAAATTTATAAATGAGGCGAATTTTAAGGAATATTCATAGACCACTTGTATTATTCCTATAGAACTATACATATCTAGTATCATCCATTACATTAGAGTGGATTGTAAGAAACCTAAATAATGTTACATCACCTTAAAAATATTTATTATGAGCCAATATATAAATGTAATCATTCGCTATAAGAAAAATGAGAAACTGAGCTTAAAGATAGAATAACTTAGATAGGGAATCCAGAAATATGTATAGAGATTGAATCTGAGATCCAATGATGAATTGAAATCAAAATATATGAAGTGGGGATTAGGTGGTTCAATATATGTGTGTCCCTAGGTGATGTATTAATGATAAATGTGCACCTTTATTTTCCCTCTTAAACAACCAACATGGTTAGGAGAAACCATGAGGGGTGGGAAGAAAAATTTCTACTAAGCAAGTTACCCAAAGGTTTCTTCTCCCATCCAAGGTTTTGGTGACCGAATAATCCCCAGTCACTCTCAAAAATTTTATCACCTCTTTATGAATCTATAATTGGTTAGAGATAAATAATTGAATTGAAATTAAATGTGTCTGTACCCCATAGAAAGACATGGTTATTACATGTTTTACCTGGATTTATTTATTTTCATAGATTATTTTGGTATGAAATAATATAGCTTATTAATTCCAACATTACATAAAATTATGATCAATCATTATAATTTAAAATTTATTCATCATTATGTTTTCCATGGTTTTAATTATTCTATCCTTTCATTTTATATTTAATAACTCAGTTTATTTATTAGTACCATACTTCTTATTTTATAATTTCTTTTATTGTATGAAAGTTTCTTACTAAGAATATGAGCTCAGCATATATGTTATTCCCTTATTTGCTTAGGTAACCTAATGGAGTAATACATATGAAAAATTAATTTGATGGATAATTATAATGTTTTTATTTTTTCATATGATGTATTTTTAGTTTCAATGTAATTTATAAAACATTTTTTGTATTGAGTTTCCTATGGAAATTCAACTGATGGATCCTTTTTATTTTGATCTATGTTACATTGTAATATTGTAGATACAATAACCTGGGTGTTGGATTCGGGTTTTTCATAGTGGGCATCAGTGGATAGCTTAATAGAAACAATAGAAACTAGAGTTTGAAGATCATACATAAAACCTAATAGAAAAATTATTATGGATAACATAGATTAAAACATATATATTCATAATTTATGGAATATGTTAAATAATATATAATTTTATGGATAAATAATATGCTAAAATTTAAAATAATATTTTTCAACAATTTTTTGAGAATTTCATGATAATTTTGGGATAATAATTAATGTAATTTGGTTAACATTATGATAAAACCCAACCTAAAGGAAACTAGATTGATCCAATAGTGATATAGGATGAAATGAAAATATAATAGTATAAAATTTTGGTAAAATAGAAATCCATGATATAGATCATTCATAAATTATAATCATTTATTCTCTTTAAAAAAAATTTGGATCACAAATGATTGTCTATTACTCTTTCATTTGATGACTAAAAATAATAGGTATCTAATTGAATTAAAATTAGGAAGTTCACTTCTTGTTATAATTATGTTTTTTCAAATATATTTTTTTATTATTGAACAATGTTTGAACCAAAAATTAACATAGGTATTTCCCTCTAGATAAAAAAATAAGATTACTTTTAGTATCAATGGCGAGTTTGCTGATTTTGGGAATTTGGGATTAGAATATTTGGGTATTCTTATTTTGATAGATATATCGAGATAACTTGTTGTTGTATAACTAGTATGACCCCCATGTACTTGAATTTCAATGGTATTTTCAATGTGACACTTATATAGATAACAATAAAATTTACTTTTTATATTAGTAAGTGATTATTGGAGAGGGAAATTACAAGGAAATAATTTGGTTAAGGGGTGTAGAATGTAACATCTTAAATATTCAATGAATCTTATTATGATTTTCAACTCATAAATAAAATTTTAAATGATAAAAAAATCATTCATTCAAAAAAAAATTTATTTATAAAAATATTTATCACCTATTTTATTTATTTACATATTTTCATAGAAAATAGAAACATACTTAGTAAAATGGATTCAGAAAATGATTGGATAAAAAGTTGAGAAATAAACATTCATGTTTGGTATGGATAGGGGGTTCAAACATTTCAACGAATGGTGAAAAGGATGTGTCAACTTCTATAATACTTTTTGATTAAAAAATTCCATTTTCCAACCTTTTAATATAAATACATCTCTCCCATTATGAACATGATTCTTTTAAATAGGTTGTTTTATTTTATAACTAAATTCCTTTTACTAATATTTTTATTTACAAATAATCACTAAAATTAATTCATTGTAATTAAATGTTTAGATGAATAAAGATTTATGTTCCCATTTTTATAGAATTTGATTAATTATGATATGACACTTTATGAATTTTTAAATATAAATAATAAATTATGATACATTTTCAATTGTCTTAACAGTGCATTTAAAATTTTGAATTTTATTTTAATCTAGGTATATGTTTTTTACGTTAAAATAATAATTTTAAAATGATAAATGAAACATTTCAATATAAAAATCCAATAAATGTTAATTTCATTCATTGAGAAAAATTGATTTATTTAACAATCATATCTGGTAAAATACACACTATTTCAAAAATTAAACTCACATATAGTCTTTTAAACTTCATAAAAACTTTAAAAAATACACATAAATATAAAAGAGTATAATTATTAATAGTAAAGGGATTTACAAATTAAATTATAGTACATTAACTATAACAAAGTACATCATCTTGAAATAAACCACGATGATTTCACTTAACATAAATATCATAAAAGGGAAGAGAAGCATTAGAATAATAATAGACATTATTAAAGGATGTGTTACAATCATTGTTAGAAAATTAGTGAGTGAACATATGAAAATAAATGTTTATTTACAGGGTACTATATTAATTGAAATTATATTTTTCATTGAATATGGTTGATTATCATTATGAACATTTTTAAATAAGAATGTTTATTATTATTATTATAGGTTATGTAGATGCAATAATGTGATCGAATATATTATTTAAAGGATATAACTAATTTTTATTTGATAATGTAGATATACATTGATAAGTATATTTATGATAAATTTATGAGTTTTAAATAAATTTTATTTTCATTAAATATTTTTGAAAAACATTTTTATGTGATAATATATTTGAACTCTGCCCTAATATATTTTTATAATGCTCATAATGTTTATTTTTATATTCAATTACTAAATATCAATAAATAATGATATTTATCTAAAAATAAATATATTCATATTTATAAAATTAGATTTATAAAATATAAATAAATTTTGGAATCTTCACTTAATAATTTGAAAAGGGTGATTTTTAGAAATATTATGAAGAAGTTTATTTTTGGGGAAAAAGTGAAATATTCCATTTTAAATAGAATTGAGATATTATGAAACCGTTGTTATTTTGTATTAATTATGAATTTATAAAAAAAATTCATCAAAATTTAAAAATAATGAGTATAAAAATAATTTTTAATATATTAATTTTGAAAACAAAATAAAAATTTTCTTTTTTTCAAGAAAAAAATATATTAGTTTAAATAAAAGTTATTTTTGATTTTTGTCCATTAATAGAGTTAGTTTGGAGGTATATTTTGATGTGTTTAGGCCAATCCAGTTCAGATATATTCTACCAAATATTTTTCATCAATAGTATTGATTATAATTTACTAAACTGAAAAATTCTTTTCCTACATATTAATGAATCCTAAATTTCATCCCTTATCGAACCTCAAGTTCAAAAATCCCCTTTCCCTCATTAAATTTCAAAAAAAAAGTCATTGAGCATGATTTATCTCTCAATTAACTTCCCATGAGTCTCTTTGAAGAGAATCCAAAGTTCTATGTATTCCGTATGTGTCATTAATGAGTATCTATAAAAGGCAAGGGTTCCCAATACTCCTCTTTCCTTTTTAAGTTCATAACTTTTTTGTATTGTATTTTATAATTATTTTCAAATTCAACCATTCCTGTTATTAAATGATATTATATTTGATTTAATATGTGACAAATTAGAGTTTAATTATTACATACCATTATATTCCTTTCCAAAGATGTTATAATGCCAAAGTAACGGTCCTCAGACACCCTCTTTCTATTTCAAGTTCATACTTTTATTTTATTTTGTTTTTTGAATTATTGTTTCATATAATACCACGAATTTTATTTTAGGGTAATATAATGAATTATATATTTTTTAAATTTAATTTATTTTAATCCCTTTCATTATATCCTTTTTTGGCATCGTTACTATACAGAAGTAAGGGCCATTAATCCCCCTATTTTTTGTACATGTTCATTAATATTGTTTTATTGTCCTTTTGAATTTAATTTTCATAAAATTACATCATTTTAATTATATGTTATTGTATTCCATTTCATATGTTGTAAATAATGTTTTTTATTACCTCTCATTATATCATTGTTCTTTTCATTATAATAATCATACTAATCTATAGCCATAAAGCCATCCAATTTTTTTTATAATATAATAATTGTATGGTATTCCATATTAAAATCCATTTTTGATACTATATGTGGATGAGGCCCAATAATAGTTGTACCTTTGGGGTTATAACCCTGAAAATGTTAAATTAGTATTTGATTCAATTATCACATGGTGCATGATGGTATGCCTTTCTAAACACCAGGTTTGAAACTCCTTAGGGATATTCTTTGTTTAATTTACATTCCCTTTACAAAATCTATTTTATGAATTAATTCCAAATTGATTTGGTCACTTAAAATTTCAAATACTTGTTTTAAAACTTCCTAGATATGTTTACTAATAATATTATTAGGTTTAAATATTTTTTTACCAAACAATTCTTTTTTATATGTTATAAAACAAGTAAAATATGCATCATTGAGAAATTGTGTTTAGTATTAATGATTTTATTCCTTGAAAATTATTCCCTAGAATATTTATTAATGTAATAGAATTAATTGAACACTCATAGATTACTGGTTCTTATAATTATATAACCCCTTAGTAAAATGTATGTCTCATGAAAAAAAATTATATGAAAATGGGACCATCCTAAATCTTTATGTATGATTTCTGAGCACAATCCCTTGAATTTTTTTTATGGTTTCTAAAATTATATATTCATCTAAAACTACGATAAGTTATTTGTATACTATAATTTATTTATTTCTATGTTTCCCAGGTATTTATTTATTCTCTTAGTTTAATTTGATATAGAATTACTCGTTTTATTCATTCCTTTTTCCAATTATACTAGGATCAATTATTATTATCCCCGAATTTATTCATTTTTAAGTTTTCCTTGTATTTATTTTATGTATATTAAGTATATAAGTAATACATTAGTTTATTTATTAATAACATACTACCTATTAAAAATTTATACTACTATACAAAACCACCTTACCGAGCATTTGAGCTCACCCATTATATTGTTTCCCATTTCCCTTTAAGGAACAAAGAGGAGTAATATATATGAAAAATGGGTTACAAAGAAAATAATAAGGTTTTTTGGTTTTAATATGATGTACTTTTTTTAAAGTTAATTTCAATATCTAATATATATATATATATATATGTCTTCTTAAGGTTATGAAACTTTTTAAACCATTGTATTGTGATTTATGTACCATTGTAACAAACATACTCCAAATCAAGGGAACACGATTCAATGTCATTGCCTATAGTGTGACCACTACCCAATAGTTTTTTCTACCCCCAATAAAACCTTTTCACATCTTGACCCATCGATGTTTTCAATGGGAAATCCCAAATTAGATGTCCATATCATTTGGACAACATCTTTTTGAAAAAACCCATTATGGTAACAACTCCACTACCTCCAGGAAGATAGCTTGAACTCAACTAAGGGCCATCATTATGATACCCAATAGGGCTATGGAATGACCATAAAATTACAACATAATTAGTCAATAAAAACCCCAATAAGTAATTCATCTATCCTTTCACCAAAATATCACAAAGAAAACATCACAAAACCATTTAAAAATCATTAGGACTCTTTATCACTATCTAGAATACCAAAAGTCACATTTTAAAAAACCTCACCCCCACATAATGACATGTTTCATTAAATTCATTGTATGTAAATTGTTTTTTAATTCCAACATTAATCTAGATTAATCATGAGTTGTGTGAAGGGATACACATCAATATGGCCTAAACATATTTATTTATTTATATAAACAAGTATTACGAATCAAATCATTAGAATAATGTATATATAACAGGAATACATGATATAAGAAGATGAGATTAAATTCAATTAAAAATAACATAATTTAAATTCCCTCTATAGAAATAACAGGTTATGTCCCCAGTCATCTAACTTGGTAGGATTTATCAAAGAAGGGTGCACCTGGATTATCATTTGTATGGATTTAAATTAACGAGTTGACCTAAAGAGTTAGGTGAAACATTTTTGGAATTTCCATTATATAACATGTATATAGGAAACCCTAAAAAATAATACTCAAGTATTAGTGATATGCTTATCCATGTGATGATTTGAGTAACGAGTTTTCTTATTAACTATCCATCTTATATATATATATATTTGAATTATAATCTACAAAAATAACTAAGTGGTGAGTGGATTACCAAATAACACTCACCAAATAATTTAATATAGATTTTCCCACTAATATATATTATTTATAATAAAATCTATATTAATTTTTGGGTAATTTATTAAATAATATTAATTGTTAAATGACTGAAAAATGGAAACTCATTATATAAAATCTTCTATAGTAGATTTACAAGAATCATCATCAACCAACATGAATTTGGGATTGATAAAATAAATTGTAAGTTTAATGTAAACAAATTATTTGAATAGAATAATAACTTAATAATAATTGTTAAAAAAGGAAAAAAATAAAGTGTCTATAGGAATGCTAATATAAGCATAATAATGTTAAAATTATTTTGAATGTTGATCAATATTTAAATTAGAACAATAAATTTACTAACAAAATGTTTTAAAGGAATTAAAACATATATATCTATATGTATATAAGTATCTATTAATGTACTCAGTATGATTGGATACAAAAATAACATTGAGTGAATAGTGGTTTCACTTATTGATTGTTATAGATATGCCATTTATTCATTATTCACTATTTTAAAGGATATAAAAATTTAAATTAGTACAATAATTGTTTAAAATGTTTTATTTATGTGTTAACTATAACCCAAAAATATTTAATATGTAATCCATTGAAATAAATTTGACATATCAGAGAACATTATTTACATTCAATATTATGTCCAAATGGACCAAAATATATTATAACGTTTAATTCTTAAATGTTTTATTTATAGGTATTGTCCTGATAAAAAATATCTAATATATATATAATTTTTACAATAAATAAAATTAAATTTTTAATTCCTAAAATAAAATCATTATATTATTAATAAAATCATTTTTAATTAAATTTCTTATATTTCTAATGAATATTTTTTATAGTTGTTATTAATTTTTATTTTATATATTACATTTATAACTATTATAATATGAATAAAATATAATATATTTATCATCTATATGATTAAATTAATTACCATGCAGAAATTAGTCATCAAAGGGTTTGTAATGATGACAAAATCATTTATATGTAAGAAGAATTATTTTTCATTAAACTGTTTTATGGGCGTACTCTATTTTTTTAATAATAAAATATATAAATAACATTTATTGAATCTTTTACTGAAATATATAAAATATATATTAAATAATTTAATTTTATATTATTTTATGTGTTTTTACGTTACATTGAGTGGATGTAAATTCATTTTTATGCGTAAAAATGAATTTTCTATAGAAAATATTTCATTATGTTTTCACAAATATTTGAAATTTAGTTTCATCCACATATAGATATTTTATTTGATCAAATTGATTTAATTTTTATAATTTTCATGTTTACATTTTTTAATGAAGAGACTTTTTTTTCATAAATAATAGTAAGAGAACTTTTTTTTACTACAATTATGATTAAAAATGGTTTGGGGGGGTTGAACTATGATATAATGTATGAATGCCACATAAAATTTTATAATTATTATTTTTTAATGTTATTTCTAAAATATTTTATCAAAATTTATATGAATTGGATAAATTTTTTCCACTTTCACTAAAATGAGACTTCATATTATTTAAATATGTTGTGTAATTCCATGTGTCTAATATCTATCATTTATAAAATAAAAGCTACCATCCTCTATAATTAATGATTTTTACGAAATATTTTTTAATAAATACTTTCCTAAAAAACATTATAAGTCCCTTACCATCATACAAGATCCTCTGGAATTCTCTACGACCAAAAATTCAAGGATTAAGATGTAATATAAAGGAGGTCTCTCAATGAACAAGTATAAATCATAACCAAGCAGTTTCAATTTTATGTTTTCATCCACCATTTCAAAAGCATTTGATTAACTCATTGAATAATCAATTTATAATCATAAATTTATTTATATTTTATTATGAGCTTTTCACCACCATTTCCCAAATCCTTTCTTTCAAATGGAAAATGAAACTGTTCCTCATTCGTATATATGGACTACCACCATTATAAAATAATATTATGTATTTTCCGTAAATTATTTACATTGATGGGTATAGTGATAAATTTAATAAATATATTTTTTTATTATTATATAATTATTATTTTCTAATGAAAACTTATTTTTAATCTTTCATTACTCCATTTAATTAGAAACTGAAAACGATATTCTTACACACATAGAAAAAAACATCTTTATAAATGATATAATTAATTTTTTATATATACGATTAATGGATGGTTAAAAATACATTTTTTTTAATATAAATTATATTTATATCATGATTAAAATTATGGATATTCTTTAACCCTTATTAAAATTCATGAAATATAACAATTAAATAGACAAAGACATAAAATTGAATCAACTATTAGTCATGATTGTGATTTTAATTAAGAACCATTAATTAGCTGGTGATAAAATCACATAATTAAACCATGTTTGGTATTAATAGGAACATGTTACAAAACAATTCTTCTGATAATATAAATACATATTTATTATAGTTTAGGTTATAGTGCATACAAAGCAAGTTGTTATTAAGGTAAGGGTTTTATGATATAATCTAACTTCTTATCAAGATAGTATATGCATAAATGTTATGATGATAACATTTTATATTTTTTATTTGAAAATTATTCAGTATTTAATTATCATACTGTTAATCTTATAAATAAATACTTTACATTCATTTTTCTCTCTCTATTTACAAAAAATTCCAAAGTATTTTTTTATTAAAAGCTATCATGGTTTACTATTTAGAAAAAATTACTTTTCCATTCCAATTTTATCATTAAATCATATCCTAGAATGTTTTATTATTTTCCAAATATTTATTATTTTCATTATAACTGATGTATTACATTATATAAAAAGGTTTAATACTAATATAATTATAACTATAACAATAATGATGTTTTTTCGTAATGGTGTGAATGAAATTACTCTTTTATCAAGTACCCAAGAAATGATATTTACTACTATCATGAAAAAATAATGATAATATGATTTGTTTTTAGGATTCAATGACTATTTTCATATAGAGTGTTATCCTTACTAATTTATAAATTTTTAGATTAATGTTAATTGGTTTCAGAATGAATTTTAAATTTTACCTAAAATATTTTCAAGCATATTTTAAAGGAATTTTAATCTAGGATAATATCCTATGATGTTACTTATTCTTGAATTAGGATATGAACCTATGATGCTATATATATTATTTCACTACATGGAATATGATTATGATAATGACATATTGATAAAAACTAATTTTTATTCCTTGGGTGAAGTTAGGATGAAATGATAAATACTTCATGATATATTTATATAAATATGAATGGATTATGTGATGGGTGGGTAATTTATTTCATTCCAATTTATTGGGTATGTAAAATTGTTTTATTAGATCAAAGGATTAATTAGAGGTTATACTAAGTCAAAAAAAGGGTAAAATAGTGGTTATACAAATCCAAATGTTGGTATATGGGTGGTTAGATCTAGCCTAGCATGTGAATATTATCTTTGAAGGTAACCATTCCATAATAATTGAATGATTATGGTTATTCATAACCTTATTCCATTCAATGATGATTTTATCATATGAATATGTAATTTTCTCCTGGCTCAGGATCTTAGATTCCTTTATGATATTGAATTTTTAATTTACAAGATTTATTCCGTGACTCATTATTATGATATATGAATTTAAGGGTATAATTTTCAAATGATTAGCCAATGTTCAGATACTGTTATTCTCAAATTATTAAAGAAAATTTGATATATATCAACCTTTTTACAATTATTGAACATATAATATAACCCTTTATTACTTTAACATTTTTCCTAGGACATAAATAATGGCTTTATGTAGGATATGTCAATGTATGGTGCTAGTTGCGATGAACATAGTGATAGATAATGTTGTTTTTTATGTACCAATTTTTTATATATCTAGGTTTTCAAGGAGAATATTGTTTTTATTGTGGGTATTTATGATATATAATTAAAATTCATCAAATGAGATGTAATGATTATTTATCTAATGGTCAGGCTGACATAGTTTATATTAATGAAATGTTTAGTTATTTTTTGGAAATTTAGATGAGAAAACTTTAATTAGAACACATAAAATAAGGATATGTATAAGATAATATTCTATTTTATGGAAAAGAACATTGTTTGGTTCTCCTATAACATACATCCCAATATGAATACTGAGAATGATATGCATCTATAGAATATCTAAATATAAGGTAAATATCTCAAAAAATGAGGTGATTAGATATTACTTGATCATCACAAGTATATGATGAGTGGTCCTATGATGGCTCACCTAACAAGACAATCATGGGAGATATGATTTAGTTAATTTAAATTTTAATTATAAAATATTAATAGGGATTTGAATACTTTATGGCAAATAATTAACTATTTTAAAACTAAAGTTTTATATATTTAAAGAGATATTTCATGATTTGGAACTCCTATAAATGATTTTCATGTGTATATTTTTACACAAAATGAATATTGTTTCTCCAACCGTGACTTTTTATATTTATTGGATAAAACTAGACGGAACAATTAAATTTTTTAATTTGTTGTAAAATTAAATGATTTCAATCCTATGATATTGTAACACCGCTATATTTTTTAATATATTTTTTCTATGGATAAATCTTAATTGTTCAGTAGCTTGAATTACCAGAAACCCAAATTGAATATGAACTATGATATTGTAAAAATATTATATGAAAGTTGTTATTTTTGTAGGTATGAATTGTAAAAAAAATATAAAAAAAATTTATATTTTTAAATAATGGAAATTTATTTATTAATTTAGTTTAAATATGTAATAAATTTTATTTAAAATCATTTTATGCTCTAAAAACGCGTATCTTTCTAGAATGGAATTAATTTTATTTTATATGCACAAAATTATATATAGTTTATAAATTTCAATAAATTTTATTTTTTGGAATTTGATATCAATTTTAAGATCATAATTTTATTATTATATATGTTTATTTTTTTTGTATTTTCATTAAAATATTTATTTTTTGCGAATAGTGAAAAATACCATTTTTTGTAAAAACTATCATATATGTTAAATTACGTCCCATTATTTTTTTGAATTTTATATTAAATTAATATAATAATCATTTTATTATAATAAATCTAATTTATTATATAATAATCATCATTATAATTTATTTTTACGTAAGATTATTTTTTGGCCTAAAACACATCTTTCAACAAAATGCTAGCTCCAGTGTGTTTTATTATTAATAAATTAAACAAATATCTATTCATTAATTAATTTTATGATTTTTATAGATTATAAATTAAATAATAAGTTCATAAATATATTTTATTCTTTTTTCAATAAAAGGAATAGATGCAATTTATGATTTATGCGTAAAAATTCATTTCCTAAAAACGGGTTTTGTTGCATTTTAGGCACTTAATTAAAACTAAATTATTTTACTTTTAGAAATTGAATATTATAAAATTAATTAGACATTTTAAATCTGAAATATTACCATAATAAAATATTTTTAATTTAGTTTTTAGTAATAGATAATTTTAAAACAATAAAATTTTGTTACCACAATTAAGGTATAATTGTGTTTACCAGGGGTTATACAATGGGGTATGGGTCTCATTTCCAAAAAAAACAGTATAATTATTATTGTTTTCATATTTTTATACATTAAATTTTCATACAATTGAATCACCATCTATTTTTACCCATGTTTCCATGAATAATACTATATATATATTAAAACATTAATGAAATTTCATGTGTATCCGTCCCCTCCCTTATATAATAGAATATCTTCACCTCCCTTTTCACTATATTTAAGACTTCTATCTTGACCAATAACTACTCAAATAACATACTATAATAATTCCTTCATCCTAGAGATTCTAGTATTTTCATAAGACCTATCATTCAAGGATAAAAGATTATGCCAAAGGGGGTCCCTCAAAGAAGATATATAAATCATAACATTGTTGTTCCAATTTTATTTCTTCATGAATATCATATAAGTTTTTTGAATCCAATAAAAATGATTAAATTTTTATTATAAATATAAATTGAATTTATTATAATTATGGAATAAAAATTTTCCACCCCATATATATCAAATGGGAAAAAAGTGCCACTTATGCATATTTGTGGACTATTTCTTGGATATATAGATATAATTATTTTTTCATCAATATCATTCAATAGGGGTTTTAATGATATATTTAATTGTTATATATTATATTTATAAAATAATTAATATTATTTAATTATAGTATCTTATTTACCATCTTACCATCCTATCCAATGATAAATAGTTACATCACTTGTTTGTATGTGTGCACTACCACCTCAATGAAGCGATGTGATTTATTTACCTTTTAATTAAATTGATGTAAATAATGATATATTTAATAAAAATTCATGATATTTTGGATATAATAATCTTTCATTATAGTTTAAATAGGATTTACATTTTTTTACTCCATCCATCAAAACATAGAAACATAAATCTTGTGTATATATAAATTATCATATCTATGATGTGATTTAATTCATATTTTACAACCACATAATAAAAATGGATATAATAATTTATATAATTAATATATATGATAAATATATAATTTATAAAATTTTGGATATGGGGGATCCATGATCAATGGTTGAGGACCATAACCATTGAACTAAAACAGACATGAAAAATGAGGCAACTAACATCCAAAATGAAGACATTAATAGAAATTTTCTAATAAAAAAGTGCTGAAATGATATATGTGGAGTAAATGTGGTATTATATTTTTGAATTTTAATATGTAATATAATTATAATAAACAGAAATTTATTAAATTGAATGTGAATGTTCTTATGAATCATATTGGATATATGGAAAGGGGTTCTTTGTATCATTTTCAAATTCATGACACACGTTTGATATTTTATACCATCATTAATTTAATGTGGTTTTATTACTACATAATGATGGTATTTTTACCTATTAACTAAATCTGGTGGTTTTATGATCCACAACATGTTTTGTATTGCATTTTCTTCTATGCAAATGATACCAATGTTGTCATCGACTATTCTCATGTTTTCTTCATCGAAACATGTTTTTATATTATGCACCAATTTATTATATAAATTCCGTATATACATAACATTAATTTATTTATTTCATATTAATAAATTTAATTTTATATAATTATAGAACCATCATATTATGAATATTCCAAGGAAAATTGGTTCACATATCACTAATATTGTTAGAGTTAGGAAACTAAATTTTTTTCATATATATTTTATATGTTATAACAAAATAAAATATTATGATTCATATCTACTACCATAATGATACTTATATCATTAATATATTTAATTTCATGAAATTTAATGATTATTTGGATTTTATTTTTTCCATGGGGGTTATTATTTAACAAAAATTACAATGATAGTTGTTTTATGTTACAATATCATTTTTATGGTGATTGTGTGTGATGAAATTTCATAGTCATGAAATATTATAGTATATCCCTCAATATTATTATTAATTTTTTCTTATATGGTTATTTCCTATGGTTATATGTCTTCCATTCATTATTCACTCTATATATTGTAATAGAGAAGAGTGATTTTTTAGGATGTTAGCTTTTTTTCTCTCCTCAATCAATAATATTTTACTTCAATGTCCATATTTTATTTAAATTTTTTTGAAGAATGTTTTTTATAATATCCAATTATTAAATAAATTTTTTTTACATATTATTTGCTTTGAAAACTTTTTTAAATGAAACTTCTTGTAATTTTTTTAATGAGGAACTTTTGACCAATTAATAAAAAGGTGGATATAATTTGTTTTTCTTAAACGTACACTGCATGAAGCAATTTCCCCATCATTAAGAATACTCCTTTACTTAAACATTACTTTATACACTCCCATTATTATTTTCATTATAATTTTCTTCCTTAATATTTTTTTTGGAAAACTGTATATTCCAAATATGTGATTTTAAATGAAAATATTAATTTCATCAAGAAATGTTCTCATGATCTTTTAGGATAATTTTTATAAATAAAAACAATCTTTGGTCTTTATTATGATTTACTAGGGATAATATAAAATCATAACATCTTCATTATTTTACTATAATGTTTAATATTATGTTGTGGGAATGTTTTTGAATCGTGGTTCATTTCCATGGGTTATGAATCAATGATATAACGAAGTTTTTATTATTTTTTGGAACATGTATGTATGGTTTAAATTAATTGATTAGAGACATATAATTATATATCTCTCCATTGAAATGGGTGAATATGGAAATATCATGAGATTATAAGGACTAGAATTGGTAGTTAATGTTGGTCAGTAAGGGTCTTTATCCAACAATATTGGCTTTGGATTGAATCTAGATGAAATAAATGATGGAATGTGGAGGGAAAAAAAGAATATTTGATAGACATAGAGTTGATATTTGAGTAAATAATTTATTTTAAATGATTAATTATATACTAATAACTTATATCTTATGCTTATTATATGTTTTCTTAAATCATTATTGATTATTTATGATTATATAATATTAAATCATATGTTTTTTATTGAAAATACACAATTATAGGTTTCATAATTATGGTATATGTACTGATAGGTTTGATTATGATCTGTCAATACATTGTTCTCATATAATTACACATATACTATACTCAATTTTGATCACTAATCGATATCACTTATATTTCCCCTTACTAAGAAATAGAACACACATTTTCTTATGATTTCCTCCCACATGTTTTCGAAAATGGTTTTATGTATGTTATGTCTAATAAGGTTCGATTTTTTAAAAACATAATGAGAAATGATGTAGTCATTTATTTATCTATTTTTTATGTATCCATGTATTTAAAGACATAGATAATTTTTGGTTCTGACATGGATTATATTGATATAAAGTGGATATTTTAGCTAATAAGTTGTAGTATTTATATATAAAATGTATTTTTCACTATTATAAGAAAATTTTATGGGATCTAGAATGAAAAATAGATTAAATATTATTATTCATCATTCTCGATAAATTAATAATACTATGCTCTAAAATATTTAATACATGGATAAATGTTATCTTCCGTGCTGGCTGAGGCAACATAAGCCACCATTTTTGGGTCTACTGATCTATTAATGGATAATCAATGAACCAATTCAGCTGAAATGATATTTTATGTTCTTTAATGGTTGGATCATGAAAAATTTATTTATGATGCATATCATTTGTAAGGTGATGTATATAAATGTAGTTTTCTTATGAAATACACAAGGAAATGAGAAGAAATTGACACTATGGAGTGACATGAGTTTATAAGGTTATTTATTAAAAATTGATTCCTAATATTATTTTCATGAGAATAGAGAAGTAATTTCTTGAGATAAAGTAGATAGATAGATAATCCATTACAACCTATGAGGAAACATTTATATGACTTATGATGTATGCTATTGGTATTGTCATTTAACATGAAATAAATATTAAGAGATATTTCAATGGCATAAAACAAACATTTCAATAATTATTATTGATAAGTGAAAATAGTATATATAAATTTTAAATAGATGTTATATCAAGGTAGAAATTGAGATTTTATTCATCCATCAATATCATTATTTTGATATAAATTAATTATGGGATTGAATGGAAATTATAATAATAAAAACCATTAATTGATGACGACAATTCATCATTTATTCTAGAAGTGTGGAATGAAACATTGAGGAAATTTTCTTAAGGGGGATATTAAATCATTTTTGAGTGGAATATAAGGGAATCTGACTTAATGATTTCTAAGGATGAGAAAATGTTTAATAATGTATTGAGAGAATAATAAACTATAGATAATAAACAAACCACACTACGGTATTTCAAATGGGAGGAGTATGGCCATTATGCTAACCAGTGCTTGAATTTAAGGGTTGGTGACAATGATTAACAACAACAACATTTTAATTGTATAGTGAAATATAAATTTCATGTACTCTCTAATTTCAATGTGGGGTATAATAAGAAAGTGGTTCTTGGTAAACATACCATCCATGATAAATATTTTAATTCTTTATGAGAATAAAGATCTACCTAATAATTTATATCTCATGAATTTTTAAATTTCATCCCATTTACACCTTAATAATTAGATATTAGTTTACCATTTAAAATTCATAATGTTATGAAAAAAACATATCAATTATATGATTCCTCTCTAATTGATGTTTGTAGAAACGATCCTTTTATAAATAACATAATTCTTCCTTTAATTTAATAATATGTTATATTTAGAAATGATTTTATTTATTTCTAAAAATACCACAACTTATGAGGAAGGGAAATCATATTTTATATTCTAAATAAATCTCTAATTTTCTGTTGATGTGAGGAGAAATATCATCTTAGTAAGAAAATTTTATCCAGTATATGGCTCAATATTCCAATACGTAGAGGTTAGTTATCATAGATCATTGGAGATACACTCAGTATTAAAGATATGAATACTATAGGATAATTTGTTGATATATTTTATTTATATTTTCTTAGTATTTTGTTTAATTATGAAGTTGAGTTTTAAATAGTAGTTATACAAGGTGCCTCACATATTTCAATGACTCTATATAGAATTCCCTCTATTGTTTCATTGGAATTGAAGAAGAAACTCTCAAATAATTTTTATAAAGGATTAATTCAAACTATTCCATTACCAGTGGTTTCTCAGTTTATTTTTATTAACAAGAATGATAGATCAATGTGGCATTGCATGAACTATGGGAAATCCTATTAGAAAATAATCAGGAATCAGTTTAATCTATCCTATATTTCTGATTTTTTTCAATCTATTATGAGGATCTCAGTATTTTTTAGTGATTGATCATTGATTTGAATGCAATGAATTAATGTTCAAAAGAGAATATATACCCAAGGTGGACTACTCTAAAAGGTATGGACCATATAAATATATAGTGGTTCCATTTGGTCTGACTAATTCCTCCTATACCTTCACGGATTTAACTAATAATGACTTTAGAGGTTTCAATGATTTTTTGGTATTCATTATTGTTGATAATAATAAATATTTCATGATCACTGATGAGAATAAATATTACTTGAGGACTGTTTTGAAATCCCTATGGAAGAATAATCTATATGAAAAATTTACCAAGTGTGAATTCTAGCTTCATAAAGATTCATTTTTTAGGTCATATAATTTCTTGACAAGGAATATCAGTAGATCTATCAAAGAGAGAAGTAAATAAACATTAACCAAAACAAACCACAATGATGTATATATATAGGTTTCTAGGATTGGATGGATATTATCATCTCTTTGTGAAGATTTTTATTGATTTCTATTCCAATTTCCATGTAAACAAGAATTGGATTCAACTTCATATACACTAGTGGATATGATGAAAATTTCAAGGATCTAATTTGAATTTTTTTAGTGAAAAAATCATCCCACTACATTGTAGTAGATAAGAGTTTATTGTTTATAGTGATTCGTTAGAGAAGTGGCATATACTATCTTTTATTCATAATGACATTTCTATAGATTACACTATATTCCAATACAAATTTCATGAGAAAAATTACCCAAATAAATATTTTGAGATAGGCATGATAATTTTAAGTAATTTAATGGGACCATTATCATTATAGATAATGGTGAGAAATGTTTAATGATCATAAAGATGAATTATTCATTTTTTCATATAGATTTTAATATTCTATAAAGAATATGGTCAGAGTTGGTTAAAACATTTTAATCCTTAATATATTACTAAACATGTATAGTAGATAGGGAAACTAATTTTTTGAGTCAAAAGGATCATTGTAAGTTATAATTAATGATTATGAAAAAATAAAAAATTATTTTTTGACTATCAAAGATATAACATGAAATATTTAATTACGGGAATAAAACTATATTCCTGAAATTAGCGTTCACCCATATATCCTTGTGAATATTAAATCAGAAAAAAGGATGATATAGAAATGTAAATGTAGTTGAGAAATATTATTGATTTCACTCTTCATTTTTATTGAATGATAAGTTTTAATAACTAATTATGTGTCCTATAAATTCTATATATAACATTGGAGATATTACAAGAAGCTCAAATCTCATTATTCATCATTCATCCTTGATGTAAAAAGAAGAATATTGATATGGAAGAAAATTTTTGGTTGGTCAACATGGGGAGAGATATTTTATAATATATATATATATATATATTTTTGATTATTATATTATCTATTTATGGATTGTAAATATAATTATAAGGGGGTGTTGTAACCGATATCCATAGATTAATGGAATTGAGAAAACAACATAATGAATTTCTTCAATGGACTCCCTACAATATATTAATTGCATAATGATATTTGGATTTTAGTTGATTTCCTTATAAGGTGAAAACATTTTATTATTTTTAGAGGATATTTATCTCTTGAACATATTCCTAGTATATACATTCCAATACTATTTATATAACTTTTAGTGAAACATTTTAATGTTTCTTGTCTAGATCATAGGTATACCAATAGTAATAAAGATGAATTTAGAAGACACTGGATGTAGAGTTTTGCTTAAATATATTTTTTCGACATCTAAAAACATCATGTCAGAGAGGTCTATTAAAAAATGGAATATATGTAGAGATTTAGCTCATGGGATATCAATTATTTTTATATAAATCTTCCTCTTGATTTTTTTTATTAATAATAATATCATTTTCTTAATCATTCATATGGTTTCATTATAATTTATTAATAAAAAAATGATAAAATGGAACATGAAAGGTTTATTTTAGGGAAATATTACTATTACTAATTAATATAGCTAATAACATGGTACAAAAAGTCAAATACAATCAACATTAAATAAAAGAATCATAGAGTTGTAAAAATATTTCTTTTAATAATCAATAGTTAAACATGGATTTTAAGGATGGTGAGAAGGTATTCTTATAAATTTTTTCAGGTAATAGGTTATCATATTAATGAAAAATGGAAATATTATAGGTTTATATATAGGCCCCTTCAATATCCATTAATAGATCAATATGGTTTCTTATCACTTTTCACTTTATCTAAACCAATATAATGTTCATATTGTGATCAATGTATCACTCATGGGGAAGTACATATATGAACTTTTACATTTAGGAAACTCCATGGTTATAAAACTATAGAATGTTCATTAATATTAATAAAATCTAGTATAAATATTTTATTATATAGATAATTTACTAAAAAACATGATTACTGGCTTCATTAATGTATATTGGAGGATTTTGAAATTTGAGAAACCTACATGAGGACCTGAAGATGAGATGAAGAAGATATATTAAATTTTTTGTATCATAGAGATGAAATTTTAAGGGGTTTTGAATTTAACACCATAATATTTTAAATGGATTCCATTAAAATAAATTTTATGTTATCGATAGCTTTCTTTACACATGACAATGATAATAAATAAACCATGATATATTATAATATTTAATACATATTCATTATAATAGAATATATTAAAATGATTAAGGATATTTTAATATATATATATATATATATATATATGTATTTATTCATCAATTAAAATTTAATAATTAGTTCCTGTGATATTATCCAAAAATTATTAATAAAATAATTTCATGACTAAAATACTAATTTTTCTTTTGAAATTCATTATTCTATGTGTTGTAAAATTTTATAGCAATAAAAATAAAGAATAATATTTAAATATTATTTCTATGAAATATATTTTAAATTTATATGAATGAATTAGTTATATAAATTTTAGGAATGAAGACATAATAATATAAATATAAAATAGAGTTGTTTATCAAAAAAAATATTTTCTTATAGTGGATTTGTGTTTATAAAAGTAAAATAAATTAGAAAAATCTATTAGTAATTTTAATAAAATATATAAATCATACATTCAATAAATAATTTTTTATATTCATCTCATTGTTTTCTAAATCCCGGGAATTGAATTAAATTGTTTTTTCCTAAACATTATTCTTCCTAAAAAATGATTTAATTCCATTTTACACACATATTACTAAATTAATTTATCCACTTTATTGAAATTTGATTTCATAATCTATATTCTGTATTTGGAAAATAACATCCATATTATAAAATTGTTACAAATTCAGTTTTTTGAAAATTTATAGTAACAATTCTAAAACATTTTATTATGATTATGGTTAATATAACCTTATAATTGGGGGGGTGTTAAACTAGGAGATAAGGGTAAAAATACAACATAAAATTATCAAATTATTATTCTCAAAGATATTTAAACACTATAATATCCTTAATTTTAATGAATGTCCATTTAGAGCTACTTTTTGTAGAATTTCACTTTATATTATTTAAGTCCTTTAAATAATTCCATGTGTATCATCTCCATAGCATATAAAAGGGAACCACATATATTAAATTATTCATAAATTTAGAGCCTTTTAGATATTATAATACATACAAAAAAACATCAATGATTCCATAAAATCATATTAAATTCCATTTTCTTATCTTAAAGCAATCATTTCGTGTTTTATGTTGTATTCTAAAGGAGGTCTCTCAAAGAAGAAGTTTAAATTTTAACATTACCTTTAAGTTTTATATCCTATTTCCAATTAATTAAAGATGTTCTATCTATAATAGAATTATTATTATAGTATAATACATTCACTAAAATGTTATTATAAATATCATAACACCATTTCAGTCCCACATTCTTTTAAAATAAGAAATGACCAAAATAAGAAATGATCGTATCACTCGTATGTGTGTGTGTGTGTGTGTATGTGGACTACATCGTCCATGCATCAATATGATTCATTTTCCATCACCACATAAAATTTATGGATATAATTATAAAAATAATAAAAATATATTATATTTATGTTATATTTATAATTCTAAGATGGGAAAATATTATTTATGTTTATTTTCTTAATTTCATTTGAAAATTAGAACAATGATCAATCAAACGTATGGACTACTATCTCTATGAGTAGTGTAATTAATTTTTCTATCAATAAATTATATTTATTGTTTTAAATATGTATATAATTAAAAAATATAATATTTATGTCATTTTTAAAATTATATTGATTATAAATCATGACCATGAGGATGGCGCTCGGGCTTCGGGGGGTTCAGGTGACTCGCGACCATGGTCGTCGAGGTCCTCCTATCTAGGGTTCAACATGACTCTTCCTCATTATTTTCAATCGACGATCGTGGCAGGGGAACCGGGATCCACCTGGAATGAAGACGTTGTGCTAGTAAAAGACTTGCTTTCAGATCTGAGGCGCAATGCTCGGGCTGTTGCTCACCGGGATGAAGGATCCTTAGATCGGTTGCCTGCTGTTACTCACCGGGTTGAAGGAGATCTGACTATTGTTCGCCGAGCTGAAAGAACCATAGATTTGATGCCTGTTGATCACCGAGCTGATGGAACCTTAGATCTGACATCTGTTTTGAAACCCTCATCTGATGTGCCAGTTGATATTGATGCAAACAGGGTTGACGGTGTGCGCTTTTTTGAACCGCTGATTCTGAATCGCCAATCAGTGGCTACTGATTTTAGATCAAGGGTGGATTGCAGGAACGGTAGTGCTCACATGGTGGAGGGAGTGGGGTGAGGCATGGCTTCAGCTGGGAATAGGGTGTTGCCGATGAGTCTGTCAAATCCCCATTTGAAGGCCTCTTTGGAGAATTTGAAGGCTGCTTCAAATGGCAGTGTAAAGGATCCGAGTGGCCAAGTGGGTTGTCCTGCCTCCGCCCCTTCGTTTTCTTCATTTATTGATTCTTACTCAAGTAGGATTCATCAAAAGGGTTCAGCGGCTCATGTTTATGTCAGTCCTGAAATATTTTATGAGAGGATTGCAATTGGTAAGAACTCTCTAATTGCACGTCTTGTTTTAGAAAAGGGTGCGACGTCCTGGAAATTTGATGATCTTGTCAGTCGGGTTTCATTCTTCTAGGTTTCCTCTGATTGGCGGTGCATTTCTCTTGGTAGTGGATTCTTTCATTGCATTTTTCCATCAAATGCGCTCAAAGTTAATGAATGGAGTATTGGGTCTCTTTCTTTGAAACCTGTATGGATTCATCTTCATGAATGGTCCCTTGATTTCAATGCCTCTCATGCAAGGAATGCCTTTTCGCAGGTTTGGGTCCGTTTTCATGGGCTTAACTGGGTCCTTTGGCATCCAATGATTCTTCAGGATATTGGCATGGTGATTGGATCCCCTATTCTCCTTGACAAGGAAACTGAGGTTGTTCGGTTTGGACATTTTGCTATAATGTTGGTGGAGGTTGATTTGAGCTCCACCTTGATTGATAAGGTAACTCTTTCCACTCCCACTGATAATATTAATATTGAAGTTTAGTATGAAAGGAAACCACTTTTTTGTATTGAATGCATGGCTGTTGAGCACTTGTTAGATTTATGTCGAAGGAAGATCTCTTGTGAGAGATGTGGGATGAAGGGTCACCTAAATACTCTCTGTAGAAAGAGACTTGAGGGGAAGCATGTGGACTTGTCAAATCATGAAATAGATTCTCTCAAAAAATCATCTGCCACTCCGGTTGAGGTGTTGGCCTCCAGAAAACCTGTGTCTCATGTGAAAGGGAAAGGGCTGATAGTGGATACGTCTCCAATGAGTGGCCCGTCTAATGTTCAGGCTTATCACACAGAGATCTCATCGAAGGATGGTCGTGCTGTTACTCCCACTGGGTTGGTTGAGGCTGGACATACTCCCAGCCTCTCTGTCTCTGGATCCCATGCTTGCATTGATCCTCCAAATGTAAGTATGAATGATAGTCCTGATGCAGGCTTTATACATGATGAGACTTTTGAGTTGGCTCCTTCCGGGACTTCTCAAAATGTTGATTGTCATCCGGAAATTCAGAATCTCTTGATCTCCTCTAAGATTTCTGGGAAGTGGGGTGACATCTCTGAGGCGGAAGAGACAGCGACGGGTTGCGGTGCACCTAGAACATTCAAAGATGCCCTTCTTTCTGGGAAAGGGATGTCAAATGATTTCTTAGTCTTAGATCTTTCTCCTTCGAAGAGACGACCAAGGAAGGATTATTCTAACATACCTTGTACGGTGTCTACACGATATTCTAAGCTTTTAGGTGGGTTCAATTCTGATTTTCTCAAGATCCTAAATCAGGATAAGTCCCACTCTAAATGGGAAACTGCTGATGACTCTGATTATGGGAATGACATGTCTTATTATGATATGTAATATTTTGTTTGACGGATGATGGAAAGTTCTTTTGTTTGACCCCACCCACCTCCTCTGTACCTTTTTCATTATTTAATAAATAGTCAGAATCATAGCTTCTCACTGATCTAGCTGGTAAATCATGACCATGTTTCAAGTACCGTAACAGTTGAATCTAAACCTGCATGAAAAATTAAATAGATAGCACATAAAATACTGAACCTATTTAAGAATTATTGATGAACATTCGATAATATGTCAAATGTATTATTTAATGATTCATACTATGTATAGTTTTGGGTGTTGTGTTGATATTTCAAGTGGGAAAAAGATCAAACTATCAGAATAATAGATAGTTTGAAGGTCTACTTTGTGTATCCATTAATGAACATTGAATCATAAATGATATTTCAAGAAAGAGGATTAATGATTCCATATAAAATGTATTTCTCTAAAATATTTTAATGGGTTTTTCAATGTTCTAGGATATTCAACATCATTTATTTGTATAATATAATAATTTTAATATATTTATGGATTTAGAATAATCATGTATATATTTTAAATATTTTTAAAATAAAATTATTCAAATTCATGTAATTAATTATTGATACTTTTAGAATGAATTCAATCGATGAATAAAAATGAAAACATATAATAGAGTGGATTTTAAAAAATATTTAAATCTCAGATGGTTATAATTATTTAATGTGTATATTTACTCATTTAAATTAGATGATTGGAGATTTTATCCAGTCACAATGATTAAATATGAATAAGTGAGATAATAAAATTTTTTTATGATCTTTTATGAATCTATAACATATTCATGAATAATATATGGATACATTTTTTATTTGATAAAATATTAAATGCCGGAATTTTTTTTTGAATGTTAATCCAACCACCATGTAGTGGAATATTTTATTAAATAAAAGAATCTTTTTTGGATATTTATCAATTAACATAGAATACTATATATAATATCATCACAAAAGTTTATTTGATAAATATTACAATTTTATTGAATTTTTTTATTCTATGACATATTAATTTTTATTTATCTCAATAGGATATCCTAAATATAATATAGTTTCTAAGAGACAAGTGGTTGTATATTATGAACACAAAGAATTTATAATAATAAAATAATGAAATATTAAACTAGTATTTATAGAATGTTATTAAATATCCTAAAAGATATTAATGTATACTTGAAAATAGAAATGAAAATATTTACACTTATTTACCATAATTATGTAAAATTAGTTTTATATTATAAAATAATTTATGAAATTATATTAATGAATAATGATAATGTAATTTTTTTTTGTTTTTCTTATCGAATGATCCCATAAGAAATGTTTTAATTGAAAAGATCAATGATAATGATAATGAACACAGAAAGATTTCAATGTTGATTGAATATTTTATTATCATTGTAACATTTGATAGAGTGTTATAAAGTAGTTTTAGTAATATTTTTATAGATTTGAACATTTTGATTTTGATTTATATGTCTCACCATTACAATCCAAACATTATTCATTATATTTTATGTAGAAAATATGTTTGGGGGGATTATTTTATTAGATGATAATATAGAGAACTAATGGGAATTACATTGATATGTAATGGGTTTAAAAACATAAAAGTATAAAAATATTATGATCTTATGGTAAGTCATACGGGATATGAATATTTGGAAACCTATGCATAGTTTGGTTTTTATTTATAAAAGGGTTTAAAAATAAAAAAAGTATTATATGGTATAGAAGATGGTCTATACTTTATCATTCATTCATTTTGTCAATAAATACCTCATAAAGTAAAATTTTATATAAATTCACAAATTATGAATTTGAGTAATCCCCAATGCTATTTGGCATAGAGTGTTGAAGGTAGTGAAAAATTATTTAGGTTATAATGTGTATGATTTCATATACAATTATGAAATATAGTAATGAGGTACACAATTTTGTCTATGACCCTTATGCCAAACTATTTATAAAATATGATGTGTTATAGAAAATGATTTTTTTATCATAATTGTAAAAGACTCATATAAAATTCTTATACAAGATTTTATAGAAATACCCCGCAAGATTAGTTCAGTGACATGGGGGGTGAATATAGTGTTCTCAAATTTTATAAATAATAATTGTTATCTTAATATATAACCCACTTTAGAATTTAAACCATTGATAATGATTAAAATATTGGTGGATAATTCTTATATTTACACAATAAACATATCACATGAAATGCATAAAAATAATAAATAATGGAACATTTTTTTCAATGATTGTCCCTTCCTACAAAACCTACTAATTTTTGTGATCAATATATCGGAGTCATATATGATCCACTAGAATAATTCTATCAATAACAGTGGTGTTTGAATAATTTTCATATATAACCCACACTCACTATATTAAACATGTGAATTATCATCATAATAAACATTTCTATAGTTTCTATTCATGTGGGTTTATTATACTGGATCCTTCCAACTAAAATTCCATTACCATTAAAGTATATCTCCTATCAGGATAAAATGTTTTTACATATGTAGGTTTTTATTTTATTCCTAAAAATATATTTTTTAAATTCATTAAAGTCATCAAGAAGAATAACATGAATCTTGGTCTCTACAAAAAATATCATTTCTCTGTGTTCTTATTTAGAAACTTCTTTCTCACTTCAGTGTTTGTAGAAATCATGGATATTGACTACATTTGTATATTTTCTAGAACTCCCTACATGCTAACCATTATAAATTATACATATTTTTAGCATTATTCTTAATCTTATTATTATGGATAATAATATTCTTCTCCTCCTCCTCCTTATTATCATTATCAGAATATAATTCAACTATGATATTGGTTATCAATGGAACTGGTATACATAATAGTTTCTATTTTTTCATCTTCCTCCTCTGCCTTCTTATTTGATATCAAAAATTTCTGTTTCAATAGTTCTTTATAGAGATCATATTCATCTTCTTCTATTATAGATCCCCATGTTCTCTCATTAGGTTCTATCTCTATCTCTTGAATAGTTTTTGTATATATTTTTACAATGGTTTAATCATTAATCCATATTGTATTTTTTCATCATTTTCACCAACATAAAATATAGATTTTTCAAGTATATCATGAAATACAAACAATCCACATATTCATGGAATGACCGATAACCCCATATTTATTTTTATCATGGAAAACATGTGCGTATTTCTCTATGATCAATGAATATCATATTAAGCATAACTACATGAATCTATATAATGATTTGAATACCATAAATCTATTTATTTATCATTTTCTAGTTGATTTAGTATTCAACATATTTCTACCACATGGTCTATATTATGTTCCAAAAATACTCTAGTAATAATTCAAAAAATAAAATAATAATAACAATTCTATTAAAATAAATTAATATATTAGGTTTATGGACGAACTCATTTTTCATTACATGATATTATTTTTATAACCATTAATATCTACTTCATTCATAGAAAATATCCCATATTAATCATATAAATTTAAAACAGAATCAATAATGGGATTGTGATATTTAAATAAATTAATAATAGAAAAAAAGTTTCTCAGAGTGAGTATCTCAAGAGTAGGTACATTGAGTTCCAAATATATTTTTTAGTTTAAAATGGATTAATTTGAAATCCCTCAAATACTTAAATGTATCCCAGTGCATCATTATAAGTAGAATGGTATAGATATTATTCATTCTAAATATTTATATGAAGATAGATTTGTTCATTGATGAATAATATAAATTATTATTGGATCCATGGAAAAAAAATTACTTGACCAAAATACTATATGAACACAAATTAAGAAAAATTATCAAATTATATATTTTTTATAGTTACAAATTTTCAATTTTAAAGCGTAAAAAAATTAAAAAAAATTAAACAACACAAATGAGAGAATGAATAAAATAGGTTTAGTCTCATTTTGAGATTTATTCCTCTCCACTTGTTGATCACATGCCAAAAACTAGTTTATACAAAACACACAAGATTATCCAAAACATGGATAAGGTTTTACAATATTTTACAAACTATCCAGGTCAAACATGACATGTTTCTCTATTATACATGTGAGAAAAACTAAACTGGAAATATAAGTACCTCTATAACTCAGATCTATGGGACTAGAGGTGTAAAATAATATGAGAATATTTAAATGTATCTCCCAAATTAGTATAGGATAGATTGACCATATATAAAACAACTTATAACACACACTTCTCAAAATGTAGTAAAACTAAAAAGAATAGAGAAATGTAAAAGTGTAGAGTATAGAGATTATTGGTTTCTTTAAATTTATCTTGTGATACATGACTAGATTCCGTAGTGAATATTTTTCTACGTTTTATTGAAATCATTAGGAAAAAAGAGTGTCGTGCACTCTTTCTCTTTAACTAGAGGAAAGAATTAAGTGTGAACGTGTAGTTTGGATTGCTATAAAATGTTTTCAGTGGGTCATTTTTACTTTTTTGCAATTATATTCAGCTATATCTTATTTCAGTAGTCGCAAATAAATAGTTTGTTTGATAGTACACTTCATCCAATACTAAATCTTCTACTATATAAGGGAGTGTTCTACACTTTTTATCAGTAGCAGTAAAAGGAATATCCAGATCAGATGCTTCCTCCCAGTACACATTCTAACACTATATTCAATGATTTATTTTGATCATTTAACTAAAAATTATAAAATTATTATATTCAATTAACATCCATATATATATATCCTTTTCAATAATTTATTTCAAAAAGATAATATATGAAAATATTTGCAATTACATAGACTGGAAAAGACTCACTGTCTGACGGTGTCATGAATTTGAGGTATTTTATTGGGTGGTATGATATAGGATGCATGAACCAGGGAAGTGTCTTAGAACTATCCAAATTCCCAAAATTCTTACGTCATTTCAACAAGAGGTGTCTGGTATGGAGGTGTGTGGTTTGAAGGTGACCTAAACATAGCCAAAATTATTTATTAGTGTTATGAAATTGTTGGTACCTCATCTAGTGGTATCTGATACATAGTTAAATTTTTGTTCTGGTAGCATTCTTTCTTGAAGGTATCTTGACTGATGGTTTCTTATATATTTTGAATTTTTAGTCAAATAGTATGACATTATTTTGGTGTGATATCCTGGTGGTACCTCAGACATTGCATGATTTTTATGCTGGTGGTGAGTCACAAACAACAGTGTAGCGACTTGGTGGTTTCTCTCTCAATTATGTCTCGTACATAAATTATTTTCACAAATATCATAATATAGTTTTCTTATAGATAAACAAGGAATTCATTAATATCATTAGAATCACTATTTAATGATTATTAAAAATAGTAGATCAAAAAATCTCCACCTTTATGAGGACCACAAATCTGGGAATCAAAGAATATTATAAATGTAAATACACGTCAGAAAATGGTATTAGAAATGTTTAAACATGATATCCATAGTAATGTCAAAACTCAATATATAAACCAAGACATATTACTCAAAATATTTATAGATGGTATTAAATAAAAATAAATAATACTAAGTATCGAAGGAAATTACCATGAAGTGATAAATTAAAATAGATAATTTCAAATATAATAGAGAAATATAATCTCATAAAATTTCCCAAAAAAATATGGAATAAAAAATCATCCCCCTTTGGAATTACAAAAATTTAATTATTATATAAATAAATATATTAAAAATTAGTATTAAATGATAAATAACAAAAAAATAGCGACAAAAGGGATTGAAAATTATTATCAAAAAGTTATTTCAAACCAGGACCCATTAATGTCATATAGTATAAACCAACATATGAAAAAGGGATAATATTGGAAGAGGGTTACATGGGTTCTTTTAAATTATCCTTTGATTTATCATTCTCCTTATCAAATGAAACAAGATCAGATTGTGGAAGAATATATGTAACACCACAGGATAGTCCCGCTACAGCCCTGTGATGACCTTCTACTATAACAACAAGGAGAAGGTTCCTCAAGTCATGAGAATAAGTCATTAGGAAGGGCTAGAAACAAGAAGAAAAATCTTCTAGAAGATCTTTAGAAACTCCTAGAATGAGATATTGTTGATGGATAATAGAAAATTCTTCTAGGGAATAAACTTCTTGGCCATGAACCTGAATAAATAGATTCATTAAAATTATAAAATAGAACATTAATTTTCTTCCAGTTTATATTTTACTAAATAAATTTACCTTCTATTCCATGAAACAGTTCAAAACTAGAATCTTCTCTTTGATATGTCTTACCTATTATTTGAAATTCTTAGTCACAGGTGTTATCTTTATGTTTTCATGCAATAATCCATTGGATTATTGGTATAAATATTAAAGATATTGATCATAATGGAATTAGTTATATTTTTTCTATCATCTATCATGTCATGGGAATATATTGAAACTATCAATGGAGCATGATATAAATTATATATAATTCGACTAATGGTCTCTTGGGGCTGATCGATGACACTTACAGATGAAAATGATGAAGTAGAATAAAACTCTTTTCCGAAAACTACCATTATCTAATAAACATCATACACTAGATGAGGAGTATTAAGAGAATTCTTTGAAGATGTGTACTTAAGACATTTTATGTCACTTTCTAGAGAAGTAGTAATGGTTCAATTCATTTCAGTAAGCATAGTTTGATTAATTCAAACAAACTTCCAATTCTATTATTATCAATCATTATCTAATAAATGTGATGAATAATTTTTGGTTGCATGTGTTTAATGAAAAACTCAAAAAAGTATCATGAATATTTATCATAGATGAAATTATCTTAAAAAGGTTGATTCTTTAACTTCAAGGAAAATTGATACATCATTATTTTACCAAAATTATTCAAGCCACCATTAGTGACTATATCATCTGGAATAATATCATGATATAGAATAACCAATTTAGGTGAATGAGGTTTCATATAAGAAATTTTTTCTAAAAAACCTTCAAAGTCGACTTGATCTATCATATATCTTATTTCAGACTTGTTTTTCAGGGTGTGTATATGTCTGTCGAGGATGCACATCTATTTCCCTCCATTCGTACATTCCAATGGATGAAAGCATCTGTCTCATCTTTAGGAATGTTTTCTATATGATCAAAATAGGTTGATGGTATGTTAACTTCTCCTTTCAAGTATTTCTCTTCAAAATTAATAACCCAGTACAGGTCTCCCAAAAATATTGAGACTTCGTTTGTGAAAATCTCCATGGTGGAATATCATTGCAGATGCAGGTTAATTACACTGCTTCTATCCGGATAGTCCAATGGGTCATGTCAGAACAAAAAATTTTGTTTAAAAGAGTATTCACATTGGGAATCACTAGCATGTCTGGATGCTAAAACAATGGTACAACTATATTTATTCCCTAATAATAGGGATTCTTGAGGGTGTAGAAGCTCAAGGAATCCCATGTTTAATGACTGGAATTGTATGTCAGAGGCATGTATCCATGGTTTTCATTAGATTACCATGTTTACCACAGGGTATGCTGCATGTTTAAAGACTAGTATAGACAGATCAGACTGATCAGAACACTGATGAGAGTGGATTAGATGGGCACATCCCTATGGGGGAGTACTTGGAAGGTTTACCAGATGATTGGATCAAGATGCCCAATGAGGATGGATATGAGGTGGTGTGTCCTATAGAGGGATGATATAATACAATGAATGCTGATCTTGATGCCTGAACGGGTGGGTCAAAGTTGACTGGGTCACGAAAAAGGGGACACTAAGGATATCCATTGGCTGGGATTGAACCTGACATAGGATTCCTATAAACACTGTGTAAATCACTGGGATAAAAACCTACATAGATCGAAGGGTGATACATTGAATCATGGTGTACACAAAGTAAAACAACCTAGACACATGATAGGGTGTATGCAAGTATAGTGGACTAGGTGATATAACGAGAAATGAGATGAATGTGGATTACACATTGTTATCTTATTAGGTGGATGGAATGATTTCACGGGGATGTCATGGTCGGGGTAAAGTATATTTGGGAATGGATTATGTGTTGATGGATGGAATTAATCGGGATGGAACTGAGAGCCAATGTAGAGGTGACTATATAGGGATTGAACCTTGAAGAGGACTCCTACATTTCCCAATGGCAGGGAATCAAAGACTAAGAAGACTTGGGATGGTGTGATGATTCAACGGAGGAGGTGACTCATGAGAATGGACTCATGGATGGGAACCCTAAGTGAATGTTACCCATGATTTAACGTGCAGTCTTCCCACAAAGGGATAAATGGAGAGTCTAGGATGGGACATGTGTGATGCTCTTGAAACCTAGGGAGGCTTCATAAATATCCCCATGGCAGGGAATCAATGATCACATTGTTATGATGAGGCATAGAATCAGAGTGTACACAATGAATTGAAACTCAAAGAGATGATATGGATTACAAGTGGCAAGCAGACCATCACAAGACGGACACTATTTATTGTAATAGTATGGATTGGGTGTAAAGCTTACACAATGTTAGATTCCTAGGAACACGTCTGACACCACTAAGGGGTCGATCAAGGATATGGGACCCAACAAATGGATTCTATATTTTACCGGTGTTTTGGGGTTAACCCTTAGGGATGATTCCTAGGTACGGAGTCTAAGAGATAGGGATCAAAAACCACTCAGTTCGATAGCATATAGTTTCACATCATGCGGGATGATAATGAACTCATTTGAATATAGTAAAGACAGATGGGTGATGGTTTGGAACCTCATATAGGCTTCATATGTTCCTCTTAAATAAATGTCAAGGATCAATGTTAATGTAGAATGGTAGAGAGGGGATTGGGTCATTCACACTAAGGTTATCCATAGAGGATGTCATGTTCGATGCTTAGTCTATGCCCACACGACTCATGCTCACTGTTAGAAACAAGAGGCCATAAATACCTGATGTTTGTGTCATAAATGGTGCATCAATGAGAAATTGAGAGGGGATTATGCATTTTTAGCATCCCAAAGAGGAAACAGTGGATTACGCTTGTCTAGTGGCCCTAGGATAGGAATATTTAGAATTATTACATGATGGAAACCCAAGGAGGATGTCTTTTTGTATAATAATGATGTAGTATTGTTTATGAAAGGACTCATTCTATGTTAATATTAAAGGTAAAAACCAATCCTTATGGGACGGGGATTATGAAAGGGTTTCTCAAAGTGCACATGGTGAAAAATTCTAGAGGTAAAGGGATGGCAGAAGGGAACGGGTGCATATCCACTCCTTTATCCTCTCAGACCTGCCACACATGTGGAAATCACAGTTTAGCATCATGTGTTCAGGACATGGGTGGTTAGCAGTTTAATGTCCAATAACTCAGATGATGAGGATTCACTCCTCACCCCTAGGGATTATATAACTTGTACCAACCCACTCCTGAGGGATGTAAATAAGAAGTAATTAATTAGGGAAATGGGGTTGTGAAGTGATATAGTGTGGGTCTCATGTTAGAGTGGCAATGAGAAGAATAAATAACCATTAATGTGACCATGAGACGATGAATGAGGAAGGAAACACAATATGAGGCTCTGTAACGACCCGTCCTCGGGGCCCGTGTCGTGACTACCCCAAGCCCGCCTTCCATAGGCCAGGGGCTGGCGACTAGCACCAAGGCGAAAATCCCGATAAAAAGGGAAGGCATTGCCTTTGTAAAGTAAACAAGAACCATAGAGTAAGCAAGCGGAAAAGTAAACACTAAGTAAAAACAGAGTACAAATGAAGTGAGGAAAAGTAAATGGGCCAATATACAAACCCAACTGAAAGTAAAGTACAACTCGAAAGGGAAAACAGCAACTGTAAAGTAAAAGCCGCTACACCGAGCTGTCCACTGGAAATCCCACCTGAGGGGTGGGTACAGATAGCTCCAATGCTCCTCGGGTCCCGCCGTCCGCTCCGAGCACGTCTCGCCCAGTGGTCCACCTCCAGGTACTGACTCGTCGTGTAGTCCACCTCCGGGTACTGACTCGTCGTGTAGTCCACCTCCGGGTACCGTCTAGTCCTCGAACACTCAGCCTCCATCAGCACTGCCTGTCGTCTGCAACCAACACAACGAGGTGCGGGCATAGCCCGTGTCTCAGCTCAAACCAGGATTTTCATCATCGAAACCATAACTGCTGAAGAGCTCCGTCTCTGGAGTGTACAGTGGTCCTGTCACAACTCCGAGGTACTGCCCACTAACTTAAGACTACTGTAGTACTCCACCTATCGAGTAAAGCGGGCCAGCCGCTACAACCAAGCGCTCCTATGTGCCGCTACAACCAAGCGCTCCTCTGTCATGGGTCTGCCGCTACAACCAAGCGCTCCCATGTGCCGCTACAACCAAGCGCACCTCCGTCATGGGTCTGCCGCTACAACCAAGCGCTCCCATGTGCCGCTACAACCAAGCGCACCACTGTCGTGGGTCTGCCGCTACAACCAAGCGCTCCCATGTGCCGCTACAACCAAGCGCACCTCTGTCGTGGGTCTGCCGCTACAACCAAGCTCTCCCATGTGCCGCTACAACCAAGCACACAACTGTCGTGGGTCTGCCGTTACAACCAAGCGCTCCCATGTGCCGCTACAACCAAGCGCACAACTGTCGCGGGTCTGCCGCTACAACCAAACGCTCCCATGTGCCGCTACAACCTAGCGCACCTCTGTCGTGGGTCTGCCGCTACAACCAAGCGCTCACATGTGCCGCTACAACCAAGGGCACCTCTGTCACACACCGAGTCGTTCGATCAGCAGTCGTCGGATCTCAGTCAGCTACACGGTCTCCGTGCTCCGCCCGCTCGTCTCCGGGAGGGTCCGCTCCACGAGCTACTGGTCGATACTCCAAGTATCACAAAGTCCCGCAAGGAAGTATCTCGAAGGACCACCTCATCATAGGGGTCTCAACGCAACAGACGGCGCGTCAATCGGACGCCCGGTCTGTGAGTTATTAGCCTTTTCGTCCCAGGGGCCCGGTTGGTTTCGTGAGCGAACCAATCCGGCCGTAACTCAACTATACCCCGAACACTCACAGGGTATACTCATAGGGACCGTTTTTCAACGTGATCACCAATGCCGCTGACGGTTCGTCAAACGGACGTCTGGTCTGAAAGATATCAGCTTTTCCGTTCCAGGGGCCCGGTTGAATTTCAGTGCGATCCAACCCGGCCACTATCCATCTGCATCCAAAACTCGGGCGGAGGATTCCAAAAGTTCTGTCTCATCAAGAGGAACTCAACGCAACAGACGGCGCGTCAATCGGACGCCCGGTCTGAGAGTTATTGGCTTTTTCGTCCCAGGGGCCCGGTTGGTTTTTAAGGAAAAACCAACCCGACCGTACTCCAACTGCGTCCAAACCTCGGGCGGAGTATGCCAAAAGATCCGTCTCACTTAGAGGAATTCAACGAAACAGACGGCGCGTCAATCGGACGCCCTGTCTGTTAGTTATTGGCATTTCCGTCTCACACCCACCCTGGGAAACTTCCCAGGAGGTCACCCATCCTGATCACTGCTCTAGGCCAAGCACGCTTAACTACGGAGTTTTAACTACGTAGGCTCCCGAAAAGGAAGGCGCACCATGAGTATAGTATACCGAAACGACTGTCTCGATCCAAGGATCGCGTTGCCACTGAAGACGCGTCGTTCGTAGGCCCGTAGCTCAAGATACGGCCATTTGAACGAAAACGTCCGAAGAAGGGGGGGTACGGGCCCGGCCGGGGCGCGGCCCGGCCGGTCGGACCGGCCTGGCTCGGCCCGTCCGGGCGGCCGAGTGCCAGGCGCCGCGGGCGTTGACCCGCGGCCTGAGGAAACGTCGGCCCGCATGGGCCGCGCTGGTGAACCGCGGACGCGGCAGAGCCGCGTCCCGCGCGGCCGCGAGTCCGTTGGCCGCCGCCGCCGCGACTTGAGCCGCGACGGGCTCGTCCGGCGGCGCGCCGGGGCGCCGGCGACCCGCGCCGCCGGCGAGTTCCGCGGGCCACCGGGATCGCTCCGATGGTCCGATTCTCTTCCCGTCTGCGCCATTGCTCCTCCCGGGATCCGTTCTTTACTGCGGAATCGTCAATCATCCGTTGCGGCACGTTCCGTCGTCGCCCGCCAAAACCGCACAAAATGAAGAACGACGGAGGGTCGTCGGGCCGTGTTCGTTTGGCCCGCACCCTCCGCGTTAGAGATAAACAACGGGAGAAATTGTTCAACACATGAATCGACAATTTTAATAAAATAAAATTGTTCATTTGAAACCGGCTTTTTAGTTTTTAAAGAACGTTCACAAGAATATAAAGAGGGGTATTCCAAAATTATAAAATCCCAACCTTGTTGATCGTCTCGCGCGAGCGTTCTTCGCGGAAAGGATCGTCGCGGAAGAGGGGGATCGTCGCGTCGTCGCGGAAAGGCATCGCGTCGTCACGGAAGAGGATTCGTAGACGAAGACGGTGGTTGTCCGAGGTGGAACGGTGTCTCCCTTCCATTGATGTGGAAAGAAGAACGAGGGATGGCGCGTCGTCGTTCTTCGGAAGAAGGACGTGACGACGTTCTTCGTCGGAGACCGATTCGTTCTTCACGTTCTTCGTCGTTGAAGAAGATGTTCTTCTTCAAGCCTCCCAAATCCTCCCAACGTGAAAAGACTCAAAAAAAAAATGCCCAAGTCTTATTTTATTAACACAAGATAAGAAATTGAATTTCAAAAGAAAAGAAACGATCAATTAATCTCAACGAATTAATTGTAACAAATTAACAGCCCAATTAAATGGGGCGTTTCTTAACCAGAAAAACGCACGGTTGACTTCTTTTAATATGGGGGGGGGGTGCGGGTGCGTTACTTAAGAAGAAAAGAAACGGTGGGGCTCGTGCGGGCCCCACCTCACAAATATCCTAGCAAGGGGGTAGGATATTCCTGGATAGCACCCTATCCAGTTCAACTCAGTTCAAGCCGCCTTTAAGTGGCTTCAAGTGGCTTCCAAGCGGCTTAAGTGAAATAAAATAAAGTTGTCGCAAAATTATTTTATTTCTTAACTTTAAGCCCGAAAATTAAAAACCACACCCGAGAAAACGCAACTTCGGAAGAGGCGTTTCTAAGCGAATACTGGCGCTGCGATTTCAGCGGTGCCCTCAGAATTCGATTCCGGGCACTGGTTCAAAAGTTAGAAAAACCAGCTCGTCCGTTCACTGAACGTACCCGAGCCAAACTTCGGAAAATGATTCCGGGCACACCGGGCCTCGGAATCAGGCGCCGTCAGAAACTGCGCTCTTGTAAAATTTCAAAGAAAATTAAGAAAAAAATTTCCTTGAAATTTATGGGTCTTTAAATTACTCCCACCACAGGGCTTTACGTCCCCGTAAAGCTTCAACACACACTATGGATACAAAGGCGGTACTGAGCACGCATCTGAGCCTTCCGCTCCCATGTGCTCACCTGGACCTTCTCGTTCGTGGCCCGGACCACCTCTGGTCCCACTAGAGCTGCCACGATTTCTTCCTTGCCGATAAGAGAAATCTGGTCTCATCCCCTGGATAAACCACGTTTTTCGCCTAATACGGTCAATCCCGACATGGATGATACTAATCCATACCAAGGATGACGTCGTAAGGCCTCAACGCTACTACCAAGAGATCCAACCGTTACTCTCGCCTCCAAGGGTTGAGTCACACAGTCGGCATCAGTGTGTGGTAACTGGGTCTCCTCCAGTAGATGTCTCACAAGTGAGGGTCAAGTCAACAGTCAAAACTGGAACCTCATAGTAACAACACAAGAGAGGACAGGGAAGTAAATGCCACAAGAAAAGGTGTCTTTTATTACTGCAGCTCAAGTACAATGACACAAATCATCTACAAACACACATCAACAAAACTAGAAGCAACGTGAACAAAAGTCTCCAGGTCTGGAGCTAGTCCCGCTCCTGTCCATCTTCTCCCGGAGCTCCATGATCGTAGGCCTCAGCTGCCTGAAGCTGAGCTCTCCCATGTCCTCCTGTCCCCTGCGGTCGGGGTGGACCGCCTGGTGGTGGTGGTGGCAACACCCCGAAGAATCGTCCACCTCCTGCTTCACGACCAACTCCCCTGTCATGGCCGCCTGCTCCTTGCGGCCCACCCTGATCGAACCTCTGCCTCTGCCTGGGGGGTCCTTCGTTCGTCTGCTGGTCATCCGTATGGCGGGTCGGACAGTCACGAGCCATGTGACCAACCCCACCGCAGGAGTAACACTTCCCTCTCATGGAAAGTCATTGCCCACCCCGAGTGCCTCGTGAAAACGATCCAGAGTCATGCTGTCGACCACCTGTAGGTCCAGTCCTCTTGGACCCCTGCGTCATCCGTCTACTGCCCGCTGCAGAAGACTCTGCCGCATGCCGGTAAGTGGTGGGTCCTGCTGCTGGAGACTGCTCAGCAAGGAAACTCTCCACTAAGAGGGCTCTCTCTAACACCCCTGACTGAGTTGGAATGTTGAGGGAGATCATCGAAGACCTGATCTCATGCCTCAGTCCCTTCTCGAAGGTCCGGGCCCGGAAGAACGCGTCCCGTACCGTATCTGGGGAGTAGCGCGAGAGATCAGTAAATCTCGCCGAGTACTGGGCCACTGACATGCTGCCCTGCCGTAGCTGTAGTAGCTCCTGGATGCGCACCGCTCGGAGGGTGGCTGGGACGAACTCAGAGCGGAAGATGCTCTCAAAGTCCGTCCAGAGGAGAGACGCCTCGTCGTGCACCTGGAGCATCAAGCTCCACCATCTGCCTGCTACCGCGTGCAGGAGACTCGCTACGAGGATCACCATGAGATCTGCTGGTGTCCTCACTAATCTGAAAACCCGAACAACTGCCTCCAGCCAGTCCTCGGCGGCCTGAGGGTCCGTCTCCCCGCGGAACCTGGGCGGTCGCTGGCGCTGGAACTCATGCAGTGCACTAAGGCAACGTGCATCGCCAGCGGCTGGGGCTGGTAGCATCGGTGCCTCGGCGGGTATTGGTACCGCCGGTGCCTCAGCTGTCAAAGGGCCCTGTACCGAGTCCTCGACGCTCGGTGGGCTGTCATCACGCTCCACTCTCGGAATCCTAGCTGGCTGTCGTTGTGGGGCCATCCTGAAAAGGGAACAAGTGCGCCACAGTCAGGAAAGTATACCTGGTGAGCTGACACAAGTAATCACAAGGAAAACTTGAAACACACATGCAATCAATGTTTTCGTGCATTAAGTCGGAAATCAGAAGTCAGGGTCCTGGTGTACGGATACGTCGGCCGCCGCACCAAAACTGGACTCCCTAGACTGATAACCACACCCAATACGCTAAACAATATTGCTTCACATAGAAAATAGATCAGAGTCCCCGGTAGAACCGACCACCTCTGATACCAATTGTCACGACCCGTCCTCAGGGCCCGTGTCGTGACTACCCCAAGCCCGCCTTCCATAGGCCAGGGGCTGGCGACTAGCACCAAGGAGAAAATCCCGATAAAAAGGGAAGGCATTGCCTTTGTAAAGTAAACAATCACCACAGAGTAAGCAAGCGGAAAAGTAAACACTAAGTAAAAACAGAGTACAAATGAAGTGCGGAAAAGTAAATGGGCTAGTATACAAACCCAACTGAAAGTAAAGTACAACTCGAAAGGGAAAACAGCAACTGTAAAGAAAAAGCCGCTACACCGAGCTGTCCACTGGAAATCCCACCTGAGGGGTGGGTACAGATAGCTCCAATGCTCCTCGGGTCCCGCCGTCCGCTCCGAGCACGTCTCGCCCAGTGGTCCACCTCCAGGTACTGACTCGTCGTGTAGTCCACCTCCGGGTACTGACTCGTCGTGTAGTCCACATCCGGGTACCGTCCAGTCCTCGAACACTCGGCCTCCATCAGTACTGCCTGTCGTCTGCAACCAACACAACGAGGTGCGGGCATAGCCCGTGCAGGGGTGAGTATAACGATACTCAGTAGGGACCCCGAGACCCTCAAGGTCTCTCTAAAACCAACAAGGATAACCACAAAGAAGATCTCAACAGATAACCTCTACTTAGATATATGCCCATACATATACCTAAGTTATCAAGTAACCCATCTCAATCATGAGGCAAACACAAGGTCAAAAGTCTCAGCTCAAACCAGGATTTTCATCATCGAAACCATAACTGCTGAAGAACTCCGTCTCTGATGTGTACAGTGGTCCTGTCACAACTCCGAGGTACTGCCCACTAACTTAAGACTGCTGTAGTACTCCACCAATCGAGTAATGCGGGCCAGCCGCTACAACCAAGCGCTCCCATGTGCCGCTACAACCAAGCGCTCCTCTGTCATGGGTCTGCCGCTACAACCAAGCGCTCCCATGTGCCGCTACAACCAAGCGCACCTCTGTCGTGGGTCTGCCGCTACAACCAAGCGCTCCCATGTGCCGCTACAACCAAGCGCACCACTGTCGTGGGTCTGTCGCTACAACCAAGCACTCCCATGTGCCGCTACAACCAAGGGCACCTCTGTCGTGGGTCTGCCGCTACAACCAAGCTCTCCCATGTGCCGCTACAACCAAACACACAACTGTCGTGGGTCTGCCGCTACAACCAAGCGCTCCCATGTGCCGCTACAACCAAGCGCACAACTGTCGTGGGTCTGCCGCTACAACCAAGCGCTCCCATGTGCCGCTACAACCAAGCGCACCTCTCTCGTGGGTCTGCCGCTACAACCAAGCGCTCCCATGTGCGGCTACAACCAAGCGCACCTCTGTCACACACCGAGTCGTTCGATCAGCAGTCGTCAGATCTCAGTCAGCTACACGGTCTCCGTGCTCCGCCCGCTCGTCTCCGGGAGGGTCCGCTCCACGAGCTAGTGGTCGACACTCCAAGTATCACAAAGTCCCGCAAGGAAGTATCTCGAAGGACCACCTCGTCATAGGGGTCTCAACGCAACAGACGACGCGTCAATCGGACGCCCGGTCTGTGAGTTATTAGCCTTTTCGTCCCAGGGGCCCGGTTGGTTTCGTGAGCGAACCAATCCGTCCGTAACTCAACTATACCCCGAACACTCACAGGGTATACCCATAGAGACCGTTTTTCAATGTGATCACCAATGTCGCTGACGGTTCGTCAAACGGACGTCTGGTCTGAAAGATATCAGCTTTTCCGTTCCAAGGGCCCGGTTGGATTTCAGTGCGATCCAACCCGGCCACTGTCCCTCTACATCCAAAACTTGGGAGGAGGATGCCAAATGTTCCGTCTCATCAAGAGGAACTCAACGCAACAGACGGCACGTCAATCGGACGCCCGGTCTGAGAGTTATTGGTTTTTTCGTCCTAGGGGCCCGGTTGGTTTTTAAGGCAAAACCAACCCGACCGTACTCCACCTGCGTCCAAACCTCGGGCGGAGTATGCCAAAAGATCTGTCTCACTTAGAGGAATTCAACGAAACAGACGGCGCGTCAATCGAACGCCCAGTCTGTTAGTTATTGGCCTTTCCGTCTCACACCCACCCTGAGAAACTTCCCAGGAGGTCACCCATCATGATCACTGCTCTAGACCAAGCACGCTTAACTACGGAGTTTTAACTACGTAGGCTCCCGAAAAGGAAGGTGCACCTTGAGTATAGTATACCGAAACGACCGTCTCGATCCAAGGATCGCGTTGCCACTGACGGCGCGTCGTTCGGAGGCCCGTAGCTCAAGATACGGCCATTTGAACGAAAACGTCCGAAGAAGGGGGGGTACGGGCCCGACCCGACCCCCCCGGGTCGACCCGACCCGGTTGGCCCGGCCGGGCGGCCGAGTGCCAGGCGCCGCGGGCATTGACCCGCGGCCTGAGGAAACCGCGGCCCACGTGGGCCGCACTGGTGAACCGCGGACGCGGCAGAGCCGCGTCCCGCACGGGCGGACCGGACCCGCGCGGCCGCGGGTCCGTTGGCCGCTGCCGCCGCAACTTTAGCCGCGGCGGGCTCGTCCGGCGGCGCGCCAGGGCGCCGCCGCCGGCGAGTGCCGCGGGCCACCGGGATCGCTCCGGTGGTCTGATTCTCTTCCCGTCTGCGCCATTGCTCCTCCCGGGAGCCGTTCTTTACTGCGGAATCGTCAATCATCCGCTGCGGCACGTTCCGTCATCGCCCGCCAAAACCGCACAAAACGAAGAACGGCGGAGGGTCGTCGGGCCGTGTTCGTTTGGCCCGCACCCTCCGCGTTAGAGATAAACAACGGGAGAAATTGTTCAACAAATTAATCGACAATTTTAATAAAATAAACTTGTTCATTTGAAACCGGATTTTAAGTTTTTAAAGAACGTTCACGGGAATATAAAGTGGGGTATTCCAAAATTATAAAATCCCTACCTCGTTGAGCGTCGCGCACGGGCGTTCTTCGCGGAAAGTCTCGTCGCGGAAGAGGGGGATCGTCGCGTCGTCGCGGAAAGGCGTCGCGTCGTCGCGGAAGAGGGTTCGTAGACGAAGACGGAGGTTGTCTGAGGTGGAACGACATCTCCCTTCCTTTGATGTGGAAAGAAGAACGAGGGATGGCGCGTCGTCGTTCTTCGGAAGAAGGACGTGACGACGTTCTTCGTCGGAGACCGATTCGTTCTTCACGTTCTTCGTCGTTGAAGAAGATGTTCTTCTTCAAGCCTCCCAAATCCTCCCAACGTGACAAGACTCAAAAAGAATAAAATAAGCCCAAGTCTTATTTTATTAACACAAGATAAGAAATTGAATTTCAAAAGAAAAGAAATGATCAATTAATCTCAAAGAATTAATTGTAACAAATTAACAGCCCAATTAAATGGGGCATTTCTTAACCAGAAAAATGCACGGTTGACTTCTTTTAATAGGGGGGGGGGGGTACGGGTGCGTTACTTAAGAAGAAAAGAAACGGTGGGGCTCGTGTGGGCCCCACCTCACAAATATCCTACCAAGGGGGTAGGATATTCATGGATAGAACCCTATCCAGTTAAACTCAGTTCAAGCCGCCTTTAAGTGGCTTCAAGTGGCTTCCAAGCGGCTTAAGTGAAATAAAATAAAGTTGTCGCAAAATTATTTTATTTCTTAACTTTAAGCCCGAAAATTAAAAACCACACCCGAGAAAACGCAACTCCGGAAGAGGCGTTTCTAAGCGAATACCGGCGCTGCGATTTCATCGGTGCCCTCAGAATTCGATTCCGGGCGCTGGTTCAAATGTTAGAAAAACCCGCTCGTCCGTTCACTGAATGTACCCTGAGCCAAACTTCGGAAAATGATTCCGTGCACACCGGGCCTCGGAATCAGGCGCCGTCAGAAACTGCGTTCTTGTAAAATTCCAAAGAAAATTAAGAAAAAAATTTCCTTGAAATTTACGGGTCTTTACAGGCTCCACTTGAAGGACCTTGAAACCAATGCATTTAGGCCTGGAGGGATATTTCAATGAAGTCTGTGATAGATAGGTGTGTTGTGCACAAGAGGATCCTAAACATGGTGCCTAAGGATGAGATATCGAAAAAATACTAAAGGATTCATGTAATACGGATGTATTGCATGAAAATATGAAGGACTACTCACAAATGGGATGATTTTCATGATATAAGTATGATTACATGCAATAAGGGATGGTTTCCCAAAATAGGGGATGATTGCATGCAATAGTGAAGGATTGCACGTAATAGGGATGGTTTGCACAAAATAGGAAAGGTGTGTGTGCAATTGGGGATGACTGTGCTCAATAGGAGATGTTTGCATGATATATGTAAAGAATTCATGAAATAGGGAGGATTTCATTAAAAGGGAACCATTTTCATGAAATTTCGTTTGAAATAAATGAAATATGTGAGGGTAAATCCAAACATGGCCTGCTTGAAGGTGGACCCATGGGGGACCTTTCGTGAAAAATCGAGTACCAGGAGTCCATTTTTTCATTCAAAAGGGTTGTATTACACACTCGGAAGCAATTCGAATTCTTCAGCCCTCGTGAAGGTTGGAGGTGCACTTCTATTTATTGGTGATTTCTGGTAGTGGTGTCATAGAAATACGGGCTACATGTAAAACATTACTCGAAGGATGGTCGTGAAAGATGTTTACATGCCAACTAACGCTTTTTGTGCACACATGCAGGGGATATATTGGGTATGTGGTGGGAAATATTCCAATTGGGTGCACAATATTGGGTACAGAAGATCAGATTTTGAGTGGAACGCTGAAATTTTAAATAAGCATCCATGATATATCTTAGGACGGTCTACTGAGGTGAAATATGCCTTTAGTTTTTTTTCAACAATGCCCGTTTTTGGCATTAATCGGATTTTGGCACCTACAAATGCCAACCAATTGAATTTGAGTTAAAAGGGTACTGGAATGTTGGATTCTGTGAGAAATGCTGAAATGTCTATCCAAATGAGGGTGGTGCATGAAAAATTTCTATTTTGGGGTGAATAAACCATTTCGAGTGCATGAAAATATTGATTTGTGCCTGTAAATTTCCTGGGTGTGGAGTGGTCCCATACACTATATAGAATTTCTCAAGCGATAAGTCCATGTTCTCTCATGAGAGAAATTCCAACCACCTTCTGCAAAAATCCTTAATTTTGGATGATTTTTTTCATGAACCTGTCAGTTTTTTCGTGCATAAGTCATAATTTTACAAGCCTTTGGTTTCAACTGTTCCTTTTTCACACACCACTTCCTCTTGTGCACAAATCACTATTTTTTCATGCATACTACTAGTGAACTCCGAAAAATACCCCAAATGGTTGCTAATAAAACTCACACTGAGAGGGAGGATTTTTAAGCCTCTTAGAGGGATGAGATGATTGAAAACCCTCATATTTATGAAACAAGGAGAATTATATCAAATAACCAGATCCTATTTGTTATGCTTCCATAAGAATAGATGGATTATATGTTGTGTGTAAACCTACAGTTATGCGAATTTGGTATTTTAGAGGAAGTGTTGGTGCTAGGATTTGAAATCGATATTCCATGGTCATGGGTGAAATGTGAGGAAGTTCTTCCATGATATATTATTATGAAACATGGTCAGCCATCTAGGGAAACTAGACATATAGCTATTTACATCCTAAACCCAAGGACTAGGACAATTATGTAGGATCTCAGCGCAACGGATGTGCAAGATGGGTGTGTACCCAGCTTTACAAATTTCCATAATTGTTGATTAATCTGGAATGAATACGACAATGAATTCTAGTATCCATGGAATTGACTAAAATATAAATGAAAAATAAGGCAACCTGAAACACAGATGAGAGGAGTGACATATTGTGTTTATCATTAATTTAATTTAATTATAGAATTACCTCCAAGGTAATTCTTTTTTTGGAAATGCATCTGACCACAGTCTGTAGTGCGGCTTCGTTACTATGTATAATCTCAGGATAAGAATCCTCTAGTGGTAATCCACACATGCGCCCCGTATATCCAGACATTTATGAAGGAGTCTTTGGGTGATTTCATGGAAGATCATTGTGCTTGAGATGTCCGCCTTCGACCACCATGAGGATCAATTCCAAAGAGTTCTCCTCGATTTGGTGGAATATGATCTCTCTTGTTCTTGAGAGAATTCGTGGAGAGTGAAGACTTTTCTAGGCTCGAGAGCTTTTCCCTAAGGATGTGTTGCATACAATGATTGGTCTGCTAGTCGAATAAACCATTATTTAATTTAATGAATAACAGAATAATGGGGTATTTAAATCATCAGGTAATAAAAAATAATTAGTATAGGTGTCGTTAGATAATTTGTTATTCCATGTAAAACCTCTTTCCAATAACAATAACAATGATATTATTTCTTGGACATGTTCTTAACTTGAACTGTATATTTAAATATTATTTAACTAAATAATAATTAATAATATTTCTCACAGTTCCCATAACATGGTCTTCCAATACTCCTCAATACTTAATAGTCCTTGAATAATGACTATTTATTTATTAAATAAATATAACGTTATTATTCACTAATAAATAAATATTTCACTCGCTGTATATTCTCTCTAAAAACTAGAGATATAATAAATGTGACCCAACGAACTTGAATAATTATTAACCAACAATCATGAATAATATTTATTCATGTTGTTAGATAAATAAATAAATTATTCAATTGAGATACTCTCTAAACATAGTGTGTAAACCTATAAGCTTTTTTCTTGATGGAATTTGGAAATCTTGCTTAAAGTCAATGATTAATGTATACAAATAGGACAAGGCACTAAAGAGAAAGAACATGATGTCTCAATAACATGTCTCCTTATATGAATGTTTACCATATAATAAAATCCATTTTCCTTGAAATTTCTTATCAAGGGAGTTGCATGAAATTTCCATAATCCGATGTGCTCAATTTTATATTATTTGACTTCTTAGAATTGAAATTTCTTATAGAAAACCATGGTCATGGATTTAGTAAGGCTATGTCATTTCCCTCAAAGGGCTTGAGATATTTACTTATGTAGAAGAGAAAAATCCTTTCACACATTATTCATTAATGTAGTATTATTCATGATGCACCCAACTTATCATACCTCACTATGAAAATTTGTAATTGTGGTTCTTATCAATATATCTAAGTGAGTGAGTCAAAATACCCATTAATAATAATATTAAATTTTAAGTACCAACAAACATGTTCGTAGATAGGAACAACCAATGACATATATTAATGTGGATTCCCTACCAGCAGTTCTTTTTTAATAATATCCTCCTGTATATTACAAAGGGCACCCACCAAGAGAAGGATCCATGAAGATTCATGTGTCCCCACCATTAATATCCTGAATCATTTTATCCCATTAAATTATTTGATCTGGACATATAAAATACCTTCTGGAATAGTGTCATTGTGCTTTTGGGTTCTTATCATCATAGGGATCTACTATGACCTTTTAATGTGACAGATATTAATCATAAATTGTCACATACTATGTCACATGGAAGAACAATAATTATGTGATAAGTAGATTATTAAAATTCATCCAATAAATATAGGATTATATTAAAGTACAAATTAGTTTGTTTCTAGGGAACCGACGACAAAAGACTCATATTTTCACTATATCCAACTTGTAATAACCTTTTGTCTTCTAGATCTCACATGATATTCATGCTTCTACTATGATAGGCCTTTCGTCGAGGGGTCTTCCACATTATATTTTGTGGACACTCTACTCACTTCAGCCTCACCCCTATGATAGAAATACCTCAATAGGTGATAATTTTTCTAATATTTCTTTTTTCCATTGATGTGAACATGTCTCCTTCACATGTTCCACTATTGCGGTATTATCACAATACAATGTAATGGGATGTTTTCTACTCTGCACCACATCAAGGTTCTTGACAATGTAATGAATTTAGATGGAATCCTTAGCTACATCACAAGCAACTATATATTCAAACTCTACTATAGAATATTCCAAAACATGCTTATATGAACACTTTTGGATCCCATATCCTCCATTGAGATAGAAAACCTATCTTGATTGTGACATCAGATCATACATATCTACCTAAATACTAGCATCAACATAACCTCTGATGTAAAGAACATCATCCCCTCTATACATCATGAACATATATTTAGTCCTTCTCAGATACATAAGGATAGTATTGAAAATAGTTCAATGTTGTAATCTGTGATCTACATGATATCTTCCTACCATGATCATAGCATAGGAAACATCAATTCTAGTTCATAACATGGAATACAAGATATACCCTATCACTAATTCTTATGGAATCTTACTCATCATATCATTCTCATGTTGTGTCTGGGGATATATTTTCTTCGAATAATGTATACCATGTGACAATGGAATGAATCCCCTCTTGGATTTTTCCATACTAATCTCTTTACAATATGGTCAATGTGTATACATTGAATTAGTCCATGTAGCCTCTTGGATCTATTTGGAATGATCTTGATCCATAAAATGTAGACTACTTCACCTATGTCCTTCATGGAGAAGCACTTGCTCAACTAGTCCTTGATAAACTGCAAGACGGGTATGTCATTTATAGTAAAAAATATTTCTTCAACATACATACTAGGATAACAGCCACATTCACATTAAACTGCATGAAAAAAAATGTCTCGCATTCATTCTAAATGAAAAATAATTATCTAATGTCCCAATCAAATCAAATGATCTATGCCCTGAAAGACTTATTTAACCAATAAATGGATATATGCAACATTCACAGCCTTTTAGCGTCACCTTTTGTCACAAACCCTTATGGTTGTTTCATATAGATATATTCCTAAAGGTTTTCATTAAGTAATGTAGTTTCAACATTATTATTCCAAATCACATAGTAATGGAATGCTGCTATGGAAATTATGATTCTTCTGGATTTAAGCATGAAACTGGTGAAATGGTTTCCTCATAGTCAATTCCTTTACACTGTTTAAAACCATTATCCACATGCCTTTATTTATATGTACAAACTCTACCTTCAAAGTCTATTTTATTCTTGAATACCCATTTACACCCTACATTCCTTATATTACCTAGAGAATCAAGCTAATCCCAGAAATGGTTCAGATTTGTTGAATCATTCTATGAATTCATATATTCTATCTATATTAAATCATTTATGATTTCTACTACATCATTATTTGTGAGAGGTTCATCATTTTCCAACAATAATGAGTCATCATATTCAGTGATAAAAAAACCATATCTCTCTAGTTCCATTACATTAAGTGTAATCCTAAGTAGTACATGTGTTTTAGGAACTACCTATTCCTTGTGGACCTGTGGAACTTGTTCCAGTACACACTCTTGGGTATCATGAGCATTAACTTCATCAAAGTCAATATTTCAATCACTATCCATTTCGAGGAATTGCACCCTCTCAAGAAAGATGGACTATCAGGAAAAATAACATTTTTTTCTGAGCAGTTGTATTGTTAGTATCACATTGTTTCATTAGGTTTCCATATAATGATACACTTTGTGCCCTATGGTGATAGTTTGTTTCTTGAGAAAGCCTTAACAAATTCCTTGAATCCCCAAATATGTATTTGTGACAAAGTGGGTTTATTTACACTATATATCTCAATGGGAATCCCATTTTTTGCATTAGTAGGTACTTGCTTTAATGTGTATGCCACATTTTGTAATGCATGTCCCCAAAAGGATGATTGGAGATCAATATGACTCATAATCGACCTTACCATGTCCAACAAGGAAAAATTTCTCCATTCACTAACACTATTGCACTGTGGTGTATGAGGTGGAGTGAGTATAGATAGAATCCCAGACTCCCTTAAATGGTATGTGAACTATTGGTTAAGATATTCACCATCACGATCTAATCTAATCTTCTTTATCTACTTACCAAGATAATTATCTACTTCATTCTTGAACTCATTGAATTTATCAAAGGACTATGATATATTCCTCATTATGTATACATTGACATATCTAAACAAGTCATTAGTAAATGTAATGATATAAGATATCCACCTATATATTCTATTGAAAATGGTCAACACACATCAGTTTGTACCAATACTAAATGCTTAGTTGTCCTTTCACTCGGTCCATAGAGTATTTGTTTTATCATTTCATTTTTTAACAAGAATGAAATCTATCAAGTGGTATTAGCTCCAAAGTGTTTAAATAACCATCTTGATAGGGGTTTTTTAGATCCATCTCGTTTACATGACCAAGGAAGTGAGGCCACAACTAGGTGTTGTTTGAGTCATGTGAACTTGGTTCATTATAAATTTCCAACTCTTGGTTCCTGTAATTTAATATATACATACCATTATTTAAATGTGGAATACAATAAAATAGGATTTCATTAAAAATGGAACATCATTTATTTGTTAACAAGAAAATAAATCCATCTAACTCTAAACATGATACAGAAATTTTGTTATTTGGTAACACTATGTACATAAAAGTATCTATGTAAAACCGAAATCATTCTCATCGAAAATGTGATTTGGTCGTCACATATGGAAAGAGCATCCATCCTCCCACCATTAGCATCTCACATATCCACCTATCCTCTTTAAATTTTCTGAAATCTACATGGTTCAGGCATTTAAATACATTTGTGAGCCCGAAAACCTATATCCATTACCCAATGTGTATAAATGGAATGATTACACTCGATCAAAATGACCAATTTGATTCTCTTTTCGTCTTGGTGTCGTCCCTCTTCTAGTGTCCTGACATTACACATGAAATACTTATTTCCTCATGTTCATTTCCCTACCTATGGATCTTCTTCATCAAAGTCGGATGGGGCTTGGAGGCTTTTGATTTTTTCTAAATCTCAGTCCCCATTTCCTAGTCCCTCCTATTCCTATTCACAATAAGGACTTTGGGGTTTTCATGCCTCATTTCCTTTTTAACTTTTATAATTAGGGTAAGAAGTTCTGATACATACTTCTCATTATTTCCAATATTATAATTATCAATAAAACTAGAGTAGGTCATAGACAATGTTTATAGTATGAGATCTGTTTGCAAATCATCTGGGAATTTAATCCCTAAGATGTCTAGAAGCTCAATGTATCCAATAAGCATGACTACAGGAGATCTATCTTGCATTGAATCCACATGAATGGTAGTGTAAAAATCATTAGAGATATCATACCTCTCGTATATTAACATCTCTTTATAGATAACCCAATGGCGAGACATCATCATATATGCATCCATTTCCTCATATGGAATCAATAGATAATTGTTCATGGATGATAGCAAGAGGCACTAAACATCTATAGAATTATTCTGGTGTTTCACGTACATAGGGAGATCCCCATCACTCACATCATTTCCAGGTGAAACTAGTAATGTCCCTTCCAGTACATAATGTTTCCTCTCATGGGGAAGGATAACCTGAATGGTCCTTTTCCACACATGGAAATTAATGATGGTGAGATGTTTTTCTTCTATTGTATGGTCACAATGATATGGTTGATTCCATTTTTATTGTGTTTTCTAAAAATTAATAAGAACATAGATTTAGTACATTAAATTGATAAATATAGAAAAATAAATAAATTAATAATTATTAGTCACCCACTATTTTTTCAAAACCCAATACCCATCACCATTGGAATTGGAATATCCTATTTCTTGGACATTCTAGTAGAAAGGATCGATATATCCTATTGTATTACCCCCACTAGGGTTGGTCAAGAAACATGAAATGTTTTTATGTAGGAATTCCAAATTCTATCCGCATTAACTCACACCTCCTTTATCTTTTGAGTGGACTCCAAAATCCTAAAATACTAAATTATGGATTTCCTCAACCTTTACCTCTTAGTTAAAAGAAGTCCATTTAGGGTAGTCAACCCTTGATGTAAACAAATTTATGTTAACCAAAACATAAAATTATAATTCCATGATAATTGAAATCACCTCAACAAGGGTTGGTCAAGAACATTGAACTATGGATCTACTCTAACCAAATTAATGAATGTATATATACCAACATAATATTTAATTGATGGATTTTATATTTTACGCATGAATTTCCACTTATTATATTTTCACATGCATACTAATTTTACATGGAATATATTTATGTGATTAACCATGTATATTTAATATTTATGCATAACAATTTTTTGGTAGTTTCAACATTTATTTTTGTACATTAATTAATTATGTGATCACATCCAAGTTCCATATTGAATAACCATACAACTAACCGAATTAAAATAAAGGGTATGATCATGAGCTTTAATATTAGTTTTTTTCTCGAGGATGATAAACTAACTTCGACCTAGGGGAGAAACTCATCGAATCATTCCTGGATCATGTTTAATGATTTCCCCTATAACCCTTTGTATCTCCTTGGATTTGTTTCACCTCAGCTCCTAACCTGAACCACCTTTACTATCATGGGGGCTCAATCCATTACATATGATTTTAACTCCCACATAGTTGAGGAGTAAATGGGGGCTTACATAAAAGAAACAATCGGTACATCGGACTACATATTAATGACCAGAAGGCACATAAGGTAAAAATTTTCATTTAATTAAAATTGAACCAATAACATAAAAAGTTCTAGTATAGCTCATGATAATCTAGATAAATTAAAAGAATTACGAATTTGATAAAAATAACATTTAATTCTTTAATTATTTTTATTATGAAGAATTACACATGAATAAATTACTCATTATCATTAATTAATCAATAATTTAATTTTTATCCTTTTTGGAATTTCATATTGATTCCTACACATAAATTGCTCATAACTTATACCTTGGAGGAACCTCAGTGAATACCGATCCAAAACTGCCCAGAATGTATTTAAAATTGTATGCACTTTATTATTTGTGACATGTAACATGCATGTAGAATTATAATTGTAATACAACTCATATAGGATGTGCATATATTAGAAAACAACACAGATGTTATTTAATATATATATAAATATAACATCAACAAAATAGTGTGTCTCAACATCAAACCCATACAAATGTATATGTGTCATGTGTTACATAATATAATAATAAAATATTATATCTGAAATAATTTGGAAATAGTACATAGTGTGGAGATCTAACTACAAGGCATGTAACCTCCTCACTATCAATCCTAAGTAAATGCTTTGGGAAACAATGTGTGTGGGGGACATAAGAAATCTTCAGTGTACACAACCTGTCCTTGGGGGAACATGCCTTGTAGACTTCGATTTACACATCCACTAACCAGGAAAGCTATGTATGGGATACACGACATGACCTGGACCCCAAGGGATTACATGCCATTTCTATTCGGCCAAATGGCAGGTAGTATGGTTGACCGTGCACCAGTCTATCGTGGTCTAAACATGGTGTAATAATTAAATACACCACATATATGAAATGCACATGGATTGATTAATTTTTGAATTATTCCTGATTCATTGAACACAAATACACAATGTGTAGATCTGACTACACAATTTGTATTCTTGTTTTTTTTGGACAGAACCATTGGCTCCTCCTGATGAGATCCTCGATTTAAATAAAAAAAATTATTCTATTTTTTATATCTGTTAGAAATGATTAGAAATGAACAGATATAAAAAATAAGATAAGAAGAAGGATTAAATATTAATTTATAAACTAAATTATTAAATCATAAACCATTAACGAATTATTTTCATAATTAGAAACAAAAATATGACCACTTTGATACCATTTTTAGTTTCCGAGCGTATTGGAAGTGCATGATGGGTGTGTACCCAAATTTTCAAATTGACTTAATCAATGACTAATCTGGGATCAATACATGGATGCAATTCAGTATCCATGAAATTAAATCAATGATAAAATACAAATTTGAGAACCTGAATCAAAGAATTTATGAACAACATATTAGTTTTAAAATTAATTTAATTAAATTGTAGAATTACCTCCATGTTGATTCTTTCTTTTTGGAGTATTCCGACCATAGGTCAGATGTTTATATTTTTTGTGATGTATAATCCATGTTTATGAATTCTCCAGCTGTGATCCACATGTGGCCCAAGTATCTCTAGATATCGCCAAATTATTCTATGGGTGCTAGCAAGGAATATCATTTCACATGCGATGTATGCCATCAATCACCTTGATATTTGCTTGAAAATTGTTCTCCTTGATCTGGTGGAGAAATATCTCTCTCATTCATGAGATCATTCTTGGTGAGGGAAGAGTTATCCAGGCTCGAGAAATTCTCTCCAAGGATGGTGTGCACACAACTCATTTTTATTCGGCCAAATGAACCCTTGTCTAATTTAAATAACAATAACATAATGGGGAAATTAATTCACTAGTTAATAATAAATAATTACCACATGTGCCTTTACATAATTTATTTTTCCATGTGAAACCCCATGTCTGTAATACTAGCAATGCAATTAATTCCATGATAGGTGCTTACCATGCACGTTATATTTAAAAATTATTTAACCAAATAATATTTAATATTATTTCTCACTAGACCCATAACATGGTCTTCCAATCTACCTCGATGTTTACCAGGTCGTGAATAATGACTATTTATTCATTAAATAAATGTGACTACATTATTTGACGATGAATAAATATTCTTTCTCCAATATATTCTCTTGAATAACATGTGATGTGATAAATTTAATTACGAATAATTGAATAATTATTAAACCACCACCATGAATAATATTTATCCGAATTTTTAAATAAATTAATAAATTATTTAACTGAGATATTGGCTACACAGGTTGTGTGGCCCTCTAGGCCACTTTCTCATTTCCCATCGGCGGGCTTGCCTACAATCCATGATTACTGTCTAGAAAAGCGTCTATGAACCTAATGTACTAATTTTGAGGTCTCAATGACATGTCACCTCATATTAAATATTACGATGTAAAATAATCTCTTTGTCCCGATATCTCTAATCAATAAGGTTGTAGGAATGTTCTGTCAACCTATGTGCTCAATTTCTAATCCATTGACTTCCCAGATCTAAAATATCCTAGAGAACACCATGATCCTAGATTTAGTTTGGATAAAACATTTTGATAAAATGGCACGATATATCTACTTTAGTAGAAGTGACATATCCTTTCTCGCATTATTCATTAATAATGTATTTCCCACGATTCACCCATAATATCCCACCTCGCCGCGAACATATGTAGTCGTGGTTTTCATCAATATATCTATGTTCGTAGGTCTAAATACCCATTAATATTAGTCTTAATGTCTATGGCCCAATTCACACATATGCATATTGAAATATCCAATGACATTTATAAATGTGGATTTCTTACTGGCTAGTCTTGTTCTCATAATTTCATCCTAGATATTACCATGGGTGCACACCATGAGAAGGTGCATAAATGTTTCATGAGTCCCCATCCATGATATCCAATATCATTTTTCTTCCATTAATTGATATCATTTGGACATAGAACATATATTCATGGATTTTGTGATTGCACTTCTAGGTTCTCATCATAGTAGGTATTTTCAATGACCTTTTAATGAGATAGCTATTTTTAGGACATTATCACATAGTAAGTCACACTAAAGAACAATTCTTATGAGATAAGTAGTTTATTAATTTTCTACTAATGAATATTGGTTTTTCATAAAGTAATATGAATTTGGTTTATTAGGAACAAAATCCCACATTTCATGGGGAGTGATCCAATTGTCGAGGAATCACTGACATATTACGCAAGAACCATTAGAAATAGCATTTCTGATGAGACCTCGGGATGGACGCAAGGCTGGGAACTATGATATGGAATAAATTTCCCCATTGAGTGGGAATTGGAGTATCAGGTATGCCAAAAATTCATTCAATTTGGAGCAGAGATGCAACACATCAGGTTGTTTGAGGTAGTGTCGACATTGTAGTTCCATTTCATCCACCGATAAGATAATGTGACAGAGCTATTCAACTAGTGGTCCCATGATACCAATAGCATCCACCTCCATTATGTGGATGTGGGTATCATTCTTTAGGAAATTAATTTCAACGGAGGAATTCCTTTTGATGGATAGCAGTACAAATAGATTCTACTGATAGAGAATATTTGGGGGGATGGGTAACAAACTCTCATGTTAAAATATCATCTACAGTAACTGTCCATGGAGAAGCTATGAGTCGAATAATTTTTTAATGAAATTTTCTATTAAAAATGGTTCATCTTGTTTCTGATGAAATCCAAAAATATATTGATGTTGAGGTAAAGAAATTGGTGTCTGCCTGTGGTGAAAATAATTAAGAGATGGTCATACTGGAGGATCTTAGAGATAGATGAACACCAATCCATGGGATTTAGTATGAATGAAATCAAAGGCTAAAATTTTATATATTCCAATTTACATGTGGTGTTATAGAGTGTGTGAAAATGTATAGTAAGTGACACGAGTATGGGAGTCCTTCCGTCGATGCTTGTGATGGCCAACATCATGGCAGCTAATCAAAGGTTCAACCTGGGGGTCGTTATATTGGCCTGACTGTATGCAATTCTGGGTTGTATTTCAATAGGAGGCATTACATGGAGGGGTTTTTCCCTTTTTCTAATTTTTCATTGTTTCTTCAGATATCACTGTGGAAAATACGATTTTCAAAACACCATTCATCCCCAGATGATGGATTTTGACCATCTTTGTTGAAAATTTCTGGATTTACGCCATTGACACCCAATGAGAAGGGTATAAGGCTCAGGATAAATAATCATGATATCGTTACCTTTAGTCCATTCCATACCCAGGTTTCCCATATGTTGGATAACATTAAAGGATCACTACAGTAAAAAGAATATATTCATAGCATAAGAAGTGGGGTGCTAGTGGTTCGAATCGATTTGCAGATCCATTACGAACCCAACGTTCCATCACTGTCCGCGGGGCAGTGCAGATGCCAAAGGAGAATTCAAAATAAGGTGTATACCGTTTCCTGGGAAAAGTCGAATCCCTTATTTACTCTATAAATGTTGATAATGGTCAAAAATTACGGAACTGGTGAGGTAATAACCTCCCTCCCTACTGATGTCAATGTTGGCCTCTCCAGGAAGTCGTCCAATCATAGGGTGGCAACATTTCTTGAGGGAATATTGTTAAACCAGGTTTGACAACTCAAGGTGGACATCCTCGAATTTGGATGGTAAGAGAGAAGGAAAGGTGCTTCAAGGGATGTGAGGCCAGGAACAAGTCAGACATCCAGGATGGTGCATGCCAAGGCATCAGATGTAGGAGCATCACATGGTCTGATCGCACCTCTTCCATATGGAGGGAGAGGGTCCGAAATAAAAACTCTTGGTAATGTTAGGGAACATCATATAAAGTAGATAAGGTATTTTCTACATCTGACTGATGATGTTGTTTTCCTTGATCTCTGGTCGGCCTGGTTAACCTTATGGAAGTTAGTGAATTTTGAAGCCTTATAGAAATAATTGACATGAGACATGCACCGGTATCCAAAAATATTTCTCATCCAGATTGGTTAACATGTGAAAATTCACTACAGATAATCATATCCGAGGACCATCGATGTATATTCACAATAGTGCAGAGAATTTGAAGAGCCAAATCTCCAAGTGAATGTGATGCCCTGTCAGGAGCATGACCCATAAAAACTATCATTTGAGGATCATGATGATGATGAATAGGACACATAATGAAAATTTAGAATAATAAGTGGAGGAGAGAGAGAGGAAGAATAAGGACAAGATGAAGAGGATATTGGATGTGACTTATCTTTGGGGATGATGGCCCACCGGGGGATTCCTCGAGAGACTGGTGAGATTACGGTATCTGATGTTGAAATTGATGATAAACTCAATGTAAGCCTCATCTATTATCCTATTCCTTGATCATATCATTATTCGACTTCATCAAACTAAAGCTGTATTGTTCAAGAACTTATTGTTTCTAGTTATCAAGAAATTCCCAACAAATGGGGTGTAGGTACATCGATGTTTATAGATTGTAACCCACTTGAATCTACGACTGGGATAGAACTTGTTGGAGGATCAACTATGGTATGAGAAAGTGTGGATAAAATGAATGTTATTGAATTAAAACGTATTGAGGAATATCATGCGGTGGTTTCTCCTATGGTGACCCAAACTCCGGAGGTCACTACGCTATGCACCAGTACCTTTCATTCACTATATACCCATATTTTTCATCATAGAACTCGGATAACCAATGTATTAATTTTCTATGCAGTGATCGCAATACTGGAGGCTCGATAGGTTGTGGAATCTAGACCATATGCTTGGAATCCACCACTGACTCTACCAACAAACGCAGAATTAGCTCCTAAAACCGAGAAGAACCTAGATCCCAGTGAACTAGGAGTTGCCACCACAGGTGATGTCACATCTAGGGCCGAGTGTGATATTATACGGGTCAATATTGCTAATGTAGGGGTGAGAAAAGTCGGTATCCCACACATTATAGAGCCTAACCCCTTGGATAGAATACGAGAGTTGGACCTACCACTGAGATTGTAGACACTTTTTCGGAATTTCAGCCTACAGATCCTGTGGAAATAGACAATTCTGATCCTTAAAGAGCCAAGGAGATACATATGACTTAGCACAAGGGGTGGAAGTGTATCTGTCACTTCCTCAAGAATCCAAGGGCTGAATGGGTGCACTAAATGGGGTCACAATGAAAATGGTTTCTCATACGCTATGTTAGATGGGTGGATGCTCATCATCAACATATAATGATCAGGGAATATATGGATGAGAAGATGCGGAAGAGATTCCATAATTCTACCATTTACTAATGCCAAAATAGATCTGAGAACATATAGATAATTCTTGAGGCTGATAAATAAGTTTGTTGTCTTGAAGAGCATGAAAATGAATGAGAAACATTCATTGTAGGATAATCCAGGGTTATTGAATAGTTGAAATCCCAACTGGCTGAATCACATGAGAAAGCAATGTAGGAAAGATGCCAAATGGATGACTTCCAATCTCATTAAGAGTGAATGTATGACATTGATAATGATCTATGCTTCATAGCCACTGAAAAAGAGAGGGATCTCATGGAGAGGGATGCATCCCTAGAGGCTATGATCCTGATGGAAGAAACACCGGAGAAGTCCTTTAATGAGGCGGATTCATAAGGGTTGTGTTTTGGCCGAACTCATGTAAATATTTCCTTATTTTTTTCTATCCCAAACTATGGGCATGGATTTTTATTTTCATTCCTTCTTATTTTAGTACATCGTGGCCATAAATGTGAGGTAATTAGCTATCAATACTTAAGCTCATGTGGGTCATACCCGATCTGGGAAACAAGGGATGACTGCATAATTATTCACTTGGTGAATGAGAGTTTTGCAAAAAAATTTGAATACATGGGGCTGAAATGACCACATAGAGCTTTTGAAGAAAAACAGGGGTCTTGATTGGAGAATAGGGCTCTCAGAATAGACAAAATACTATTCCCAACATACTCTTGTGCATGATACGGATGGTGATATGGGTTAAATCAATTAAAATAAATTGTAATGAGAAGTGTGAATTAGAATACGAGAAATTCAGAATACGGTGATAGTGAAATGATGATACATAATTACAGCTAACCATATTCAAAACACAGTATCCATATAATGTTAGCCTAAATAGGGACAAACAAATGGGTGCCAACCACTAACCAAATTCAAAAACATGTGGCCAAACTCAATATTTCATCCAATGTCCTATAGAATGTTTGTCCAAAATGATAGGTGTGAAAAAGAGCCAAGCATCAATAACATTAGGCAGTTCCTTCATATGTAAAAGAAGTATTAGGATCCAAATAAGGATTATGGAATGTGTGGGGTGGAGTGAAAGACTATTCTAATGATGACCAAGGCTCTTGGAATTATTCCACTGTGATGAAAACAAATTTGGTAGGAAAATCATTCAAAGTCAAGATCAAACCTACATCTAGACATGACCTCTATAGTGAGGACATAAAATGCCTTGCAGTTGTACATCATGAAAATGAGGATGATATACACATTATTTTACATCATACTCTATGGATGATACATACGTAGTTTAACATCGTATGGTGAAGTGGATGTATGGAATAGATTATCGTTATATGACCAGGATGTTGCACATAGTTTATGTTCATACATCCAGGACCCATGAAAATAATTTAATGGCATGTTTCATGGACTAGGGACTTCTAGTTTAGGGTCATAGTGTATAGACCATAATTATGGGTAATGATCTAATAGAGATAATGAAACTAGGGATGGACATAAGATGAAATGTTTGACTATATCTATGTATTACATAAAGATGGGAATGAATCCATACATAGTTATTGAAGTACATCATGGTTAGAAAACAACCATGGTGGGGGTAATCCTCTTTGGTGAGGAAGACAAAACATTAATAAATACCCGAGGGAATCCTGAACATGTTCATGGTAGGGTTTCAATTTAATGTCTTATGTAAAAGTTGATGGTAAAGCCAAAAGAGATATGTGTGGTGTGGTACACAACACGGCATGAATGTTGACAAAAAGAGTCCACAATGAACCGCACATTACTAAATTGGGTTTATGGCTAAATGTCCAGAAAGATAATAGGGGTCATGATGATGTGGCCGGGCCCTAGGAAAAATTTCCCATACATCACTACATATCCCACAAGGGTGAGAATCTATATACACATAGTTATTAATCATAGAATAAAAAACTATCAATGGAAAAGGGGGAAAAGTTTCTTCAAATGAAGAAATCATATAGCTGGGTAGATTATCACGACATATCATAGATGTAGGGGGTGTATATTATTGTCATACGATAAGGATGTAGGAGATCATAGTTTATAGTCATGGGGATCAGACTATAAGAGGAAAAATCATGAGTCAAAAGCATGTGACTATGCACAGTAAGGAAAACCGATGTGAATTTAGACCATGGAGTCTGCACCACATCACATATTTGCAAGGGAACACACATGGTTTGAATTCATGATTCTGAAACCATTGAATTGGAGATTCTAGTTTATAGTCATGAGTTTGGACTAGGAGGTGAACACCTCATCCACGTGGGCATGAATCATACCAAAATCCCCTAAGCTCACGCGATCCATCCCCGGTGCGAGAAACAAGGGATGAAGAATATCATTACAACACAAGGATGTATATGATGGAGGAATGGAGGTGTGGGGGAAGGATAACTGACAATGCATGTCTTTCCTCTCAATGCAATTAGGATAATAGTGGGATAACATTGAGGGTGTTGAAATTTCACATGGAAATGAAGAGGTGGAATGAGATGTGGGTCATAAGACCAATATTTTGAATAAATCAGAATGTGATAATGATTGAGGAAAACAATAAACCATATTCATGAAAGAGTATTCACATCTTGTGACCTAAAATTGAACAATAAAGGAGGTTCGATCATTGAACAAATTTACAACATGGGACATGTCTTATAATGTGGTTCAAAATCCTCAGGTACGTTGGCCGTAAGTGGTAGGCATTCTATAAGGTCGAGAAACCATACCCCCTAGGGGTCCATTCAGATTTGAATGATGATGGAAAACCAAATCAATGGATAAATTAACAAACCGATGAAAGCATGTCCATGAAGAATCTAGAAATCTATGTCATAGCCCATAGAGAATTTGAGCATGTTTTTAGGGTAAAAAGGGTCTAGGGGTCCAATTATGGGATGATGACTCGATGAGGAGAGAGGAGGAATAGTAGAATAATGGATTGTTGAACTTGGGGATATTACCAAAGATGAATTGTCTCGGTGTTCATACATATCTCATAGATGTGGGAATCAGGCAATACATAGTTCATGAGACCCATGTGGTTTAACGTATTATGGTAAAGATGGGGGAAAATGAATGTGAGATCCGCAAAATTATATATATTTCATAAATATTATAAACCATACGTGAATGAGGACCAAAATGCTTCTCCCCAATACAATTTCTTCCAAAAGTGTTTATCTCAAAGTGTTCGAAAATGTCTTGATTTGAGGTCCCTGGTGCTTGATGTAGATATTAAATACCTATACAATCCTACATAATACATAATGGTGGGAATCAATCCAAACATAGTTCTCGAAGGGATTTTTTTGATGTTCTGGCCCATGCACTGAAAGGAGAGTCATTTGATAGATATTGTTCGTTCTATTATGTGGGTGTTTTTTTTGAAGAAAAAGACCCTGGATGGAGGATCCAAGAATCTTCGTAGGAATCAAGCCTTATGTATGCCTCTAAAAATAGCATGGTGGATGACTGATGCCAAATATTATGCTCTCTTAAGTGAGGAAACTATAATGTGGTGATGTTTTTTATCATGCGGCTAGGACGATAGTGTCACAGTTTGAGATTATATGAGAGGACCAAACCATTCACTTTAACGTAATGTGTCCGAGATGCAATTGTTTAAAGTCACGTGTGTAACACCCCAAGCTTCCTCGGTACTCTTCTCTTTGAATAATACAGTAGCGTGTGTTGTACGCAAGTTCGAGATTCTAACACACTACGACCAATCAAAGTAGCAGTTATGAATAGTAATACCCACTTTTTTAAATTATATAAATTTTATATTTCAAAATGGACTTCATTTTTGTATTCGGAATATCGAAATTATCCAAAGTTGAATTTTTTGTAATTTTCTGAGAACTTCCAATTTTTTATGAATAGTGAAAAATACTTAAAAACAACTTTTTAATCAAAATAATTAATGGTGATAAATTATACTATTGAGTGGTTTTAAAGTATAATTAGAATATATTTTTACCATTTTATCCAATTGTGGTCATTAGAATTAATTTCACTTTGAAATTGGACATAAACAATTGTCAATCTTTTGATATATATTGTTTCCTAAAAACACGCTATTTGTTGTGACAGCGGGAATTAATTATAAAATTAATTAATGCAACTTATATGTTTGAAATTTTTTAAAATAGAAATCATTTTTTAAATCGGAATATCAAATATAGCTTAGGGTGAATTTTTGGTATTTTTCTGAAAAACTTCAATTTTGATGAATAGTGAAACCACTAAGTGGTACTCATAAAAAATAATTTTTCGTTTAAATGAAATTTTACCACTTCTATGTTTTGAATTTCAAAAATCTGACATACATGGTTTTCATTAAGAAGTAAAATGTGGTTTAATGAGATTAAAATAAATTTTGGTGAATAGTATCTTTTAAGTTCTTAATAGCGATTAGAGGTAATTAGTGTAGTTTAAGGTAAAAATAATGTTTTAATAATATGAGATGAGCTTGACACATGTCCTACCCTCATTGGATGTGCCATGGACGACCAAGACAATCCATGGGTCAACTTGGGGACCCCATGGAGCCACTTTAGTTGGAAAATGACATAAATACCTTTTATTTAATGTTAAAGTAAAAATGACACAAACTTGAAATGTTTTACTAAAACAATTTTTACATGGGGTTATACAAGTCCTATTTTTAACTATAAATAGTCATTGTAAAGATAAAATTATTTCCTACCTCATAGTATTTTTTTATATAATTTTTAGACATTAAATAAATTAAATTATTTATGACATCATGATGATGCAACGATGACCTCATTATTTAACGATTTAAATAAAATGGAATGATAATGTAATATCTAAGACCTAAACATGTCCAAAACCTATTGGATGGGTGGATTTAGAACCCTTATCACCTTAGCCTCTAATTATATCAATGTGGGACCTCTTAAATCCGAATACCATTTTAAAATAAAGTGACTTTTCTTTACATTGCAAGAGTGCCCCTCCTATCCACTTATAAAAGGCCCCCACCTCTACCACCTTAGTCAAACTTTCAAAGCCTTTTGGCTCGTCCAACCTCTGACAAAATACTCTCCCAACTTCCCTCCCTTACTCCTAGAAGCCTCACATTGGGCAGAATTCTTCCCAAGGAAGCCTTTGGCTCAAATCAAAAGAGTTACCCGATTTTAAGGTAATGTCTTCTCTAATGTTATTTTGTTTTATTTTGCTTCTCCAACCCCATAAACTCTTTTTATTCATTTCTTTTGTAACAAAACCAGTATCCTAAATATACTAGGATGTTGTTATAAGAAGGATTCGAGATACACTTACACACACCTACATCTAATGGTTAAAGAACATACTGTTTCTGACGATGACGAATTTCTGCCTCACAAAACGATGATTGTTCAACACTCATATAACAACTTCAAAGGTGGCCATTAAGATGTCACTATATTTATATATGATATATAATATGTTTATGTTTTCCTTATTCTTCTGTATTTCTCATTTATGGCATACTTTATGATTTCCATTATGGGTAAACGCGACAATTTTATTTTAGGAAGTGCGGACTACCGCCCCCTCAAAGTGATGTGAATCGTTAATGCCATATGTGGGATGTATAAATGATGGAGTAAATGATATTATATATGATATTATACTGGAACTATATTATACCTTTATATAATTATTATTTCATTCCATTAAATACGAAATATAAATAAAAGTAGTGTTCATGCGTACGTACGGCTTACCGTCTCCATGAACGGTGCATTTCATTTCTTACCTCTAAATGTTAGGTAATATTATGAATGAATGTATATACTGGATATATATGATATATATGATATCTAAATCATGAATATAATTATGGATATAATGGATATTTCACCACATGAACAACTTGTAATTATAAGAAGTTTATTTTTGACTCAAGTACCTAAGATCGACAAAACGACCGTTATAAACTTAAATAATTACATAATGTTCATGACATGGTAATAAGTGATATAAAATTAATAATGAAGATGAAAAAGGTTCTTAAGTAAATAGAAATTAACTCTAGTTTATTATTCAGGAGATCAAATAACGGTCGAGTGAATTCGGACACGAGGTAAGGGAATTTCTTAACCCAATTTCCATTCTTTGGGTTAATCTCCTACTTTCAAATTATGTCATGATATTATTATGTCCTATTTTGTATTTTTACTTTATTTATGTGTACCTGTAGTGAATACACATAATACAACTATTTTATTTTAAAAATGATCTTTTTAAGGACTTCGTCTCAATCTCCTTTCATTGAGGCATATTTGGTTTTATACACAACTTTCTTTTATACGGTGTATAAACCCCTTTGACTTTTCCGTTTATTCAAAAGGAATCTTATTTATATGAAGCATTTTACTAAAAGACAAAAAGGGAATGTTTTTCTTTCCATACATATGCGGCGACAACGACTTCTCTGCCACCGTGACCATTATTTGAGTTTTGGCTTCCTCTACAAGCCATCACTTTTTTTAATGAAAAATAAATACAAAGTTTAACTTTATTTTATTTTGGTATTGAAAATGGTTTTGAAAGTGTTTTTATTATATCAGTGTGTTGTATTGATATCTTTTGATTGAAATGTGGAAATGTTATGTTTCCTTTATGCATGTTTTATGTGATATGATTATGTTATGGTTGATGATATGTTTAAACCTATTCATATGAGGAATGAATTAGACTTAATAAGTGACGGGTGGAGCCCGCTATAGCTCCTCGATGCATTGGTAGGTCTCATGAGACAAACTAGTGTCTTGGCATGACGCCTTGACAAAATCTTATTTGTGGTCTTGGGACGAGGCCTTGGCTACATGGTTATGATTGTCTGGAATTATGCATTCCATTATTATGAAAGTGGTTATTGATATTTCATGTGATTATTCGACCAGTAGTATATCCATGTGAATAAGTAAATGGAATTATCTCATTTTACTTTTTCCATATTATGTTGAAGTTCATGTTTAATAGGATTTTGTTTTAGTTATACATTGCCTTAAATGTTAATGTTTATTTATGAAAGCTTCCCCAATATTGTTATACTTACTGAGCATCTGAGCTCACCCCTTTCAATGTATTAATATTTTCCCGGATGTGAAGAAGTATTTTATGAATGACCTGTAGGGATATTCATAAGAGGATATGAGTGTCGACTATGGAGACTTTGTTATTGTAGTTTTTCACCTTATGATGTAATGTAACATTTATGAATGTACCTAATGTTTTCAAGGCTACTAAACTAATCGGTCTTTCGAGACATGATCTTTTGTGATCATGCCAATGTTACGAAGTAATGCAACGACTCTGGGTAGCTGGGGTCAGGGCATTACAGTTGGTATCAGAGGAAGTTTAGTACTAACCTTGGAAGCTAGATTTAGATAAACTTTGATTATAGGACATAGCCCAAAGATAGACTTTGAGGATTAGTATAGAAGAACTTCCTAGAATTTTGTTATTGAAGAGATTTTGTGAGTTTTCCGAGCAATACATCACTGTCTGGATACAAGCAGGTAGAGGTGGCTCTGGCACATATGTACCTAGGGGTAAAACCCGAAAACACCACTTTGAGCTAGACTCGAATGAGAACTGGTGCACGACAACAGGCCTTGCTGCACTCTTGGTTACGACACTCCCGGGGGATATGCTTAGGATAAGTCTCATTTTCTTTACAAACCACTATAAAGGGTTATGAGTATATACATCCTCAAAGAAAACATTTTTATGGATTATATCCATAAATAGTTCAATTTTTGTTAATTATTTTATAAGCATGGAATTATGTATTTTGATTCATAAACTAATCTAGTTTATTCCATTGTATAGAAATGGCGCCTAGTGGAAGGAATGGAAACCGTATCAATGCACGCACTCTGTGTAGGGATTGCCCTCCTGCTCAAGATAATTATTGTGGATCTGGAGATACAACTGGTACTGATAAACTTATTACCATACTGGGACAACTCACTCAAGTTATGAATAATAACCTTACTCGTATGGATCACCCTGATCCAGAACATGGAGGATCAATGTTAGACCACTTCATGAGGCAACAACCGCCAACATTTAATAGGGGTACAAATCCATTAGTAGGTGAGAAATGGATAAACTCCTTAGAGAAAATATTCCATGCCTTGGGGAGTAGTGAAAGGGAGAAGGTTGTCATGGAAGTTTACCGCCTCACTGGAGATGCCAATTAGTGGTGGTCGCCGATTCAAAACACAAAGGAAGATGATGACTTATCGAATATGTAATGGAGGGAGTTCAAAGATCTTTTCATAGAAAAATACTTTCCTCGTGACCATCGAGCAGATATGGAAAGGCAATTTCTGAGTCTGAGGCAGAAGGAGGATGAGAATGTCGCAAAGTATGAGGCTAACTTTACAAGGTTAGGGAGGCATGCTGCAGATTATATACGTAACCCAAGAAGTAAGACTGATCGTTTCTTTGATGGGTTAAAACCATTTCTCCATTGAGCTTTAGTATCAAAATCTTTCTCAACATATGAAGATATTGTCTCATGTGCTATCAAGATGGAAAATGAATTCTCTATGTCTTATAACTTTAAAGCAATGCAAGAGAAGAAGAGATCTTCTGATCAATCTGGAAATGGAAATAAGGGGAAGAAGGGAAGAGTTTAATATCATTCCTGCAGTAAATGTGGGAAGAAACACCCTGGTACTTGCTTGAAGGGAATGGGAGTCTGTTACAAGTGTGGTGAAAAAGGCCACCAAGCTCATGATTGTAAGGGAAAGAAAGTTGTTGTGAATGTGGAATGCTATAATTGTAGAGAGATGGGACATTATGCAAATGAATGTCCTAAGCGTCAGGGGAACTTACCTCAGAAGAGGCCAGGGGATCAAGGCCAAGCTTATGCTATCACTACTACTGAGGTTGAAGCTCCAAAAGACGTGGTGGCGGGTAATTTAATGGTTTCCTCAAGGTTAGAAAATGCATTATTTGATTCTGGATCATCGCATTTTTTCATATCTTCCCAGTTTGCTAAGAAAATTAGATATTTCCAGTTTGATTTAACAAGAGAATTGTCAGTCAAAACTCCTAAGGGAAGTATTATTGTAACAATGTTTTGTGAATCAGTCCCCATTAGAGCACATAACTGTTCTTTATCCGCTGATCTCATTGTCATACCTATGATTGATTTTGATATAATCCTCGGTATGGATTGGCTTTCGGACTATGATGCAAAGATTTATTGTAAGAAGAAGGAGGTTACAATTTTTGATGATGATGATTAGGAACAGCTTATTTTTAGAGCAGAATCGTCACCACCTAATTCTTATTTAGATCCACCCCCAGTGGCTCAAATAAGTTCAATTATTGGGGAGGAAGAGAATGAAATGACTAATAGTGAGGAAAGGAATGTTCAAATAGAGGATGTACCTATTGTGAAAGAATATGTAGATGTGTTTCCTGAAGATTTACCTTGACATCCTCCAGAACGAAAAGTTGAGTTTTCTATTGATTTAATTCCTGGATCGAGGCCCATATCGAAGACCCCTTATAGGATGGCCACTGTGGAATTAGTTTAACTAAAGAAAAAACAAGAGGAATTGAGTAATAAGGGATTTATTCGCCCTAGTGTTTCTCCATGGGGAGCCCCGGTCCTTTTTGTTAAGAAGAAAGATGGATCTATGAGGTTGTGCGTTGACTACAGGGAGATCAGTGCTATAACAATAAGGAACAAGTATACCCTACCTTGTATTGATGATTTATTTGACCAATTGCAAGGAGCTCAATACTTTAAAAAGATTGACCTTCGATCGGGATACCATCAGTTGTCCGTGAAGAAGGAAGATATTCCTAAGACAGCTTTTCGAAAAAGGTATGGGAATTACGAGTTTACACTAATGCCTTTTGGATTGACTAATGCTCCCTCTGTATTCATGGATCTAATGAATAGAGTTTTCAAGGAATATCTAGATGATTTTGTGGTGGTATTTATTGATGACATCTTGGTGCACTCCAAAAGCTACGAAGATAATGAAAACCATTTGCGTATTATTTTGAAGACTCTTAGGAGGCATGAATTATATGGGAAGTTTAGAAAGTGTGAATTCTGGCTTCAGGAGATTTCTTTTCTTGGCCACAATGTCTCTAAGGATGGAATTTCCGTTGATCCTTCTAAGACCAAGGCAATCCAAGAATGGACAACACAGATGAGTATAACTGAGGTACGCAGCTTTATTGGTTTGGTAGGTTATTATCGACGTTTTGTCCAGAATTTTGCCCGATTGGCTAACCCATTGACGAAGCTCACACGTAAAGGGGTTAAATTTTTATGGACAAAAGAGTGTGAATAATTTTTTGAAGAACTGAAGAGAAGATTAGTCAATGCTATTATATTGACCCTACCATCAGGGAATGATGGGTTCATTATTTATAGTGATGCATCAATGAAAGGAATTGGTTGTGTCTTTATGCAGAACGATAGGGTTATTGCCTATGCATCAAGACAACTGAAAATTCATGAGCAGAACTATCCTACTCATGATCTCGAGTTAGCTGCTGTAATATTTGCCTTGAAGATATGGAGACATTATCTATATGGTGAAAAAAGTGAGATATATACCAATCACAAGAGTTTGAAATATATTTTCTCACAAAAAGAAATCAACATGAGGCAAAGGAGATGGCTTTAACTACTCAAGTATTATGATTGCACAATACACAACCACCCAGGGAAGGCAAATAAGGTTGCAGATGCTTTGAGTGGAAAAGATTATGGAGTTTTGAACATGATGAGAGTGGAAAGGGATCCTATTTTCATGGATCTAGTAAAGATGGATATGGGAATCCCCATGGTGGGTGAAACATCAAAAAAAATTCAAATGGTTTCCAAACCATATTTACTAGAAAGGATAATGTGTTCTCAGGCCGATGATGATGTGTTGAAAAAGAAGATTAAAGCTGTGAATGATGGGTGGTTGATTGACTTTGTTTGTGAAGAAGGAATTTTGAAATTTGGGAGGAGACTTTGTGTTCCCGATATACCTGACTTAAAGAGGTAATTGTTGGATGATGCTCATAGTTCCAATTACTCTATACACCCTGGGAGCACTAAAATTTATTGAGATTTAAAGGGAAATTTTTGGTGGGACAATATGAAAAGGGAGATTGCGATTTTGTGTCAAGATGTATGGTTTTCCAACAAGTGAAAGCTGGAAGGCAACAGCCTGGTGGAGTATTGCAACCCCTTCCCATACCTGAGTGGAAATGGGATAATATTACGATGGATTTTTTCATGGGACTACCAAAGACTCCTAGAAGAAATGACGTAATATGGGTCATTGTTGATCATCTCACGAAGTCAGCACATTTTCTTACTATAAGGGAAGATCTACCACTTGAACGTCCAGAAAGACTATATATTAATGAAGTTGTGAGACTTCATGGAGTACCCCTGTCAATTGTCTCAGATTGTGATCCCTGTTTTACATCAAGATTCTGGAAAAGTCTTCAGAAGGCCTTGGATACTGAACTTCATTTGAGCACTGCATACCACCCTCAAACAGATGGACAATCAGAAAGTACTATTCAAACCTTAGAAGACATGTTGATATCATGCTCACTTGACTTTCAAGGAATGTGGGATCAATATTTACATCTGGTAGAATTTTCTTATAATAATAGCTTCCATTCAAGTATTCAGATGGCACCATATGAGGCGTTATACGGAAAGAGATGTCGCACACCAACCTGTTGAGATGACGTTGGTGAAAGAAAACTTGTAGGCCCAGAACTGGTGGAGGAAACGATGGAAAAGGTGAAAGTAATCCAAAACCACATCAAAGCAGCTCAAAGTAGGCAAAAGAGCTATGCCGACAACCAAAGGAAGGATTTGAAATTTCTGGTAGGAGATCATGTTTTCTTGAAGGTATCTCCATGGAAGGGAGTTATACGTTTCGGTAAGAAGGGTAAATTGAGTCCCAGGTACATCGGACCCATCAAAATTTTAGAACGAATTGGGGCTCTAGCTTACCGTTTGGAAATGCCGCCAAGTCTCTTCAAAGTTCATGATGTATTACACGTATCACTGTGGAGAAAATACATGCCTGACCCAACGCATGTACTCACCTATGAGGAATTAGAACTGGAACCCGATCTGTCTTATTGCGAAGAGCCCGTCAGGATTCTTGATACAAGAGAACAAGTGCTGAGAAACCGGACGACTCGTCTGGTAAAAGTTATATGGAGAAACAATAAGATAGAGGAGGCAACGTAGGAACCCGAGGAACTTATGATGAAGAATCACCCGAGTCTTTTTATACATTGATATTATATGAAATTTCGAGGATGAAATTATTTGAAGGAGGGGAGAATGTTACACCCCAAGCTTCCTCGGTACTCTTCTCTATGAATAATACAGTAGCGTGTGTTGTACGCTAGTTCGAGATTCTAACAAACTATGACCAATCAAAGTAGCAGTTATGAATAGTAATACCCACTTTTTGAAATTATATAAATTTTATATTTCAAAATGGACTTCATTTTTTTATTCGGAATATCGAAATTATCCAAAGTTGAATTTTTTGTAATTTTCTGAGAACTTCCAATTTTTTATGAATAGTGAAAAATACTTAAAAACAACTTTTTAATCAAAATAATTACTGTTGATAAATTATACTATTGAGTGGTTTTAACGTATAATTAGAATATATTTTTACCATTTTATCCAATGGTGGTCATTAGAATTAATTTCACTTTGAAATTGGACATAAGCAATTGTCATTCTTTTGATATATATTCTTTCTTAAAACCACGCAATTTGTTGTGACAGTAGGAATTAATTATAAAATTAATTAATGAAACTTATATGTTTGTAATTTTGTAAAATAGACATCATTTTTGAAATCAGAATATCAAATATAGCTTAGGGTGAATTTTTGGGATTTTTCTAAAAAACTTCAATTTTTGATGAATAGTGAAACCACTAAGTGGTACTTATAAAAACTGATTTTTCGTTTAAATGAAAATTTACCACTTCTGTGTTTTGAATTTCAAAATTATGACATACATGGTTGTCATTAAGAGATAAAATGTGGTTCAATGAGATTAAAATAATTTTTGGTGAATAGTAACTTTTAAGTTCTTAATAGCGATTAGAGGTAATTAGTGTAGTTTAAGGTAAATAAATGTTTTAATAATATGATATGAGCTTGACACATGTCCTAACCTCATTGGATGTACCATGGCCGACCAAGACAATCCATGGGTCAACTTGGGGACCCCATGGATCCACTTTAGTTGGAAAATGACATAAATAGCTTTTATTTAATGTTAAAGTAAAAAATGACACAAACATGAAATGTTTTACTAAAACAATTTTTACATGGGGTTATACAAGTCATCTTTTTGACTATAAATATTCATTGGAAATCTAATAAAATTTCCTACATCATAGTATTTTTTTTATAATTTTTAGACATTAAATAAATTAAATTATTTATGACATCATGATGATGCAACGATGACCTCATTATTTAACGATTTAAATAAAATGGAAAGATAATGTAATATCTAAGACCTACACATGTCCCAAACCTATTGGATGGGTGGATTTCGAACCCTTATCACCTTATCCTCGAATTATATCAATGTGGGACCTCTTAAATCCGAATACCATTTTAAAATAAAGTGACTTTTCTTTACTTTCCATGAGTGCCCCTCCTCCCCACTTATAAAAGGCCCCCACCTCTACCACCTTACACACACTTTCAAAGCCTTTTTGCTCGGCCAACCTCTACCATAAGACTCTCCAAACTTCCCTTCCTTACTCCTAGAAGCCTCACTTTGGGCATAATTCTTCCCAAGTAAGCCTTTGGCTCAAATTAAAAGAGTTACCCGATTTCAAGTTAATGTCTTCTCTTATGTTATTTTGTATTATTTTGCTTCTCCAACCCCATAAACTCTTTTTATTCATTTATTTTGTAAAAAACCAGTATCCTCAATATACTAGTATTTTGTTATAATAAGTATTAGAGATACACTTAAACACACCTTCATCTAATGGTTAAAGAACATACTGTTTCTGTGGATGGGGAATTTCTGCCTCACGAAACGATGATTGTTCAACACTCATATAACACCTTCAAAGGTGGCCATTAAGATGTCACTATATTTATATATGATATATAATATGTTTATGTTTTCATTATGCTTATGTATTGCTCATTTATGGCATACTTTATGATTTCCATTATCGGTAAGCGCGATAATTTCATTTTAGGAAGTGCGGACTACCGCCCCCTCAAAGTGATGTGAATCGTTAATGCCATATGTGGGATGTATAAAGGATGGAGTAAATGATATTATATATGATATTATACTGGAACTATATTATACCTTTATATAATTATTATTTTATTCCATTAAATACGAAATAGAAATGAATGTAGCGTTCATGCGTACGTACGACTTACCGTCTCCATGAACGGTGAATTTCATTTCTTACCTCTAAATGTTACGTATATTATGAATGAATGTATATACTGGATATATATGATATATATGATATCTACATCATGAATATAATTCTGGATATAATGGATATTTCACCACATGAACAACTTGTAATTATAAGAAGTTTATTTTTGACTCAAGTACCTAAGATCGACAAAACGACCGTTATAAACATAAATAATTACATAATGTTCATGACATGGTAATAAGTGATATAAAAGGAATAATGAACATGAAAAATGTTCTTAAGTAAATAGAAATTAACTCTAGTTTATTATTCAGGAGATCAAAGAACGGTCGAGTGAATTCGGACACGAGGTAAGGGAATTTCTTAACCCAATTTCCATTCTTTGGGTTAATCTCCAACATTCAAATTATGCCATGATATTATTATGTCCTATTTTGTATTTTTACTTTCTTTATGTGTACCTATAGTGAATACACATAATAGATCTATTTTATTTTTAAAATGATCTTTTACGGACTTCGTCTCAATCTCCTTTCATTGAGGCATATTTGGTTTTATACACAACTTTCTTTTATATGGTGTATAAACCCCTTTGACTTTTACGTATATTCAAAAGGAATATTTTTTTATATGAAGCGTTTTACTAAATGAAAAAAAGGGAATGTTTTTATTTTCGTACATATGTAGAGACAACGACTTCTCCGCCGCCGTGACCATTATTTGAGTTTCAGCTTCTTCTACAAGCCATCACATTTTTTAATGAAAAATAAATACAAAGTTTAACTTTCTTTTATTTTGGTATTGAAAATGGTTTTGAACGCATTTTTATTATATCAATGTGTTGTATTGATATCTTTTCATTGAAATGTGGAAATGTTATGTTTCCTTTATGCATGTTTTATGTGATACGATTATGTTATGGTTTATGATATGTTTAAACCTATTCATATGAGGAATGCATCGAACTTAATAAGTGATGGGTGGAGCCTGCTATAGCTCCTCGATGCATCGGTAGGTCTCATGAGACAAACTAGTGTCTCGGCACGAGGCCTGGACAAAATCTTATTTTTTGTCTTGGCATGAGGCCTTGGCTACGTGGTTATGATAGTCTAGCATTATGCATTCCATCATTATGAAAGTGGTTATTGATATTGCATGTGATTATTCGACCAGTAGAATATCCATGTGAATAAGTAAATGGCATTATCTCATTTTACTTTTTCCATATTATGTTGAAGTTCATGTTTAAAAGACTTTTGTTTTAGTTATACACTGCCTTAAATGTTAATGTTTATTTATAAATGCTTCCCCAATATTGTTATCCTTACTGAGCATCTGAGCTCACCCCTTTCAATGTTTTAATATTTTCCAGGATGTGAAGAAGTATTTCATGAATGACCTGTAGGGATAGTCAGAAGAGGATATGAGTGTGGACTATGGAGACTTTGTTATTGTTGTTTTTCACCTTATGATGTAATGTAACATTTATGAATGTATCTACTGTTTCCAAGGCTACTAAACTAATCAGTCTTTCGAGACTTGATCTTTTGTGATCATGACAATGTTACGAAGTAATGCAACAACTCTGGGTAGCTGGGGTCGGGGAGTTACAGTTGGTATCAGAGGCAGTTTAGTACTAACCTTGGAAGCTAGATTTAGATAAACTTTGATTATAGCACATAGCCCAAAGATAGACTTTGAAGATTAGTATAGAAGAACTTCCTAGAATTTTGTTGTTGTAGAGATTTTGTGAGTTTTCCGAGCAATACATCCCTGTCCGAATACGAGCAGGTAGAGGCGGCTCTGGCATAGACTTACCTATGGGTAAAACCTGAAAACACCGCTTTGAGCTAGACTCGAACGGGAACTGGTGCACGACAACGGGCCTTGCTGCACTCTTGGTTACGACACTCCCGGGGGATATGCTTAGGATAATTCTAATTTTCTTTACAAACCACTATGAAGGGTTATGAGTATATACTTCCTCAAAGAAAACATTTTTATGGATTATATCCCTAAATAGTTCAATTTATGTTAAGTATTTTATAAGTATGGAATTATGTATTTTGATTCATAAACTAATCTAGTTTATGCCATTGTATAGAAATGGCTCCTAGTGGAAGGAATGGAAACCGTATCAATGCACGCACTCCGTGTAGGGATTTCCCTCCGGCTTAATATAATTATTGTGGATCTGGAGATAAAACTGGTGCTGATCTACTTATTACCATACTGGGACAACACACTCAAGTTATGGATAATAACCTTACTCGTATGGATCACCCTGATCCACAACGTGGAGGATCAATGTTAGACCGCTTCATGAGGCAACAACCACAAAAATTTAATGGGGGTACAAATCCATTAGTATCTGAGAAATGGATAAACTCCTTAGAGAAAATATTCCATGCCTTGGGGAGTAGCAAACGAGAGAAGGTTGTCATGGCAGTTTACCGCCTCACTGGAGATGCCGATCAGTGGTGGTTGCTGATTCAAAACACAAAAGAAGATGATGACGTATATAATATGGAATGGAGGGAGTTAAAAGAGCTTTTCTTAGAAAAATACTTTCATCGTGACCATCGAGCAGATATGGAAAGGCAATTTCTGAGTCTGAGGCAGAAGGAGGATGAGAATGTCGCAAAGTATGAGGCTAACTTTACAAGGCTAGCGAGGCATGCTACAGATTATATACGTACCCCAAGAAGTAAGATTGATCATTTCTTTGATGGGTTAAAACTATTTGTCCGTCGAGCTTTAGTATCACAATCTTTCTCAACATACGAAGATATTGTCTCGTGTGCTATCAAGACGGAAAAGGAATTCCCTAAGTCTTATGACTTTAAAGCAAAGCAAGACAAGAAGAGATCTTCTGATCAATCTAGAAATGGAAATAAGGGGAATAAGGGAAGTGTTGAATATCATTCCTGCAGTAAATGTGGGAAGAAACACCCCGGGTACTTGCTTGAAGTGAATGGGAGTCTGTTACAAGTGTGGTGAAAAAGGCCACCATGCTCATGATTGCAAGGGAAAGAAAGTTGATGTGAATGTGGAATGCTATAATTGTAGAGAGATGGGACATTATGCAAATGAATTTCCTAAGCGTCAGGGGAACTTACCTCAGAAGAGGCCAAGGGATCAAGGCCAATCTTATGCTATCACTACTGCTGAGGTTGAAGCTCCAAAAGACGTGGTGTAGGTAATTTAATGGTTTCCACATGTTTAGAAAATGCATTATTTGATTCTGGATCATCGCATTGTTTCATATCTTCCAAGTTTGCTAAGAAAATTAGATATTTCCAGTTTGATTTAACAAGAGAATTGTCAGTCAAAACTCCTAAGGGAAGTATTATTGCAACAATGTTTTGTGAATCAGTCCCCATTAGAGCACATAACTATTCTTTATCCGCTGATCTCATTGTCATACCTATTATTGAGTTTGATATAATCCTCGGTATGGATTGGCTTTCGGACTATGATGCAAAGATTTATTGTAAGAAGAAGGAGGTTACGATTTTTGATGATGATGATAAGGAACACCTTATTTTTAGAGCAGAATCGTCACCACCTAATTCTTATTTAGATCCACCCCCAGTGGCTCAACTAAGTTCAATTATTGGGGAGGAAGAGAATGAAATGACTAATAGCGAGGAAAGGAATGTTCAAATCGAGGATGTACCTATTGTGAAAGAATATGTAGATGTGTTTCCTGAAGATTTACCTGGACATCCTCCATAACGAGAAGTTGAGTTTTCCATTGATTAAATTCCTTGATCGAGGCCCATATCGAAGACCCCTTATAGGATGGCCACTGTGGAATTAGTTGAACTAAAGAAACCACTAGACGAATTGAGTAATAAGGGATTTATTCTCCATAGTGTTTCTCCATGGGGAGCCCCTGTCCTTTTTGTTAAGAAGAAAGATGGATCTATGAGGTTGTGCGTTGACTACAGGGAGATCAATGCTATAACAATAAAGAACAAGTATACCCTACCTCGCATTGATGATTTATTTGACCAATTTCATGGAGCTCAATACTTTTCAAATAATGACCTTCGATTGGGATACCATCAGTTGTGCGTGAAGAAGGAAGATATTCCTAAGAAATCATTTTGAACAAAGTACGGGCATTTCGAGTTTACAGTAATTCCTTTTGGATTGACTAATGCACCCTCTATATTCATGCATCTAATGAATAGAGTTTTCAAGGAATATCTAGATGATTTTGTGGTGGTATTTATTGATGACATCTTGGTTCACTCCAAAATCTACAAAAATCATGGAAATAATTTGCGTATTATTTTGAAGACTCTTAGGAGGCATGAATTATATGGAAGTTTAGAAAGTGTGAATTCTGGCTTCAGGAGATTTCTTTTCATGGCCACATTGTCTCTAAGGATGGAATTTCTGTTGATCTTTCTAAGACCAAGGAAATCCAAGAATGGCCAGCACCGATGAGTATAACTGAGGTACGCAGCTTTATTGGTTTGGTAGGTTATTATCGACGTTTTGTCCAGAATTTTGCCCGATTGGCTAACCCATTGACGAAGCTCACACGTAAAGGGGTTAAATTTGTCTGGAAAAAAGTGTGTGAAGAATTTTTTGAAGAACTGAAGAGAATATTAGTCAATGCTCCTATATTGACCCTACCATCAGGGAATGATGGGTTTGTTATTTATAGTGACGCATCAATGAAAGGACTTGGTTGTGTCCTTATGCAGAACGATAGGGTTATTTCCTATGCATCACGACAGTTGAAAATTCATGAGCAGAACTATCCTACTCATGATCTCGAGTTAGCTACTGTAATATTTGCCTTGAAGATATTGAGACATTATCACTATGGTGAAAAATGTGAGATATATACCGATCACAAGAGTTTGAAATATATTTTCTCACAAAAATAACTCAACATGAGGCAAATGGGATGGCTTTAACTACTCAAGGATTATGATTGCACGATACACTACCACCCAGGGAAGGCAAATAAGGTTGCAGATGCTTTGAGTAGAAAAGATCATGGAGTTTTGAACATGATGAGAGTGAAAGGGATCCTATTTTCATGGATCTAGTAAATATGGATATGGGAATCACCCTGGTGGGTGAAACATAAAAAAAGTTTCAAATGGTTGCCAAACCATCTTTACTAGAAAGGATAAAGTGTTCTCAGGCCGATGATGAAGTGTTGAAAAAGAATATTAAAGCTGGGAATGATGGGCGGTTGATTGACTTTTTTTATGAAGAAGGAATTTTGAAATTTGGGAGGAGACTTTGTGTTCCAGATATACCTGACATAAAGAGGGAATTTTTGGATGATGATCATAGTTTTTATTTCTCTATACACCCTGGGAGAACTAAAATGTATAAAGATTTAAAGGGAAATTTTTGGTGGGACAACATGAAAAGGGAGATTTTTGATTTTCTGTTAAGATGTATGGTTTGCCAACAAATGAAAGCTGGAAGGCAACGACCTGGTGGAGTATTGCAACCCCTTCCCATACCTGAGTGGAAATGGGATAATATTACGATGGATTTTTTCATGGGACTACCAAAGACTCCTCGAAGAAATGACGCAATATGGGTCATTGTTGATCATCTCACGAAGTCAGCACATTTTCTTGCTATAAGGGACGATCTACAACTTGAACGTCTAGCAAGACTGTATATTAATGATGTTGTGAGACTTCATGGAGTACCCATGTCGATTGTCTCGGATCGTGATCCCCGTTTTACATCAAGATTATGGAAAAGTCTTCAGAAGGCCTTGGATACTGAACTTCGTTTGAGCACTGCTTACCACCCTCAAACAGATGAACAATCAGAAAGAACTATTCAAACCTTAGAAGACATGTTGAGATCATGCTCACTTGACTTTCAAGGAATGTGGGATCAATATTTACCTCTGGTAGAATTTTCTTATAACAATAGCTTCCATTCAAGTATTCTGATGGCACCATATGAAGCGTTATACGGAAAGAGATGTCGCACACCAACCTGTTGGGATGACGTTGGTGAATGAAAACTTGTAGGCCCAGAACTGGTGGAGGAAACGATGGAAAAGGTGAAAGTAATCCAAAACCACATCAAAGCAGCTCAAAGTAGGCAGAAGAGCTATGCTGACAACCGAAGGAAGGATTTGGAATTTCTGGTAGGTGATCATGTTTTCTTGAAGGTATCTCCATGGAAGGGAGTTATACGTTTCGGTAAGAAGGGTAAATTGAGTCCCAGGTACATCAGACCCTTCGAAATTATAGAATGAATTGGGGCTGTAGCTTACCGTTTGGCAATGCCGAAAAGTATCTCCAAGATCATGATGTATTCCACGTATCACTGTTGAGAAAATACATGCCTGACCCAACGCATGTACTCACCTATGAGGAATTAGAACTGGAACCCGATCTTTCGTATTGCGAAGAGCCCGTCAGGATTCTTGATACAAGAGAACAAGTGCTGAGAAACCGGACGACTCGTCTGGTAAAAGTTCTATGGAGAAACCATAAGATAGAGGAGGCAACGTGGGAACCTGAGGAACTTATGATGAAGAAGCACTCGAGTCTTTTTATACAGTGATATTATATGATATTTTTAGGATGAAATTATTTGAAGGAGGGGAGAATGTAACACCCCAAGCTTCCTCGGTACTCTTCTCTTTGAATAATACAGTAGCGTGTGTTGTACGCAAGTTCGAGATTCTAACACACGAAGACCAATAAAAGTAGCAGTTATGAATAGTAATACCCACTTTTTGAAATTATATTAATTTTATATTTCAAAATGGACTTCATTTTTGTATTCGGAATATCGAAATTATCCAAAGTTGAATTTTTTGTAATTTTCTGAGAACTCCCAATTTTTTATGAATAGTGAAAAATACTTAAAAACAGCTTTTTAATCAAAATAATTAATGTTGATAAATTATACTATTGAGTGGTTTTAAAGTATAATTAGAATATATTTTTACCATTTTATCCAATGGTGGTCATTAGAATTAATTTCACTTTGAAATTGGACATAAACAATTGTCAATCTTTTGATATATATTGTTTCTTAAAAACACGCTATTTGTTGTGATAGTGGGAATTAATTATGAAATTAATTAATGAAACTTATATGTTTGTAATTTTGTAAAATAGACATAATTTTTGAAATCGGAATATCAAATATATCTTAGGTTGAATTTTTGGGATTTTTCTGAAAAACATCAATTTTTGATGAATAGTGAAACCCCTAAGTGGTACTTATAAAAACTGATTTTTCATTTAAATGAAAATTTACCACTTCTTTGTTTTGAATTTCAAAAATCCGACATACATGGTTGTCATTAAGAGTTAAAATGTGGTTCAATGAGATTAAAATAATTTTTGGTGAATAGTAACTTTTAAGTTCTTAATCGCGATTAGAGGTAATTAGTGTAGTTTAAGGTAAAAATAATATTTTAATAATATGAGATGAGATTGAAACATGTCCTAACCTCATTGTATGTGCCATGGCAGACCAAGACAATCCATGGGTCAACTTGGGGACCCCATGGAGCCACTTTAGATGGAAAATGACATAAATACCTTTTATTTAATGTTAAAGTAAAAAATGACACAAACATGAAATGTTTTACTAAAACAATTATTACATGGGGTTATACAATTCATATTTTTGACTATAAATAGTAATTGGAAATATAAAAAGATTTCCTATATCATAGTATTTTTTTATAATTTTTAGACATTAAATAAATTAAATTATTTATGACATCATGATGATGCAGCGATGACCTCATTATTTAACGATTTAAATAAAATGGAAAGATAATGTAATATCTAAGACCTAAAAATGTCCAAAACCTATTGTATGGGTGGATTTATAACCCTTATCACCTTATCCTCGAATTATATCAATGTGGGACCTCTTAAATCCGAATACCATTTTAAAATAAAGTGACTTTTCTTTACTTTCCAAGAGTGCCCCTCCTCCCCACTTATAAAAGGCCCCCACCTCTACCACATTACTCAAACTTTCAAAGCCTTTTGGCTCGGCCAACCTCTGCCCAAATACTCTCCCAAATTCCCTACCTTACTCCTAGAAGCCTCACTTTGGGAAAATTTCTTCCCAAGAAATCCTTTGGCTCAAATCAAAAGAGTTACCCGATTTTAAGGTAATGTCTTCTCCTATGTTATTTTGTTTTATTTTGCTTCTCCAACCCCATAAACGCTTTTTATTAATTTCTTTTGTAACAACACCAGTATCCTAAATATACATGGATGTTTTTATAATAAGGATTCGAGATACACTTAAACACACCTACATCTATTGGTTAAAGAACATACTGTTTCTGTGGATGGCGAATTTCTGCCTCACAAAACGACGATTGTTCAACACTCATATAACACCTTAAAAGGTGGCCATTAAGATGTAACTATATTTATATATGATATATTATATGTTTATGTTTTCATTATGCTTCTGTATTTCTCATTTATGGCATACTTTATGATTTCCATTATGGGTAAACGCGATAATTTCATTTTAGGAAGTGTGGACTACCGCCCCCTCAAAGTGATGTGAATCGATAATGCCATATGTGGGATGTATAAAGGATGGAGTAAATGATATTATATATGATATTATACTGGAAATATATTATACCTTTATATAATTATGATTTCATTCCATTAAATACGAAATAGAACTGAAAGTAGCGTTCATGCGTACGTACGGCTTACCGTCTCCCTAAACGGTGCATTTCATTTCTTACCTCTAAATGTTACGTAATATTATGAATGAATGTATATACTGGATATATATGATATATATGATATCTACATCATGAATATAAATCTGGATATAAGGGATATTTCACCACATGAACAACTTGTAATTATAAGAAGTTTATTTTTGACTCAAGTACCTAAGATCGACAAAACAACCGTTATAAACTTAAATAATTACATTATGTTCATGACAAGGTAATAAGTGATATAAAAGGAATAATTAAAATGAAAAAGGTTCTTATGTAAATAGAAATTAACTCTAGTTTATTATTCAGGATATCAAATAACGGTCGAGTGAATTCGGACACGAGGTAAGGGAATTTCTTAACCCAATTTCCATTCTTTGGGTTAATCTCCTATATTCAAATTATGTCATTATATTATTATGTCCTATTTTGTATTTTTACTTTATTTATGTGTACCTATAGTGAATACACATAATAGATCTATTTTATTTTAAAAATGATCTTTTTAAGGACTTCGTCTCAATCTCCTTTCATTGAGGCATATTTGGTTTTATACACAACTTTCTTTTATACGGTGTATAATACCCTTTGACTTTTACGTTTATTCAAAAGGAATATTTTTTATACGAAGCGTTTTACTAAACGACAAAAAGGGAATGTTTTTCTTTCCGTACATATGCGGCGACAATGACTTCTCTGCCGCCGTGACCATTATTTAAGTTTCTTCTTCCTCTACAAGCCATCACCTTTTTTAAATGAAAAATAAATACAAAGTTTAAATTTCTTTTATTTTGGTATTGAAAATGGTTTTGAAAGCGTTTTTATTATATCAATGTGTTGTATTGATATCTTGTGATTGAAATGTAGAAATGTTATGTTTCCTTTGTGTATGTTTTATGTGATACGATTATGTTATGGTTTATGATATGTTTAAACCTATTAATATGAGGAATGCATTGGACTTAATAAGAGATGGGTGGAGCCCGCTACAGCTCCTCGATGCATCGGTAAGTCTCATGAGACAAACTAGTTTCTTGGCACGAGGCGTTGACAAAATCTTATTTGTGGTCTTGGCATGAGGCCTTGGCTACGTAGTTATGATAGTCTGGCATTATACATTCCATCATTATGAAAGTGGTTATTGATATTGCATGTGATTAATCGACCAGTAGAATATCCATGTGAATAAGTAAATGGAATTATCTCATTTTACTTTTTCTATATTATGTTGAAGTTCATGTTTAAAACACTTTTGTTTTAGTTATACATTGCCTTAAATGTTAATGTTTATTTATGAATGCTTCCCCAATATTGGTATCCTTACTGAGCATCTGAGCTCACCCCATTCAATGTTTTAATATTTTCCAGGATGTGAAGAAGTATTTTATGAATGACCTGCTGGGATAGTCAGAAGAGGATATGAGTGTGAACTATGGAGACTTTGTTATTGTAGTTTTTCACCTTACGATGTAATTTAACATTTATGAATGTATCTACTGTTTCCAAGGCTACTAAACTAATCCGTCTTTCGAGACTTGATCTTTTTGGATCATGTCAATGTTACGAAGTAATGCACCGACTCTGGGTAGCTGGGGTTGGGGCGTTACAACATGGGACTTAGTAGTAAAGTTTAACATCATATGGATGGGATGAATTTGAGGGAATGATGTCCTAATGGGAATTCACATGAAATGATAAAGTATACAAGATGTGAATGAGGAAAAGAGTTCACATCCCACTATGCGCAATCCTAGGGTGGAACCTGAGGAAAAGGGACCATAAAAGATCAAGTAACCTAGGGATAGTCCAAAACATGAAATTTCTAGGTTTCTCAATGTATCTCACATATAATATAATCAAGATATACCTAGTTCTTTAAAATGTTGTGCAGTATAACTTTATGCGGTAAGGACACAATGAAAATGGGATTCTCTATAAGTACGAGCACATGGTGAGGCTATTGAAAACATGATATGAATGAAGACAAAATTTCACACTGTGTCACATTCTGTCGGGATACATAAGCAGCAACATTAAAAATATTGAAGAATATATGATACAAGGGGTTGTACCGAAAGAAGAAATAAAAATGTGTTCCTACATATCTCATAAGAATGTAAATCATGCCACACAATGTTATAAATATGTAGTGAAATTTATCATCATGTGGTAAGGATAGAGAATTTAGAGCTCTTGAGAGAGGTATGTGGCATGTTTATTGAAAAACCAATGTAAATGAGGAAATAATTCCACACCACACCACATACCCCTAGGAGAACGTAGAAAAAATGGGCGAAGAGAAAGAAATGGTTTCAAAAAACTGGGGCAGGACCTAAAGGTGAAATTTCCTCGCATTCCTACATATACCATGAGGATTGGAATCAATACACACATTTTTCATGAAATTCTATATAGTTTAATGTCATGTTGTAAGGAATATAGAGATCTTATTTTAATGTCATAGAGCTTGGACCGTAGATGCCCATGTTAATGACATGTGTGTGGGACAAAATTGAAGTAAAAAGTGAATCACTATACCTGATCATTGGGAGACCAAGTGGGTGGTGATAATGATTGAGGATATCTTTTTCACATGTTCATAACACATTATATAATTATTGTGGTCGAGAAAGGAGATAGACAATTGAGTATCAACCACAGACCATATATGATATCTTGGACTTTTGTCACAAAATGTCCTTCGAGATCCTTCAAGATGTTGTCCTATAATGGTAGGTGAGACAAGGTGGCATGATACTAGACCACTAAGGGGGTCCTTTTGGTTTTGAAAGGTGAAATATACCCAAATTATGATATGCATTAAGCATGGTGGTACCCATGTAGTTTAATGTCTTGTGGTATGGATAAGGGGTATCTTAGTTTAAGCTCATAGATCATGGACCATGAAGTAATTTTACCAGTTGAATTTTATCATCATGAATGAAAAAATATATCTTAATTTATGTTCATATAGATCATATCGTATAATGTTTAACATCGTGTAGGATGAGATTGGTCTACTGAGGAAAATTACTACTTGAGTAATTTGGAATTGGTGAGAGGATTGATGTGTTCACCATACATATTAGACACAGAGTATGCCCCATTAGGGTAAGCATTGTAAATTATGTAAGGTATCTCCCTTTTGGGCTCCAAATTTGGGGCCTTAATGCTGGGTTTCATTGGAATTCTCAGGACCAACACCATGTCACCTTGAAGGAAGGAACATAGATGAACTTTCATATTGAAATCTCCTGCCACCTTGTTCTGATGCCTCCCATTATTGGGAAAGGAATGGAGCCTATTCCCGTCATGGGATTATAATTTAGCTATAGAGACTTATGATATAATGTATGTAATTTTATAATCATATATGTTTAGGAAAACTGATTGTAACTGGATCTCAATGGGTCAGACATCCTCTATTCCGTACACCCCAGAATATGGGGTCACCTAGGTGGAATTATGATTCATTGTTATGTAATACCAGAGGGTGGTGGGGTGATTTTCTAGCCAACATTTCTTATTCTGAACAACCAAATATTACATAATGTTATATAGGGTTTTATTGGAAGCCTTGATCTGCCCATTTTTTTATGCATAATAGAGAGAGCGATGATTAGAACATATTTGTTTACTTCGAATACAATTTATTTAGATCGACTGCTACGAAGATGGTTCCATTATCGGTGATAAACACATTAGGGACTCCAAATCAGTGGATGATATTAAATCTCACGAATTCAACAATAGAAAGAGCCTTGAATTCATTGAGAAGAATTTCTTCTTCCACATGGGAATGAAATCTTCAGCAGTCAAGGTGAACCTGAATCTAGGAGATATTTCTTATGGATATGGTCTCATGACATCGAGTCCCCATATTGAAAAAGTAAATGATTACAAGGTAGTATGGAGAGGTTTTATAGACAAATGAACAAAATTAGCATGGATCTGGCATGTGTGGAACCTCGTTGAAAATTCAACGCAGTCATTGAAAATGGTGGGCCAAAAGTATCCAATATTTTTATCTGATGAGAGAGATTTATAACTATATGATGAGATACATAGGAACTGACATGAACTTCATTAATTACCTGATAAATCTCACCTCCATGAATGCAATAGAAGAGAATCCCACAAAGCCCATGTCTGTAGATGGTTTGCTCATAATTAGGACCAATCTGGAAGGTGAATTGCATTGCTCATTGACAGAATCACACATGTTTAGGCCGATCATTATAGATATTCCCATACTATAGTTACTTAATAAAGAAAGTTTTCTAGTTAGGGGTCTCATGAAATGCTATGGAAAGGGGACCTGAACGTCCTGATGTGGATGCATTGCTAGTAAGGTGGCTTACCTACTGGTTATCATCATCATCCATTATGATAGGAGAAATGACCCTTCGATGTGACAAATGGATAATCATATCATTCTATCCAGGCTCTAAAAGAGATGTGGAAAGACAGGACAAGGTGTTGGCTCAGCCATTCTGCGATCGAGGGACATGAGTAAATTCTGGTCGAGAATGGGAACTAGGACTTCTCTTGAAGAGTGCACTCTAGCAGGGTTATGAGATCTAAATTCATGATAACGTAGTCATGGTTGATCTACATGATGAGTAGTTCAGAGTCTCCTTTCACATGTAGATGGGGAATAACAATATCATGTACTAGTTCAAGATCTGTAATGAGGGCATGATACTCAGACACATTGTTGGTGAATCATTTTGACAATAAGAACGAATAGGGAAGACCACTGGTGTAGGCATGGTGAACATGATACCTAGGCCCACCCTGTTACATTTGGGATCATTGAGCCTTTTCCCGGTAGGAATATGTGATGTGCTTCCGAAGTTAATCTTCCTACACAGCATGACTTGATCCACTGAATGGATTGCCTCATCCCGAATGTCAAGATCCCCAGAATGCTCTGCAGGGGCTGGATGGTGGCAAGAAATTTTCCCAATACATATCCTTTGATATCCATCTAGGGATATAACATGATATATAACTATTAATGGTTAACTACCCACCGTGTTATATGGCCTAAGAACATGGGGTAGTTCAAAATATTTTTCACTGGATCCACTCAGAAAACCGATTATATCTTATGGTACAACAATAATGTCAAAATTTCTAAAATATGAATACAATTGTATGGAAGATACTCTTGATATAAGAATAACTTATCTCATTATCATGTAGCATGAATTGAGATAGTATAAACTCTTCTATGTTCCCTCATTGTTCATCTGGGTGAGAAGGGTACTGAGGGACTGTTCTAGAGTGGTTACATAGAGGACCCCCAACTTTTCGAAAATGAACAACATCCGAACTAGAAGATATAGAAGGTACTTATTGATTTCATCAAAAGTAGTTTGACACTCCTTGTCCCACAAATAATCAGCACCATTCTTCATGAGTTTGGAAAAGTGTGAACACATTCAATCTAGTTTTTTAATTAATTGGTCTATGTAAGAAAAGTGGCCCTAAAAAGCTCGGAGTTCCCTAATATTGATGGGAGGTGCCGTCTATATGATATACCTAATCTTATCTAGATCCATCTCAATTCCTATGTATCTAACAATGATGACATTAAACTTTCTAGAGGGGACCCCAAAAGAACAATTCATGGGGTTTATCATCATATGGTGGGAACAGAGGACGCTGAAAACTTCCTCCACATCCCAGATATTTTCTCACATTCAATATTTAACCACCAGATCAACCATGATGAATTCCACCATCCTCCCATAGATCAGCATGAATATGCAGTGAATAGAATTATGATAGGTGGAACCTATATTGTTTTGACCGAAAGTAATTACATTGTAGTGTAAATTACCACATCGTTCCCTGAATGTGGTATAATCTTCATCTGCAAGGGCCATTTAGATTTTATTATATCTAGAATACACATCCAAGAAAGGGAGAGCATGTAACATTGTTGTGGGATGAATCTATAGTTTTGTTAGAGGAAGGGGAAAATCATCCTTTAAATAGTGATTTTTGAGATCCCATAAGTCAATGCAGGCTCAGATCTATCAATTATTTTTTAAAACAAGAACAATGTAAGCTAACCATATATCGTATTGGACCTCCATTATGATATTGGAGTTAAAGATATTATCAACCTTGGCCCCGACCATGGAACCATGATTGGGATGCCTCTTTCATGGGGGTGTTTAAACAATTTATGGATTATTGGGAGACCATGGAAGTGGAATGCAACCTAAGGATCCAGTTCTGGCATCTCACTATAGCTCTAGGAAATGAAATCATGATGTCTTTTCATGAAATCAGCATATAGATGTTTCTCCTCTAAAGACATGGATGAGATGATCATAATTGGCATCAGATCTATCACAGTGTTGAGGTTCACATGTACCCACTTGTCATCCATAGTAGAGATGGCCTCTTCAAATTTATGATGACAATTTTATAAATCCTCTTTATCATCCATGGCGATATGATCTTTGGTAGGAGGCATCTCTTTTGAATTGGATGATCTTGCGGGACATAGGTGTCGGCTTAAGCGGTAGTGGAATCCTCATACAGGGAATCCTTCAATACTGAAACTATGGACACAAAACCAGTCTACCTGATTCCATCAGGAAATTGACCCAAGGGGACTCATTTGATAATATGAAAGGAATATTGGGGATTCATCTTGAGCTAGTTTATCCAATCCTGACCAAAGAAGCTAGTATGACGTATTTGTTGTTTCCAAGGGGAGGACATCCCAATACATTATAGGGTTAAGGGGATCTGAGATTACCCAATCCTGATTTGTATATGAATACTAAGTGATCATATGACATTCATTAGACTTGATAATGTGCTTCCACCTCATCCTCGAGACAACAAAGCATTACCCCATGTCAGGGGTCATGGACTCTAATCGGTGTATCAGTAGGAGGTATGCATAATCCATGTGTATACATGGGTCGACCATATTTGTAGTATCTTCAACCTCATTGGCCTAAACCTACTTATCCATTCTCTTTGTAGTTTTCAACATATAGGTAGAGGGCTTCACAAGAGGCAATGGGAGACGCATCACCTTGCAATATGTGTAAATTACTATTAAGGTGGTACTTAAGGAATTGGTGATATGAGTAAGGGACTAAAAAATGTAGGTGGATCCATGGTCTACACATTTATGCTTTGTAAGTGGTGTCATTTGAGACAACCATGAACTCAATGCTAGAAACTATTCGACTGAACCGGGTCATTGGACATATATTTCCAACGGATGTCTGCTATATCCTGTCATAACAATGAATATTCATGTCATATGGAATCAGATTTATTTCAAACATCCCCATTTTTCAATGTGTTTGGGTTGGGATAGTATTGATCCTTGACACCGTGTCAACAAGATAGTGATAGAACTCTATTCAATTGAAAATTCCAGGGATGTACAGTGGGTGGATGTTCCCTAGTATAAGAGAACCATTATCTTACCTAGTGAAGGAGTTGGTGGAGTGACATTACTCTTTCTCTACATAGATATAATGAAAGGATTCTATGGATACTACCAATATTTCAACTAGAGGGGGCTCTTAAATCCTATATAAGGGATTCAGAAATTTTGGTAGACAAGTGGAGTGACTCAAGGATCGTGAGCCTTGTAGGAATGATGGCGCTGTTCTTGATCACAGTGTACTTCTATTCCAAGTGAAAACTTCTTCTAACAAGAGTTTTCTCAGCTACAAGGGGAAGGACATTTGATGTTGGTCCAATAAGTGATTTTTGGATGGTTTTGGGAATGTCCTACTACTCACCAATCGAACTGAGTTGGGTTACTATCAGCTAACATCCAGATATCTTAGGTCCATCAATGACTGAACATGATTGATAATATCACGGTCATGGTGGCTATGACTGATCAAGCTGTGTAATGTGTAGTGGAGACAAGTATACTGAAATGAGATGAGAAGGATGAAATTTCCAAGCTCTGGCTTGGGATTACTGTATGGTCTTGGTGGAATGCATGTATTGGCTTGTCGCACTTTCCAATGCATTCTCACAATTCCTATACCCATGGATTCATTGATGTTGGTGTCGATTGGGGATGTTGGGAGGGTCTTCCTAGTTCTATTTTTCCTCAAGAACCATGTAAGGGTTTAATAAATTGATTGTATTGACCGAAGAAAGCTCCTAATCATCACATGAAGAATCCTCCACTATTGGGTGGATTTTGGAGATTATCCCCATCTCCGAGGGCATGAATTATCTGAGAGTACTGGACAGATATGGCACAAGCAGAGTGATTTTTTTCCATTGCATCTTTGGTGCATACTCCCCTGAGGGAATGAAGTCTGAGATATTTATGTAGATGTAGCAGCTAAAGGTAGTGTAGAAACATCTAAAGGATCAGTCTAATTTAAGAATTCATGGATAATACCATGGTCACAGGTCACTGCCTTGAGAGCCGTCCAGTCATCGTATTTTTTATACACATAGATATAAACCTGCTTCCATTCACCCTTGTAGTCGATGTCAGGAGTTAAAAAAATAGATTCTACCTATGTCGGCCATGGACCCAATCTTGATATGTTGTTATAGACCTGGTCTTGGAACTAGTCTGTACAAACATATCACCATATTTAGGTTTTACCAAGGAACCGATGATAGGTGTAGTAATTGTGGTGATCATTGTGATCCACCACTTCAGGAATCATCCGTTCTAGAAACCATTGTATTATCTGGTCCAACTAACTTTAGAAATAACAAGGAATATAAGATTCATTATATGAGAATGTCTAGTTACTTCGATCTAGGAATGGAGCTCTGAGAGCCTAGTTTTGATGAGGTGCTGGTGGAGCCTATCGAGGAGGTAGAATCTTAATATCATGGCTATGTGGTGGTGGCACATTACATGACGTCGCCTTTTGATTTTGAGGTGGTGCTATTGTGCTTGAGGTTGTTCCTAAGTTTGTGGGCCTTGGTGAGGCTATATAGGTGGATAATTCTCTAATAATTCCAACTACGTTGGGGCCGTTATTTTAGCAATGGATCCAATGGGTAACTACATGTACTAGAAAAATGTGGGCCCTACCAGTGTCTATACAAAAAATAGGAGCTTGGAATCCCCTTTTTGCACCGGAGTTCCTTGCAAGGGTCCACGTCATGAAATAAAGTGGGCCAGATGCGGAAAATAATCATATATCCTGTTAAATGGGGTTAAATTATGATTTAAAAAACCATGGAGGTATTGGAATATCATCCACCAATTACGTATATGGATTTCCGTCAGGTAGGATATCAGCCTTTCAAGTTTCTAGACCCGTAAGTAAAGCAATAAGGGCTTCAATCAGATCTTTTGGATAAGTATTCCAATCATGATGAGGGTCCTTTACCACCAACACATTGGAATCTTCTTTAATATAGAATGTGAGCCTAGTGGATCATGGAATAACTAGTAGAATTACCCGAGGAGTTCGGGGAATAAATTGTGGAAAAGTAGGAGGGGCCTATGGAGAAGTCGGTGGAACTATAGTTGGGTCCTCATAAAGGTCGTCACACAACTCAGGTGGGTTTGGTTATGCATTTCACAGTCTCCTTCCATAAACAATGGCCTCTACCATGTCGAGAGTGGATGCAATGTCGAGATCACTTGGAGGTAACTCACTCGGAGAATGTTTTAACTGCCCCTGCCCCTACTACCCTAGTTGACGATTACTGTAATCGGGTTTTCATTCCACTGCCTACTTGGAGAGGATCAAATCAATGATCATTTTCTATTCAGTATGATGTTGATGCAATAACACCTTTTCAGGGTCATCTTATGTCTTTTACACTGAGCCAGACAAGTTTAAGGTTTTAACAGTCCCAATTTTATCTTTTATCTTACTGGGGCCTCGACCAGGAGGCAATGATGCAGATGGTGAAGGAAGGAAAAGTAATGTTTTTTTGTTGATGTGTGTGGACACCTACAAGGTCTGATAGGTTTTATACTACCCCAAAATGATGTTCCTATTCTCTATGCATTGTGATTGTTCCCCTTCTAGTTATATCTTAGGAACATCCATGTTCACTATGATGATTCCCTAAGGGATATCCTAAATATCATCAGGTGAACTAGACTAGAACAGAATAGGGATGAAATATTGGCAGCGTAATACCCCCATCCACAATACTTGACATGTGATTAATCCTCCTTGATAAATTTGCGGATAATAATGAAGCTATGGACACATTGTTGCTGGAGGGTCAAATGATAACCAAGCTATGTAGGGTGTTGTCAAACAAGGAGTGTGGCCAACTCAACTAGGTGGACTGGCCAATGTAATCGAGGTTTTACTCTCTTTTATTAATCTAACTGTCAATGATGGAGAAAAAAAGAGTTGTACCTAATGTTCTACAGAGGAACATAACCTCATCACGGGTAATGGACACTGAAATGCTAATATTTGCAGTTGCATTTGGCCAGAACATCTCTGGGAAATGGTCCTCTATGAGAATGTAAAAAAAACCTATTAGCTCAGACAAGAGATTAGAACCTTGATTTCCCTATTACATGACTGGGAGAGGTTGAAGGTCCGATAATAGCACTGATGCAGACCATTGAAGAGGTATGCTTGTTGGTGCAGAGTACAGAACTCATGCTAGGAAAGAACAATAACTTTGGCTATATCTCAACCACTACTTCCTTCATAGGGGATGTGGTCGTTGGTATTGGGTTAAGCTATTTATTGTCATCTATTGGTCCCTAGAAGAACTCTATGTGGTCTCTTTTTTTAGGAAGATAATGATCATGTTGACGATAAGGATTATTTCAAGGAAAATCCCTACAATAACCTCAAATCTTCCTCCTCATATATATATATATATTCAGATGGTAGCATTGATCTAGTGGACCCCTTTTTCTGGATGGTTGAGGCTGATATGCCATGTTATTGCCCCGAGCCCCAACACAGTGTATCGGGGTGAAGGTTACATCATCAAATTACGCTCCACTTCAGAATATGAATAAAATATGGGATTGATTGCGGTTTGAGGCTTCTTAGGATACTTCCTCTACCAGGGACAACCATTATTCCTACCCCGAGATGGACTTTCAGGTTAAGGTAGATTTTTTACATGAGGATGACCTCTACATGGGTTGGTGCTGGAGTAGGGAGGACCTCTACTCAAAAAACTGGGGTGCGAGGAGCTCCTGTGAAAATGTCAAATAGAACATGGAGTGGACCTCCATGATTGAGGGTGAAAGGGTAGGGATGGCATCTACTGAAGCTGGAAAGGACATGGGGAGGACCTCTATGGGGATTATTTGTAGCATGAGGAAGACCTCCACATCAGCTGGATCTATAAGCTATCATATGACAATGACCTTCCTGCTGAAAATATTAGATACAGGAAAGACCCTCATAGCGACCGTCAATAATGCAGGGAGGGCCTCCGTTGGAGTTTGTGAGGAAATCGGGAGGACCTCCGTAATGGTAAGTTAATACGAAAGGATGATCCTCACATTGATAACCTAGCAGGCAAGGGGCATTTTCACACCTAAGACCAAATCCATGGGGATGACCTTTTTCTATGTGTCAACAAGAAGGGGAGGACCACCTCTCTGGCTGATGATGGAGGAATTGGTAGAACTTCCATGATGGATGAAATATTAGGGAGAAACTTCACTATTTATAATGGTGGTATGGGGAGGACCTTCATAATCAAAATCATTATTGTGGGTATTCCCGTGATTTCTACCCCTTGCACTATTTATCGGAGGAGTCAACTCAACATACTTGTGAGGTGTCTTCTACCTCACTTAGGACGGGGCATGGAAGCACTACTACTCTTGGATAGGGAAGTGCCCTTGCTAAATAATAATAGGGGAATATAGCTCACAACAGTGGAATCTCTGTTCATTGGAGCCATGAAAGATTATTCCCCAAAACGGGTATAATCCTGAGACTGAACCCGGCATTGACGTTAGTTTAGCTATGTGAGGGACAACTCTATAGGGGTATGGACTACCCACTCTTCAGCCTATCGGACTGGAGGGTCTTACTGACGTGGCCTAGTGGGAGCCCTCCATGGTCTCCCTACGCTGGAGTCAAAATCAAAATGACTAGTACATCTCATACTTCATTAAAATAAGGGAGTGAGTCATAGGCTAACTCTAGGGAGAGGTTCCTGATGCTATAAGAGAATGTATTGGGGAGAAGTGTCTCTATTCATCGACCTTGGTGGTGGTGGTTAAGACAGGTCACTGAGGCCTACTAGTCTCATCGGGCCATATTCATTGTTGGGATAACCCCCTACTTCTCATATCGACGACCAAGATTTATAGTCACCCTCGTTGGAATAAATTCAGAGGGTGAGATGGGATGTCGGATCTTGATGGCTATGGTTATGGAAGTTGTCATAGAAGTTATAGAGTCATGTGAAACAGCTGGGTGGGAATTTCCCCTACCCCTAAGTCAGCGGGCGAGAGGTGTTTGGTTTTCTATAGTTCTAGCTTGGCTCCTGGAAAGCATGAAAATTCATCAATCTGTATAGAGAGTAGTAAGGTGATTCCCATTTTCCTAGATCCATACACTCCTCTATGGCTGGATAGAAAGATCCACACAGAAAATTTCACAGATCAGGATTCCCAAGATTAATTGCCCAAATCCCATTGAGTTTCACGTGAGGACAACTATTTTCATGGTGGGACCTATTGCGAGATAGCTGGATCTGGTGACGCGCTTATCTACTGATGTATCTAACACTAATAATCTCAGTATTGGGGAGAATATTTTCACATTGGGTTCCCCATTTTTTTTACTAATGCTTTCTCCAAGGTACGTGTCCCTCTGTCGAGGAAGCAGAACTGTTTTCCCACATTCTTGCATTCCAAAGGTGGGTGACATCCCTTACATCATTAGGGACGTTTTCTCCTTGATCGAAATGAGATAATGGGATGTAATCCTCTACTGTCAGGGTTTTCTCAACAAAATTTGTTACCTAGTCCAGGTCACCCTTAATGATTAAGATGTTGTTCGTGAAACTCTTTCAAGTTACATATCATTGTGGATTCTTATTAATCACACTGCTTCTATCAGGACATTCCAATGGGTCATGTTAGGGTAGAAGCCTTTGTTTAGGAGAGTATTCATATTGGGTATCAGTGGTATGTTTGGAGGTGGAAACACTAGTACACTTGGATTTGTTCCCCTTATGATAGTGTATCTTATGGGAATGAAATCACGAGGAATCCCATATTAAATGTAGGGAATCATATTATAGAGGCATGTATATGAGGTTTTCATTGGCTTCTCATGTTTGACATGGGGTATGTCTTAATATTGATTCCTAGCAGCGGAAGATCAGACTGATTAGAACACTGATGAGAGTGAATCAAATATGTACATCCCTAAGAGGGATTACCTGGAAGGTTTACCAGATGGGTGGATCAAGACACCTAGTGAGGACGGATCTGAGGTGGTGTATCCTATAATGGAAGGATATAACGCCATGGGGGATGATTTGGAAACCCCAAATGGAGGGTCCGAAAATAATTGGGTGTCGAAAAAGGGGACACATTGTTTTAACATTAGTTGGGGTTAAACCACAATGAGTTTTCCTATGTACCCAGCATATACGACAAGGATCAAAATCCATATAGTTAGAATGGTGATACATGTAATCATGTTGTATAAAAAGTAAAACGTCCCAGAGACATGATGGGTATTACCCATGGATAGAGGCCTAGATTATACAAATAGCAATGAGATGAATGAGTCTTACACATGGTTAGGGTCATGTGTGGATGACATGACATCACTAGGATGTGGAAACCTGGGTAAAGTTAGAGTGGATATTGATGAAGTGTTGAAGGATAGAATGAATAGGTATGGAACCAAGAACTAGTGTAGAGGTGACTGTATTGCGATGGAACCTCTAAGTGGATACCTACATACCCCCATGATAGTGAACCAAATTCCTTATAGTTCTGAGATGGGGTGATGAGTCACCTAATGAGGTGGCTCAAGAGAATGGACCCATGGATAGGGTCCTGAAGGGAATGAAACCAACAGGTTCAGGTGTGATCTTACCAAAACATAAAGGGATCATGGGAGATACTAAGATGAGACATGGGTGATGGTCTTGATCCTTAGGGTTTCTTCCTTCATATCCTCATGGTAGGCAATCATAGTCAACATTGTTTAGGATGGTTTTCAAAATCAGAGTGTACACAATGTACAAAAACCCAGAGACATGCTTGGGCTTACGCGTAGTAAGAATTCCATCATAAGAGGGAAACTCTTGGTAGAAGGTGTATGGATTGAGTGTGGGGCTTACACATGGTTTTCTTCTCAGGATCTATTCTGACACTACTAAGCAGTTGACCAAGGATGTGGGTCCCAACAAAGGGTAATTTGAATATTACATGTTTTTTGGGGTTAGACAAGAGTGAGGCATCCTACATACCATGTCTAAGGAAGATATATCAAACCCCATGTAGTTTTATAGCATATAGTTTAACGTCTTCAGTGAAGAGAGTGAACCAACGTGAATACGGTCGAGAAAGATAGGTGATGATCTTGAACCTTAGAGATGCCTTCTAAGTAAATCACTTGGAAAGGGTAAGGATAAAATTCCATGTAGTTCAGTAGAAAGGGGATTGGGTCTTACCCACTAAGGTAACCCATACTGGATTACATGATCAATTCTTAATCTAACCCCACATGGGTCGTTCTCGATGTAGGAAATAAAGAGGCAACAACGACCTGGCGATCAGATCACAAAATGGGTGTTCACGATGAATTGAGCAGTGCATACACGTGGTTAGAATCCCAAATAGGAAATAATGTCTTTTTCATGGTTAGCGACCAAATGATAGGAATATTAGAAATTACACTAAGAGGTAAACCTGATGAGGGTGACTTCTTATATGAGATGGACGTAGTTCTGTAGAAGGAATGACTCATTCGATGTCAATCATATATGGATCACCATATCAAGGTGGGTTGGGGCCTAAGAAAGGGCTGCTTGAAGCACCCATGGAGTCAATGCCTATAGAAAAAGAGGAGTTGTATGTAAACGGTGCATATCCCCTATATAAACCTATCAAACCTACATCATTTGTGACAATCATAGTTTAATGTCTTGTGTTGTGGATGTGGGTTCTTGGAAGTTTAACGTCCTATAGTTCAGACGATGAGGATTCACTCCTCACACCTAGGACATACATAACTTGTACCAACACACTCTTGGTGGAGGGAAGACACAAGTAAGTCAACTGAGAAATGGGGTTGTCGATTGACACATAAAGGGGATCATGTTAGCATGACAATTCAAAGATGAAATAGTAATTAGTGTTCCCTTTAGAAGAATCATGAGGCAACGAAACCCAACATGATTTGCCACTTTGGAGAGCTTTAAATCATCATGTACAAGCCTAGAGGACTGTGTAGAAGAATTGTTCACATGATAGGTGTGATGAGAATAATAAGAGACCAAACACAGTTCCCAAGGATGTGATATCAAAGACATAATAATGGCTGCCTGTAAGAAGGAATGATTACATGAAAATGTTATGTACTGCATGAAAAAAGGAAATATATGCATGCACTTGAGATTATTGTGTGAAATAGGGGGTGGTTGCATGCAATAGGGGACGATTTCACACAATAGGGAAGTATTTAGTGAAATAGGGAAGGATTGAGTGAATTTAGAATGGTTTGGCCACAATTGTGAATAGTTGAGAATAATAGGGGATGTTTTAAGGAAATAGATAATGATTGTGAATACTAGGGAGTTTTTCATGTTAAGGTGAATGATTTATCGAAATTACCATAGAAATAAAGGAAATGGGTGAGGGTTGAACTTAACTAGGCCCACTTGAAGGCAGACCACAAGGATACCTATTGTGAAAAATCTAGTACCAAGAGGCCATGTTTCTCACATGGAAGGATTGCATTACACACATGATAGACGGTTCAAATTATTTGGACCTCATTAATAGAGGGGGTGAACTTCTATTTATCAGTGATTCTTGGCATTGGTGGCATGGAAATGAGAACTGCACATAAAACAACATTTCATGAAGGGTCATGCGAGTTGTTTACATTCCAACCGAGGCTTTTTCAGCATGAGTGGGGCTATATTGGGAGTGCAACAAGAAACATTTCCACAGGGCATGCAACCATATGCACAAAACATCAGTTTTTTCATGATGGCCTTGATTTTTATGTGCACCTCTTTGATGCGTCTCAGGATGGTCTAATGATAAAAAATATCCCTTCAATAATTTTAAAAAATGCCTATTTTTTTACCAAAATAGTATTTCAATGCCTACACATCCCTTACAATCCTCTTCATTGTGAACCTTAAGACAATTATGCTTTGGTGGAATCCAATACATTTGTCCCATTCATTAAAAATGGGATCAAACCATCTTCGAATAACCTCAGAAATTACTAGATAATTCGTAGGGACCATAACAACATGTTCAAAAACTACTCTATCACCAAATGTATGTATATTAGAACTCTATCTAGCTACAAAGCGTACATTTGATACAGGTCTTTATTTTAATCTTTTTTGCATCTGATCTCTAAATAACAACACAGAAATATTTTTCTTCTAACTATGTATAAATAATTAATGTATATTTCGTATGACCATTCATTTATGAGACAATATTAGTGGATTAACCTTCAACATTCTCATCCAAAATAGGCTTATGAACATTTAAATCAATTATCTATTCATTACCATATAGTTCCTAACTCATCAAATGTATTCCAAAATACCCATTTAGTGACAATGGTTATGATGTCCTTGTGTATATCTACATCATCGAAAACATCGATTTATTCATTCTAATTGAACATTTCTTTCAATTATATTACCCATGATTCATCACTAATTGATTCTTTGATGTTATTATGTTCAATATGATACAAAAATCAGGATGTTCAACATGATCTCTAAAATAAGAAATTTTTTATTCCACAATTTAGATCACCTAAAATAACCTAGAAATTATGATATTAAATAGTTAGAATTGCTATAGAGAAAGAGGTATTGGTCACTTATAGATTTTATGGTTCATGTTTTCTACTTGCTAGAAATTCTTCAGAACTAGAATAATTTAATTCATGTTTTACAGAAGAGGCTAAAGTATTAAAATTTAAATTCAGTGACGATAAATTATCCTCATGTTTATATATGGAGGTATTAGTCTCATGTGGATTAGTTTCATCAAATTTTACATGGACAGATTCTTCCATTGTTTTGGTATTCTTATTGAAAAGTCCATAGACATTGATAAATATTGAATAAACATGAGAAAATAATTCAACACTTATGGAGGAAATTTTATAAAGATAATCCTTAGTATTAAGAATAAATACATTTCAAACAAAAATAATAAAGTATTTATCCATATGTTTCCTATTAATCTATTTCTCATATGTTGTCTTCTCAAGGAAAGGTATGATCAAAAATTTATTGATGATATAATATGTGGTATTGATATATTTTACCCAAAAATATAGTAGTAGTTCATTCTAATTTAGTATTGTCCAAGTAATCACTTGTAATTTTCTATTTCTTCTTTCAACCAGTCATTTCCTATGAGGATTCGATGAAGATGAGAACATACGAGTGTATCCATTTTTTGAGAAAAATGAATCAAAATATTTATTTTCTAACTAAAATCCATGATCACTCCTATGGTATTAATTCTAAATCACTAATATTTTTTATTGACATAAAATGATTGGTAAATTAAGAGGTTGTGATGATAACACTTATTTCTTAAATTTAATTGAAACTTTATGATGTTTCCTTATTTGATAGGGGTGACAGACCTTATCAATTGGGAAGTAAATATTAGAAATATTCCTAAATATCCCTTTTAAAGATAGATGTGTAAGTGAGTGAATGATCAAATTGAAAAATCACTTATGCCAAAGCCATGACTCCATGTGAATTTCACTTAAACATACTTTTTTTTAAAAATCATTGATTTTATTAGGATACATATAAATTGTCCCTTCATAGTGTTTTAAAAAATGAATCAATTTAGAATATAAATCATTTCAGGAATCATTCTCAAATTTATCATAAAAGAAATCGTCACACAACTGAAAAATTATAAGTAGATTATACTTTAAACAATCAAAATATGAAAAATTGGAAATTAAAACTAAAATTTTATTACCAATATTCCTTGGGCCAATGATTATTCCATTTTCAATCTCATCAATGATGACATGTAAACCATCAAGAATTAGTAGGCTCTTGAATAATGAATAAAAACATATCATATGTCTTGAAAAACAATTTTCCATGTACAATAGGCACCCAATGGAGGTCTTAGAGCATATTTCCTATAAAAACGTTCTAAACAATAAATAATTTTGGTACCCAAATCTGATTGGGTTTAAAAATGATAGAAATTAGTGCTTTGGGAACCCATTGTTTCCTCATGGGATTCATATAAACAGATTAATAATTTTTAGAAAAAAACATTATTAGTTACTTTTGAAGCATTATTGGATATATAAATTTTTGGTCTTGATTTAGGAACAAAAGTTTTGTTTTATTAATTTCTATTGTCATTTTTGGTATCCAATTCCACTAGAATATTTTTCTTCAACATAATCTCCCAAAATTTGTGAATGTTTCTCTATACCTTTTTTAAAATTTTAACATATTTATTCAATGTCTCAATTTAAAATTTATCTTCAATGTTTTATTTGAGAATTGTAGCATGTATATTTTTTCCCATATACAATTTAGATTTTATATTTATTATTAGAGCATGCATCCTTTATGACTTTTATACATATCATTTAATTATTTTAAGTAATACTCTAGTATATTGAAGTATTCATATAATTCATCATTTGAAATACTATTACCATAATTTTTTTATTGTTAAGGTTTTCAGAATAATGAATTGGAAAAATATTAGAAATAGTAGGTAAAGAAGATACCTCACTGACATTAAACAATAAAAACATATTTTTTCTATCTAGACTATCATCAAGATAATAATTTGAATCCTTAGAGTTATCATTAAAATCACTCTATAACACCCCATGATTTTATGAGATATATTATTTTTAATTTCATTGATATCTTCTGTTGTACGCTACACCAAGAATATATTGTACTATATGAAACATCGTATTAGCTGTTAGTATACACAACACTATTATTGGCTTTTGTTGCACATAAGAGTGACCTTCCTTAATAGCGTGTGTTGTACGAAATACCGAGTTTTACTAAACAACGATATATTGTTGTAATATTATTATGAACTAGATTTTATGAATATTATTAACCAAATTTTGAATTTTCTAACAATTTAATTCATCTTACACATATTATAGAATAGGGTATAAGAACAAAATAATTTTTTTCGGGTAAAAAAAGTATATTTCAAAAAATGATACTTTGCTGACTTTTGATGGCGTACCCACTGTAAAACTAGTTTTTAACATGTTGATGAGTTCAATTTGATAAAATAAACTTTATTAATTGCAATAATTTTATAAAAATTTACTTAGGAAATTTTTTTAATATTTTTCTGTTCACTTTCATATTTTGATGAATGGTAAAAATAAGCAAAATTTTAATTAAAAACAACTTTTTTCATCAAGATAATTTATATGGTTAAATTATAATATTGAATAGTTTTAAAGTATAAATAGAATATATTTTTTCCATTTAATATAATTTAGCTCATTATCCTTAATTTTACATTGAATTCATATGTAAAAACATTTCAATCAATTGCATTGTTTTAAATTTTAAAACCCGTTTTCTCAACAGCGGGATTAATTTTAAATTATATACTGTAACTTCTGTGTATTTAATTTAAAAAAAGGAGTAAATATTTGGAATCAGTAGGTCCAAATTATGTTAATAGGCTAATTTTTATTTTTATACATTGTGAATTGTAACTATGATAAATTTTATTTATCACAGTTTAATCTAAATCGGGTAATTAAAGGTAAATATTATATTTTAAAATAACCCTACCACATGTCTTAATATAATTGGATGATTATATTTTTTCCAAAATAATTCATGAGTAGAAATGGAATCTATTGGAACCCAGTAGGATGTGATTATGACCTTTAATTTATTATAATTTAAGAAAATGAAATATGCTTATCTCAAACTTTAATAATTAAAGTAATTTTAATATAAGGTTATACAGAATATAAACTCAATTATAAATACTCAATTTAAAGATAAAATTATTTTATTTATCATGGTAATTTATTTGTAGTTTTTATGTCATATATAATTACATTAATAGCTCATTCATTAATGATGCACAAAATTATTTATTTTATAAAAAATAAATAATATAGTTTTTATTAAAATAATAATTCCCATAAAAAGACCCAAACAGTTGACCAAAACTTATTTTTAGATTCTGTATGCATCCTAGGTATCCACTTGTTGACTTGTGGACCATTTGGAGCCTTATGAAACAGATTATTACATTTATATTATTTTATTTTAAATGATGTCAAAGGTGTCACCTTCATAATTTTATAAACATATCATTTTAAAAGTTGGGTGTTTTAGAAGATAAATTAGACTAAAAGAATTATTATGAAAGATATTATATTTATTTTTATCATAGTATTTTAATTTTAATTTTTATGCCACAAATCTGTATATTAAATAATCATAAAAAATGTTGTAGTAATTATATTATTATGAGAAATATCAAATAAATGGTTTTAAAAATATTAAAATAAATATTATATAAACTAATTAATGTTCTAAAAAAATTTTAGATGGATAATACATTTTAATAATATATTAAATGTTTTCGTTTGAATATTTCTTCTTTTTTTATTTTATTTAAATTCAAATAGACGAATAGAGTCAAAATTAACACTATTGAAATTTTATAATATTAATATATTATTAAATTGTTTAATAATCACAAAAATATTTAAAATTTATAAATTGAAATTTATTTGTTCTAAAATGTCCTAACTTGTCCAATTATAGAAAATTAACAACACATAAGTAAGTATTTATTATGATTTAAAATTTACATTATTATCACGATAAATAAGATTAATAAGATTAAATAAGGATAAATCAAAATGATAAGGATTAGAATAAAAGAACATGTCAAAATTTTATTGGTTTATGATATTACAACCCTATATTACCTCATATCAGAATTTGAGTCACTTTGGAAGTTTTTATGTGGGGTTTTAATTTATTATAAACTAATATTTTAGAGGTCTCCAAAAGTGCCCCTCTCCTCTCATATAAAAGGGAACCTCCTCCGTCTCCACATCACAACATTTTGATATTTCATGCTCTACCATAACCTATCCATTTATATTCTAAAATTCCCTAGAAACATATCAGAGGTCCTTTCCATCTTCAAAGACCAACTTTAGTGCCCCAAGAAGAGGTTTTGAAGTGGGGCATGAAAGAAGAAGTAATATCCTTTACCGATTCTTTCAAATTTATTTCTGCTTCTACTACCTCTTATTTATTTGTTTGATTATAAAGTAATAACATCAGTATCACTCATAAACAAATATGTTATTATAAAAATGAATCAATCCCATTTTACTTTCTATCCATCCTATGAAAAACGAAATCCCCGCGTGTGCGTACGTACAGAATACTGTCTCCACGCTGTGGTGTAATCTATTTTTCCATCACCACTATACATGGATGGGTATATGTATGGTTATTATAACATCATACTGACTCTGAGATTTTATATAATCCACTACAATTCCATTCAATAATTATGGTAAAGATAATAGCACTCGTGTGTACGTACGGATTACCGTCTCCACGACGCGATGAGATTCATTCTCCATGTTAACCATTCAAGAATGACTATAATGTATATATAAAAAATAATAATGAAATATATGAAATAATAATGATATAGGATTTATGTATATGTTATTTACTTACTTCCATTCAATTTAATAAGGAAACGAAAACAACATTCATGCGTACGTACGACCTTTCGTCTCCATGAACAGTGTATTTCATTACATTTATGGACCTATTATATATATTTTTTATATTATGAATATATATTATATATAAATAATGATATAAATTATCTATTTAAGTAATCATGATATATGTAATCATATGAATAATTATAATTCAAAGCACATACGACAAATGAAATGATTTTACCCAAAACACTACTTTAACATGGAATTGACAAATGAATGGGTAATATAAAGTCATAAGTGAATCATATATGATATCATAAATATTTTTATGGTTCTGTTAAAAGTTAATAATATGTTTAATCCCACTATATAGGAGGTCCGGATACATATGGAGCATATCAGACCTAAAGTAAGGGATTATTTCATCTCATGTTTATTGCTGTGAGATATATGCCTTAATCACCAACTATTTCTTTTGTATGGTGTTTATGATTACCATGCATGTTTTAAGATTTTTATTATGAAGGATATTATATTTACATATTTATGAAATTTTCTGTATTTTATGAAATGTATTATTCCACTGATTATAATTGGTAAGGGATAATTATTCCAATCTCGTTCTTATCCGAGATTATTTATTCATAAGTATTTACTGGGGTTATATTTATCATCCATGTCAATGTTTTTTTTAAAAAGTTTTCATTAAGTTTTTAATATTCTTCCATGTATGTTTAAATTCACTTTTACCTCTTATTGACTTCTACATTGTGGTATGGAACAAATTGTTCTTTTCATTACCATATGAGGTACTTTTTGACTTTTCCGGCAAAAGTATGAGAAGAATGTTTTTTAACATATATGACATGAACTTATTTTTAGCATTTCATAACACCTTATTTCCATGAATCATCCTTTGCACTATTTCATTATTATATTCAACAAAATCATTTTCTTTTAAAAATTCATTTCATTTGGATAATAGAAAATGATTTTGAAGAAGAAAGGACATTTTCCTCAGGAATTCATTTCAAGTGTTTTTTCTAAACTATTTTCCATATTAGCTTACATTATTTAATTTTTCTATGTTTCATGTATAATTTCCTCATGATTTAAATTGTTTCATTTACTTATGATGAAATGGTATTCATTTCTTCTATATGTATTATGTTATGATGGGAAGATGTTTATAAAACCCATTTTATTAATTGTTATTTGATAAATGATTTATGTTTATTTTGTGGCACATGATATAATTATTTCATTATGAGATGGGTGGGACCTATATCTCCCTCCAATTAATTGGGTAATGATTTATATCTCATGAGTTATAGATGTCTTGAATGAAAATTGAATCTGGTTCAGTAATATAGGGTCAGAACATCATGTAAACTCGGTTGAGTAATTTACATAGTCACTTCATCCACCATCAATTCCATAATTGGAAACAATTTTAGTTATCCCCCATGTCATAGATTATTGGACTTCACCTATTGATAGGTGTGTCATAATGGCATGAACCATTATATCTCCATTTCCATCTTCGCCACTAAAAAATTCGACATAAGTCACATTGCATTTTTCTTATAGCTGGATATAATTCCCACTTCAAGGCATTAAATTCACACATCATCTCATCCCAAATGATCATAGGTACAACAAAATGTTTCTTGACATAGGTGATCTCATGCCCACCTATGGTAGAATCATATGGTGACTCCCAACCTATAATGATTTCCCTCATGGAAAAACATTCTAGATCCTCATATCGTCTATCTCTAATCTAGCGAAGAATTGTATAATCCAATGAAACTGTTATGAGATCAATGTTCTCCTATATCTCATGTAAAACAACATTCATATTATGTAGTAAAGTCATCATTATCAATTAACCACTAGACTCCTTCACTGGTTGCTTCTAATTTTTTTTACCTAAATCATTATCAACACTATTTCTTTTCTTGATCGTATATGATGGATGTTAATGAAATGACAACATATTCTCAACACATCTCCACATTCAGATATTGATTTCCCACTATGAAAATATATATTATAATCCCTTGTGATCCATATACACAATAAAATTTTCCCAACATATAATTCCACCAACACATAAAATTATATACAAATATAGTTGATTTACTATCATTATTTGGGTAGTTCTGTTAGTGTGACCTCAGCATCCATGAAACATACACCATCACTCGATCTCCATACATCAACAATACTCAATTACCAATCCATGAAGTGTTACAAAACACTATATACTCATCACCAGGATTGGGTAGAATTAATATTGGTGTCAATGTCAAATTATTCTTTAGCTACTGGAAGGAAGTTTCGCATGATTCCATCCCGTTAAACATTATTCCCTTCTCGGTAAATCATGAAAGGGGTATTGTGTGTAACACATTCTTTCAAGGAAGGTATCTCTTTCATGTAATGTAAGCTAACATGGTGTCCCATTCATATGTTGAATCTATTTTATATATTAAATATGTTATAAAGGATCTAGAAACTATATTCCCTTACACGCTTAGTGTCACGTGTCATACACTGTATCAAATACATGGTTATTACTTTAGTATTTAGTGGTCTTACACAAGTATTGAATCTATTAATGGTAAAATTAAAGAATTTTATTTTAAATTTTGAGTAGCCTATTAATATCGAAGATTATAGAGACAATGTTTTATGAAAAAAATATAACTCACATTGTCAAAGTGATGTGGTGGAACCACAAAATTGAGAAAGAAAAATGGTAACATAAAGATTTAATGAAATATAAGTAACCTCACCTTTTTAGAATAAAAATTAATATTTAATGGATTACATTTATAAAGAGGGAATAATGTCGTCACATTAACTTTTATGAAATGAAATTTCCTTTATAAATTTATATGTTCCTTATTATATTATGTTTTTATATAAAGAAAACACACTAATTGGGTTATTCGAGAACGTTATAAATTAAATATAGTCATATTTAAGTGACCAATAAGAATATTAAAAATTGATAATATAGAAATTACACAACGGAAATTAAGATTTGTATATATTAAGGGTTATATTAATTTATTATTGATATTTATAAATAAATTAATTTACTCAACTAGTAGGATCATATCCTATGAAGAAAATTATTAGATATTTTGAGGGAGATGGAATCTATAGGAACTTCCATTAACCAATCCCAATATGAAGTTCAACAAGAAAAACTTGAAGGAATCTTTTTTTGGATAAGTTCCAAATTAGATGGATCATGACGCAAACTATGTTCTCCAAACAACACCAAGGATGTTCCACCATCATACACATTAGATTTTAGGAATACACTAGTGTAACAAGGAATTATATATCTAGAACCAAGTAGTTCAATTTTTTTTATAATAATGATTATGTTAGATATATAATTATAATTTGATGAATATTTGTGTTTGATCTTGAGAAACCAAAATTACATTGCTAGAAATTATGTATTTTTAATTTCTCTTTTGAGATATTAAATAATTTTAAAACAAATAATACCTTTCATATAATAACTTTTTCAAATAATTTTATTTATATACAAATGATAACAAATTTAGTTAATTTATTTAATCCTTATAAGATTAAGAATATTGATATTTTCATAAAAATAAGTATTTTGCAATAAATAAGTATTGATATTAAAAGTATAAATAATCCTAAATAAATAAATAAATTTTCTAATATGATACATATTTTATTATATTATAATGTTAAAATTATCCAATATTGACTTGTTTTTAATTTCTGAGATAGCCCACATTTTCGTTAAAAACTAAACATGGTAAAAATATAATGTCTATATTATGATGTCATAATGAACAAAAAGTGATTTAATAAATAAAAAAAGGCATAAAAAAACAAACAAACATTTATTTTTTAAATAATTTGTTTTAATGTTTTTTGTTATACCATTAATGAGCCCTCAAAAACCTATATTATGTTTTAATGATTAAATATAATTTTTTATGAACCTGACTCCCTTTCAAAACACACAGTTGTATAATTATAATAATATCATTTTATGGCCTTATTAAGCATTGATAAACAAATTCTATGGTTGAAACCATGGAAAAACTATAGTTTGGTTATTGGTTTTCACTATTTTACTTAATATAGTTAAAAACCTATGATTTTAAGTTATTAAAAAATCCCCTATTTTTTCAATAAATTCCAATATGTACCCCACTCATCTTCCAACAAAACCCAATGATCATGAAGATTCTATCCCTCCCCCACTATAAATCCCTCCTTGGGAATTCCCAGTATCAAAGAATCTATTTCTAAGATTTTATTAATTCCCTCTCGGGTTAAGTGATTCTCTCATCATCCTCTATATTGATTCTATTTATTTATATTATTTTAATTTATTTACAATTTCTCAGGTTGAAATGTGTTTTAAAACATTACTCTTATTATCCAAATTATTCACAATTAATAAGACACCATTATTACCTCTCAATATACTAGTCAATTAATCTTTAACTACACCATTTGTGCTACTAAAATTACCATTATTTTTTCTCTTCCATATATTTGTGTATTGAATAACCATCCCCATTTCCACTCAAGGGTATTCTCCTTGGAGTAAAAATAATTCATTTTTTATTCCCATCTATGTAAATATACCACAATCCATAATTGTGGTATTTAATGTGTTAAAAGGTGTTATTATATTATATGATCATTGTGGAACACAGATTCATGTACCTGATACAAATGTAACAGGTGGGAAAAAATTAGATAGCCATCTAATTCATTTGGGAATGCTTTTATTTCCTGCGATACTATGTATGTTTCCTAGGAGGTTATCATAAGAAAACTATGTTATGATTTCCCTATGGTTATCCATCACATATGATTATGATTTCATGTTTTGTTTCTTTCCACATTCCTTTGTTTCCATGATTTTATCATCATATATTACCCACTGATAGTCATGTTTATGAATACCATCCCATTTATGTACCCTTTATATGCATCTTACCTAACATAAATTACCTTTATCATGAAATATTTTGATTTTCACTTCGTTTTATTTATATTTCCCCAATTTATTATCTATAAACCAATGTAATTATTCATAGTTTTAGAAGATCAAATGAATTTATGGGAATGTTATGGGATTGTAATATAATTTTGTTTTATCCATATTTCATGTTATGATGTTATGAATTTAATTACCAAATGTTACTAGCCCTTTATATTTTTATATTTTATAATGTGTGTATTTATATAAAAAATCATGAACTAATGTGTATTAGAGACATGGTTTCTCTTATGGATATACATATATCATTCAGTAGATGAAACCTCAATAGGTTTCGTTGTCACATTAACACCAATCCTCCAAATATAAGATTCCCCATCCAGTAAATAAACACAACACCCATACACAATATCATATATTATAAAATCATGACTCTCGTAAAGTCATCAATTAACTATTCCCAAAATTATTCTATCAAAACCATGGGTTATTAACCCATCCATGACCAATCACTGATTCACAACACAAATAGAAGAATGAAAATGAATATTGTACCACATATATCAATTCTAAATTCAGGGGGTGTATACTACTGTGCAACCCTATTACACAATCCAACTCATTATCTTCTATTCATCATGTAATCATATTTTGGCTCACACATAAAAAATGATAATTATTTACTAATTGATACCAATATAATCTAACTATAATACCCCCTAATCTTTTTCTCAAAATCAATCATTTCACATATTCCATGGATTACTACATGAAAAACTATTATCCTAATTATTATTCCATAACTATAAGAATTTACCCATTCTCTATTTATCACAGACCAATTCATTTAGTGTCATAACCAACTATCCCATCAGAAACAAAACAACCCCCCCAAAGTTACAAAGGCTAAAAATCCTACTGACCATTCACTCTAAAACCCACCATGATACTAAATGAACCTCCATGGATTTTTGTTAAGAATTTACAAGGAGTATCCAAACCCAATATAAAAACACAATATCACCTCAGATGCAATAATATAATTTCCCAAACATCCACCCATGTTTCTTCTTTCTAAGGGAAATTACAATACTAGGCTGACCAATCTATCAGATAAACCCTATACATATTGCACACCTCTTGATTATCCTAATACATATTGCATAGTAATAAGATCTATCACCAACCCTATAGTTCAAAATAAATATAAATCACTACTCAGTTGAAATACCCATGTTTTAGCTTCATTATATATCTTATAAATTCACTGGGTACCCTCTTATAGTATATTCCCTTCAATGTTCATTTTCACATACAAGTACATACAAATATATAATAACATATCCACATAAAAACCCATCTTTATTTAACAATATTATTATGATTTCATTATTTATAATTCAACTGAGAGGTTATATGGGAAAACAGTATATCGGTTCATGTAGATATTTAAAAAAACAAAAAAAAAGTTTCTCCTATATCTAGTATTGTGATCACCCAAAGGATATTTTCATCAGGTAATCTTTTTCATATGCCAACCAACTAGGGGTCACATTGTGTCCCATTGAAAAAGGGACTGCATATTGAAAATCAAGGCATATACCTATTTATAATCCATAGTATGTATCATCAGAAGAAAATATACCATAGTCTATGTTGGTAGAATAATCATAGTATGTTATATATGAATGAACCCTATATATTATAATGTCATTAAATTTTGTAACTATGAATTTTTAGTGACTTCATTTACACCCAAACATACATATTTAATGTGAATAATACATGAAAAATATTATTCATAATGAATACTCTCGTTCTAATTTACTAAGATAGAAAAATCCAAAGATCAATAATCTAAAAACTCACGTGTATCATGCTTTGTTAGATCAAAAAATAATTAATTTAAAACACATTAATAGTAATCATATTCCTCATTTAACTAGGATATATCGTCAAAAAAGGCATTAAAGAAGAACCAATATGTTGTCTATCACAAGCCCTGGCACATTTCTAAACAATATGACAAACATTTCCAAAAATAGTAATAAAAAATTAAAATATGTTACACATTTTGATATTAGTCACATGAATTATCTGATATCCCATCAAAAAATCCCCAATATAGATTATTTTATAGTTACCAGACCCAGATATTTCATGACCCTAGGCAAACTTCACTATATCAGAGAGGTTGTCGACTAGAAGAGGGGGTCTTGGGAGTTTCTATGGAATGACTATACCCCTATATTAGAGTTTAAATTAATTTATAAATCTATAATAAAAAATCATAAACAGTAATCCGAGTAGACAAAATAAATGAAAAAAATTACATAATATATTAAATATGGAAATAAAGATTCATATAGACTCACTGTAATACCAACACACAAAATATGATCACATACCGGGCGAACCACATATAATGTAAATAAAAATAAATATGTGAAGTGATATACTATTATCCATGATCCATACTTCATCAATATTTTGACTTCATACAATCTATATAAGTTATTAATAAAATCATACTCCAAATCCCACACATAACTTGTGAACGATGACCCCTGATCATATACACATGATACAAAGGTTCCCAAGAAGGGTGATAGTAAATCCTAGAATGGAATCACCAAAGTCGTCCCATATATAATGATTAATCAAAATTAAACATGTGAAATATTTATTTGAATAAATAAATAAACTGTGGTAGTATAAATAAATTACCATTATTGAAATTTTGGTTCTTTCATGAAACCCTAGAAAAACTCAAATAGGATTAGGCTAGTTTCATAGTGTCTCTCAACATTTCATACATCCATGGACACCAATATTGAGACCATAAAAAATTTCATATAGAAATTACTATGTAATACAATATTATCAGGATAAATTGACATAAGATCAAGAAATTTGTCATAAAAATCCATTGATACACTAATCACATTGGGATTGGGGGAGGGGGACTGTGTATCTCATATATAATCTTATATATTCATCCTATCATGGGATGAGTGTCCATACATTCTATATCATCATAAAAGGAATGATGGTGGAATCTCAAGATATCATCAAAGGAATCCCATGTATCTCAATACATCAAGTTGGGTAGTGAACCCCACTATAATAATCTCATCAATTGTAAGAACTATGGATGATTCCACGGAAAATAAATATGGAATCCCATGTATGTCTATAAATCTCAATGAGAAGTGTGTTTCGCCTAATTAAACTAACAAACCACGTCTTTCTATAGTTGTATTTCTAAAAAAATGGTCTAAAAGATACTGGTTAAACATTTAATTTCATAATTTAACTCTGATTACTTGGAGCATATCATTACCATCATTTATTCGTGTTCTAAAGTGACACGTGCAGTCATCAATACCTTTTACTATGTACACCATATTAGTGGTCAAAATGACACTATGAAACCCACGATTTTTCCCTCATTAACATTATTTAATAAATATAATGAAAGTGTCCCTCAATATCAAACTCATAAACATGTACAAGACCAAAATTAACATAGAATCTCATCCATAAACATAGGGCCTTATATGCCACTTTATCAAGTCCATTTTGATACATATCTTGAGAAAATTCTCAATCTCCATTCAATACCCAAGTCATCATATTTCAGTTTACTGTACCAAGTGAATTCAAAGATAATCATGGAATACCCTATAAGGTAATCACATTTGATAGGGTGGGGATGAATATCACTATTCTCATCTCTGCAAGAAAATCATCTATAAGGAATCTAATGTTCCATCATGATCTACTTGAGATATTCAATATCAAATTGTTAGATACTCATTCATATGGGGTCTAATTTAACTTATCCAATTCAAAATTTACAACATTATTAATTCAATTTCATTATTTATGTCCTATATATCTGATGAAACGTAGTTATAAGAATGTTCTAGACCATAAGTGTTTTACTCATCAATCTAGTTTATAAGGGTCTTAAGTAGTCATTTCACTTTGTTCATTCCACAAATATTTCATTTTAAATTAGATATATTTAAAATTTTAATTCTAACATCACACTATATAATGGTAACACACATATCAAAATCCACATATATCATTCCAAATACCATAAAAAATTTATATGGACCACCCACCTTAATTGAATTTATTCACATTCAATCATATATTCAAAACACTCAACCTAGCTCTTCTACTTCCAACCATCCATAAATGATCATCACCATGTCCTATCTCTATTTGACCCATTGAAATTAATAAATTTTATTCAGAATATAATAAATTTTAAAATGAAATTAATTTTATTGTTTAATTAACATAGGAATGACCTATAATAATTAACCATTCCTTAACCACTCACTGAAACTAAGAAATAAATGTTGTGTTTATTTCCCAATATGAACATATAACAAACCCATGACTTTTAATTCAATATAATATAGAAATTATATAAATTATGAATTACTTTAATTAAATTAAAGTATTCATAGTTTTCTAATTCCAAGTAGGTCATATCATTACACAAAAATCACAACCAACACCCACATAAATCCTAAAACATTATACTGAAATCATCATGGAATAAATCCCTATCATTAAAAACATGTTCAATATCAAAAGTAATTTAATTTATATGGAAATTAAAAATATCATATAGTGACATAAATTCAAATAATTAGCATGTAATAGCATGAAATTATCATATTGAATGCCCTCTAACAATGACAGATCAAACCCAAAATATATCAATACTATTTGAACTTTATATTGTGGAATTATTAATATAATCATTGATAACGATTACTAAAACTAATTGGAAAATGTTGTATCGAAGTACAAGGGTGGATAAGGTGATAATTGACAATTAATTTTCATTAAAATTAATCAAAACCACCATTTGATTACATCAAAAATAAAAAACAACATATATGTCATATTCATAGGTCATTTTCTTGAGAGGTAGGAAGAATATATGGTGAAAACCCCCTTAATAATCAAAGGGGAAACAATAAAATTCACCAAATAATTGCATTCATTTAGGAGTAAAATGGTTATAAATGTGAATTTTACAAAATAATTTTGCACCTCCCAAAAACTCCTAGGATCTCTGGAATTCCAAATTTGATTACAAATTCTTCTTGTCATGACCCGTCCTCAGGGCCCGTTCCGTGACTACCCCAATCCCGCCTTCCATAGGCCGGGGGCTGGCAACTAGCACCAAAGGTGTAAATCTCGATAACTGGGAAGACATTACCTTTATAAAAGTAAACAAAACACCACAGAGTACAAGAAGAAGTGTTACACTAAGTACAAAAGAAGTGCTGAAAAGTAAATGGGCCAGAATAAAAACCCAACCGAAAGTGAAGCTACAACTGAACTAAAGTACAACAGAAAAGAAAAGAAGTAGGAAGAATAGAAGCAGCTCCTAGGTCGTCCACCTCGGATCCTTCATGAAGGGTAGGTATAGATAGCACAGCTCCTGGATCGTCCACCACAGATCGTACCTGAAGGGTAGGTACAGATAGCCTCCACAACTCTCTCTCCCGTCAACCTCCTCCGTGTATCATCTCGTCGTGAAGTTCACCTTCAGATACTGAATCGTCATGAGGTCCACCTCCGGGTACCATCCAGCCCTCAAACACTCGGCCTCTGTCAGTGCTACCCGTCATCTACAACCAACACAATGAGGTGCGGGCATAGCCCGTGCAAGGGTGGGTATACGATACTCAATAGGGACCCCGAGACCCTCAAGGTCTCACTAAACCCAACAAGGATAACCACAAAGAAGGATCTCAACAGATAACCCTTACTTAGGTATAAGCCCATACTTATACCTAACTTATCAAGTGACCCATATCAATCAAGAGGAAGCACAAAGGTTATGAAATCAATGGATAACCACTTTCTTGGTATATGCCCATACATATACCTGAGTTATCAAGTGACCCATCTCAATCATGAGATAAACACAAAGGTTATAGACTCAGCTCAAACCCGTATTTTCATTAACAAAACCGTAACTGCTGAAGAGCCCCGTCTCTGACGAGTATAGTGATCATGTCACGACTCCGAGGTACTGCTCACTAACCTAAGACTGCTGAGGTACTCTTCTTGTTGAGTACCTCGGGTCAGCCACCCAAACACATTAATGCTTCCCACCGGGGTCTACCACCCAAACATAGTAGTGCATCGCCCCTAAAAGCCTATAGAGGTACTTCCCCTGTCGAGTACCGCGGGTCTTCTGCCCTCTACCAGGCGCTCTGTCCTCCATGGGTCTGCACCCAAACATAGTAGTGCTCCATCCACTGGGCTAGTCGACTCACTCCAAGTCGAGTCTATCAAGCAGTCGTCAGGTCTCAGCTGGCACATGGTCTTCGTACTCCGTACGCTCGTCTCAGGGAGGGTCCTCTCCATGAGCTACAGGTCGATACTCCAAGTATCACAAAGTCCCAGGAAGATGTATCTCAAAGGACCACCTCGTCATAGGGGTCTCAACGCAACAGATGGCGCGTCAATCGGAAACCCGGTCTGTGAGTTATTAGCCTTTTCGTCCCTGGGGTCCGGTTGGTTTCGTGTACGAACCAACCTGGCCGTATCTCAACTGTACCCTGACCTCTCACTGGGTATACTCATAGGGACCGTTTCTCAACGTGATCACCAACGCTGATGACGGTTCGTCAAACGGACGTCCGGTCTGAAAGTTATCAGCTTTTCGGTTCCAGGGGCCCTGTTGGATTTCGGGTACAATCCAACCCAGCCTTACTCCAACTGCGTCCAAACCTCAGGTGAAGTATGCCAAAATTTCCACCTCATCAAGAGGAATCCAACAAATTCGATGACACGTCAATTGGACATCCGGAACTCAAGTTATAAGAGTTTCCGCTCAGAGGGCCCGGTTGGTTTTGTGTTCTAACCAACCCAGCCGTACCCAAATTTCTTCAAAACCATGAGTGTAATATAATAAAACGACTTTCTCGATTCAAGGATCGCATCAAAACTGACGATGCAGCGATTGGAGGTCCGTAGCCCATGTTATGGGCAATTGAATGAAAAATGCCCAAAATAGGGGGTTCGGGCCCGGTCCGACCTGGCCAGACACCCCCAGGGTCGGCCCGAACCTGGTCGACCCGACCCGGGTCTAGGTCCGGCCAAATAGGGTGCGGCCCGGCCCAGTGCGGCCGGTCCACGTGGCCAGCGTGGAGCGGGGGGGGGGGGGGGTTACAACCCCCCGCGGTTGACGACCCGGCACGGCATAAGCCGCGCCACCCAATCTGGAATGGCTGAAGTCATTCCAGTTCTCCCTCCACCGCCGCGGCTCAACCACGGCAGTTTGCTCCAGCAACGCGCCGCCACCGCCACCTTCTGCGGACCACCGTGCGCACTCTGGTGGTCCGTTTCTCCTGCTGTTTTTCCAACGGTCCTCCCGGGACCCGATCTTCACTGTGAAGGGATTCAAATGCCATTGCGTCCAGCTTCGTCATCACCTGTCGATTCGCACGTCAATAAACAAACTGCGGAGTCTTCAAATGGTATCTGCGGCCCCGACTCCGACCACGGTTTGATTCGGCCTCAACGGCGGGGCGCGACGTTGCCACACTTCTTTTCCATGTTTCTCTTTCTTTCCGCGCGGTGTCGTTCCACCGTGCCGCCTTCGTTTGATCCTCAACACAATCAACAACAAGGGGGAGGAGGGTCGGCCGTGTTCAGGCGATCTGACCTCCTCCCGTTACAACAATAACCGGCGGCCCAAAAATATAAAAGATGATGAACGGAAAATATTATTCCACGAACAAAAAATAACCCCAACCTCGATAAACAGTGTCGTTTGCCGACGACCCGAAAGATGGCGTCGCGGGGTGAGGATTCGTAGATGACGACAAAGAGCATCCAAGGAGGAAGCAGCGTCTCTTCTTTTTATCACGGTGAGAACAAAGCGTGATGTCGTTAGAGAATTCCTGCGTCGTTGTTTCCTTCCTTTCCGCGGAGGAGGAAAATGAAGAAGAATTCGGGCCGCCGGGTCGACATTCTTCGTCAGAGGGTTGGCGTTCTTCGTTGAAGATGAAGTTCTTCATAAGAGAATAGAACTCTCTCCCTAAAATTCCTCACACAAAAAAACTAACCAAATAAAATTAGGCCCCTCCTTATTTTATTATTTTTCCATGCATTTCAAAATTTAAAAATTAAAACACTTTGCTAAATTAATTGAAGAGGTTTAATCAATTAATTTAGTGTGTGTTGTCATTTATTAAAGTTGGAGGGTGGGGAGTTACCCAATTAAATACAAGGGGTTTGACAAGATTAAAGGGGAAGAGTTAAGGGGTTAGGGAATGTGAATGGTTGGGGCTCATGTGGGCCCCACCTCACGAATATCCTAACAGGAGTAGTTAGAAACTTGTGGGTCACACCCCAACTTCCCCATGTAGATTAAAACCACATTAAAAAAAGAAATAAAATTGTAACACAATTTTATTTTACTTTCCATTTAATCATCATTTATTTAACAACTCCTCCCGACCAGACGCATCTTCGGTAAAAGTCCACTTAAGCAACTACCAGTGTTGCGGTTCCATCAGTGCCCTCAGATTTCAATTCCGAGCACCGGTTCAAATGATAGAAAAACCCACTCGTTCGTTCACTGAACGTACCCGAGCTAAATTTTATAAATTGATTCTGGGAACACCGGGCCTCGGAATCAGGCGCTGTCAAAAACTGCATACTCGTCAAATTCCAAAGAATTAAGGAAAAAAATTTCCTTGAAATTTCCGGGTCTTTACATTACTCCCACCTCAAGGATTTACGTCCCCGTAAAGCTTTAACACAAACTAGGGATACAAAAGTGGTACTGAGCATGCATATGAGCCTTCTGCTCCAATGTGCCCACCTGGATGTTCTCGTACTTCTAGTGAAAGCACACCCGATTAATCGATTGTCTATGTAGGATCTGATCCTATCGATCCTCGATCCCCATTGGAACCTCCATGAAAGTCACCCCATCACCAATGTCCATCTCCCCATGGTCGATGATAGGTGAAGGATCATGAACGTATCTCCTCAGCTGAGATACATGGATGACATCATGCACCTGGTGCAACTGAGGTGGAAAGGTAAAGCAGTAAACTACCTCGCATACCCTACTGAGGACCTAGAAAGGTCCATTGAACCTCAGAGATAACTTGCCGCCTCGGCCACATCTCTATAAACCTCATCGAGGTGAGACCCGTATAAGGATGTGGTCGTCATCCTTGAACTCTAAAGGCCTCTTGTCAGCTCTGTGCAGTCTCATATTCCGTGATCCATAGGTGATCACTGTCCACTCCTACATCAGGACACACCCATGTACGGTCCCTAATGCGTCGCAGTGAACTATGTAACCAACGCCCACAGGTTGGGTGCACCGGTCAACCCATCTCCTGAAAGCTCTGCTGGAAGTGGTGCCACAATTCTGGAGAATTATAGCACAAATGTAAGTTGGTCATCTCCTGAGTGATCGAATGCACCCTCTTATGCATGATTCTATCATGTGCTGTCTGGGTTTTCCTTTTCGCCGACCACGGAAAACCCCATCACAACGTTGTAGATAAACCACAACCTTTTTGCCTAATACCGTCAAACCATGTATGAACTGTGGTTTCCCAGTCCATACCCAAACTAACGTCGTAAGGCCTCAACGCTACCACCAATAGGTTTCAACCAAAACTCTCGCCTCAAGGGTCATATCACACCGTTGGCATAAGTGTGATTTTCGAGTCTCCTTCCAAAGGTATCTCCAAAGATGAGGGTCAAGTCAACAGCTTAACCGGAAACTCTAGGGCTGGGACAAGATTTGTGGAAGGAAGGAATGATTTATACCAACGTCTTTTACTACGGCAGTTAGTAGTGGACATAGACTGCCCCTCGAATCATTCTTAGAGCCATTGGGTCACACTCCTTGACCGCATGCAGCTACTCTCTTCCCCTGCCCTCCATCTCTCTGAGCCTGGAGAGGACAGTAAAGGCAGGTGGTTGTAACATGTTGAAATGTACACCACCTCATGCTGCTCTCCTAGATCTATCTCCACGTCTGCTACTCTGCAGATTTATCTGTCCTTAACATTTCCTCTTTTTGAAACATTCGCACGCGCATGTCTTTGAGACTTGCAACAGTTTGATGCGTTCCAACTTCTAACATTCTCTAGCTGTATTCGTTCATCCAAAGATCACTCAACCTCAAGGATCTCTCTAGCACCCTAACGTGAGTAGGATTTCATAGAGGAAAATGTGATGGCTCGAATTTCCTTAAACACACCACGCTCAGAGGTCTGGGCTCTATAGAATTGATCGAATCGTATTCATCGTGTACTCGGAATGTTCGGTACGCCTCGATGAATTCTCAACTACCGACACATAATCCTCCCGAATCTGTATAAGCTCTAGAAAACTCTCAGCCACCTCCTCAAGAGAGTCCTCAGCCGCCTGTGAGTCAGGTTCACCTCGGAACTTGAGGGTATCTGATGTTGTAACACGTGTATGGCAGAATTCCTCCACATTTCACCTACCGGTACTGCCGGTTGTAACTGCTGACCAACAGGTAGTGATGTATATCTGACTCACTACCCGAAGGCACTATCTCAGGCATCAGTCCATGTAACAAAGCCTCATCACTATGCGGAACATCCTCATGGTCACTCACTGGAAAACACTAGTATCAAAGTCTACCATCCACTCTACTGGTGTCTCAGCTAGGCGGAAAACTGTAGCAATCACCTCCAGCCAGTCCTCTGCTATCTGGAAATCTGCCTCGCCTCGTACCCTCGGAGGCCTCTACTGTTGGCACTCGTGGAACGCGCTCTGTCGGCGTGCACCGTCTACTAGTATGGAAAGTGGAATCTACTGCCCAATAGGTTGTGGTGCTACTGGTACACCACCGGAGGGTGCCAATATAGTAAAAGGGCCCCGCACCGGATCCTCGTCGCTCGGTGGGCCGTCTTTGAGTACTCTCTCGGAACTCCAACTGACTGTCTGCATGGAGACATCTTGAACAGATGCGACATGCTCAACAATTTAAACCTGGTGATATGACTTTAAAACCTTTAGAATCACACATGCAATCAGGGTTTTCGTGCACAAATTCGGAAATCAGTTGTCAGGGTCTTGGTGTATGGATACGTCGGCCGCCCGCACCAACACTAGACTCCCTGAACTGAAAAACACACTCAGTACCCTTAACACTATTTCTTCAAAGAAAAGAAATATCAGAGTTATTAGTTTTGTGGTAGAACCATCATCCTCTGATACCAATTTATCACGACCCGTCCTTGGGCCCCATGCCGTGACTCCCCCAAGCCCGCCTGCCATAGGCCAGGGGATGACGACTAGCACCAAAGACATAAATCTCGATAACTAGGAAGGAATTACCTTTATAAAAGTAAACAAAAAACCACATAGTAGAAACAGAAGTGTTACACTAAGTACAAAAGAAGTGCTGAAAAGTAAATGGGCCAGAATAAAAACCCAACCAAAAGTACAACTACAACTGAACGAAAGTACAACAGAAAAGACAAGAAGCTGGAAGAATAGAAGCATCTCCTATGTCATCCACCTCGGATCCTACCTGAAGGGTAGATACAGACAACACGGCTCCTGGATCGTCCACCATGGATCCTACCTGAAGGGTATGTACAGATAGCCTCCACAATGCTCTCGCATGTCAACCTCCTCCGAGTATCGTCTCGTTGTGAAGTCCACCATCAGATACTGACTCGTCGTGAGGTCCACCTCCGGGTACCATCTAGCCCTCGAACACTCGGCCTCTATCAGTGATGCCCGTCGTCTGAAACCAACACAACGAGGTACGAGCATAGCCCGTGAAGGGGTGAGTATACGATACTGAGTAGGGACCCCGAGACCCTCAAGGTCTCAGTAAACCCAACAAGGATAACCACATAGAAGGATCTCAACAGATAACCCTTACTTAGGTATAAGCCTATACTTATACCTAAGTTATCAAGTAACCCATCTCAATCAAGAGGAAGCACAAAGGTTATGAAATCAACAGATAACCACTTCCTAGGTATATGCCCATACGTATACCTGAGTTATCAAGTGACCCATCTCAATCATGAGGTAAACACAAAGGACATAGACTCAGCTCAAACCAGGATTTTCATTAACGAAACTGTAACTGCTGAAGAGCACCGTATCTGACGAGTACAGTGATCCTGTCACGACTTCGAGGTACTGATCACTAACCTAAGACTGTTGAGGTACTCCTCATGTCGAGTACCGCGGGTCAGCCACCCAAACCCATTAATGCTTCCCGCAGGGGTCTGCCACCCAAACATAGTAGTGCATCCCCCGAATAGCCTGCAGAGGTACTTCTCCTGTCGAGTACCTTGGGTCTGTTGCCTGCTACCAAGTGCTCCGTCCATCATGGGTCTGCACCCAAACACAGTAGTGCTCCGTCCACTGGGCTAGTCGACTCACTCCAAGTCGAGTTGGTCAAACAGTTATCAGGTCTCAGCTGGCTACATGGTCTTCATACTCCATACTCTCATCTCCAAGAGGGTCTACTCCAAGAGCTACAGGTCGATAATCCAAATATCACAAAGTCCCACGAAGATGTATCTCAAAGGACCGCGTCGTCATAGGGGTCTCAACGTAATAGATGACACGTCAATCAGACGCCCAGTCTGTGAGTTATTAGCCTTTTCGTCCTAGGGGCCTGATTGGTTTTGTGTACGAACCAACCTGACCATATCTCAACTGTACCCCTAACTCTCATTGGGTATACTCATAGGGACTGTTTCTCAACGTGATCACTAACGCCGCTGACGGTTCGTCAAACGGACGTCTGGTCTGAATGTTATCAGCTTTTCTGTTCCAAGGGCCCGGTTGGATTTCGGGTACGATCCAACCTGACCTTACCCCAATTGCGTCCAAACCACCGGTGAAGTATTCCAAAAGATCCATATCATCAAAAGGAATCCAAAAAAGTTGACGGCACATCAATATGACGTCCGGAACTCATGTTATAAGCGTTTCCGCTCTGAGGGCCCGGTCGGTTTCGTGTTCAAACCAACCCAGCCATTCCCAAAGTTTTCGAAACCTTGAGTGTAATATACCGAAAAGACCGTCTCGATCCAAGGATCACATCTCAACTGACTGTGCATCGATCGATGGTCTGTAGCCCATGTTATGGGCATTTAAATGAAAACTGCCCGAAAATAGGGGGTTGGGGCCAGGTCCGACCCAGCCTGAGACCCCCTGGGGCGGCCCGAACCGGGTCAACCCAACCCAGGTACGGGTCAGGCCCACTGGGGCACGGCCTGGCCCAGCCGGCGTGGCCCGGCCTGGCCCGGCTCGGTGCGGCCGGTCCGCGTGGAGCGGGTGGGGGTTACAACCCGACGCGGTTGACGAACCGACGCGGCATAAACCACGCCACCCAATCCGGAATGGCCGAAGCCATTCTGGTTCTCCCTCCACCGCCGCGGCAGTTTGCTCTGGTGGTGCACTGCAACCGCCTTCTGCGGACCACCGGACGCGCTCCGGTGGTCCGTTTCACCTACCGTCTTCACCAATAGTCCTCCCGGGACCCGATCTTCACTCCGAATGGATTCAAACTCCATTGTGGCCCGCTTCGTCGTCGCCCGTCGATCCGCATGTCAAAAAACGAACCGCGGAGTCTCCAAATCGCCTTTGCAACCCCGACTCTAACCACGGTTTCATTCAGCCTTAACGGCGGGGCGCGCCGGCACCTCGCTTCTTCGCCGTGCTCCTCTTTGTTTCCACGCGGTGTTGTTGCTCTGCGCCGCCTTCGTTCGAGCCGCCACATAATCAAAAACAAGGGGGAGGAGGGTCAGCCGTGTTCGGGCAGTCCGACCTCCTCCCGTTACGATGATAACAGGCATCCCAAAAAAGAATAAACGATGAAGAACGGAAAATATTATTCCAAAAACAAAAAATAACCCCTACCTCGATAAACGGTGTCGTTTGCCGGCGACGCGAAAGATGGCGTCATGGGGTGAGGTTTCATAGACGTCGACAGAGAGCATCTGAGGAGGAAGTGGCATCTCCTCTTTTTATCACAGTGAGAATAAAGCGGGATGTCGTTGGAGAATTCCCACATCGTTGTTTCCTTCCTTGCCACGGAGGAGGAAAAGGAAGAAGAATTCGGGCCGCCGGGTCAACGTTCTTCATTGGAGGGTTGGCGGTCTTCATTAAAGATTAAGTTCTTCAAAAGAGAATAGAACTCTCTCCCCAAAATTCCTCACACAACAAAACTAATCAAATAAAATAAGGCCCCTCCTTATTTTATTATTTTTCCATGCATTTCAAACTTTAAAATTCAAAACACTTAGCTAAATTAATTGATGAGGTTTAATCAATTAATTTAGTGTGTGTTGTCAGGTATTATAGTTGGAGGGTGGGGAGTTACCCAATTAAATACAAGGGGTTTAACAAGATTAAGGGGAAGAGTTAACGGGTTAGGGAATGTGAATGGTTGGGGCTCGTGTGGGCCCCACCTCACAAATATCCTAACATGAGTAGTTAGAAACATGTGGGTCCCACCCCAACTTCCCCATGTAGATTAAAACCACTTTAAAAAAAGAAATAAAATTGTAACACAATTTTATTTTACTTTTCATTTAATCCACATTTTATTATCAACTCCTCCGGAGCTAAGGCATCTTCGGTAAAGGTCCACTTAAGGAATTATCGGCGGTGCGGTTCCATCGGTGCCATCAGATTTCAATTCCGAACACCGGTTCAAAAGATAGAAAAACCCGCTCGTTCATTCACTGAACGTACCCGAGCTAAACTTCAAAAATTGATTCCAGGCACACCGGGCCTCAGAATCAGGTGCCGTTAGAAACTACGTACTTTTAAAATTCCAAAGAATTATGGAAAAAAAATTCCCTTGAAATTTCCAGGTCTTTACACTCCTCACCAATTATAATTTCCTATCATGGGGCCTATAATCCAATTCCCACAGTGACTAAGGAACTAGACATAATTGATCCCTATTTTTTCTCTCGAGGATATTAGAATGCAACAATATTTGGAACCCTGGTATAAATACCCATTTATTTAATTTTGATTTATTTTTTTCACTAGTACTACCGATAGGACCGTAGGATACTCTAGGAAATTCGGCTCACAATAGTAAACCCAAATGGCTAGACCATGTGTGACACTATATAACACATGTCGTAGTGGGACTCTAAGACCCCTAAGAGCCTCCCAAGCCTTCATAACCATGTCCATTTCTCACATTAATACCCAAAAAAATTTAAGGAATCATTCAATATCCAAATAAATCCCCAAGAGATTTTATAAAAATCACAATCTTGATCTGAATCCTAGTTCTCAAATCAAAACCTCACCTCAATAAATAAAAATAAATATTTCCAATAAAAAAAATCCATAAAAGTGAATATATTTACATATGTGATAAAAATATTTTGGTATTTTATGAAAACTTTTTTATTATTTATTAATAAAGATAAAATTTGTGATATGATTTATTTTTATTATAAAAATTAGTTACCTATGAAATTAGTCATTGATTTCTAGTTGAAATTTAAAATTTAAGTGCATGTTTTAGTTTAAAAGGAGATATATGGATAATATATGTTATAGGTCAATATGAATAGTAATTAAAGATATAATAGACTAAATTTATTCAACAATTGAATGATTATTGTGTTTTAAAAAATCATTACTTGTGATCGATTCATATGAATTAATGATGAAATTTTTATGTTTAATAGATGTATTAAATTTTAATTTGACATGATATAATTGTAAAACATAACTTTTTCTTAATTAAATACAATAATATATTTGTCGATTATTCATTACATATTATTGTGATCAAAACTACATGTTTAAAGGATTATTGTATTTGATAAATTGGATACATAAACTACCAGAACCTAATGGATCTACACTATATCCAATTAATTTCCTCAAAAAATTATCTCTTATTTGATATATAATACATGAAAACATATTTCAAAACCTAGGTAAGGGTATATAATTGTGTGTTATTTTATATTCTCTAAATGGTTATGCAAAACATCTTATTAGTCAAGGATGACAATTGTTCATAGTATAAGAATAAGTATATTTTCAATACAAATTCACAAGTCATAAGAGTGAATAATCATAAAATAAATCAATCATGAGCCTTGAAGAAATTTCATAAGTAATAATAAATGAATTTTTTTCATACAAAATTTTTCGTAAAATATATTCCTTTATCATGCTTCACTATATAGAGTATCAAAGTGGATTTTTTTCACCCCCTTATCCATTATTTCTTTAGACAAGGGTCACTATCATGACCATCTTTTTTGAAAAACTCTCTTTCTATACAAGGTTAATTGCGTATTCTAGTCCTCACTATACTGAGTTCCCTATATATTCTCCAAATAATTCATTATTTATAGTTATGGTTAATGCTTTTTATGGGGTGTACTTTATAATACAAATTCTATAAACATTTTTTTGTAAAAAGTAAAAAGTACCACATTTGGTAAAAAATAAAATGGTTCATATTAAAACTTCATAATGAAGGAAAAATATTGTAATTATTAATTAAATAATTTTTTTGGAATATTAATTACATTATTTAAAACTATTTTATGAAAATATGGACATTGATGAAAATATTCCACAATATATTGAAAAACAAGGTCATTTATCCATAAAAATATTATTTCGATCTATTGGGTTCATAAAGTCATGAAAATGAAATGAAAACATGAATTATATTGAAAAAACCCAAAAAATAATAAAATATAGAACATTTAAGAGATATATATCATAGAATTTTCTAATCAAAAAACAAAGTCATAAATAATTCATGTAAAAGATGAAACTTTAAAATAAAACCCCTAAAACATTGGTATATTATGATTAATGATCCTTAACAAAAAATAATATGAAATGAAACCTGAAAAGCCATTAAGATAAGAAAATTAATGATATAAAATATAGATTTTTTTTATAATCATCATAAAAATATTTAGGTGTATAACATAACATATCTCTTAAATAATACACATTATGATGATAAACCCTAACCCCTTCTGTAATTTTTAAATCAAATCCCATGGATGAAATAATTCGAATTTTAAATTTAAAAACATGTAATTAAGACGTATAAATGTTATAAAATTCCAATAAATTTTTACATAAATCTCATTAACATAAATAACTTCACAACAACTAACATGTTTTAATGAAGCAAAATTTAGATAGATAATCATTATATGTTTTGAAATTATTTAATAACAAGTCATCAGATTCTTGGAAATATTATGGTTCTCTAAATAAATTTCATTATGTCATACAATTTTATATAAATAAATAATATTTTACTAAATATACCATAAAAATAATATATTTGTGAATAATAATGAAACATGTCTTGATGAAGTGAAATTTATATAAACCATTACATTTTGTCTCATTTTAAGTGTATTCTCTCTAATGTTTTATATAATAATGTTTTTCTATTATAATTATATAACACCCATATCAATACTAATGAAATAATATATGATCTATTTATAATATTATAAAACCCTTTAATTTTCATTTCTCTCTAAAATTCATCATTTCAACTGTCAACAACTTTATTTTTCCTGTAGGTTTTGGTTAGACAGTTATTGTCCATGAACAATGTTCTTGGTTCCTCAAACCCTATAATGATAATAATAATAATAATATTATATATAATAATTATATACACAATTATATCCATTCATATTAATTTTTTATGAAAACTAAATTAGATCACTTCATGGTGATGGAAATCTGTTGGTACATATGAGTGATGTTTCCATTTTTTGGTGGATGGAATGAAAGAATGTTATGTGATAGTTATCATTTATGTGGAAATTAGAAATTAATTATAGCACTTCATGGTTATTTTAATATGTATATAGACATTATTTGTTTTGATTAAACCTAACATTCTAGCAATTTAAATTAAAATTGATAAACCCATCACGTTTTTTTTGTAGTTGTACGCCACTAGTGTGCATGAATAGTGTTATCATTTACAAATAAATCATATGATATGAAGTTATATAAGATAATATCATCACATAAGTATAATTATGACATGGAAATAAGATATAGACCTTAAATCCATCAATATAATCACAAGTAATTTGTAGTGATGGGAAATAAATTACATGGCTTTGGGGAGGCGGTAGTCTACATTTATTTATAAGTGATCATTTAATATTAAAATTGATAAAAGAGGAATAAAATTGTTGTTATACAATCAAAATAACATATATAAATATTAATTATAGTATATTAATATATTTTTATGGATACAACATGTTTTGATAAAATGTAATGAGAAATTAAATTGAAAGTTATAGGTTAAGATTATTACCACCTTTTTCATAGACTCTCTTTGGATTACCCCGTAATCACTGAATGATTTGTACTAATAGAAAAAAAGAACACATAGGATTAATTCTCGGATTATAAATAGGATTTTTTTGACTTTTTTTAGATAAAATGATCAAATAGTCTGAATACATGATGTGGAGATGGCCTCTATTATAAGTGAGTGGAGGGGCACATGTGGAAATTATTTAATGTTTTCAATTATATAATGAATATTTTTTGGTAAAATGGATCCAAAGGTGAAGGAATATTATTGTATGATAATAAAAGGTATAAATATATGCATAAAATAATAATTCGATATGTTTCGTTCGAATTCCTACACAAATATTTATGATTAACCCCTCATTAAACATATTTTAACCTTAATCGTGGTAAAATTTGGAATATATTTTATTATATTAAATTTCAAAATGTTTTATAATTTAATTTTAATTAAGATAAAAAAATTCCACGAAAGCCCATTTTTGTGAAATTAGCTTCTATGTATACAAATTAAATTAATTATATTATTTACTTGATAATAAAATTAATTTGAAAAACCTCATATTGAATATCTAATATATATATTCTAATAAAACCATTAATAAATTGAAATTTATTTAAATTATGAAAATGGGAACACATTTTGTACAAAAAAAAATTAGAAGTATGAGTTTTTTAGATAAAATAATAAACTTATACAAAAAATAAAGTATAATGATAATTATTATGTTATAATTAAGAATATATATAATTAAATCAGTATTATATTACATTAATATCAAATTAAAAATTTACAGTGGATTTTAATTGAAAGGAAATATTTGTTTTTTCAAAAAAATTTCGTTTTTAATATTCACTTAAAAATTCCAATTTTAAGAAATATAATAAAAACTCACAATAATATTATATTTGAATTATAATTTAAAATATTATATTTATTTATTCAACTATATTATAAAAAATACAATATATTTATTAAATTTTATGTGTATATAAAATGTAATAATTTTTTTTGGGAAAATACATTTTGGAAGCATAAAATGTTAAAATTAGAAATTGACACATTTTTTATTATGATTTAATCAAAAAAATTGAATTTTTAAAAAACATTAGAAATATTTTTCATAATATTTTTATGAATATTCCATCCTATAATTTTAACTGCAACATTATAATAGTTTACTATATATTTGTTTATGGTTATATGAGGTTATATGAAAATAAAGCTTCCAAAAACATACAATTTATTTAATTGAAAAAAATATTCTAATATATAATGTGGTTACAATAGATTTTCTATCTGTATTAAATATAGTTTTTTTGTTTTTCATGTTTAAAATTTTACTATTTGTGATATATAATTTTATGTCTAAACAAACATATAATATCTTGGACATGAAAATATTGTTTTATATGTATGGAATCATTTATTTTGATTAATAATTTAGTTTATTTACTAGAATTTAATAACTCTAGATGAATAAGTTTGTTTTAAAAAGTTATATTCTGAATATATTTAAAATAGATAAATGTTATTATTATGGGTGTATAAGTGGAAGAATATTAAAGGATTCAACATATAAAATTTTTCTATATTAGGTGAAAAATATTTGGTATTTGAATCCTATAATGTTTTTATATACATTGGTCTACATATAAGATAAAAATGAGTTTCTTAACACTTTTTAACATTTAAGTACTTATATATAAATTAATTTATCATAAATTCATAATTTTTAATGGCTGAATATATCCTTTAGAACTAATAATTGTTTATTCACATGATGAAAACGTTAGGACGAGTCTTAGAATGATGTGTTTATGTGTTTGTTTGTAGTGTTTGAATTGTTTTTGAATATATATATCAATGTTCCATTGGAAAATATGAATAACTGATATATTTTAGGTGTAATTATAATTTGATAATTTATGTGATTTATTTATCCTCATATTATGTTATAATATGCATAATGATCATATTTGTTTCAAAAATTATGATTCTGAATATTTTGATTGAAACATGTATTCCTATGGATAATCATGTAATTTGAATTTTTTTATAAATTCTTGTTGAGAAGTTCATAAATCTTAATTTGTTGTAATCTAATTGAATAAGGTTATACTACTGGAAGGTAAAATAGTTGAAGAGATAATCATTCTATAATGTTAAAAGTGATGTTGTTTATTCAAATATTCTTATTAATATATTGAATTGGATTTTTATGTTTATAACACTTGTAATTTTAAATTTATTAGTTAGTATATATTTTTATTAATTTTATACAATAGAACATGTGAAATATGTTTTGCGGTATTTAAAGTGAACATTATTTAATTATATATGTTCTCGAATTGCATAGAACTAGGGGGAAAATGATTGTGTATAAAAAATGAATGATTTAATTTATAAATGGGATAAAGGATTCTTGAATTGTAATAGAAGGATAGTTATATAATTATGTGGTGATGTATTTATTTTTATAGAATTTCTCAATCTCCATTCAATACCCAAGTCATCATATTTCAGTTTACTGTACCAAGTTAATTCAAAGATAATCATGGAATACCCTATAAGGTAATCACATTTGATAGGGTGGGGATGAATATCACTATTCTCATCTCTGCAAGAAAATCATCTATAAGGAATCTAATGTTCCATCATGATCTACTTGAGATATTCAATATCAAATTTTTAGATACTCATTCATATGGGGTCTAATTTAACTTATCTAATTCAAAATTTACAACATTATTAATTCAATTTCATTATTTATGTCCTATATATCTGATGAAACGTAGTTATAAGAATGTTCTAGACCATAAGTGTTTTACTCATCAATCTAGTTTATAAGGGTCTTAAGTAGTCATTTCACTTTGTTCATTCCACAAATATTTCATTTTAAATTAGATATATTTAAAATTTTAATTCTAACATCACACTATATAATGGTAACACACATATCTAAATCCACATATATCATTCCAAATACCATAAAAAATTTATATGGACCACCCACCTTAATTGAATTTATTCACATTCAATCATATATTCAAAACACTCAACCTAGCTCTTCTACATCCAACCATCCATAAATGATCATCACCATGTCCTATCTCTATTTTACCCATTGAAATTAATAAATTTTATTCAGAATATAATAAATTTTAAAATGAAATTAATTTTATTGTTTAATTAACATAGGAATGACCTATAATAATTAACCATTCCTTAACCACTCCCTGAAACTAAGAAATAAAAGTTGTGTTTATATCCCAATATGAACATATAACAAACCCATGACTTTTAATTCAATATAATATAGAAATTATATAAATTATGAATTACTTTAATTAAATTAAAATATTCATAGTTTTCTAATTCCAAGTAGGTCATATCATTACACAAAAATCACAACCAACACCCACATAAATCCTAAAACATTATACTGAAATCATCATGGAATAAATCCCTATCATTAAAAACATGTTCAATATCAAAAGTAATTTAATTTATATGGAAATTAAAAATATCATATAGTGACATAAATTCAAATAATTAGCATGTAATAGCATGAAATTATCATATTGAATGCCCTCTAACAATGACAGATCAAACCCAAAATATATCAATACTATTTGAAATTTATATTGTGGAATTATTAATATAATCATTGATAACGATTACTAAAACTAATTGGAAAATGTTGTATCGAAGTACAAGGGTGGATAAGGTGATAATTGACAATTAATTTTCATTAAAATTAATCAAAACCCCCATTTGATTACATCAAAAATAAAAAACAACATATATGTCATATTCTTAGGTCATTTTCTTGAGAGGTAGGAAGAATATATGGTGAAAAACCCCTTAATAATCAAAGGGGAAACAATAAAATTCACCAAAAAATTGCATTCATTTAGGAGTAAAATGGTTATAAATGTGAATTTTACAAAATAATTTTGCACCTCCCAAAAACTCCTAGGATCTCTGGAATTCCAAATTTGATTACAAATTCTTCTTGTCATGACCCGTCCTCAGGGCCCGTGCCGTGACTACCCCAAGCCCGCCTTCCATAGGCCAGGGGCTGGCAACTAGCAACAAAGGTGTAAATCTCGATAACTGGGAAGGCATTACCTTTATAAAAGTAAACAAAACACCACATAGTACAAGAAGAAGTGTTACACTAAGTACAAAAGAAGTGCTGAAAAGTAAATGGGCCAGAATAAAAACCCAACCGAAAGTGCAGCTACAACTGAACTAAAGTACAACAGAAAAGAAAAGAAGCGGGAAGAATAGAAGCAGCTCCTAGGTCGTCCACCTCGGATCCTTCATGAAGGGTAGGTATAGATAGCACAGCTCCTGGATCGTCCACCACAGATCGTACCTGAAGGGTAGGTACAGATAGCCTCCACAACTCTCTCTCCCATCAACCTCCTCCGAGTATCATCTCGTCGTGAAGTTCACCTTCAGATACTGAATCGTCGTGAGGTCCACCTCCGGGTACCATCCAGCCCTCAAACACTCGGCCTCTGTCAGTGCTACCCGTCGTCTACAACCAACACAATGAGGTGCGGGCATAGCCCGTGCAGGGGTGAGTATACGATACTCAATAGGGACCCCGAGACCCTCAAGGTCTCACTAAAGCCAACAAGGATAACCACAAAGAAGGATCTCAACAGATAACCCTTACTTAGGTATAAGCCCATACTTATACCTAACTTATCAAGTGACCCATATCAATCAAGAGGAAGCACAAAGGTTATGAAATCAATGGATAACCACTATCTAGGTATATGCCCATACATATACCTGAGTTATCAAGTGACCCATCTCAATCATGAGGTAAACACAAAGGTTATAGACTCAGCTCAAACCCGTATTTTCATTAACAAAACTATAACTGCTGAAGAGCCCCGTCTCTGACGAGTATAGTGATCATGTCACGACTCCGAGGTACTGCTCACTAACCTAAGACTGCTGAGGTACTCTTTTTGTCGAGTACCGCGGGTCAGCCACCCAAACACATTAATGCTTCCCACCGGGGTCTACCACCCAAACATAGTAGTGCATCACCCCTAATAGCCTGTAGAGGTACTTCCCCTGTCGAGTACCGCGGGTCTTCTTCCCTCTACCAGGCGCTCTATCCTCCGTGGGTCTGCACCCAAACATAGTAGTGCTCCATCCACTGGGCTAGTCGACTCACTCCAAGTCAAGTCTGTCAAGCAGTCGTCAGGTCTCAGCTGGCACATGGTCTTCGTACTCCGTACGCTCGTCTCAGGGAGGGTCCTCTCCATGAGCTACAGGTCGATACTCCAAGTATCACAAAGTCCCAGGAAGATGTATCTCAAAGGACCACCTCGTCATAGGGGTCTCAACGCAACAGATGGCGCGTCAATCGGACGCCCGGTCTGTGAGTTATTAGCCTTTTCGTCCCAGGGGTCCGGTTGGTTTATTGTACGAACCAACCTGGCCGTATCTCAACTGTAACCTGAACTCTCACTGGGTATACTCATAGGGACCGTTTCTCAACATGATCACCAACGCTGATGACGGTTCGTCAAACGGACGTCCGGTCTGAAAGTTATCAGCTTTTCGGTTCCAGGGGCCCTGTTGGATTTCGGGTACAATCCAACCCAACCTTACTCCAACTGCGTCCAAACCTCAGGTGAAGTATGCCAAAATTTCCGCCTCATCAAGAGGAATCCAACAAATTCTATGACACGTCAATTGGACGTTCGGAACTCAAGTTATTAGAGTTTCCGCTCAGAGGGCCCGGTTGGTTTTGTGTTCTAACCAACCCGGTCGTACCCAAAGTTCTTCAAAACCTTGAGTGTAATATACTAAAACGTCTTTCTCGATCCAAGGATCGCATCGAAACTGACGATGCATCGATTGGAGGTCCGTAGCCTATGTTATGGGCAATTGAATGAAAACTGCCCAAAATAGGGGGTTCGGGCCCGGTCCGACCTGGCCAGACACCCCCAGGGTCGGCCCGAACCTGGTCGACCCGACCCAGGTCCAGGTCCGGCCAAATAGGGTGCGGCCCGGCCTGGCCGGCGTGGCCCGGCCCAGTGCGGCCGGTCCACGTGGCCAGCGTGGAGCGGGGGGGGGGGGGGGGTTACAACCCCCCGCGGTTGACGACCCGGCACGGCATAAGCCGCGCCGCCCAATCTAGAATGGCTGAAGTCATTCCGGTTCTCCCTCCACCGCCGCGGCTCAACCGCGGCAGTTTTCTCCGGTAACGCGCCACCACCGCCGCCTTCTGCGGACCACCGTACGCACTCTGGTGGTCCGTTTCTCCTGCCGTCTTTGCCAACGGTCCTCCCGGGACCCGATCTTCACTGTGAAGGGATTCAAATGCCATTGCTTCCCGCTTCGTCGTCACCTGTCGATCCGCACGTCAATAAACAAACTGCGGAGTCTTCAAATGGTATCTGCGGCCCCGACTCCGACCACGGTTTCATTCGGCCTCAACGGAGGGGCGCGACGGTGCCACACATCTTTTCCATGTTTCTCTTTCTTTCCACGCGGTGTCGTTGCACCGTGCCGCCTTCGTTTGATCCTCAACACAATCAACAACAAGGGGGAGGAGGGTCGGCCGTGTTCGGGCGATCTGACCTCCTCCCGTTACAACAATAACAGGCGGCCCAAAAAAATAAAAGATGATGAAAGGAAAATATTATTCGACGAACAAAAAATAACCCCAACCTCGATAAACAATGTCGTTTGCCGACGACCCGAAAGATGGCGTCGCGGGGTGAGGATTCGTAGATGACGACAGAGAGCATCCAAGGAGGAAGCGGCGTCTCTTCTTTTTATCACGGTGAGAACAAAGCGTGATGTCGTTAGAGAATTCCTGCGTCGTTGTTTCCTTCCTTTCCATGGAGGAGGAAAATGAAGAAGAATTCGGGCCGCCGGGTCGACATTCTTCGTCAGAGGGTTGGCGTTCTTCGTTGAAGATGAAGTTCTTCATAAGAGAATAGAACTCTCTCCCTAAAATTCCTCACACAAAAAAACTAACCAAATAAAATTAGGCCCCTCCTTATTTTATTATTTTTCCATGCATTTCAAACTTTAAAAATCAAAACACTTTGCTAAATTAATTGAAGAGGTTTAATAAATTAATTTAGTGTGTGTTGTCATTTATTAAAGTTGGAGGGTGGGGAGTTACCCAATTAAATACAAGGGGTTTGACAAGATTAAAGGGGAAGAGTTAAGGGGTTAGGGAATGTGAATGGTTGGGGCTCATGTGGGCCCCACCTCACGAATATCCTAACAGAAGTAGTTAGAAACTTGTGGGTCACACCCCAACTTCCCCATGTAGATTAAAACCACATTAAAAAAAGAAATAAAATTGTAACACAATTTTATTTTACTTTCCATTTAATCATCATTTATTTAACAACTCCTCCCGACCAGACGCATCTTCGGTAAAAGTCCACTTAAGCAACTACCAGTGTTGCGGTTCCATCGGTGCCCTCAGATATCAATTCCGAGCACCGGTTCAAATGACAGAAAAAACCACTCGTTCGTTCACTGAACGTACCCGAGCTAAATTTTATAAATTGATTCCGGGAACACCGGGCCTCGGAATCAGGCGCTGTCAAAAACTGCATATTCGTAAAATTCCAAAGAATTAAGAAAAAAAATTTCCTTGAAATTTCCGGGTCTTTCATTACTCCCACCTCAAGGCTTTAAGTCCCCGTAATTCTTTAACACAAACTAGGGATACAAAAGTGGTACTGAGCATGCATATGAGCCTTCTGCTCCAATGTGCCCACCTGGATGTTCTCGTACTACCAGTGAAAGCACACTCGATTAATCGATTGTCTATGTAGGATCTGATCCTATCGATCCTCGATCCCCATTGGAACCTCCATGAAAGTCACCCCATCGCCAATGTCCATCTCCCCATGGTCGATGATAGGTGAAGGATCATGCACGTATCTCCTCAGCTGAGATACATGGATGACATCATGCACCTGGTGCAACTGAGGTGGAATGGTAAAGCAGTAAACTACCTCACATACCCTACTGAGGACCTAGAAAGGTCCATTGAACCTCAGAGATAACTTGCCTCCTTGGCCACATCTCTATAAACCTCATCGAGGTGAGACCCGTATAGGGATGTGGTCATCATCCTTGAACTCTAAAGGCCTCCTGTCAGCTCTGTGCAGTCTCATATTCCGTGATCCATAGGTGATCACTGTCCACTCCTACATCAGGACACACCCATGTCCGGTCCCTAATGCGTCGCAGTGAACTATGTAACCAACACCCACAGGTTGGGTGCACCGGTCAACCCATCTCCTGAAAGCTCTGCTGGAAGTGGTGCCACAATTCTGGAGAATTATAGCACAAATGTAAGTTGGTCATCTCCTGAGTGATCGAATGCACCCTCTTATGCATGATTCTATCATGTGCTGTCTGGGTTTTCCTTTTCGCTGACCACGGAAAACCCCATCACAACGTTGTAGATAAACCACAACCTTTTTGCCTAATACCGTCAAACCATGTATGAACTGTGGTTGCCCAGTCCATACCCAAACTAACGTCGTAAGGCCTCGATGCTACCACCAATAGGTTTCAACCAAAACTCTCACCTCAATGGTCATATCACACTGTCGGCATAAGTGTGATTTTCGAGTCTCCTTCCAAAGGTATCTCCAAAGATGAGGGTCAAGTCAACAGCTTAACCGGAAACTCTAGGGCTGGGACAAGATTTGTGGAAGGAAGGAATGATTTATACCAACGTCTGTTACTACGGCAGTTAGTAGTGGACATAGACTGCCCCTCGAATCATTCTTAGAGCCATTGGGTCACACTCCTTGACCGCATGCAGCTACTCTCTTCCCCTGCCCTCCATCTCTCTGAGCCTGGAGAGGACAATAAAGGCAGGTGGTTGTAACATGTTGAAATGTACACCACCTCATGCTGCTCTCCTAGATCTATCTCCACGTATGCTACTCTGCAGATTTATATGTCCTTAACATTTCCTCTTTTTGAAACATTCGCACGCGCATGTCTTTGAGACTTGCAACAGTTTGATGCGTTCCAACTTCTAACATTCTCTAGCTGTATTCGTTCATCAAAAGATCACTCAACCTCAAGGATCTCTCTAGCACCCTAACGTGAGTAGGATTTCATAGAGGAAAATGTGATGGCTCAAATATCCTTAAACACACCACGCTCAGAGGTCCGAGCTCTATAGCACTGATCGAATCGTATTCATCGTGTACTCGGAATGTTCGGTACGCCTCGATGAATTCTCAACTACCGACACATAATCCTCCCGAATCTGTATAAGCTCTAGAAAACTCTCAGCCACCTCCTCAAGAGAGTCCTCAGCCGCCTGTGAGTCAGGTTCACCTCGGAACTTGAGGGTATCTGATGTTGTAACACGTGTATGGCAGAATTCCTCCACATTTCACCCACCGGTACTGCCGGTTGTAACTGCTGACCAACAGGTAGTGATGTATATCTGACTCACTACCCGAAGGCACTATCTCAGGCATCAGTCCATGTAACAAAGCCTCATCACTATGCGGACCATCCTCATGGTCACTCACTGGAAAACACTAGTATCAAAGTCTACCATCCACTCTATTGGTGTCTCAGCTAGGCGGAAAACTGTAGCAATCGCCTCCAGCCAGTCCTCTGCTATCTGGATATCTGCCTCACCTCGTACCCTCGGAGGCCTCTACTGTTGGCACTCGTGGAACGCGCTCTGTCGGCGTGCACCGTCTGCTAGTATGGAAAGTGGCATCTGCTGCCCAATAGGTGGTGGTGCTACTGGTACACCACCGGAGGGTGCCAATATAGTAAAAGGGCCCTGCACCGGAACCTCGTCGCGCGGTGGGCCGTCATTGAGTACTCTCTCGGAACTCCAACTGACTGTCTGCATGGAGACATCTTGAACAGATGCGACATGCTCAACAATTTAAACCTGGTGATATGACTTTAAAACCTTTAGAATCACACATGCAATCAGGGTTTTCGTGCACAAATTCGGAAATCAGTTGTCAGGGTCTTGGTGTATGGATACGTCGGCCGCCCACACCAACACTAGACTCCATGAACTGAAAACCACACTCAGTACCCTTAACACTATTTCTTCACAGAAAAGAAATATCAGAGTTATAAGTTTTGTGGTAGAACCATCATCCTCTGATACCAATTTGTCACGACCCGTCCTTGGGGCCCATGCCGTGACTCCCCCAAGCCCGCCTGCCATAGGCCAGGGGATGACGACTAGCACCAAAGACATAAATCTCGATAACTAGGAAGGAATTACCTTTATAAAAGTAAACAAAAAACCACATAGTAGAAACAGAAGTGTTACACTAAGTACAAAAGAAGTGCTGAAAGTAAATGGGCTAGAATACAAACCCAACCAAAAGTACAGCTACAACTGAACGAAAGTACAACAGAAAAGACAAGAAGCTGGAAGAATAGAAGCATCCCCTATGTCATCCACCTCGGATCCTACCTGAAGGGTAGATACAGATAGCACAGCTCCTGGATCGTCCACCATGGATCCTACCTGAAGGGTAGGTACAGATAGCCTCCACAATGCTCTCGCACGTCAACCTCCTCTGAGTATCGTCTTGTTGTGAAGTCCACCTTCAGATACTGACTCGTCGTGAGGTCCACCTCCGGGTACCATCCAGCCCTCGAACACTCGGCCTCTATCAGTGATGCCCGTCGTCTGCAACCAACACAACGAGGTACGAGCATAGCCCGTGAAGGGGTGAGTATACGATACTGAGTAGGGACCCCGAGACCCTCAAGGTCTCAGTAAACCCAACAAGGATAACCACAAAGAAGGATCTCAACAGATAACCCTTACTTAGGTATAAGCCTATACTTATACCTAAGTTATCAAGTAACCCATCTCAATCAAGAGGAAGCACAAAGGTTATGAAATCAACAGATAACCACTGCCTAGGTATATGCCCATGCGTATACCTGAGTTATCAAGTGACCCATCTCAATCATGAGGTAAACACAAAGGACATAGACTCAGCTCAAACCAGGCTTTTCATTAACGAAACTGTAACTGCTGAAGAGCACCGTATCTGACGAGTACAGTGATCCTGTCACGACTCCGAGGTACTGATCACTAACCTAAGACTGTTGAGGTACTCCTCATGTCGAGTACCGCGGGTCAGCCACCCAAACCCATTAATGCTTCCCGCAGGGGTCTGCCACCCAAACATAGTAGTGCATCCCCCCGAATAGCCTGCAGAGGTACTTCTCCTGTCGAGTACCGTGGGTCTGTTGCCTGCTACCAAGTGCTCTGTCCATCATGGGTCTGCACCCAAACACAGTAGTGCTCCGTCCACTGGGCTAGTCGACTCACTCCAAGTCGAGTTGGTCAAGCAGTCATCAGGTCTCAGCTGGCTACATGGTCTTCATACTCCATACTCTCATCTCCAAGAGGGTCTACTCCAAGAGCTACAGGTCGATAATCCAAATATCACAAAGTCCCACGAAGAAGTATCTCAAAGGACCGCGTCGTCATAGGGGTCTCAACGTAATAGATGACACGTCAATCAGACGCCCAGTCTGTGAGTTATTTGCCTTTTCGTCCTAGGGGCCTGATTGGTTTTGTGTACGAACCAACCTGACTGTATCTCAACTGTACCCCTAACTCTCATTGGGTATACTCATAGGGACTGTTTCACAACGTGATCACTAACGCCGCTGACGGTTCGTCAAACGGACGTCTGGTCTGAAAGTTATCAGCTTTTCTGTTCCAAGGGCCCGGTTGGATTTCGGGTATGATCAAACCCAACCCTACCCCAATTGTGTCCAAACCACCGGTGAAGTATTCCAAAATATCCATATCATCAAAAGGAATCCAACAAAGTTGACGGCACATCAATATGACGTCCGGAACTCATGTTATAAGCGTTTCCGCTCTGAGGGCCCGGTCGGTTTCGTGTTCAAACCAACCCAGCCATTCCCAAAGTTTTCGAAACCTTGAGTGTAATATACCGAAAAGACCGTCTCGATCCAAGGATCACATCTCAACTGACTGTGCATCGATCGATGGTCTGTAGCCCATGTTATGGGCATTTGAATGAAAACTGCCCGAAAATAGGGGGTTGGGGCCAGGTCCGACCCAGCCTGAGACCCCCTGGGGCGGCCCGAACCGGGTCAACCCAACCCAGGTACGGGTCAGGCCCACTGGGGCACGGCCTGGCCCAGCCGGCGTGGCCCGGCCCGGCCCGGCTCGGTGCGGCCGGTCCGCGTGCCTAGCGTGGAGCGGGGTGGGGGGGGGGGTTACAACTCGACTCGGTTGACGAACCGACGCGGCATAAACCATGCCACCCAATCCGGAATGGCCGAAGCCATTCTGGTTCTCCCTCCACCACCGCGGCAGTTTGCTCTGGTGGTGCACTGCAACCGCCTTCTGCGGACCACCGGACGCGCTCCGGTGGTCCGTTTCACCTACCGTCTTCACCAATAGTCCTCCCGGGACCCGATCTTCACTGCGAATGGATTCAAACTCCATTGTGGCCCGCTTCGTCGTCGCCCGTCGATCCGCATGTCAAAAAATGAACCGTGGAGTCTCCAAATCGCCTTTGCAACCCCGAATCTAACCACGGTTTCATTCGGCCTCAACGGCGGGGCGCGCCGGCACCTCGCTTCTTCGCCGTGCTCCTCTTTGTTTCCCCGCGGTGTTGTTGCACTGCGCCGCCTTCGTTCGAGCCGCCACATAATCAAAAACAAGGGGGAGGAGGGTCAGCCGTGTTCGGGCAGTCCGACCTCCTCCCGTTACGACGATAACAGGCATCCCAAAAAAGAATAAACGATGAAGAACATAAAATATTATTCCAAAAACAAAAAATAACCCCTACCTCGATAAACGGTGTCATTTGCCGGCGACGCGAAAGATGGCGTCATGGGGTGAGGTTTCATAGACGTCGACAGAGAGCATCTGAGGAGGAAGTGGCATCTCCGCTTTTTATCACAGTGAGAATAAAGCGTGATGTCGTTGGAGAATTCCCACATCGTTGTTTCCTTCCTTGCCACGGAGGAGGAAAAGGAAGAAGAATTCGGGCCGCCGGGTCAACGTTCTTCATTGGAGGGTTGGCGGTCTTCATTAAAGATTAAGTTCTTCAAAAGAGAATAGAACTCTCTCCCCAAAATTCCTCAAACAACAAAACTAATCAAATAAAATAAGGCCCCTCCTTATTTTATTATTTTGCCATGCATTTCAAACTTTAAAATTCAAAACACTTAGCTAAATTAATTGATGAGGTTTAATCAATTAATTTAGTGTGTGTTGTCATGTATTATAGTTGGAGGGTGGGGAGTTACCCAATTAAATACAAGGGGATTAACAAGATTAAGGGGAATAGTTAACGGGTTAGGGAATGTGAATGGTTGGGGCTCGTGTGGGCCCCACCTCACAAATATCCTAACATGAGTAGTTAGAAACATGTGGTTCCCACCCCAACTTCCCCATGTAGATTAAAACCACTTTAAAAAAAGAAATAAAATTGTAACACAATTTTATTTTACTTTTCATTTAATCCACATTTTATTATCAACTCCTCCGGAGCTGAGGCATCTTCGGTAAAGGTCCACTTAAGCAAATATCTGCGCTGCGGTTCCATCGGTGCCATCAGATTTCAATTCCGAACACCGGTTCAAAAGATAGAAAAACCCGCTCGTTTATTCACTGAACGTACCCGAGCTAAACTTCAGAAATTGATTCCAGGCTCACCGGGCCTCAGAATCAGGCGCCGTTAGAAACTACGTACTTTTAAAATTCCAAAGAATTATGGAAAAAAAATTCCCTTGAAATTTCCAGGTCTTTACACTCCTCACCAATTATAATTTCCTATCATGGGGCCTATAATCCAATTCCCACAGTGACTAAGGAACTAGACATAATTGGTCCCTATTTTTTCTCTCGAGGATATTAGAATGCAACAATATTTGGAACCCTGGTATAAATACCCATTTATTTAATTTTTATTTATTTTTTTCACTAGTACTACCGATAGGACCGTAGGATACTCTAGGAAATTCGGCTCACAATAGTAAACCCAAATGGCTAGACCATGTGTGACACTATATAACACATGTCGTAGTGGGACTCTAAGACCCCTAAGAGCCTCCCAAGCCTTCATAACCATGTCCATTTCTCACATTAATACCCAAAAAAATTTAAGGAATCATTCAATATCCAAATAAATCCCCAAGAGATTTTATAAAAATCACAATCTTGATCTGAATCCTAGTTCTCAAATCAAAACCTCACCTCAATAAATAAAAATAAATATTTCCAATAAAAAAAATCCATAAAAGTGAATATATTTACTTATGTGATAAAAATATTTTGGTATTTTATGAATTTTTTATTATTATTTATTAATAAAGATAAAATTTGTGATATGATTTATTTTTATTTTAAAAATTAGTTACCTATGAAATTAGTCATTGATTTCTAGTTGAAATTTAAAATTGAAGTGCATGTTTTAGTTTAAAAGACGATATATGGATAATATATATTATAGGTCAATATGAATAGTAATTAAAGATATAACAGACTAAATTTATTCAACAATTGAATGATTATTGTGTTTTAAAAAATCATTACTTGTGATCGATTCATATGAATTAATGATGAAATTTTTATGTTTAATAGATGTATTAAATTTTAATTTGACATGATATAATTGTAAAACACAACTTTTTCTTAAATAAATACAATAATATATTTGTCGATTATTCATTACATATTATTGTGATCCCAACTACATGTTTAAAGTATTATTGTATTTGATAAATTGGATACATAAACTACCAGAACCTAATGGATCTACACTATATCCAATTAATTTCCTCATAAAATTATCTCTTATTTGATATATAATACATGAAAACATATTTCAAAACCTAGGTAAGGGTATATAATTGTGTGTTATTTTATATTCTCTAAATGGTTATGCAAAACATCTTATTAGTCAAGGATGACAATTGTTCATAGTATAAGAATAAGTATATTTTCAATACAAATTCACAAGTCATAAGATTGAATAATCATAAAATAAATCAATCATGAGCCTTGAAGAAATTTCATAAGTAATAATAAATGAATTTTTTTCATACAAAATGTTTCGTAAAATATATTCCTTTGTCATGCTTCACTATATAGAGTATCAAAGTGGATTTTATTCACCCCCTTATCCATTATTTCTTTAGACAAGGGTCACTCTCATGACCATTTTTTTTTAAAAACTGTCTTTCTATACTTGGTTAACTGCGTATTCTAGTCCTCACTATACTGAGTTCCCTATATATTCTCCAAATAATTCATTATTTATAGTTATGGTTAAAGCATTTTATGGGGTGTACTTTATAATCCAAATTCCATAAACATTTTTTTGTAAAAAGTAAAAAGTACCACATTTGGTAAAAAATAAAATGGTTCATATTAAAACTTCACAATGAAGGAAAAATATTGTAATTATTAATTAAATAATTTTTTTTGGAATATTAATTACATTATTTAAAACTATTTTATGAAAATATGGACATTGATGAAAATATTCCACAATATATTGAAAAACAAGGTCATTTATCCATAAAAATATTATTTCGATCTATTGGGTTCATAAAGTCATGAAAATGAAACGAAAACATGAATTATATTGAAAAAAACCAAAAAATAATAAAATATAGAACATTTAAGAGATATATATCATAGAATTTTCTAATCAAAAAACAAAGTCATAAATAATTCATGTAAAAGATGAAACTTTAAAATAAAACCCCTAAAACATTGGTATATTATGATTAATGATCCTTAACAAAAAATAATATGAAATGAAACCTTAAAACCCATTAAGATAAGAAAATTAATGATATAAAATATAGATTTTTTTTATAATCATCATAAAAATATTTAGGTGTATAACATAACATATCTCTTAAATAATACACATTATGATGATAAACCCTAACCCCTTCTGTAATTTTTAAATCAAATCCCTTGGATGAAATAATTCGAATTTTAAATTTAAAAACATGTAATTAAGACGTATAAATGTTATAAAATTCCAATAAATTTTTACATAAATCTCAATAACATAAATAACTTCACAACAACTAACATGTTTTAATGAAGCAAAATTTAGATAGATAATCATTATAAGTTTTGAAATTATTTAATAACAAGTCATCAGATTCTTGGAAATATTATGGTTCTCTAAATAAATTTCATTATGTCATACAATTTTATATAAATAAATAATATTTTACTAAATATACCATAAAAATAATATATTTGTGAATAATAATGAAACATGTCTTGATGAAGTGAAATTTATATAAACCATTACATTTTGTCTCATTTTAAGTGTATTCTCTCTAATGTTTTATATAATAATTTTTTTCTATTATAATTATATAACACCCATATCAATACTAATGAAATCATATATGATCTATTTATAATATTATAAAACCCTTTAATTTTCATTTCTCTCTAAAATTCATCATTTCAACTGTCAACAACTTTATTTTTCCTGTAGGTTTTGGTTAGACAGTTATTGTCCATGAACAATGTTCTTGGTTCCTCAAACCCTATAATGATAATAATAATAATAATATTATATATAATAATTATATACATAATTATATCCATTCATATTAATTTTTTATGAAAACTAAATTAGATCACTTCATGGTGATGGAAATATGTTGGTACATATGAGTGATGTTTCCATTTTTTGGTGGATGGAATGAAAGAATGTTATGTGATAGTTATCATTTATGTGGAAATTAGAAATTAATTATAGCACTTCATGGTTATTTTAATATGTATATAGACATTATTTGTTTTGATTAAACCTAACATTCTAGCAATTTAAATTAAAATTGATAAACCCATCACGTTTTTTTTGTAGTTGTACGCCACTAGTGTGCATGAATAGTGTTATCATTTACAAATAAATCATATGATATGAAGTTATATAAGATAATATCATCACATAAGTATAATTATGACATGGAAATAAGATATAGACCTTAAATCCATCAATATAATCACAAGTAATTTGTAGTGATGGGAAATAAATTACATGGCTTTGGGGAGGCGGTAGTCTACATTTATTTATAAGTGATCATTTAATATTACAATTGATAAAAGAGGAATAAAATTGTTGTTATACAATCAAAATAACATATATAAATATTAATTATAGTATATTAATATATTTTTATGGATACAACATGTTTTGATAAAATGTAATGAGAAATTAAATTGAAAGTTATAGGTTAAGATTATTACCACCTTTTTCATAGACTCTCTTTGGATTACCCCGTAATCACTGAATGATTTGTACTAATAGAAAAAAAGAACACATAGGATTAATTCTCGGATTATAAATAGGATTTTTTGACTTTTTTTAGATAAAATGATCAAATAGTCTGAATACATGATGTGGAGATGGCCTCTATTATAAGTGAGTGGAGGGGCACATGTGGAAATTATTAAATGTTTTCAATTATATAATGATTATTTTTTGGTAAAATGGATCCAAAGGTGAAGGAATATTATTGTATGATAATAAAAGGTATAAATATATGCATAAAATAATAATTCGATATGTTTCGTTCGAATTCCTACACAAATCTTTATGATTAACCCCTCATTAAACATATTTTAACCTTAATCGTGGTAAAATTTGGAATATATTTTATTATATTAAATTTAAAAATGTTTTATAATTTAATTTTAATTAAGATCAAAAAATTCCACGAAAGCCCATTTTTGTGAAATTAGCTTTTATGTATACAAATTAAATTAATTATATTATTTACTTGATAATAAAATTAATTTGAAAAACATCATATTGAATATCTAATATATATATTCTAATAAAACCATTAATAAATTGAAATTTATTTAAATTATGAAAATGGGAACACATTTTGTACAAATTTTTTTTAGAAGTATGAGTTTTTTAGATAAAATAATAAACTTATACAAAAAATAAAGTATAATGATAATTATTATGTTATAATTAAGAATATATATAATTAAATCAGTATTATATTACATTAATATCAAATTAAAAATTTACAGTGGATTTTAATTGAAAGGAAATATAAGTTTTTTCAAAAAAATTTCGTTTTTAATATTCACTTAAAAATTCCAATTTTAAGAAATATAATAAAAATTCACAATAATATTATATTTGAATTATAATTTAAAATATTATATTTATTTATTCAACTATATTTTAAAAAATACAATATATTTATTAAATTTTATGTGTATATAAAATGTAATAATTTTTTTTGGGAAAATTCATTTTGGAAGCATAAAATGTTAAAATTAGAAATTGACTCATTTTTTATTATGATTTAATCAAAAAAATTGAATTTTTAAAAAACATTAGAAATATTTTTCATAATATTTTTATGAATATTCCATCCTATAATTTTAACTGCAACATTATAATAGTTTACTATATATTTGTTTATGGTTATATGAGGTTATATGAAAATAAAGCTTCCAAAAACATACAATTTATTTAATTGAAAAAAATATTCTAATATATAATGTGGTTACAATAGATTTTCTATCTGTATTAAATACAGTTTTTTTGTTTTTCAAGTTTAAAATTTTACTATTTGTTATTTATAATTTTATGTCTAAACAAACATATAATATCTTGGACATGAAAATATTGTTTTATATGTATGGAATCATTTATTTTGATTAATAATTTAGTTTATTTACTAGAATTTAATAACTCTAGATGAATAAGTTTGTTTTAAAAAGTTATGTTCTGAATATATTTAAAATAGATAAATGTTATTATTATGTGTTTATAAGTGGAAGAATATTCAAGGATTCAACATATAAAATTTTTCTATATTAGGTGAAAAATATTTGGTATTTGAATCCTATAATTTTTTTATATACATTGGTCTACATATAAGATAAAAATGAGTTTCTTAACACTTTTTAACATTTATGTACTTATATATAAATTAATTTATCATAAATTCATAATTTTTAATGGCTGAATATATCCTTTAGAACTAATAATTGTTTATTCACATGATGAAAACGTTAGGACGAGTCTTAGAATGATGTGTTTATGTGTTTGTTTGTAGTGTTTGAATTTTTTTTGAATATATATATCAATGTACCATTGGAAAATATGAATAACTTATATATTTTAGTTGTAATTATAATTTGATAATTTATGTTATTTATTTATCCTCATATTATGTTATAATATGCATAATGATCATATTTGTTTCAAAAATTATGATTCTGAATATTTTGATTGAAACATGTATTCCTATGGATAATCATGTAATTTGAATTTTTTTATAAATTCTTGTTGAGAAGTTCATAAATCTTAATTTGTTGTAATCTAATTGAATAAGGTTATACTACTGGAAGGTAAAATAGTTGAAAAGATAATCATTATATAATGTTAAAAGTGATATTGTTTATTCAAATATTCTTATTAAAATATTCAATTGGATTTTTATGTTTATAACACTTGTAATTTTAAATTTATTAGTTAGTATATATTTTTATTAATTTTATACAATAGAACATGTGAAATATGTTTTTCGGTATTTAAAGTGAACATTATTTAATTATATATGTTCTCGAATTGCATAGAACTAGGGGGAAAATGATTGTGTATAAAAAATGAATGATTTAATTTATAAATGGGATAAAGGATTCTTGAATTGTAATTGAAGGATAGTTATATAATTATGTGGTGATGTATTTATTTTTATAGAATTTTTCATTATATAAAAAATAATTCTCGGATTATTTGATAATATTATTTTTAAAATTTTCTATAATGTATATTATCAAACAAATTTATATAGTGTAAGTCATTGAGTAAATAAATGATATAATGATGGGTTATTTTATGATATGGGTTAGTATTTTTGATTGAATAGATTAATATATAATATGAATTCAATAAATAAGGGATAACATTATATGATTGGTTTTTCCGTTATATCGATAATTGGGTGATTATTCATTATTATTCCCATGTTTAAATTTAGTTCATTGATTTTTGGTATGAGAATAGTAGAAATATATTTGTAGTTAAAAATAAAAATTAAAAAAATGAGTATATTAAATAAAAAATCATTCCTTATATGTTGTTATTTTCCATCAGATTATTGCTTTATTTAAAATATAAAATTAATTTTAACTATAAAAATGGATGTATATTGGAAACAAAAATATTTTTGGGATATTATTAGTATCACAGAAATATATATTTCTCATAATATGTACAATAATTGAATATTGTCATGTAGTTATTTATTGTTTAATATAGTTATAAGAATGGACCTTGAGTGATATGGAGTTGGGGCTTAGATCAGGATAATTATACAAGTGGAGATTAGAGGTGTTGATGATGAGTTTCTCCCTCCATTATTTTTATAGGTGTTAGTTTTATTGTTCTATAATTTGTGTGTTGGGATTTATGGATAGATAGTTTTATTATAATGAATAAAAGGAAATAATGGAATTTATTTAGATTTATGATGATGTTATTGGTATCACCTTTCATGGTGTTACATTTTGATCCAATTTTATATATTTTCTATGATTATTAATTTTCAGGTATATCAGGAAGTATAAAATAATCATGGACATAGGGAAATAGATTCCATTTAATAGTGATCTTGGAGAACACATGAATCCATGTGGCTTTTCACCTCAACCACACAACCATGATGGGGAATGATGTTTGTAAATTGTATTAACGTATTTTCAAATCTTAGGTATGATATTTTTAGTATTATATGATAGGAGATAATGAGTTGCTATTTTTTATAGAAACTATTTTTATATTCAATGGCAATAAAACTATATTAGAATACCATGTCACCTGATAGTATGAGATTTTAATTTTTAAATTAATAATTAATATTTTGGTGTATAATATAAACCCACGTTAAGGATGATCAGTGGGTTGTTCTTGAATGATTTTTCCATGGATGAACATGAAATTGTTGGGAAAGAACATTTTAACGTTCTTCTTTTGTTAATTTATTTATGAATTGAATTTAGTTAAATATTTTGAATTTTAATATACTAATTGGTGTTTTCCTTAATATATTCTGAATAGAAAATTTTCTAACTAAATATAAATATATTTTCTTAAATATGTAGTTTGATTTCATTTAATTATCGTTTTATAGAGACCCATACCTATCATATTTAGATATAACATATTAATAGATGAATATTAATTACCTAACATAATGGTCCATTCCGTAATCATATAGATCTAGTGCCTCATGAAACTAAGACATATAAATAATATGGTCATAAAATATGTAAATCAACTTCCAATATGTTCTTCATAACACTCACCTTTCATAGATATATCATACTTGGTACATTTAATCATTACATGGGGAAATGTAACAATGGAAAGGGTGATATCAGATTCTCAATAATAGTAAACAAGGGATATATCTATGACTCATGAGTGTAATATGAACATAAGGTTAGGATATCATGATCAGAACATTGGAAAATAAAACCATGCATATCATTAATAATAATTTTGAGAAATGGAAAAAATCATGGTAGTTCATATGACATGACTCCAAAATGAATCAAAGAACATGATCGATGCAAGAAAATCATTATCATAAGACATGATTTAATGGAATTTTAATTATAATTTAAAATCATTTATTTAGATTTCAAGGATCTTTTACAAGAAATTCATTGTGGAATGGGTTTACTAACCAAAATATAAAAGTTTACAAGGTTCAATCCCTAGACTATCAAAGTGGAAAAATTCCATCACTGAACTCAGGTAACTCCCCAATCCAAAATTGAATATCTTATGAGATTCTAATATGTAACAAGTTTATTTTTTGTAGATATAATCCTAACATTTCTTGGTTAAAATGTGATAACCGTCATTGGTTATAACATAACCATAATCCATGGTCAAAACCTAAATTTCATCCATAGTTATAATATTACCATCATACATGGGTATATCAAAACCTTATTTACATAATGAAAACCATAAATATGTGTTCAAAAATATCATAAAACAATTATCAAGTAAAATAAAATTATAATTTATATTTATATGAATTTTATAATACTATAACCTATTGAAATGTAACAAGTTTTATAAACATTTTAGTATTTAATCACACCATAAACATTCGAAAAGTAATGTGTTTTATAAAAATTCTGTCATTATAAACATAAACCAAATATTCAAAGAATATGGATTGTATACTTGGATCATATAACCAGTAAGAAAAAGTTGAATTAAGGGTTATTATCTCTAATGAAATGAAATACTAATAAGATATCATTTAAATATTATTGAGTAAAATATCATTACCATTTTGAAAATTATATATTAAAATATAGAAACATAAAAAATATTACAAAAATATTTTTTAAAAAAATAATCACGGAAAACTCTATAGGATTCTAGAAATGTTTGTATGGAAATAATGACTACAAATTATTTTCATTACATATATTTTAAAAAAACATTCCTTTCATACTTTTGAAAGTATAAAAAATACCCATCTTAGAAAATGAAAAGAATATTCATTTTAATATTTATTTGAAAAAGTCAAAAATGGTTAATAATGATTATAAAAAAACATATTTTATGTGTAAAATAATATATTGAAAACATTTTTAAATGACATGGATAATAAATAAAAAATACTTTCAATTTTATAGGGAAATAATGTTTGTTTTACATAAATATATTTATTTGGTATCTGGAGTACCAAATGAATGAAAGAATAAAGGTAAAAAATGTATTATCAATAAATCACCTTATGAAAATAAAATTTATGAGTTTATTGAGATATATATAATTTCATTTCATCATAAAAAATTTAATCATATATAATCCTGATATTCAATTAGATTGTATTATAAAACCTTTACCTCATTGGTAACATTATAATTTGAAGCCCAATGATAGAAAGAACCTTATATGGATAGGTAAATCCCAATAAATTTCATTATAAGAAATATAATGGAATTTAATTGGTAGTATATTTCTTAAATAAATAAAATATGGGGTGAATATGGAACGTGTCCCGTAGATATAAAAGTGAGATGAAAATCCATTACCTCAATAGAAATATTTTGAATCACATGTCCCATTTAAAAATCACATAAAATAAAATAGAAAATATCATGATAAGAATAATAATATAGATATTACATATCAATGGGGAATTTTATACACCAAATAAGAAATTATTTTTGAATATGACGCATGACTCCAATAAATAAAAGGGTGACTATATATCTCTTTTCTTAAAGCTGACATCCATCAGAAACATTGAATGATATTAAATAATAAATATGTAAATATGTTATATATATATAATAAATCTTTTAAAGAACCATATTCATATATATTATACAATATTTTATTTACATATAAAATTATATCACCCGTTTACATTACTTATGTATTCAAATCATCGTTCCTGTGGATATCTACTTTGTTTTAGATTTTCGTTTTGGTTCGATAGACTTGGTCCTTTTATTTTTATCATGGTTATATCATCAATATAATATTAAAATTGATATATTTATCATATATATAAATTAATTAAATATTTATAGTTATTATAGTCATTTATAATATATATATATATATAAGAATGAATTAAACTATTTATAGAGACAGTAGGCTGTACGTATGCCTGGACAATATTTTTATTTTTCATTGGATAAAATGAATGAAAGGTAAATAAACAATAAATATTCCTATATCCTTAATATATCATATATATATATATATAATATTCATTAAATACATCATTATTATTATCAAATGTAATATTGTCGTGAAAAATGAATCACAATGCTTTGTAAAGGTGGTAGTCCACAGATACACAAGATCTATGTTATCAGTTTCCAATGATTTGGGAGGGCAGAGGGTTGATACAATAATAACATTAAATAATTATAATTATTTCCTAATTATTATATATATATATATTTTAAAACCATTATAATCCCATCTATGAAAGAGATCAATGAGAAATGAATTGTATAACTATGTGGAATCATGAACTCTTAGGCATTCACGAGTGATATTTTAACTTCCAATTTGATTGAAAGACTATGAATGATGGTGGGTTCATATTAATAATAAAATATAAGAATAATTTATAAACATAATTTATTATTTTATGGAAAATATGAATGATTTATAGGTGGTAATGTGATAATTAAAATGAAAGGGATCGATTAAGGTGATTAGAACTTCTTTGAAATAACTCATTTTGATATCAACATAAATGAACTACGGTTGGCCTTTTGGATGAAAAGAAACTATATGATGTGAATATGGATTTTATAATGGATTTTTTCTATTTATGATCATGAAAAATGGCCATGGTTGGGTAAATAAGATAAATGAGGTGTTCCCTTTTATAATTTAATGGTGGGGAACTCGTGAAATATCTTAACTAATTAAATTAATAAAAATTAATTTTGTGCTCATACTAGAACCAAATTAGAATTATTAGTGGATAATATGATTAGGAATAAAAATTCCCAAATAAAAAATATAATTTTTAGTAGTTTGGTTAACAAATTTACACTCATCAGTTCATTTTAACCCATCATCATCCCTTTTTGACAATTCCCATAATACTAAATGTTTCTGCTCATTAATGGTTAATAATAGAAAAATTAAATTAAAAATGATCAATAAATTGTCCATGAATAATGTTAAAAACAATATTCCATTTAATTTCTCGAATCTTGTATTTTTATGAATTTTATGGCAATTAATAAAATATTATTTATTAGAAGATGTCATTAATGTAATTTTTACACTATTCATCTGATTTTACATTAAATATATCATGAAAAATGGGGATTTATAATATAATTCTTCAACCATAAAATTTTATATAGATATAAAATGTTCTTGGGACATATTAATTCATGTAAGATCACTTTTATGAATTTCAGAAAAAATTACATTATTTTTATATTGACTACATAAATATTTTATTAGAATTACGAAAAACATAAGGTAATTATAAAATTTGTAAATATTATAATTAAATTTATTTCATGAAAATAGTTCTTTTATTTAAATATTGACATTTAGATTCATTATTAAATTTATTTTTTCCCTATGTGGATAGATAATAGATATCTAAAACCAAGAGGGTGATATTTGGTATATTTCTATGAATTATATATTATAAAAGTCATTATTAGGGAAACATTTCAATTAAAAAATTATATTGTTATCCTAATGCTTACAAATATTATTTAAATCAACAAATAATAATTATGATGATAAAATAAAACATCACCACTTAGTTTTAACAAAGATTAAGATGATTCACCCTTTACCATAATTAATAATTTTACCACAACTCATATTCTATTGACCAAAAATAAAAGTGACATATTTAAATACATCCAACCTATTTATTTAAATAATGTAATCTAATTTATCAAATTTTTTACCTTTATATTGAATCAATTAATATTAATAATATGTGATCAAAATGCACTGAAAATAGTTTTTTCAAAAAATAAATTCTTAAGGACAATAAAATATTTATTAATATCCAATTAAAATAAATATATTATATTATTTATAAAATGTTTTAATAAGTGTAAAATATATAAATTTCATTTAAATTACTCTATTATGATGATATATTTTCTTTTTTATGATTGAAACACTGTATGCACATAAAAACATCTTATCACAAAAATTAATTTTTCCTATAAAATCTTTATATACTAAATAAAAAAAATTAATTTTAGTAGACATTATTTAATTTTTTAGGGATTGATAAAACTAGTTAAACTTTGAAACTATTTAAGAAATGGATCAAGATAAAGTAAATTTTCAATAAAAACGCATATTTTTACTATTCAATGGAAAATCATTCTTTTCAAAGAATTCTCAATTTTTTTATTAAAATAATATTAATTTGGAGATTTAATAAATTATGTTAATTTTATAAATTAAAAATTCTATATGTTATAGACATTAATCAAATTATTTTCACATAGAAAATTATTTTTTGTTGAAAATATATTCTTGAATAATATAATGGAATTTCATAAAATTGATCTATTATTTTCTAAGAATTTATCAATACATTTATATTTTTTAGGAAATTTATATATATTTAATAATGTATGTAATTATAATCATACTTTATAATTTGATGACTTGTATATAAGTATACAAATAATTATACTTCAAAGGTATATCGTGGTTCGTTTAGACACGATGGCGCATATAACACAATAAATATATAAAATAAAATTTTTACTGAGAAATATTTTCTAAAATAAATTAGCATTACATTCTCCACCATAAAAATTTAATAAATTATATTATCATAATTTGATATTTTTCTCGGTAGTTAATGTTTTATTATTAAAAAGTTCTTTTTTGAAAACTCACATCATTAAAATGATAAATAAAACATACAATTTAAATGAGGGAAAGTGAAGTATGATGGTCACCACTAAACATGGATTACAAATAGGAGAACATTAGTGAGATGTGAAAATATAAGCATCAATGTGAAAAATAACACCCAATTACTAATTGAAGGTGAGAAAAAAAGATCAAGGATAATGGTAACAAATACTAAACCAGGAATTTGTGTTGGTTTAAAAGATCATCAAATAATTGGAATTAAAGGTTAAATGGGAGACTTTTTGTATGTTTAATTTTTCCAAGATTTTGGGAATTCCATCACCATATATACTAATATATTATGAAAATATACTTGCCTGAAAATAATATTTTCATCATAAAATCAATTACCACAATAATCTAATATGGTTCTCCAACATATGAGTTTTATATATGAGTTTTTCGTGCCTCATGACCTATAATAAAATTCTAATAGATCAAAAAAATTTATAATGATTTCCTCGTATCATTTTTCTTTATCAAGATCGTATAATTGTATGAAAAAATTAATTATCAAATTTAATTAACCAACAAATGAATAAATAAAACATTAATATCTGAAATCATAATTACCTCAATAACCTCAAATTTGGATAATTTTTTAAAATCAAAATCTATATTATACCCTTCATGTTAAATATTAATAAACTATTTAATTTCACTCACCACAAATAATAATTCTTGTAAAATCACTTTTAAAAATGACTGGTTAAATATAACTCAATACAATAAATCATATCGCATATATCAATATTAACCTTGGTAAATTACTATATAATATTGTAACATAGTTATATTTATAAAAATATCATGAATCTAATTTATATATTAACATAAAAAGTAATCTTTAATATGAATATACATATATTATCAACTATCACCATGTCAAGGAACTAATTTTCAGCCCTGAATATTTTTTATATCCCATATGTAGTATTCTATAATTAACTAATCAACAAATCGTATATAAACCCCAATGGTTTATTCAAACATCAATATATTTTTCATTCTAATACCATGTTAATGACTCAAGTCACATTAAAATCCAATTACATAAATATAAATGGCGGTGTTGATATCTTTTTTTCTTATGATTGACATTATACATAAAAACCCCAGATGGAATCCATATGAAAAATATATTCTACCAAAAAATAACATTAATTTTATTCTTTAAATATCCTCACAGACTATTGAATATATTCCATGAATAAAAACATCAATAGAAGTCATAAAAATCATTGAAACCATTATTTATCCACTTTTCAATTTCAATGTCACCAATAATATCAATGTTAATCATCTCTTTATCCCAAACAAATATTAATAACTCGTCATTAGAAAAATGTTAAGGATTATCAAACCGTTAATCATGTATTCTACAAAAATATAACTAAACTATTAAATCTATTTTCATAGTTACGTGTGCCATTAAAAATATGCATTCAAATAGTTAAATAATAACATTTCTTAAAAATTCGTAAATGTTTTATTATTTTAATAACAATAATTTATTTTATATAAAAAATTTATCATAAAATTATAAAATCCAAATACATAAAAATTTAAATAAATATAATTATTTATCAAATGGTTAACAACGATTGATCATCATACTACCCAATACACTATACCAATTTTTTCATTTAATTATGTATTTTTAGTGCTGGTTTCTTAAAACACTGCTAAAATAATCAAAATCATTTATCACCAGTTATTAAAAAATTACTACGATTTTTTTAGTTTTTTTAAATGACATTATTCCTCTGCCATCTCCTAAACCCTCCTTCTCCCATGAGCCCCCCGAGCCTCAGGCATCCCCCCATTTCCTTAGAAATCACTACCCTCCCCAATTCACCCCTTTCTTCCCCAAACCTGATGCATCATCACCTACCCCCTTTCTCCCATAAGACTACAAAGCCTAAGTCATAGCCACTAACAACTCTCTCCCAAGAACACTCACCACCACCACTTCCCCCTATCCACCTTATTTTTACTCCTCCACATCGCAACCACATCCACGTCTCCACCCAAAACCCCACCACCACCACTTTTTCTCTTATATTATTAACTTTTCTCCTCTCCCTCACTTCTCACATAACCATTCCAAACCCTAACCTTATTTTGGGTGTTCCATTTTTTATTATTGGTATCCAATGATCGTGAGTCCCATTTGAGGTCAATACTTACATTGACTATTAGACACATAGAATTTACAATGATTCATACTCTAGTTTTGATTCATTCTTCACTTTTCATCAATTTTAAATATTATTTTCTTGATTTTTAGGTCCCAGTTGGTTTTTAGGCTGTCTTGGACCTCATTGATGAGGGATAGTGCCACGATTTTTAATTTTGATGAGATTAAGGTAGGTGGACCTATGTTTTTTGTCATTAAATTAAAAAAAAATTCATGCATATATTTAGAATACTATTTTTGGATATCGATTTATAATATTTATCATGTTTAGAGGTTGTTTAATGTGGAAAGTATTTATCACCAGATTTCCAATTTAGTACTAGTGTTTTTTCAAATTTAATGATTATTAAAATACAAAATTAATTTATTTTACACACTAATGTATTTTTAAATGCATGAATCACCATTTTTTACAAGTAATATTTTGAAAGTGAGGTTTTGGATTTAAAAGTGGGGTCATCTATTTTTCTAAAAATTATTATTAATGTTATATTCTATTAAATATTATTTTAATATATATATATATACACATATATATACATATATACATATATATATTATAAACACATAAATAAGTATTGATATTTGTGTACGTGTGTAAAAATTCACATGATAATATGCAAATTTGTGAAATGGGTTATATGTATATATCTCAAGAGATCGAGCCCCCGATCCCCCTAAGTCTGGTCCCTTTTCGAGACCAATTTCCCAAGCCAGAGTCCTCACCATCACCATCACCCCCTTTCTTTCCTAATAAATTACTGTCAACCCCCTTCTCCCCCTTCTCGCCTTTTCCCAAAATCTCTCTCCCCAACTCTTAATATCGTCCCCCATCTCCCCTAATCCATCACTTTAAAGCGCTATCTCTCCCTTCTCCCCCTTATCCATCGATCCCCAGAATCTTGAGACTATTACCTCATTTTTGTTCGCATTCTCCCCAAAGACATCATCATTGGCCCCACTTCCTGCTTCCCATCACTTATCCCCTTATCCCACTTCTCCCATGTCCTCCCCTTCTCCCTTAGATTTCAATCAGGTTAGAGTTGTATGTATCTATTATGAAAATCTTATTAGCTTTCCTTCTTCCCATTCCCATTATCTCAATTTTACCTCCCCCTATTATCTCTAACGATTGTTTGTGTATAGATTAAGGTTTGGTTACGTTATAATTATTTTTATTGGGGTTTTGAGGTAGCAGAAGATGTTCATTGGATGGATTGGGCATTATCCATCTATGGAGGCTTGTTTCATATGGTTCCACTTAATGGAAGGTATGAATTTTTATTGAATCCCCTTGTAAGGGATGGTTTATATTTTTGGATTATTTTAAATTATTTATTTTTATTTTATATAATTTTTTTAAACAATTTGTAGGATAAAAATTATTTATAAATGGATTTTGTCGTTATAATGGACATGTTACATGATAAGAGTATACATTATTTCATTAAAAATATATAATAAATCTATATATAATGTAAAAATATTAATTAATATTAATATTAAGTTATTTAAATTGATTTTTGTGCATGTTTCTTTAAATTTGAAAATGTAAATGTTGTATTTTTTATTTGTGAAAAAATCTATTATAATATTAATGTATGTATTTTTGGTCAATAATATGTGTATATTATCAATTTTAATTTGTTTTTTCTTCATTAATATTTATAAATATATTTTATGATGTTATTTTTTTGAAATATAGGAAATCAAATAAATAACCATTTAATAAATCATAGTATACTACTAGATGCATTCCCTTAACCACACAGACACATGCTGATTCATTAGGCTTCATCCCTACACCATTTAGGTCACCCTCCAGCTGTGTATCAACATTTGGATCACCCTATATCTCCCTCCAAAAAATCTCTGGCATACCATACTTCTTTGTCCCAACAACATCTGTAACTTTGCCTCCAATTTTTCTGGGTTCCATAAATAGGGACTCCAAAGTGAGAGAATTTGTGGTTAGTCATAATTCATCATGAGGATATTGGAGGGTTATTTAATAGGTTCATATTTAAATGTGAATAATGTTATTAAACTTTTTAATACTAATAAATATTTTTTTATAATACAAGGAAATAGTGTTACTACAAAAAAATATTAATAGTTCATAATTATGGAATCTATATAGATTGAAGATAGTTGTCCTATTTGATTATTATGGGGTCACCATAGATAGTTGTATATAATTTTTTTATAGATTTTAAGCTAGTTGGTAACAGATCCGATTAACCTTCTAATTACATATTCTATCTGAAGTAATATTCTTCAATATTAGAAGAATGACATATTAGATTCCAAGATAAAGGTAATTTTAATACATTATGGCTCAATTGAATTCAATTAGAAAATTAAATTTTAATATTTTATAAAGTAATCTCTCTATAAAAATATTATTAAACATTACCATTAGTAATCTTATCACATGAATGTGAATGCTAAAAAACTGGTTATGAAATAAAATTATTTTAAATTGTTATTATGGATTTAATTAAATTATACATCATTGACCACTAAACGAAAATATGATAATGTACCAGAACAATTACCTAAAGAGTAGTGTAATGTGTTTTTTGATTCCATCTCTATCAGAAGCACATGATATTGAAAAAATATTATTATATTAATCACATTTTATGTATAAAGAGATACAATTCCATACATCATTATTAAATTTTGCGTTATTTGTTTATAGATGTTTCAAGAACAAATGTATCAATTTGAGAAAAAAATCACCCCCACACATCCATTTAAAAGAGTTCATCAAGAAATATATCAAATATGGTAATAATTACAATATTTTAGATATTTATAATATTTCATTTCATGTTTCATATATTTAATTTTTTATTTATATTTATTTTAATGTAGTATAATAATTTAGAGAACCAGGTCCCCCAAAACGATCTTTAGATGGATGTTTATACAAAATGTAATGGGATTTTCATGAATGATCCTTCCAAATATGTTAAGGGATGAATAAATGTTTCATCATAATAACACAATGAGAGTTGAAACATTATTTATATGTAGTGCTTTAAATATTAATGAAATTAGATTTGTAGATAAAAATAAAAGAAATATTAGATTCAATTCCCTCATAGTCCTTCTATGTCTCAAATGTTGATCTCGTTAGTCATTTCCTTGAAAAGGAGCAACATGGTCATGTGCACGAGTTGAGATAAGGTTCAGTACTATCTGAGGTCTTTAAAAGGTCATAGTGTATTACATTTCCATCTACTCATGGTTGTAGTTAATCCCTACCCTGATATTCCCAGAGGTAGTTTATGAAAATTCAATGATCAATCCATCAACAGGAGGGTCATATTCAGAATAAAGATGATAAGGTCATTTCTTTGTAGAGTGAATTTTTCAATTTGTATCAAAAGATGACTGAATGTGTCCCCAATGATGTGTTAGTGGATGGTTTGAGTGAGTAGGTAAATCAGAGAACTTCTTAATCATTTAGTAAAAAAACTTTAATTGGCGTGAATATCGTATTTAAATATTCCACTCAATTAACTATTCATTCCAGCTTTCATATTGGTGATGGTATTCAGTAGTAGAAGAAAAAGACATAGAAGATGTCGAAATTAGTTCAGTAAGCTGTGATGAGGGTTTACATTGGATTCAGGGTTGGAAATCTGCATATAAATTCATGGAAGACTAATGTAATTACATGGTGATTGAGAACTTATATTCTGGTTTGAGGTTTTAATTTGTATATATCTCTCACGTATGCTTTTGTTTTCTAAAACAAAACATTTATTAAATATCAACTTCTATATTACAATATTAATGATGTTAAATATGATTACATTGTATTGATGAATTAAAATAGTTACATAAATGTTTTTATATTGATTTCAATGTTTTAAACATGTACTATAATTTTTTTATTGTATATATGTTTGATAAAATTACTAAGAGTTTCATTTTTCATAATTTTAATTCATTGTGATTTTTCAACTTCCAATTTTATTTATAAAAGACTATAAATAATATATTTTTTGTATTAACATGGATTCTTATCAATGGGTTATTGGAGGTGGGTTGGGGAATATGATTTAATGTGTTTTATGGGAATTATAATATGACTTATGATATGTTTTCTCACTTATATTAACTTTATTCATATGGACTCCGTGTATCAAAATAGGAGATCAAGAAATAGTTTTTATTATAACCATGATGAGACTCTAAAAGGAATCCTATGGTGAATTAAACTCTTAGGCTATGGGGAGTGATACCCAATGAGGCTAGGTTTGAGATATTTTGGAGGTTATTTGTTATGAAAATCATCGATAGTTTATAAGAAACAACCATTTGAGTATGTTCAGTAATGTCTTAATAAAACCTATAGTATTGGCCATGATATATAAAATTTGGAATGTATTACTTTTTTTTATTTTTGATTAATTTCTTTATTACATTATTTATATTTTTCATATTATACTCCCATTATTTTATTTATTATGAATATACTCTTTGATAATTTCATTTCCATTAGGAACCATAATTTTCCATTCTCGTATAAAAGTCAGTATGTTACACGCATCTTTCATCATTATATATTTACTTTTGTCATATTTTCCTTGGTTTAAAACTATGCTTTTTTGGGTTTTGTAATTTTTTTGGTTTAGTTATCTCCTCATTTATTTTTATATGTTGTTTCATTTAAATGAAATACTAAAGATTTGAACAGAATTTTACATTCTCTTAGGTTTACCTTATTTATCTACCAATTGTGCATGTACCATGATATATTCTGTTTTCAAGTATTATGTGTATAGAATATAGTATGCCTTGTTTAATTTCTTTTTATATATGAAATTATTATATTTTGATATTGATGGATGTCCAAATGTCTCTATTGATGATACATTTATTTTATCTTTCTATTAATGGTTTTAATTTTTTTTTATTCTTTTTCTTTGTTTGGGGATTTAGATTGTGAAAATGATTTTTTTAAGGTCAATATATAATGGTGGTTTAAAATGCTACTATATATTAATTTTTTTTACATAAGATTAAATTACTATTATATTTGGTCAAAAATTTCCTAGTGATAGTCAAAATCACTATAATATATTATTCAAATTATGAGTAGTTTATACCGTTGCAAACATCATTATATTTTTTGAGATGAAAAAAACTATTAAAAAATGAAATAACCACCTATAGAAAAATGTTTGGCATAAATTACAAGGAACTAATTATAAATTGGGTAAGTAAGTTAAATTTAAATGTCAACACCAATATTAGTGGTTTTTAAAAAAAATCATCGAAAAAACATTTTAGACTTGATTTAAACTACTACCTAATAGAAAAATAACTACCGTTGGATCTCTATTATATTATATTGATTCCACATTCATAAAAAATGAAATATAAATAATGTAATGCAATTCAAAAACATTAATTTAATCATTCATATTAAATTATACATAATAAATACAATTACAATATATCACACCATTAATACATTTTTCAGTATCTCTTAATCATCATCGATAAAACCATTACTCACCATTGATGATTCTATTTTTAATATTCACCCTTAGGATAAGGATTTTAACAATGTCTATACATTACACATATAAAATATTCAACCAGCGAGGATACCTCTAATTAACCAATGTTTTTTAAATTGAAATTCCCTTCTGATTACAACATAATCTATTAAAAACCAAATAAAATAACATTCTTTACACAATACAAACATTATAAAGGAAGAATGAATAAAATAAATTTTATTTCTATAAGATTATAAACCTATAAATATGAAATAGTAACCTAACCTTTCGAATAGTAACATGACCCTTATGAAGAGTAAACTGTACAATTGAATAATAACCTCACCAATGAAATTTTAAATAAAATTTATCCATCTTATAAGTGACAATATGAGATAATTATATCATAGTATATTTAAATTAATATTTTAAAAATCATAAATGAATTTTAAGTATGTGTATAAGTCATAAATATTTAATTACAATGATATGAATAATTTATTAATTTAAAATAATATTTAATTTTATACAATGTATCCATGAGTTAATATTTTTATAGATAATGGTGTGAAGACAATTTTATGGGACCTTAAGTAATTTTTCAAATTTCTATAAAATTAGTTATAATTTTAAATATATATTTTCCACGTAAATGATGATTTTAATTGAAATTAAAATCATTAATATATAGAAAATTGTTTTCATAAAATGGATGTCATTTTTATAATTCTACATTTTAAAAAATAGATACGGTGAATATTTCCCATTTTTCTAAAATATGTGAAGTTTTATTTAATAGTAAAATATTATAATTTACGATAAATTCAAAATAAATCACGTATATATCCATAGTTGATGTATGGATTATGTTAGTTAAAAAAACCCAAACTATAATTTTTTATTTTTATATTAGTGGTGATAATTTTCAACCTATTCATAGTCTTGAGAAAAAAATAATAAACTAAGGATTAAATCATTGAGAAAACACCCCTCTCCCCCACTATAAATACCACACCTCACCACCTGTTTTCATCACACATCTCAATCCTAGATCCTTACCCATTTACTTTCCAATAATCTTCCCGAACCACAACCCCATGTATAGGGACATTTGTTGTTTAAAAAAAATACCAAAAACAATCCGCTAAGAGGCACTCATGAAGAATAAATCAAGTTGTAAAACCCTATTCGTTTTATTTTGTTTTCATTTCATGTTCCTTCATTTTACTATATTATCTCCACATCCACTTGTCAAATTGGAATTTAAACTCCATTATCTTACATACACTATAATTTTATCCTGATTAAGTAACAATTATTCATTAATTCTCCTCTAATATCTCTTTCACTTTATGAGATAAGGCATCATTCATGAGGTGCCAATTTACCACCTTCATGGATGAAATGATTTCATCTTTCAATTACACCATCAAGGATGGTCATGCAACCATTATTCTGTTTAACTATTTTTGTTAAATTTATTTAAATCAATTTAATGTTATATAACCAGTATATATTAATTATATTTATTAATATAACAAAACTAGTTTTTGATGATTGAAAAATTGTTAATTAATCTAAATTATGATCATTAATGATTTATCATAACAATAATCCTCACTTATAGAAAAAGATAGAATTTTTTAAACCTATATGTTGATTAATATCATAAAATTTTATTTTTGAATACTATCCTTATTCCATAGGATATTATATACACATATACAAGTAAATTGATCTTGAAATCCAACTAATCTCACACTCCATAACAATGAAATAGAATCTCATAAGTCATCAAAAGTGATATAAATGAAAACAATTAAAAATAATAATTAAAATTCATGTATTAATTTCTATCAATTAATTAACTGATGTTTTTAATTTGACTATTTGTGACATTCTAATTTAGTGAAGATTTTTTTGGACATATGGTAAGAGATTCTACCCGAACATCATTTATTACATCGGGTTATTCATTCTTTCTTTTTAGAAAAATTAAATTCTATTTTATTTTTTTACATATTATAAATGATGTGTATATTTTCTAATATCATGTGTTACGATTAAATCATCCTTGTTTTTGGTTATATACATGTTTTTAAAATGATACCTACTGAATTATTCTGCATAAGAATACTTGATTTAAGTGAACTTCTAGAATTATTAAAAATTTCAAGTATGCACCATAATCTATTTAAATCCACCATTACTAATCTAAAATTAATAAATTTATTAGGAATTTTTTTTGGTACACTTTTGATTTCATATAAATGATTATTTCCTTTTATTATTTAATTTATTTTTAATATTTTCCTTAATCTATATTAAAATGTTTTTTCTAATATTCCTTAAATGTAAATTTTATATGTATTCACTTAAGATTGACATCCAATAATGTGATATAATCCCATTTTCCCTTATGAATGTCCAAACAATATTTAAATGATTTATTTCATGGACACCATTGTGATAATCCATTATGTTACTCATTTTCAATAGAAATAATGATACCCAATTCATACCTTGGGTAAAAATTATGTTTATGTTTGATTGCTTATGAATGATTCTTCATGTGTCACAGCAATTCAGTGACATGATATTATGGGTGCACCAAGATAATACTCCAAAACATTGGGTAATATTTATACTCAAGAGACTTTATGTGTAATAGTCTTGATCGTTAGCCTTAACATGTTCTCCATGTGAAATAATATTGGGGGTTATCCTTGAATCATGATACTCTATGTGAAATGATCCTTGAATAATGATTCTCTATGCTATGTGAGACTTGAATCATAATAATTCCATGTTTTATGTTACCACCGCACTGCCTTGAATACAAGATTATATGATCCCATGTTCTGATTATATATATTTAATTAGGTTCTATAACTTCTTATATCATTATTATATCATTTATAACCCATGGGTTAATATTTATTATTATGTTTAATCCCATGAATGATTTTTATCTAATCCATTTTTTCATGTTATCCTTATGATATCCTATACCTATGTAATGAATCAATAAATGTTAGGAACTATTTACGTGTGTCAATTTTTTTCCTTTTGGGAAACACGATTATGTACCTAATCTGCATGACACCAGACAATATAATCATTTTATTGATATTTCATTATTAATTATTCATACAATCAAATAATGATTTGTGAAAAATGTTAGGGTCATTATAATTGGTATCAGAGGTAATTTTTAGTTATTTTTAAATATTATGAATAGGGAAAATTATTAAGAAACCTATGGATTAGAATATGTATGAGAAAAAATCTCAAAATTTGTGTTATTTAAGAGTATGTTGATTTAAAAAAAAATACATCCATGTCTGGATACTGCCAGTAGATGTGGTTCTAGAATATATATACCGTGGAGGAAAAAATCTAGTAAGGCATTCTACACCTAACTCAGGGTAACCTAGTACATGATAAAAATCCTTACTATGCACATGATTTGACAATACTAGGGTTAATCCTTTAATAAATTTATAATGTCATTAGAAACCATTATTATTTGAACAAAAACATTCCTGTAAGAATTTATGCTAGGTAAATGATCATGGATAATCTAGATTTAAATATATCAAATAACATTTTAGGATATAATTTTACAGTAAAATTTTATCCTTTTATGTTTATAGTTTCCTTTTTATGATTATTAGCAAAGTATTAAATCCCCATAATTTAACTTTTCTTTATTGATAATAGAGGGAAATAGAAGAACACATGAAAACAATCAATGTGATAGGAAATGTGATAATTTACATAATGATATACCCAATAAAATGGAATGTGTTCTCAGAACCATATGTAAATACATGTTCTACTAGATATCATTATTAATAATAACTTCAATCATGTGGGACACCCTCCATATCTATAGATAGACCATGTTTCCATCAAATTCTTCTTGATGAAGGGATCCCATGTTTAGTGGTTCTTATGATATGTTCCTCATGTAATAGTGTATTAAATACATTGAAAATATATTTTTTATCCACCAATACTCAAAAGAAGATAAATTTGTACTTGCAGTCTATAGTCTTGATATAGAAGTTGATCAGTGTTGGTCACCGATCAAAAAAAACAATGTCCTCAAAGGAAATTGATTCCATGGATTGGGAGGAATTCATTATAATAATTTTTAAAAAATATTTTCCCAGAACCCTCCATCTCAATATGAAAAGAGAGTTCCTCAAACATAATCAGATGCAATAGGATTTTATCAGGGAGTATGAATAAAACATTAAAATTGTTGCAATATACACCTTCATCATTGTCATGAATATCAAAAACAAGGTGGCTTGCTTCTTTAGTAGACTAATTCCAAGTATAATTTTTTTTGTTCATTCAATACATTGAAATTTCTGAGGAGATTTTATATTGTTCCATCAATATGGAATTTAAGATCGATGAATCTCAATGGTGTCATGGGCATAATGAAAAAAGCGGAAAATGGAGTATAATACTGGTGGATCAGCAATGAAATCCCATGATGGATGAAAGACTGAATATATAACCTGAAAAATTATGGGAAATATCATCATGTGAGCTATATAAAGGGAACATATAAATGAATCAAATTTGAACGAGTGGGGAATCTGGATATGAAATACCGAATAGATATAAATAATTCCACTAATGTGGAAGAGTAATGGAAGGTTCATATCTGCAATCAGACTTAGTTCACTTTTTCAACGACAATGAGCTTTGAAATATTGTAATCTAATGCCCTATTATAGGTTATTGGAGTCAATCAACAATAAAGTCTATGTAAAGAATGATAGGATATATTATATAACTACTACTGAGTTGGATCTAGATAATGATGTGGTGATAGGTACATTGGTTATTCATTCTAGAATAGTGAACATAATATTTTATTCTAGTTCTATGAATTCTATCATATCATGCAAGATTAGTATATATATTTAAGCACCACCTTAAAATATGGAGTTTGAGTAATCTACAAGAACAAGAAATGTGGAAATTATTACATCCAAAGTACACAAATCCTCCCAAGTTAATATATGAGGACTGAACCTCCCAACAAATCAATCCTTATTCACTTTGGTAAATTTTTATGCACTATTGGTCATGTATTATAAATCATTATATAAATCTAACATCAATAATCAATAATGGTATATCACTCTTCACACACTGAAGAATCATTTAATTCATTATATGTGTATGTAAGAAGTTGAATATATTTTATAATCACCATCTCAAGTGTGGATATTACTCCAATATAAGAAATCATATCTCGCTCAAATTATTGATAAAAGGAGAAGATCATGTTCAAATATTATCCCTTCATGAGGGATTACACTGATGTTTTCTCAGATGAATTGACTAGTCTTTATTATGATTGATTGATTGTGTTCTCAATTGAGATTATTCCTGGATTCCTACCTATATCAATGAAATGATATATAATTTCCACCATTGATCTAGATGAACTGAATAAAAAGTTAAATGAGAATATAGAATATGGTTTTATATGTCGGAGTGATTTACTATGGGGTGCTCTATTCCACTTTGACAACAATAAGAATAGATTAATGTTCATATTCATTGATTATAGTGTGCTCAGTAATATCATGATAAAGAAGCTGTATCCCCTACCATAAATATATGACAGGTTATATCTGGTATGTGGGGCCAACTATTTATAAAAGGTGGACCTTTGGTCATGATATCAATAATTAAATTTGTGAAAGAAGATATTACCAGGGCATCTTTTAGAACAATGTATGTACAATTTGTGTTCACTTTTATTCCCATTGGACTCACTAACACTCCCTTAATATTCAAGGACATAATGAATAGAGTCTTTAGGGATTACATTGTGATATTTTTGGATGTTTTTATCAATTATAGTTTGATATACTAAAATATCATGGAATAATGTGAGGATAATTTACATACAATCTTGAATATTTTGCGAAGACAGAAACTATACACAATTAACAATACATTTGATTTGTAAATGGAGGAAATATCGATATTGGGGCATGAAATCACCATCAAATGGATATCTATGGACACTTTCTAGACAAAGGAATTCAAATAGTGGCCCAGACCAACATTTATACTAGAGATCCACAACATTCATGTTCTATTGGAGTATTACTGGTGATTTTATAATAACATCACATGATTATCAAACCCAATAACCATGATGAAATAGAATGGAGTCATGTTTTTCTGGACTGATTAATATGATAAAACAATTAATGAGCTCAAAAATATGATTATAACTACACTAGAATTCACTCACCTAAAAAGTGGAGAGATATTTGTGGTGTACAAGAATTATTAAAATATATTATTAGGTTTTATATTAACAAAAAAATGATAATGTGGTAGCCTATGCCTCAAGGAGGTTGAAAATTCATTTCAACACTATTCTATGAATGATCTGGAGTTGGAAACTATAATTTTTGCATTGAAAATCTAATAGTATTTTCAATATTTGGAGAAGAGTGAGATATATATTTTCAACAAGAGTCTAAAATATATATTCACACACATGGTGATTAATATGAAATAGATATGATAGTTAAATCTCATCATGGACTACAACTCATCAATCAACTACAATCACGGTAAGGAAATTAATGTGGCCGATCCTCTAAATAGAAAGTGTCATGCATCATTATCAATGATGGAAATTGAGAGGGATCCAATATTCTTAGACATACAAATGATAGACAAGGAAATCATCAAGGTAGGAACATCATAAATTCTTTCTCAAAATATTTTGTAACCCTCTCTTATTTTGCAACTAAAGGATTCTCAAAGAAATGATATGGACATTCAAAAAAGGGTGTAACCAGTCAATAACAGGAAATTCTCTAGGTTTAAGATCAAATAGGGTGGAGTAGTAAGATATTTGTTATTATTACATGTACAATACAATCCAGAGATAATGAAATAGGTAATTAATAATGAACATAGATTAAACATTTCTATTCACCCACATAACACAATGATTTATTGATATCTTGGGGAGAACTTTTGGTGAGAAAATATGAAAAAGGGGATTGCTAAACAGACATCAATGTGATCGGTATGTTATCAAGTGAAGGATTAAAGGAATGAGTATAATGGTATGATGAACCCATTATCATCATCGACATATTAATGGGAGAACATTTCTTTTGACTTTGTTACTAGAATTCCAAAGACATCTATAGGGAAAAATTCTATAAGGGTTGTGGTGGATCATCTTACAAAGAAAACTCACTTAATCACATATTGAGAGGACTTATAATTGGGTCAACTTCCATGGATATTTATCAATAAAGTGGTGGGGATAAATTTATTACCACTATCAATTATATATGATTGAGATCTGAGATTCATCTCAATGTCCATAAAAATTATCCAACACGATCTAAGCACTGAGCTAAACATCAGTATGACCTTTCATCCTCAACATGATGGCCAATATGCGCGTAGTATTTATATAATGTAAAACATGTTGAATGCATGATCATTCGAATTCAAAGGTGTATGGGACCACCATCTTCCACTGTTAAAATTAACCAACAAAAATTGATTACACTTGAGGTTCCAAATGGCTACATATAAAGCCCTATATAGGAAAAGATGCAGAACACTGGTATTCGAGGGTGAAGTCAGTGTATAGAAGCAACATAGACATTAAATTGTTAAAGAAATGGTGGAGAAGGTGAAAATAATTTTTCATTACATCGAGGATTCCAAAATTTGACGAAAAATATATGCATAAATCATCGACAGGATATTGAGTTTAATGCTTGAGACCTGGTATTCCAATGCATATATGCATGCAAATAAAATCACGAGATTTGGGAAGAATAAGAAGGAAATTTCTAGGATTGTATACTCCTTAGAGATTCATTATAGTTTTGGAGCCATGGTCCATCTAGTGAAACTTCAACCATAAATGTTTTATGTGTCTGATTTATTCCATATAGCCCTCTTAAGGAAGTACATATCAAGTCCTTCAAAAGTACTGAATTAAGAAGTTGTACAATTGGAGAATGATCACTTAAAAGAGAAGAATACAGTGAAGATAATTTATCCTAGGGATAATGTTCTATGAAACAGGGCTACTCATATTTCCAAGGGAATATGGTATTACTATATGTATGAAGAGAAAATATGGGAACCAGAGAAAGTGATGAAATAAATGTATTGACACCAATTTTCAACATGGCATGTACAATTAAATTTCCTGGGTAAAAATTCATAAGGGTGGGACAATATAATGACCTGATGTTTTATAAATGGAAATTCACTTTTAATAACTACCTTATATAGTTTGAAGTAAATAAAATTACATGATGAAAACAATAAAAAAATTATAAATGAATTATGAATGAAATAAAAGTAATTTCAAGAAGTTAAGGAGCCAATACCGATGAAATCGTAACTTGACCTTCATAATAGTATCATGATCCTTATGAATAATAGAAATTAAAATTATATAGAAACCTCACTAATGAAAGTATAAATAAAATTTATCAATCTTTTAAGTGACAATATTATATAATTATATAATATTATAAGTAAATTAATATTTTTAAAATCATTAATGGACTGTGTGTATTTTTATAAATCATATATATTTAATTATAATGCTATTATTAATTTAATAATTTAAAAGAAAACTTATTTTCATTAAATGTATTCATAAATTAATATTTTAACTTCTTATTATTTGAAGAATTTTTGTGAGACCTTAAGTAATTTTTCAAAGTGTTATAAAATCAATTATAATTTTATAATATGTATTTTACAAGTAAATAAGGATTTTAATTGAAAATAAAATTTCATATTTTTTAAATTTTTTTTCTTAAAATGGTGTTAATTTTCGAATTCTACATTTCAAAAAAATTATTTTGAAATTTTTCGATTTTTCTGAATTACATGAGTTTTTGATGAATAGTAAAATATGATAATTTATGATAAAGACTAAATACATGATTTATGGAGTCATATATGTTGTATGGATTATGAAATAACAAAATATACATCTATCATCAATTATTTTAATATTTTTTGTGATAATTATTAAACTATACATTGTCTTGATCCAAAATAATAAACTAATAATTTAAATATGGAGAAAACACCCCTCTCTTCCACTATAAATACCACTCTTCACCACCTTTGATACTCAGACCTTTAAAGCCATGGTAATTAACCAAATTGAACCCAATACCCTTCTAAAACATATCCCACAATATTTGGAGATTTTTTTCTTAACTAAATACAAAAACCAATCCCCTATGGAGGCTCTCAAGATGAATGAATTAAGAGGTAAAACCCTCTCAATTTTTTAATTTCTTTTCATGTTCCTTTATTTTATTATATTTTCATCACCTAACATGTCAAAGTGTCCTGAAAACCCAGGTATCCAATATATACTAGAATTTTATCATGTTGATGGAATAATTCATCATTAATTCTTTTCTTCTCCCTCTTTTACGTTGAGAATGAGTACATCGTCTTTGATGAACTAATTTATATCACTCGTGGACGACATGCCTTAATCATTAAATTACACCTCCAATGGTGTTCATGAAAAAAATTTATATGGTTGAAACTTATTATATTATATTTATTATATTATATTTAATGTTATATAACCAGTAAATATATAATATATTTAATAATATTTCAAAACAAGTTTGGGATGATGAAGAAATGGTCAATTAATCTAAATGATGATCATTAATGATTATCAAAAGAATCATACTCACTTATGAGTAAAAATTTTTATTTTGATACTCTATAAATTCATTAATGTCATATACTTTTTTTCAGTTCAACTTTCCACATTCTTCATGATTTTCCACACATATACAAGTAAACAAATCATGAAAATAATGTAAACTAACACCCCTGAATGATGAAATAGAAACTAATAACCCATCTAAAGGGACATAAATGAAAATAATAAAACAATGATAAATAATATCCATGTATAAAAATATAATAATTAATTCATTAATGGATTTAATTTGATAATTCATGAAATTAATATCATGTTTTGAATCATTTCAGACATAAGGTAAGGGACGCTACCCAAACCTTAGTTATTTTTGGGGTTTTTATTTATCTAATTTTACCTGAATTAATTATATTTCATTTTAGTTACATATTAAAAATGATGTTAATATGTTCTGAAATCTTGTATTATGATCCCTTTTTTATTATTTTTTTGTGATATACAGGTTCTTAAAAGGGTTTTTACTCGATTATTCTTGATAACAAAGCCGGATTTAAGGGAACAACCCAAATTCATACATTTTCCACGTGTTCTATATAATATGTTCTAATCCTCCATTATTTCTCTACAACCGATAATTTTATTATTATTTTTTATTCACTTTTTGTTATATATAAAATATTATTCCTTTTTCTGCATAAAATTATCGTTAATGTTTTTCTTAAACATTATTAAAATATATTATTTATAAAGTTAACTAAACACTCTTTTTACATTTATTAAATTTAGTTTGACATCACTTATCCTGATATATAAATATTTTTCTATATAAACATGGTTTAATTATTTGTAAACATTCTTTAATAGACACCATTTTAATAATATGTTATGTTATTCCTTTTCTAAAAGATTATGATACTCAATTGATTCCATGGATAAACCTTAGGTTTATATTTTATTCCTTATGTTTGATTCGTCATGTGTCACATATATTGATGAACATGTAATAATGGGTTCACCTAGATAGTTCTCAAATTAATTTGGAAATTTGTAATCTCATGAGATGTTATGTGAAACGGTTTTGGTGGCTAGCCTTGAATTGTGCTCCATTTTCATTGATCTTGGGTTTTAAACTTGAATCATTCTTATATATGTGAAATGTTCCTTGGAACATTCCCCTATAAGTGAAATTATAATTGAATCGTGCTAAATTCCCGGGTTTATGTTACTTTACATTACTATGAATCCATGATTATATGATACAATGTTCTAATTCATTATATTTATTCATGTTCTATGAATTTTTAAATAATTATGTTATTCCTTTTATCCCATGTTCTAGGCATTATTCTTCTATTTATTCCATTACATGAATTTTTATCTCATAACATGGTTCATGTTACACCCATGATATCCTATGCATATTTAAGGGCTCTAGGGAAGTTAGGATCTCATTATGAATATTAAATAAAAGAAACTCTTAATTTTGAATCATGATTTTGTACATAATTTCCATTACACTAATCATTTTGATTATTGTATTTTAATTTTAATTTTAATTATGCATAACATCTTGTAATGATATGTAAAAAATCTAAGGGTTTATATAATAAAATATAGAGACAATTATTCTAAATAATTTTGTTAACCAAATAATTAATTTTTACTTGTCATTTTGTTGCTTTGGGTCCTTATATTCTACCCATAATTCATCATCCAATTCAAATACGAAATTAATTTGACTGATTCATTCCGCATCCTAGACATTTGTGAAGTTAAATATTATTTCCCCTATTGGATTTATGAATTTCCATCATAAACATATCAGGTGTGTCTAGAAACTCACTAATGAATAAATTATTAGTTATATAATGAGATAACAGATTATGAACAATCATATTGATTCACATTATATCATTTTTTTAAATTATTTAAACATGAAAAATTTTATTTCATTGACCATCATATTCAATATTGGAATGAATTTTTTAGTTTCATCTATTGACCAAAAAAGCATTGTATGATAAACAATGATTATATTGGGAAAACAAATAAAAATGAAAATAATCTCAAGGTTGTATCAATTATGAAACATTTCTTATAAAACCTTTGTGTTATCCTAGGACCATAATGATCATTAAAAAATTTTCATAATATCATAGACATAAATATTATCAAAGGGAAATGTATTTTTAAGAAAATAGAAATTATTAATTTAATAATACATTCTTTATAATGATTATTATTATTATTAAAATTTGGATTCAAAGATATGGATATTATTGTAAATTCATTGGGTGTTATGATTTGATATATGATTAATTTGTTGAATAAAAATATTTAGATTAATTTGGGATTGTTGATGTTTAGTGAAATAAAGTGATTTCAATATATCAATATTAAGAGTATGTAATATTAATTATAATTTTTATATTAAAAATAATTAATATGATATTATTTAATTATAATTATAATTATGTTTAGAATCTTATAAATTTATGTCCTTATGTACAATGGATATCCGTATTGTGAATTTTAAAGTTGACTAATCTAAAAGTATTGTGTTATACCGTGTTAATGTAAAATATTCAATCTCAAGAGATTTTGGGTAACAGTTAAATAGATTTGATTTTATGAATTCTTATTATTAATGTATATGATTTTTTGGTTATGTTGATAACTAATTTTGGTGACATTTTTTATTAATAATAATTGTTATTATTAAAAAATGGGGCGGTTAAAACTATCTTTTATGTTGAAATTTGAGTAAATAATCTAAAATTAGTTATTCAAAAAAGAACACCGATTCTGTTTTAGAATAGAATGAATCAAATATTTTTTGATTTATAAAAATGGGAGTTAATTTAGTTAATTACTACTTTAATTATTTAAATACCTAGTTCAAATATGAATATATAAATAAAAAAATTAGTTTAATTAGTATGTTTATAAAGTCTATACTGAGTGATGATTAAATTATTCTGTTAACATAAATAGATATTGAATTTATAGATATTTAAATATGTACTATGTTAAAATTAAATAAGTGATTCATTGATTAAATGGTTTGTTTATTTGTCTCAAAAATATTATTAGCTAACATATTATTTTTGGGGAAATAATTGAGATAGGTTATAGGATATCTATGAGTTTTGTTACATTGTGGACTATTCCTTGGGTAATTGAAGATTTTCATATTCTATGTGTTTGGTAAATAAATAATTTTTTTGGTGTTTTTTATGATTCAAGTTGGTAAATATGGTGATTATTCCATTTGTTTTTATAATGTTATGATTTTATCCATGGGTTTTTGTGTGATACATTCAAAAAAAATGTTCTAAGATCATATTGACATTTCAATAAGTAGGTATATTCAAAACCAGAATAGTTTAATGAACATTTTTATTGTTTTTTGTATTTGAATTTTTACTTTAAACATTAGTATATCTTTTCACTATGCACATTTTTGAACATTTCAATCTATGAGAGACATCAGTTAACTTTGAAATCTTACATAGATGTTTGTATTATAAATTGTACAATCACATATCACAATTATGTATTTATTTATGTATTCATAATGGTATGGGAAGTTATGTAACAACAAAATATTTTTTTTGGTATGTCTCTTTTAAAATAAATTAAATCTCACTGATAACATATGTTACACACAACACCCAACAAAAAATAATAATGAAATATTAATATTTGATTGTTATAACATAAATATTGAGTTTGAAGGATTTAATATTATTATCCAAATAATGAAATATATAATTTTCCATATAATTTTTATTGCATTTACTAATACATGTTGAATAAGCCCTTAATTTTTAGAAATAAAATTTTATTGTTCAGAAATATGTTTTCTTCAAAAAAATTTATTCTTTATTTCTAGGTATAGATATTATAATAAATCTTATTCAATTCTATAAATTATATTTTATATAATAAATTAATTTTTAAAATAATCATATGAAATTTATCATTGTAGAAACTTTTGTGAGTTTTATCTAAATATAAATGCTCTTATGAATAGTGAAAATTATAGATTTTTAATAATCTATAAATATAATTAAATATAAATTTTCATTTATTATTTTAGTTTTATTTAAAATTAACATAATTACTCATAAGATAGTTATCATATAATTAATCAGTTTTTAGTAACCCCTCTACATTATTTTTTCTTAAGTACATTTTTTGTTTTAAAACTTCATTTTTTAAGAAAACTGTGGTTCGTTGCATTTTTCGCGATTAATTTTAATTTAAATTTAGAAACATATATGTTTTTAATTTAAATTATATTTCCATATTTATATTTATAGGATAAAAGTTTTTTTAATATTTAACATTTATTTTTTGCCAAAATGAATAACAACCTTGGTAATTATCATTACCATGGTATAGGGTAAATTATGTAATATAGGTTAAAAAATTATATGGACTATATAATTGCCCTAAAACATGAAAAATTTTATTTGATGATTAAAATTTTTCCATAATTAATCATGGTTTGGATAAATGCCCCCTGTTTTTTATTTGGATGTGATTGTGACCCTTATAATATTTTATTTAAAGGAGTGTTAAACATGACACATTCATCATTTTAATAAATAATTTTTTTAATATACTTTTATATAGAACATAAATTATTTGATGAATAATATTTTTAATGATAAATGAATAATATTCATAATGGCATTTTGTTTTTATTTTTTAGTGATTAAATATTTACCTTAAATACTTTCACAATACTATTGTAGTTATTATTTAATTAATGAAAAAACAAAATAAATTCTATTAAAAATATAAAATCAAATAAAATTTTACATAATTAATTACATAGAATAATTATAAAAATATACTCAATAGATTCGAGATGTAGAAAAATATTATCAATGAAGTTATTTTATAGTATTGACATTATTAAAAGTCAATCTAATAAATACAATCAAAATAGACATGAATGATATTTTATAATAAATAATTATTTATTAAATGATAAAAATTTAACCAAAATATTAAATTCAACGAATTTTTCATTATATGGTTGGAAATATCCACCATAATTCATTTCTAGATCGATTTTAATTTTATAGTAACAATAATGAATCCAAAAGATTAAAATCCATGTTGTCGCGTTAAGAGTTAAAGTGGTCAAAAAAGGGTCCAAACTAAATGATAAAGTAAGGAATGTGACCAATCATGTATAAAATTTATTGTTTGATAAGATTTTGAAATATAAATATATTATCATGGAAATAAATCTCTTTGGATTTATTTGGAATTTAATATTAATTTATATTAATTTAATATTTTGAGAGATTCCAAAAGTTACCTCACTTCAATTATTAAAGGCACACCATTCATGAATAATACATGGGAACACCTTATATAAATTACTTAGACCACATTGAGAAATCTAAATCAACCAAAAAATCCCATTTATCTTACCAACCTTCATATCCTTGTTCAATATTTTTCGTCATTCATAATGGATCAACTCTAGTTTTTCTAAGAAGATATCTGAAGGAAGTTCACTGAAAAAGGGTATTTGTCCTTATTGATTCATTAATGTTTATTTATTAATATAATTCCTCTTCATGTTTAATTAAATACCATAATAATAACACCAAAATAATCTATATAATGATATTTTATTATGATTATGAATCAACCATATTCTAACATGTATCCATCGTTTGAGGAATGAAAGCACTAAACCGTCATGCGAATGACATACCATCTTCACATAGTAGTGTAATTCACATTATATCACCACATTACAATGATGATAATAATTTTGGGAAACATGGATATATATGGTACTTATGAATTGATATTTATTCAAAAAAACTTATATATCACCCACTTTCTTACTATTTCACCCACTAATGGAATCATAAAAATGATCGAACCAATATACGACCAGCTATCATAACAATGTGATGCAGTTAATTTTCATTGTTAAGAATTGAGGAATGGTTTAAAAAATTTATATAATTTATAAATTTGATACACATGAACATTATATGTTGTTATGGAACATTCAATAAATGTATAGTGAAAGGTATGGTATTTCTTAACTCAATTTTAACTTTTTGGTTTAAACTTCTATTTCAATAATTATTTCATGATACGTGTTTGTGAGAAATAAATTTTTTTTATATTATGTTGTATTTACAATTTTAGTTAGATTTAGAGAATATAAAAAAAATTAATTCATTTGATTAGATGTTCATTGTAAGGCATTTCACGTAAAATTTAGTCCATTGAAGAACATTTTTAGGTTATATATCGATATCAATTTTCAAGGTGTAAAATTTTTTACATGATATGTTATATCATGAATTTTTTTATTCTCATGATATTTTATGTTTTTTTAAATTATATTCATTCATGGGGAAAATTATTCCATTTATTACAATGTGGCAACGGTTTATTTTAAAATCTCGTTTTTTTGAGATTGTTTCTATTATGTGTTGATTTTTTCTATAAATGTTACAAAAAGAGATTTTAATATTAAAAATGAATTTTTAAATAAATTTTCATCCCTTTATGACTCATTATAAAATGTCTTAAAATGATTTATATTTCTTCCAACGAATTTGATTCCATCATGTCTCCTTGATGTTTTGGGTCTTCCTTTACAAGTGTACAAGTATATTTTCAAATAAAATGATGAATTTATTACGTAAAATGTTTTATGATTTTCAAAATTTATATTCAAATTCAAATGATAGTTTTCCTCAATAAATATTCCAAAAATTTCATTAAACTATCATAATCTATTTCATCATCCTATTTTGAATCAAATATTTAGAATATAGTCTAACTATACCATTCATCATATTTAATTAGATGGATAATGATTAGTTTCATTATGGAAGTATTGACATTATGTATGAATAGTGATTCTAATATAGACATTTATTTTTTTAGTTAAGTCATGTTAATTTTTTTTATTTATTCATGTGAGGAATGCATTAGACATAGTATGTGATAGAGATGGTGCAATATATGACCTCGATGCATTGGTAGATCTCATTAGTCAAAAGGGGTTTGGTTTTTGCTGAGGCCTTATCGATTTATTTTCTTATGTCAAACATTATTCATTCCATAATTTTTAATTAAATTATTAATATTCCATGTGATTATTCAATTATTATAATATGTATGGATATTTTTAATTCTCATGTGAATTTATATATGCAATTACAATATCACCATTTATTACTTCCATACTCTTCTCATGTTTGATTAAATGGAATGTCATATTGATTATGGTTATTGATTTTTTTATTAGTAACTATATTTTACCCTCACTGAGAAATTGTCCTCACCCATTTCATAGATTTTATTTTTTCCTAGGGTAATAAGAAGTGTTTTATGATTCTTTATGTATAGTTGTACTAAGGGAATAATTATGTGGTAAAATAAAATAGTGTGTCAATTTTTTGTTTGAAATGTAATTTGAATTTCACATATAAATGTTATTCTCAAATACTAATAAACTACTCGTTCCATTGGAATAAAATTACTTGTATCTTATACTAATTTAATAAAGTATACTCTTATATTAGAATAGAGGATTCAGGGTTATTATAGTTGGAATAAGAGTATGTTTAGTAGAAATCATGCGAACTATATTAATGAAAAAGTAGATTATAGAACAAAATCATATTATATAATTTATATGTATTCCCATATAAACTAAGATTATTATTTAAAGATTATTTATGCCTAGATTATCAATTTAAGTTAATTATTTCACTATAATAAATTTTATAAATTACGATTCATAATTTTAAGATCTTATCTATTGTATTACATTTTTTAGAAATGGAATATAGATGTAGGAATGGAATTCATTAAATGGATGTAGGGATTTCAATCCTAGGTAGGATAATGAAGTTGAAGCTAGAGATGTATCCCTAGTAAAACAAATTATAACTATATAAGAAGATCTATATTAGCTTATAAGAAATAAAATTTCCCTTATAGTGTAGTAATATTGTCCAAAATACTGAGTAAAAATGTTATAAAAATTTAGGTAGCATCATCCTTTACCATTCAATGGATCTATAAATCCATTTTTAGTTGAGTAATATAGAAGTTACATAGAAACGATATTTCTTACTTTGGTATGTAGTAAAATAAAGATGGTTTACATTGATGTTTATCATATATCACGGGATAAAAATATATAGTTCTCATTAATTCAAAATTCTAAGGATGCGTAAGAATTAATAAATATGGAATGGATTATTTTTAATTATATTTTGTTGGAAAATTATTTCCTTTGGGAATAATGAGAGGATATGTAGCGTCAATTTCTAGGATTGATAAAAAAAGGATGATGAGAATGTTTCTACGTATAAAGGGAACTTTACAAGGTAATCATGTCATATTTTGGACTACGTACCTAATATTAATATCAATATTGATAATTTATTTGATAGTATTAAACTAGTTATATGAGGGCCACTATTCTTCCAAACTTATTCGACATATAATAATATATCATCATGTGCTATAAATATTTAGAAATAGTTCTACAAGTCTTATGAATTTAAAAGGAATAAAGGGATGAAGTTTAAAGAATATATTAATACAGATAAAGGAAGAATGGAAATAATTATTTTCCCACATGTGATAATTGTGTAAGGAAACACCCATATACATTTATAAAGGGAATGAGAGTTAAATAAGAGTTTGGAGATAAAGGAATTGAGGATAGTGATTTCAAGGGAAATATTAAAGGTGTATGATGAATCAATTCTATGGAGAATGGGAATAATGAAAACAATTATACCAAGCATTAATGGAATATATTTATGAAAAATTAACAGAATAATTGTCAAGCTTATTTTTTCACTATAGTTTAAGTAGAACAAATAAGATATTTTTATTTTCAGATTCTAAAATTAGTTTGTAAAATTATTTTATCAATGATATTCAATATTCAAGAATAATGAGAGATAGAATTATTGTACTATATTACTTCTTATTTAATTATATTGGAGCATTAATATTTCATTAAGGATTAAAGGTGATCATAGTATTCCTATTTTTGGTATGTGAAAATAATACCGACATTATGTTGGTTGTAGATACTAACGTTAAGATGAATAAGGAAATTTAGTTTAATTTTAGCAAAATTATTGGAAATATTTCTTTTGAATAATATTGTATGAGGTTAAATTATGATTTATTATATTGGATAACATGTTCTAGATATTCCAAATTTAGTTAATATAGAATGGCTCATGGAATGACTTAATGATATTTTTATAAAAGGGATACATGGAAAAAAATTAATCTTGAGTCTCCATATTTTGGTGTGAGAAATAAATAGCAGATAGATCAAATAACATGAAAAAATGAGATTATGATTATGAATCATGTATGTTTATTTTAATGGATGATTTATCTATATATTTAATAAATTCATTAGATTTAGAAAAATTATTTTTAAATTATTTTTATGTGTTTACTTTTTACACATAAAAATAAATTTCATTTTAAATGATAACATAATTATGGTTATGTGATGGATAACATTCTCATGATAATTTTTTCTATCACTTTCCATGAAAAAATGATAAATAAATTTCTCTTCCATGTCAATATTTTCACTTCACACTAATTTTCCCTTATTATATATATCTTATATTTGTGGTGACCCTCCCCTTTCCTTTCCCTCTTTTTTAGTGGATGTTTTTATAAACCCTTTATTCTATGTTGGTTTCCCAAAAAACAATTTTCAAATATAAAAAAATGATTATCTATGTGATATTTAAAATATTAAGGACATGATTTATTGAATGATGGAAGATGTTCACACCACAAAATTATATGGTCTGTATATTTTTATGAAAATTTACTCTCTTTGATATCTTATATTTCTTGGAACCCCCATCTTAAATAAAAAATGAAATATTATTTTTTGATCATTATTACAAAACCATTAAATTGAAAAAAATGAATATTATTAACCACATTATGAAATATATAATTTTCAAACTCATTTTAAATTTATTAATTTTTTTTTTCAAAATAAGTATTGAATTCTTTGTAAATTATTTTTATTCTTAAAAAATATGTGTTATTCAAAAATTGTTTTCGTGATTTTTATAGTGAAAATTACCTTAGATATTTCAAAAATCTATATATTTTATTTTTCCAAAATAAAAAAATTTATTAATCATCATATTGAAATTAAAATATGTCTATTTTTTAAATTTTTTTGAAAAGACTGATTTTCTAGTGAATAGTAATAAATATCAATTTTTGTAATACTACCATTTTACCAATATGAAAATGAAACTATTTGATTTAAAGATTATCTAAATTAATTATAATTACATTTTATATAGATATAGTATAATTAATTACTTTTTAATCATCTTTATATCTTATTTTGATATATGAACATTTTTTGGAAATCAAACTATAATTTTTATAGAATATTACTCTTCATTGTGTTTGTTGAGACAATTGTTATATTAAATTATGAAATTTTTATGCTTTTAAATTTGAAAGATACATGAAATATTTTGATTCATATTTTACAAAATATTTAAATAGTTCCCTTTTACTTTTGGCCATTAAGAATAGTAACCATTTTAATTTTTACTACCACGATAAAAGATCCCATTGAAATTAAAAGTAAAAAATGCAATGATGAGGATTAATTATTTACCAAAAAACATTCCCCAATTTTATTAGATTGTTTTATTTTTTCCATATGTATACATGTTTTAGATAAATGACCATTTTTTCATTATAAACTGATTATGACCATTATAATATTTTATCTAGAGAGAAATCAAAGATAAAAAATTCATTATTTTATTTTGATAACATTTTTAATGTAGTATCATCAAAACGATATCTTTTACTATAAATAGTATCTTAAAATATAAATAAATTAACATCATCATGGTCAATTATTTTCAATTTTTGGGAACAAATAATTTACATAATGGATTGAAAAAGATTAATGGATTAATTATTGAATTATTATAAAAAAACAAATAAATGATATTAAAAATATCTAAATAAAAATTATTTAGATAAAGAATGTAATCCATAAATTAAATATATTCCATTGACAATTATATATGTAGATAAATTTTTTTTTTCAAATTTCGCAATTTGTATTGATATTTTTAGAAGTTAGAGTAATGAATACTATGGAAACTGAAATTATTTATATTTAATCATAAATAATATTTTATTAAATTATTTAAATTCCATAAAAGTCTAAAATTTTTCGATGTGATTAGGATATGGTCAAATATATTATTCATAATACTTTTATTGTTCATTTAGAATTTTATAGAAACAATATTGACCCTTGAAGAGTAAAATCCATGTTGTCACTTTAAGAGTAAATGGGGTTAAATAACGGTTAAAAGGTAAATGATAAGCGTAATAATGTGAAATAAAATTATAATAAAATTTAAATTAAAGGATTTAGACCCATCCCCATAATGTATTATATATAACTCACTTTTTAGTGAATTGGAATTGAAAATTAATTTATATTAATTTGAAATTTTGATGTTTCCAAAAAAATTCCCAAACATCAATTATAAAAGGTACCCATTACATCGTATAATTACACCACATTTATCCATATATAATATATCTCCCTAGATTTCAGGTAATTAACCCTTTAATTTTTTGTTTTGTGTATGTTGGGAGGCTTTCGAGAACTCTTGGATTGTTTTTTGGGATTTCATGAATGTTCATGGATTTCACACAGTTAATAGAAAACATGAAACTCTGACAAAAAAACTGTAAAAAATGAGACATGGGGCTTTGGGTGGGTGCATTATAATGCCCCGATCACAGAATCCTAGAGCTGGTGAAATACTTATTACATTAGCATGATTACAAGAAAATAAATCCCAATGTAAAGATCAGTTTTGTAGTTTTCAAGAAACTATATACGTACATGTAACTCATATTACATTGGGAAAGGAAAAAAATACAATACATAGCAAAAACTAATAAACTGCATCTATGAGTACATAATAAATGGATCCTCTTCATAACCTATTAAAGGTAAAAAATCAAAGGGTTGATATAAATTCTCTGTAAGAGTTAATAATAGAGTAAGAATGAATCAAAAATAATTTAATCATAATCAAATTGAGATTGTCAATATTGGGTGGTGAAAAATGAAAATCACATTCCATTAATAAACGGAAAATGAAACTGCGTCTATATTTTTGGTTATAGTGAAAATATCATGGTTAGTAATAAATGAAAATGAATAATGAGAATGCTAATTAAGTGGACATCATTTATCTAGCACAAGATACCACTATATTGTTTAAATGGTTTATGTCTGTGTTAAGATAACAATCTAATTGTATTTTTGAATCAAATTCGAAGGGTTTTTTTACCATCCGACTTGTCTCATGAGACATTTCAATTCATCGATGGGCTATTACGGGCCCCAACCATCACATTATACCCAAAAAATTATTTAATCAAAGATTTAATACAATTCCAATACGCCTTCTCAAAATAAATATTGAGTAGAGGATACAGATTCATCAATATTTCAATAGTTAAAAGAACATTCCAAATAATCAACATACAAAAAAGGGTATACAAGATAGGAAAATAACCATATCCATGAAACCAAAATATGAATACATAATATATTTAAAATTTAAACACCTTAATTATTTCAATGTGGCAGTACATACACCACATTATAATGATTGGTTGAAAAATACCATGAAATCACAATAAAATGGAAAGAAAAACATGGTCCCTTACAACCTTGTAATTAGTCATGTTAATAATAATCAAGTGAATCATTAAATACATTAAATATCGATTGAATAAAGATATTATATATCCAATAGTAGTAAACATACACCATATAAAAGGAATAATTGGAAAAAAATGGAAATGTCATAGAAATAAAAGTGAGATGATAATCCATTTACCTTATACCAAAATGTGTTCATTGACCAGAATAATAAAATTATAATCATTATTTAATAAATCTAGAACCTCCCTTACAAGTAATATATTTATTATAACCTTATTAGGATCATTCATTTTCAATATTAATGGTGTTAAGAGGATCAATTTTACTATTTTGGAAGCATTTTTATCATTGGTTTTCATGATCAGTTTACTTGCATTCTATGTGGATGAATCACTAGAAAAAACTTATTGATAAGTGCTTGGATTAACATGGATGTTTTGTGCATAATAAATATGTTTTTATTATTATTTTATATTATGAGTGTGTAAGGATTCCAAAACATTACATTAGAGGAAATACATATATTTTGACCAGGTTCATCTATAAAAATGGTTTCATGACCAAAATTGAAGATGGTAGTGGAAATTGAAAACTAGTCATCCTTGAATGTGATTAATTAACACATTGTAACACCCGAGACTTTTATGTTATATAAATCATCAAAGGAATCTTTTTCTATACAACACTTTCTTGGCTTGCTTTACACGCAATCGCGACCTTCCTCGATAGCTTGCGTCATACGCAATACCGAGTTTCACTAAACAACATTATGCTATTAAAACTAGCCGTTATGAATAGTAATAACCACTTTTTGGAATTTTATAAATTTTATTTTTCAAAATGGACTTCATTTTTGGACTCAGAATATCGAAATTAGCCTAGGGTGAAATTTTGGTATTTTTCTGAAAACTTTCAATTTTTGATGAATAGTGAAACCACTAAGTGGTAGGTTAAAAACTGAATTTCGCATAAAACTTAATTTTACCGCTTCTGTGATTGGAATTTCGAAAATCCGAGAGACACGGTTAATATCAAGGACTAAAATGTGGTTCAATGAGATGAAAATAATTTTTTGGTGAATAGTAACTTTTTACTTTTTTTACCGCGGTTAATAGTAAATAGGGTAACTAAGGGTAAATATGATATTAATATTACCCTAACACATGTCCTAATTCTATTGGACAAGTGTAATTCGACCAAAAACAAACTTAGGAATAAAATATGACCATTTAGGCCCACTTGGATTAGATTAGGACATTTATTATTAATTTATTTAAAGAAGGGTTAAAATAGTTAAAATCAAAGTTTAATAAGTAAATCATTTTTAATATGGGGTTATACATAAGATAAATTCAATTGTAAATATTCATTAGAAATCTAAAAAGATTTCCTACATGATGATATTTTATTTGTAATTTTTAGACATCAAATAATGTAATTTATTTATGACACAAAGATGATGCAGTAATTATCTTATTAATGAAATATTGACATAATTGATGTTATAAACACCAAAATAAATGTAATTTGAGACTTTTTATGAATTCAACTAATTTTATAGGTTACTATGATATATTAATGTTGATTTAATCAACTTGGTTTGAACATATAATTCTTTTATGACTTTCACAAAAATCATATATCAAATAGTGTCAAAATTGACACAAAATAGTTTTTAAATCAAATATTATATTATTAATTGTTATTTTATTCCTAAAAATCTAAGGTTCGGCCAAATTACTTAGATAAGGATATATATTTTAATAATAAACAATTTGGGGTTCGTTTGGCATGTTATAGTAAGTGTATTAACCATATAGTGAAAGAAAACAAAAAGACATGGTAAAAGTTAAATTATTTAACTTAGAGTTAAATCTAATTGATAAGGTTAAAATAATACCCTAAACTTGTCTAAATCCTATTGGTTGATAGGATTTCGACCCTTCCCCACTTTATCTTCGAAATAAGACCCTTTGGAACCATTATAAACCGATTTTGACTTTAATATAAAATAATATTTTGAGATATTCCTAAGGTGCCCCTCTCCTCCCTTATAAAAGGGCACATCCTCCCCCTCCTCCTCACACAAAATTGAGCACTCAAGCTCGGCCAAACCCTGCCATTTTCTCCTCTCCACTTCCCTAGAATAATCCTAGAGGTCCTGGTCTTCTCCAAAGACCAATCTTAGTTCCATAAGTGGAGGATTCAAAGAGGCGTTCCAAAGAAGAGGTAATATCCATTACCGATCTTTTCAATTTCTTTCTTCTTCAACTTCTTCTTATTTAGTTGTTTCATGATAAAGTAATAACATCAGTATTACTTACATACTGATATGTTATTATAAATATGAAACAACCCTATTTCACCTTCTATCCATCCTACGGAAAAATGAAATTACCACGCGTGCGTACGTACGGAATACCGTCTCCACGCCGTGGTGTAATCTATTTTCCACCATCACCTTACAAGGATGGTTATAATGGTGTAATGAGTAACTAAATATGATTATTATGAAGTAATATTGATACTGAAATAATATATATATACTCCAATACAATTCCACGATCATAGGAATGATATCATCACTCGTGCGTACGTACGGAATACCGTCTCCACGATGTGATGCGACTCGTTCTACATGATCTTCATTTCATAATGATTATATAAATGAATTTAATGAATGAATATGGTATATAATACACTAATACCATTCTGGAAATGAATTATCTATAACCTAAAGATATGAATAAGAATTTATTCGACAAAACACGCATAAGAACAAAAAGTTATAAAGACCCGAGTAACAAGTAACAATGAAATATTACTAACAAGAAGCTAATAATATGACCATATATGATATCATATAAATATGTATGATTCTGGAATAAGTCAATAACATTATTTAAACCATTATACAGGAGCTTCGGACACGTACAAAGCTAATCGGACCTAAGGTAAGGGAAATATCACAATCTCATTTTTATCCGAGATTGTTTATTCGTAAGTATTTACTGGGGTGTATTTTATCATCCACATCCATGTTCCCTCAATATGAAATATTGTTTCCATCCACTTGCAATAGTTTAAATCCAATTTTACCCTTAGGTGAGTTTTTAGTAAAGAATATGAAAGGAATCTTTTGTCGTTTTTCCGTACGAGGTACTTTTTGACTTTTCCGACAAAAGTACGAAGAATGTTTTTTTTAACTTATACGGCATGAATGGATTTTTAAAACATTGTTTCCAAGAAGCTTCCTTTACAAGTTTTCAAGTTTATTTTTAATCAACTTCTTTTTTTTAAAGTTGTATGACATGTTATGAAAGGAAAAATGTTTTTGAAGAAGAAAGGATATTTTCCTCAAGAATGGAGTTCAAGTGATTTTCAAAATTATTTTCCATCTAAGATAATAAAGGGTTCTGTTTTTATCCCTATTATTACATTGATTTGATCATGTTGTGATGAAATTATTTTTATGAATTCCTTTATCTTATATGAATTGATTTATGATGTCATGATGTTTCAAGAATCCCATTTTTGTTTCATGTGTTATGCGATGATGTATGTTTTATGATTATGTGGCACACATAAGAAAGGATTCATTATAAGATGGGTGGGACCTATATCTCCCTCCAATGCATTGGGTAAAGATTTTATATCTCATGAGATAGACATGGCTGGAACGGAAGGTTATTTCGGTTCAGTGATACAGGACTGAAATGAGGAGTGAACTCGGTTCAGAAAGGGACTTTGTCCACTAAGATAGTCTTGGCGATGAGTCATGACTAACAAGAAATGATTTTCCATGATTATGTGTGCATGCCACAAAGTTTCAAGTTTTATGTTATGATTATGGGGATCTCATTTTCACTCCTATGATTTGTTCAATGTTAAGATATTATGATCTCTTTTGCAGGTTATGATTTTCAAAAAGATATGATATGATTTTTATTTCCTTTATTTGCCTTGCTGAGCATTTGAGCTCACCCTTTTATGTTTTCTTTTCCCCAGGTCAGGAAGATGGATATTAAGTAGAATATGCTAAAAGGGACCCTAGATATGATGAAATAAATGGGAGACACTGTAGAAGATTTATGAACCAGTTGTTTATGTTTCCCAGTTTCTAAAGGCACTATACCTATACGGTCCTTTGTAGTTTTATCATATGTTGTAATAAGTGTGCTTCAATTTTTGAAGTATTAAAAATGTATGTAAAGTATGGGTCGTTATAGTTGGTATCAGAGCAAAGGTATAGTCAACCTTTGGAAACTAGGATGTGAAAACCTTAGTAAGAACCCAAAGGATAAGTCTAAGCATAGTACACAATCTTAGTGTTTTAGAAATAGCCTTGAATAACCTAGGATAAGACCATAAGCATGAAAATTTTATTCTTGAATTATGTGGTTTCCTATTATAATTAGTGTTGCTCACACTATTCTTCTTGGTTTTAGTCAATGGCTGGAACCCGAAGGAACCGTGTTAATGCGGAACACGATGGGCAATGCAATGATTGTCCCCTTGAGCAACCAAACGATATGGGAGCTGGAATGAAAAATCTTGTAGCCATGCTCACACAACTTTCTCAAGCTATGAATCATGCAGGATTTCCAAACGAGCAAAGGAGGGAGCAACATTCTGTTGAATCCTTCATGAGGCAGCGTCCACCTTCTTTCAGCGGGTCTACTAATCCATTAGTTGCTGAACAATGGATTAGTACTACTGAAAAGATATTTTCAGTTCTTCAATGTTCTGAACATGATAAAGTCATCCTAGCAGTGTATCGTTTGGAAGGAGATGCTGATCAATGGTGGAATCTTGTTAAGAATACGAGGCAAAGGGATGAAATTGAGTCTATGGAATGGGACGAGTTCAAGAACTTATTTTTCAATAAGTACTTCCCTCGTATTCTCCAAACAAAGATGGAGAAAGAGTTTCTTGAACTGAAGCAAAGGGATGATGAATCTGTTGGTACCTATGAAGCAAATTTTACAAGACTGGCAAGGTACGCTTCTGGTATTATTATCCAACCTGAGAGTAAGATCGATCGATTCTTTAGTGGCTTAAAACCAAGTCTTCGAAGGGCGTTAGCCATAAGAGACTTCAATAGCTACGGGGAAATCGTTCGATGTGCTCTCAAAGTCGAGATGGAGATTGGAGTAACCCATCAGTCACATGGGTTTGATAAGAAGAGGAAGATGGAATTCAAAGAAAAATCTAAAGAGCACACAGAAAAGAAGATGAGATTTTCCTTATGCTCAAAGTGTGGAAAGAAACATGGAGGGAGTTGTCTTAAAGGGACAAGTAAATGTTTTAAATGTGGAAAGGAAGGTCATCGGGCATTTGAATGTCGTGATAATGGGAAGAAGATGTCTAATGACGCAAACAAAGGAAGGGATACACAGAATGAACCTACAACACTTCAATGTTTCAAGTGCAAGGAGATGGGGCATTATGCCAATCAATGCCCAAATCCAAGGGTTGATGATGATGGTCGACGTCAACAAACTCTTAAAGCTAAAGACAAAGGAAAGTCACATGCAATTTCTATCAGCGATGTGGAGTACGATAACGATATGGTGAAAGGTACACTTACCATCCACTCTAAAGTAGCAAATGTTTTATTTGATTCTGGATCCACCCACTCTTTTATTTCTGAAGACTTTTCTAAGGGTATCACCGTACTACCTCAACAATTAGATGTTGAGTTAGCTGTGACAACACCTAATGGCACATCAATCGCATCAAAAGTTTATAATTCTTCTCCGATCGAAGTTTGTGGGAAAGTGCTTCCTGCAAATCTTGTGATCCTTCCTTTAGTGGAATTTGATGTGATTCTTGGCATGGATTGGCTTTCTCTACATGGAGTTCATATCAATTTCCAAAGAAGGGAAGTCACATTTCATACTCCAGATCAATCTACGATCGTATACCAATGCAAGGATGAACATAACCTTCCAGTGGAAATTTCTTCCATCTTATGGGTATTGATCCCACTAAATGAAGGTTATTTATCTCAAATGGTTGGTGAGAAACTCACGATTAAGAATATTCCCATTGTAAGGGAGTTTGATGATGTCTTTCCGGAGGAATTACTGGGTCTTCCACCAAATCGTGAAGTTGAGTTTTCAATAGAACTCGTACCGGGTGCTTTGCCTATTTCAAAGACACCTTATAGAATGGACCCAATTGAGTTGCAGGAATTGAAGAAGCAACTCCAAGAGAATCTTGATAAGGGATTCATACGCCCTAGTGCGTCACCTTGGGGAGCACCTGTTCTATTTGTTAAGAAGAAAGATGGATCAATGAGACTCTGCATTGATTATCGAGAACTTAACAAGATCACTATCAAGAACAAATATCCTCTCCCACGCATTGATGACTTATTTGACCAACTACGCGGAGCTCAATACTTTTCCAAGATTGATCTTCGTTCAGGGTATCATCAATTAAGGGTCAAAAGGGAGGATATACCAAAGACGGCTTTCCGTACAAGGTATGGACACTATGAATTTATAGTGATGCCATTTGGTCTTACTAATGCCCCTGCTATCTTCATGGATCTAATGAATAGAGTCTTTAGAGACTATCTTGATCAATTTGTGGTAGTCTTTATAGACGATATTCTTGTCTATTCAAAGAGCAAGGAAGAACATGAAGATCACTTGAGAATTATCTTGAAGACCCTGAGAAAGGAGAAGCTTTATGCCAAATTTACCAAGTGTGAATTTTGGCTTCAAAAAGTTGCATTTTTGGGTCACATAATCTCAAAAGAGGGGATATCTGTGGATCCAGCAAAAACAGAGGTTATCGAAAGATGGTCGAGACCAACAACAGTAACTGAGATCCGAAGTTTTCTTGGTTTGGCTGGATATTATCGACGTTTTGTAAAAGATTTTTCACGATTATCTAATCCACTCACCAAGTTGACTCGGAAAGGAGTTAAGTTTGTCTAGACAGAGGAATGTGAAGAGAATTTCAAGGAGTTGAAAAGAAGGTTATCCAGTGCACCTGTGCTCACACTTCCTTGTAGTGGAGAAAGGTTTGTGATCTACAGTGATGCATCCAAGAAGGGATTGGGGTGTGTTCTTATGCAAAATGATATGGTGATAGCTTATGCCTCACGACAGTTGAAAATCCATGAACAAAATTACCCAACACATGATTTGGAGTTGGCTGCGGTAATATTTGCATTAAAGATTTGGAGGCATTACCTTTATGGTGAAAGGTGTGATATTTATACTGATCATAAAAGTTTAAAGTATATCTTCACACAAAAGGAGTTGAATATTCGTCAAATAAGATGGTTGGAGCTGATTAAGGATTATGACTGCTCAATCCATTACCACCCTGGGAAAGAAAACAAGGTGGCAGATGCATTAAGTCGACAAGACCATGCTAGTTTATCCATGATGAGGATCAAAAAAGATCCAATATTTATGGATTTACAAAGGATGGATCTTGGAATTATAATGGAAGGGGAAAAATCTTATCTTTCTCAAATGAATGTTCAACCATCTATACATGTGAAGATTAAAGAGGCACAGAAAGAAGATGTCGAGTTACAAAAGAAGGTGAGAAATGTTCCTGAATTCAACCTTGATTGTGATGGGATAATAAAGTTCAGGAATCGGGTTTGTGTTCCTCCCATCCCCGAATTAAAGAAAGAGCTGCTGGATGAGGCTCATAGTTCTTCATTCTCTATTCATCCTGGAAGCACGAAGATGTATAGGGACCTGAAAGAGTACTTCTGGTGGGATGGCATGAAAAGAGATGTTGCTGAATATGTCTCTCGATGCTTGGTTTGCCAACAAGTTAAAGCTGAGAGACAGAAGTCTAAGGGGATGTTACAACCATTACCCATACCCGAATGGAAATGGGAAAACATCACTATGGACTTTGTCACAGGACTTCCTAAAACATCCAAAGGCAATAATGCTATCTGGGTCATAGTCGATCGTCTCACAATGTCTGCACACTTCATTCCTATTAGAGAGGATTTCTCTCTAGATCAGCTTGCCAGGATATATGTAAAGGAAGTGGTAAGATTGCATAGAGTACCACTTTCTATTATATCTGATCGAGATCCGAGATTTACCTCGAAGTTCTGGCGAAGACTTCAGCATACTCTGAATACAGAGTTGAGTTTCAGCACTGCTTATCATCCCCAGACAGACGGTCAGTCTGAGAGAACAATTCAAACCCTAGAAGATATGTTGAGAGCTTGCTCTATGGATTTCAAAGGAGGTTGGGATCAACACCTACCTTTGGTGGAATTTTCTTATAATAATAGCTTTCATTCCAGTATTCAAATGGATCCTTATGAAGCTCTCTATGGAAAGAAATGCAGGACTCCAACTTGCTGGGATGAAGTTGGGGAAAGAAAGCTATTAGGACCTGATCTCGTTGATGAAATGGAAGAAAAGGTCAGATCTATTCAACAACACATAAGAGAAGCTCAGAGTCGACAGAAAAGCTATGCCGACAACCGAAGAAAAGACCTAGAGTTTGAAGTGGGTGATAAAGTGTTCTTACGAATATCTCCCTGGAAGAGGGTTATGAGATTTGGAAAGAAGGGGAAGTTGAGCCCTAGATATATCTGTCCTTTCGAAATATTGGATCGTGTTGGGAAGGTAGCTTACCGATTGGCGCTTCCACCGAATCTCTCTCAAGTTCACGATGTGTTCCATGTATCTCTCCTGAGAAAGTACATACCAGATCCTTCAGATGTACTCAGCTCAGAAGTTGTACCGCTGGAGCAAGATCTTTCTTATGAAGAACAGCCGATAGAGATTCTGGATCGTAGCGAAAAAGTCCTACGAAACAAGACCACTCGCTTGGTGAAAGTTTTATGGAGAAACCACCAACTTGAAGAAGCTACATGGGAGCTTGAGGATATGATGAGGGAGAAGTATCCTCATATGTTTGTTGCAAAGTGACGAATTTCGAGGGAGAAATTCTTTTTAAGGGGGGTAGAATGTAACACCCGAGACTTTTATGTTATATAAATCATCAAAGGAATCTTTTTCTATACAACACTTGCTTGGCTTGCTTTACACATAATCGCGACCTTCCTCGATAGCTTGCGTCGTACGCAATACCGAGTTTCACTAAACAACATTATGCTATTAAAACTAGCCGTTATGAATAGTAATAACCACTTTTTGGAATTTTATAAATTTTATTTTTCAAAATGGACTTCATTTTTGGACTCAGAATATCGAAATTAGCCTAGGGTGAAATTTTGGTATTTTTCTGAAAACTTTCAATTTTTGATGAATAGTGAAACCACTAAGTGGTAGGTTAAAAACTGAATTTTGCATAAAACTTAATTTTACTACTTCTGTGATTGGAATTTCGAAAATCCGAGAGACACGGTTAATATCAAGGACTAAAATGTGGTTCAATGAGATGAAAATAATTTTTTGGTGAATAGTAACTTTTTACTTTTTTTACCGCGGTTAATAGTAAATAGGGTAACTAAGGGTAAATAGGATATTAATATTACCCTAACACATGTCCTAATTCTATTGGACAAGTGTAATTCGACCAAAAACAAACTTAGGAATAAAATATGACCATTTAGGCCCACTTGGATTAGATTAGGACATTTATTATTAATTTATTTAAAGAAGGGTTAAAATAGTTAAAATCAAAGTTTAATAAGTAAATCATTTTTAATATGGGGTTATACATAAGATAAATTCAATTGTAAATATTCATTAGAAAGCTAAAAAGATTTCCTACATGATGATATTTTATTTGTAATTTTTAGACATCAAATAATGTAATTTATTTATGACACAAAGATGATGCATTAATTATCTTATTAATGAAATATTGACATAATTGATGTTATAAACACCAAAATAAATGTAATATGAGACTTTTTATGAATTCAACTAATTTTATAGGTTACTATGATATATTAATGTTGATTTAATAAACTTGGTTCGAACATATAATTCTTTTATGACTTTCACAAAAATCATATATCAAATAGTGTCAAAATTGACACAAAATAGTTTTTAAATCAAAGATTATATTATTAATTGTTATTTTATTCCTAAAAATCTAAGGTTCGGCCAAATGACTTAGATAAGGATACATATTTTAATAATAAACAATTTGGGGTTCGTTTGGCATGTTATAGTAAGTGTATTAACCATATAGTGAAAGAAAACAAAAAGACATGGTAAAAGTTAAATTGTTTAACTTAGAGTTAAATCTAATTGATAAGGTTAAAATAATACCCTAAACTTGTCTAAATCCTATTGGTTGATAGGATTTCGACCCTTCCCCACTTTATCTTCGAAATAAGACCCTTTGGAACCATTATAAACCGATTTTGACTTTAATATAAAATAATATTTTGAGATATTCCTAAGGTGCCCCTCTCCTCCCTTATAAAAGGGCACCTCCTCCCCCTCCTCCTCACACCAAATTGAGCACTCAAGCTCGGCCAACCCCTGCCATTTTCTCCTCTCCACTTCCCTAGAATAATCCTAGAGGTCCTGGTCTTCTCCAAAGACCAATCTTAGTTCCTTAAGTGGAGGATTCAAAGAGGCGTTCCAAAGAAGAGGGAATATCCATTACCGATCTTTTCAATTTATTTCTTCTTCAACTTCTTCTTCTTTAGTTGTTTCATGATAAAGTAATAACATCAGTATTACTTACATACTGATATGTTATTATAAATATGAAACAACCCTATTTCACCTTCTATCCATCCTACGGAAAAATGAAATCACCACGCGTGCGTACGTACGGAATACCGTCTCCACGCCGTGGTGTAATCTATTTTACACCATCACCTTACAAGGATGGTTATAATGGTGTAATGAGTAACTAAATATGATTATTATGAAGTAATATTGATACTGAAATAATATATATATACTCCAATACAATTCCACGATCATAGGAATGATATCATCACTCGTGCGTACGTACGGAATACCGTCTCCACGATGTGATGCGACTCGTTCTACATGATCTTCATTTCATAATGATTATATAAATGAATTGAATGAATGAATATGGTATATAATACACTAATACCATTCTGGAAATGAATTATCTATAACCTAAAGATATGAATAAGAATTTATTCGACAAAACACGCATAAGAACAAAAAGTTATAAAGACCCGAGTAACAAGTAACAATGAAATATTACTAACAAGAAGCTAATAATATGACCATATATGATATCATATAAATATGTATGATTCTGGAATAAGTCAATAACATTATTTAAACCATTATACAGGAGCTTTGGACACGTACAAAGCTAATCGGACCTAAGGTAAGGGAAATATCACAATCTCATTTTTATCCGAGATTGTTTATTCGTAAATATTTACTGGGGTGTATTTTATCATCCACATCCATGTTCCCTCAATATGAAATATTGTTTCCATCCACTTGCAATAGTTTAAATCCAATTTTACCCTTAGGTGAGTTTTTAGTAAAGAATATGAAAGGAATCTTTTGTCGTTTTTCCGTACGAGGTACTTTTTGACTTTTCCGACAAAAGTACGAAGAATGTTTTTTTTAACTTATACGACATGAATGGATTTTTAAAACATTGTTTCCAAGAAGCTTCCTTTACAAGTTTTCAAGTTTATTTTTAATCAACTTCTTTTATTTTAAAGTTGTATGACATGTTATGAAAGGAAAAATGTTTTTGAAGAAGAAAGGATATTTTCCTCAAGAATGGAGTTCAAGTGATTTTCAAAATTATTTTCCATCTAAGATAATAAAGGGTTTTGTTTTTATCCCTATTATTACATTGATTTGATCATGTTGTGATGAAATTATTTTTATGAATTCCTTTATCTTATATGAATTTATTTATGATGTCATGATGTTTCAAGAATCCCATTTTTGTTTCATGTGTTATGCGATGATGTATGTTTTTTGATTATGTGGCACACATAAGAAAGGATTCATTATAAGATGGGTGGGACCTATATCTCCCTCCAATGCATTGGGTAAAGATTTTATATCTCATGAGATAGACATGGCTGGAACGGAAGGTTATTTCGGTTCAGTGATACAGGACTGAAACGAGGAGTGAACTCGGTTCAGAAAGGGACTTTGTCCACTAAGATAGTCTTGGCGATGAGTCATGACTAACAAGAAATGATTTTCCATGATTATGTGTGCATGCCACAAAGTTTCAAGTTTTATGTTATGATTATGGGGATCTCATTTTCACTCCTATGATTTGTTCCATGTTAAGATATTATGATCTCTTTTGCAGGTTATGATTTTCAAAAAGATATGATATGATTTTTATTTCCTTTATTTGCCTTGCTGAGCATTTGAGATCACCCTTTTATGTTTTCTTTTCCCCAGGTCAGGAAGATGGATATTAAGTAGAATATGCTAAAAGGGACCCTAGATATGATGAAATAAATGGGAGACACTGTAGAAGATTTATGAACCAGTTGTTTATGTTTCCCAGTTTCTAAAGGCACTATACCTATATGGTCCTTTGTAGTTTTATCATATGTTGTAATAAGTGTGCTTCAATTTTTGAAGTATTAAAAATGTATGTAAAGTATGGGTCGTTATACACATCTTGAAGAGTGTTTTAATTTTTAGTACAGGGAGAGGGAAAAGAGTTATGATGATTAAATATTCCATTAGAATAATAATATTCTAGTACATTAATGGTAATAGAATAATCATAGTATTTATATGAGTGTAGGTTAGTAGAGATAAACCAAAGATTGGATCATGTGAAATATTTTGAAAGAAAAAGATGAGATGTTCACCTCTTGAGTAATCCTCCTTGAGAATCTCCATAACGACTTTTTTGGTCCATTTATTGAGACCAGAAATTATTCGACGTGGGGGTAGGGACTGGGATGTGTATTTGGAATATCATAGGTAAGTCTCAAAGCTTTATTCATTTGGGAAGAAAAGGGGTGAGGGGTAGTTTATATATAGGATTGGATGAGGATTTTCTTAATATTTTGAATATTAGTTTATTATTTCACCTAAGATAAATAATAGTGATGATTCCATTACAATAAATAGTAATATGTTCTTGTGAGTTTGAACCAAGTGTTCTTACCTCAGTGGGACATCATCGATGACTCAATAAATCATGTATTGTGCATTAATCATCATTTATCATATTTTATTATTCGCTAAAAATTCATGTATATCAGAAAAATCTAAAAAATTAACCCTAAACAATTTTTGATTTGTAAAATAAAAAAAATGAACGCCTTCCTTTTTTTATAAATAATTTTCTAATTAAGATAAATTTAATTTTTAATTAAAATCATCATTTTATCAAAAAATAAAAACACTTAAAATATTCATCTTCATTTTTAAGGGGCCCAAATTTTATTTTCGCATTCTTGGGTAAGGTTATCATTCATAACAGTCGTATTAATATTTATAAGGGTAAGTAAATTTTTATAAGGGTATGTTTCTATTCATAATGGTAAATTACTATTTACAAAAAATTAACATGATTCTATCAGACTCTATATATCACCCTGATCAGAACTTTGTATTTCCATTTTTTGAAATTGAAAACACAAAAGTGAAAAATTTTCATTTAGTGGCCTGGTTTTAAAATTATACTATAAATAACCATGTAATGATTAAAAAATACTCAGTTCTTCATGTTATATAGGTCATCTAATTAATATGAAGTATTTAATAGAGACATACGATAAAGTGATTGGGGTTTTATATTATTCATTGCAACAGAAATATTGTCCTTGGAATTTTTCATGTATAAATCCCTTTCATAGTGATTTGGCTGATTCTTCTTCAAAACACACTTATGATCCCACATCACTACATCCATTTTGTGGATTCTCCAAATAACCATTACTATTAATATTGTCTAATTTCTCAATACCTAATCCCTTATGTCAAGAATCTCGATAGGCTCTTTAGAATATGGAAAATCAGGTTCCATCTCAATTTATTCATAAGTGAGTACTTGCATTGGGTCGTGAATGCATTTCATTAATAATGACACATGGATCACATTATGAACTTTGTGGAGACATGGTTTCATTACCAAATGGTAATCTATAGCTTTAATTCTTTCCATAATTTTAATAGTTCGATGTACCTAGGGCTCTGTTTCCCTTTCATACCAACCTTAAGACAGCCTTACATAGAGATACTTCTAGATAGACATGATCTCCTACTTGAAATTCATAGTCATATCTCCTGTTGTTAGCATAACTCATTATCCTACTTCATACTTCATTAATATGGGCCTAGACATTCATTAGCTTTAAAGTTGTCTCTTTGATAATATCCGGGCCTTTATGTTTCCTCTCACAAACTTCTTCCCAACATATTGGAGTTCAAATCCTCTTACCATATAAGGATTCTTATGGAGCTATTTTAAGGATATAATGAAATCTATTATTTTATTAAAACTTCACCAAAGGAATTTATTGATCCCACATACCTTTAAAGTCAACTAAACTTGATCTCAACATGTCTTCCAGTTTTTGAATTGTTTTTTTGATGGTCTGTCTCTTTGGGGGTGATAAGTAGTACTCATATGAAGCTTTGTATCCAAATCCTTCTTGAGACATTTCTTGAAATTTCTTGTAAATCATGGATCTCGATCATACCCATTATATAGAGGTCCACCATGAAGACTTACAACATTATTAATATAAATTTATTATAGGTTATCAAGTGGTAAATCTAATCATATATATTGGAAATGTTATGATTTTTTGAGATGACCAATAATTACCAAAATTTCATCATTACCTATTGGTGACCTTGGTATTCCTATTATAAAATGCATCATAATATAATCCCACTACCACAAACGAATAGTTATTGGTTTCGTAAACCAACTTGGATGTTTTCTCTTGTCCTTTACATATTGATAAATTTGAAAACATGACACAAAACCAACAATTTCATGATTCATGTTATCCAATAAAAAACTTTCCTTCAGATTTCAATACATCTTAGTGAAACTGTGGTGTGTAGATAAATAATATCTATGAGAATCATCTAGTAGTTATTTTTTAAGCTCAGGTACTAATGGAACACAAATCCTCTTCTCAAATTTCAGAAGTCCATCCTCATACATAATATATACAAATCTTCCATCCTTAACAGCTTTAATTTTCATTTTTAGATTCTCATCATCAGATTGAGAGAATTTTATACTCTCTAGTAAAGTGGGTTTATCAATCATTTGAATGTGGAATTTTTTCCCCTTCCATAATAACTCTCATATTCATCTATAATAGACCAATGAATATAAGATCAGTCACAATTTTAATTTGTGCCAAAAATCTGTGATATTTCTTTCTTAATGCATCTGCCACCAGATATTCCATTCTTGGGTGGTAGTGTATAGAAAAATCATAATCTTTGAGAACCCAATCCAACTCCTTTTCCTAATGTTGAGTTCTTTATGTGAAAATTTTTATTTTAAAATCGCGAGATCCATATATATCTCAAATCATTGACAATAGAGAAATTGAATCCATATATTCAGAGTAATGGTTACGAATTCTAAATCAAGATCTTGTGTTTGGTAATTGGACACATGATTCATCAACTACCTTTATTCATAAGAAATATTTTTATCATTTTTCATAAAAATTCAACACAAATCAATCTTTAATGCCTCATTTTTTTCACAAATCCATCATTTCCATATGGAAGAGTCAAAATTGGAACATTGACCAATATTTTTTGAAATTATAGAAATTATTCTATACAATATTTTTTGCATATAAACAAAACCCATTTATGTGTGATCTTGATTAACAGGTTATCCAATCCGGTGAAATTCCGAACGAAATGTCGATAGTAACCTGCTATGAAAATAAGACTAGATTCCTCAGTTATGTTCATTGGTGTGGTCCATTCTTGGATTGAATTTGTATTCACAAGATCAACATATATTTTATCCTCATAGATAATAAATCTATAAAAAGAATTTATTTTTTTCTAAAATTAACACTTTCTAAATATCCCATATATTTCATTTCATCTAATAGTTTTTAGAATAATCCACAAGTGATTCTCATTTTACGTGTGTCTTTTGGAGTATACTATAATATCATCAATAATTACCCAAAAATATCATCCAGATAATCATTAAAAACTCTATTCATTAAAAATATGAAAACCAAGGGTGCACTAGTTAGTCTAGAAGGCATTATAGTAAACATGTAATGCCTATACCTAGTTTGAAATAGTATATTTGGAATATCATCCTTCCTCACACACAACTAATGATATCTAGTTCGAAGGTATATGTTTGAAAAATATTGGTCTCCACGAAGTTGATCAAATAATTCATCAATAAATGGTAGAGGATACTTGTTCTTCATTGTAATATCATTGGTTTCCTTGTAATTAGGGCATACATTCATGGAAGCATCTTTTTTCAGGACAAAAAGGACAAGGGCTCCCCATAGTGAAATTCTAGGTCGAATAAATCTATTATCACTCTATTCCATTAGTTGGTTATTTAGCTCCAATAATTTTAAAGTTTCTATTATTAATGATTATTTGATATAGGTCTTTCATAAGGAATTAAATCAATAAAAAGATCAACTTCCTACTCTAGTGTATTTATAGTTAAATCCTCTAGAAATACATCAATATACTAATGCACAATAAGAATAAAATCAATTTTAAGATATCTTTCCTTACACATTGATATTCTGTTCTCATCCTCTCCATGAATTTTATTCAGTAGAGCTACTGGTTTTTGATCTAGATAATTATTACATGTCGAGTTTTCAGATCTAGGGATTTGGGATTCAACACCATTCTAAAAAATTGTATCTTCCTTCTTCTTGTAATTGATCTTCACATCATAATTTTATAGCCAATTCATACTAAGAATTATATGAAGAAAAATTATTGGTATGATGATAAGGTTATCCACTAAATCATGTCTATGTGTCATGATGGGGATTAATCAACACATAATTTTTTCAATGATACATCCCCTAGGATTTTTGACTAACAAATCCTTCATTAAATCGAATTGGATATGTTTAATTTTCATGGAAAACTAGGATGATATAAGTGAGTGCGATGATCCAGAATCAAATAAGTTAATGGCTATATTTGAGGAAACAAATAATGTACTTTCCACCACATAATTAGGAACTTTATCTTCTATTGTTGTAATTTTATAAGCTTTCGCTTTCTCTCATGGCCTTTCCTGATGAAATTTTCCATGGAGCTTAGGACTCTCATATTCAAGGTGTACCAACTCTCTACAATTGTAGAATTGATAATTAATGAAATTTCTCTTCCCCATTCATTCACTAGATCGATGACCCTTTTCTCCACACTTATAACAAACTACGAGGCCTTTCAAGCATTTCCCAGTTTGATTCTTCCCATAGTTTTTGCATAATGGAAATTGCTTCATTCCATTCTACTTCATTTGTGCTTCATATTTTCCATGGTCATTAGATTTCCAATTTGTATATTCACTTCCCTTGAGAAAGTTTGATCTATCCAATTCGTTCTCTATATTTATGGAATTGAACACAATTTCATCATATGATAAAAATGATTGAGAATCCACTTCCCTTTGAATACATGGATTAATATCTTGAATGAAATAACTAATATTGTCTTCTGAATGACAGAGTTAATTTATACCAAACCTATATAATTGGGTGAAGGTAGCCTTATGCTCTGTAACCCTCTCTTCCTCTCTTTGCATTAGGCTAAAAAAATTTCTCTTTATTTAGTTCATTGTTTGAAATGTAATTATTTGCCAAAGAATATTTCCTTTAAGGTTCTTCGATCCATATATTCGATTTATTTTTCTTCCATGGTATTCTGGATTGAGGTCCACCATTAATCAGCTTCACCCTTTCAGTAATATACTTCCTGTACAATATTTTCATTTTCATTTCATCTTATGTTGGAAATATATTTTCAAAGGACGTGATATACTACTCACCTACCACTGGATTAGTAGTCCCAAAAAATTATGGGAGCTTCTGTCGTATGAAATGATAAAATATAGGTGTATCATGGTTATTTGACTCAACCTGAGTAATTGTTTCCAATATGGTCATGATCTGAACCACTCCAACAGTAACTATGTTTACTTTTTCAGTAGGGTAATCCATATATTTTCCTAGGGTATTGATTACCCATCTTCCATTAGTCACCTCTACTAAAAAATGGAATACACTAAATTAGGTCATAGTTCAGAATTTCTTACTAGAAAACACATAATATAATTTGAAAATTTATTTGCATGTAATCGCATAATCATAAACATTGTTTATATTTACATTTAAATCCATAATAATGGTTCATAATGTTAATGTGAATTATCCTAAGCATATACACCAAGAATGTCAAACCAAGTGTGTAGTAAGTCCCACTGTCATGTACCGGGATTCCCTAGGTCAATCCCAAAAATCCTTGTTAGAATTGTTTCTCCTATGCAAATTTGTGCAAGAACCACATCCACTTGTAGTATCTAGACGGGGATATTTTTTCTAAGAAAACCCACATATCCCCTACATTACCATAATTGTATGATTTTCTTATATGATTACCTTCAATGTCTAACATAGGGTTATGTCTTCTAAAATATTTTTCCAAAATCTAGTTTCCAAGGATGATAATTAACTTTTTCTGATTCCATCTATAATGCCCCAACCCCAAAATCCTAGAGCCAGTGCATTACTTGTTACATTAGAAAGATTACAAGTAATGAAATATTGAAGGAATGATTAGTTTTGTAGTCTTAAAGAAACATTATACATACATGTAACTCATATTACATTTGTAAAGGTATCAAAATACAATACATGACAAAAACCAAGAAACTTTATCAATGAGAACTCAATAAATGGTCTCCTCTTCATAACATGTTGTAGGTAAAAAAATGAAGTGGGTGTTCTCAAATGATCAATAAAGGATAAAAATAGGGTAATCATGAATATAATTTTTTTTATAAAGAGAGAAGATTACAAAAGTATGAAGTTGGGAATTTTATTACAATCCTTTGCAAGGAGAGGAAGGAGGTCGTTAGGTAACTCATCAAACCACGTAATGTCTTGGTTGATCCCCTTGTTGTAAAGAGAATCAGCAACCGTATTTGCTTCACAGTAGGCATGGGTGGCAATATATATCATCTGTAAAAGAGAGTTCAGATAGTTCTTCCATCTTACTGTAAGAGGCCAAGAGAGGTGGACAGCTCCATTCCAAATGGCTTGGAAAATGGTGGTGGAGTCGCTTTCGATCCAAATATGATTACAACCTTTATTTTTGACAAATTGGATGGCATGGATGAGAGCCATCATTTCAGCCTCAAGGGATGAAGTGAGCCCACAGCTACCATAGAAGCAAACAGGACATTGACATATAGAGTCTCTAAAAATAGCCCCACAACCCGCAGGGCCAGGATTACCTTTGGAAGCCCCATCAACATTTATCTTTATCCATCCAGGAATTTGGGCTTGCCAGAAGACTTCGAGAAGAAACTTTGGAAGAGGGAAAATTCCATCAATCCTCAGACGCCTAAGGATCACAAAGTCACCAATCGTGTTGTCGCAATTCGATTTTTGGATCGAGGAAGCATCTTTGATAGCAATCAAGATTCACGTGCGACCTGCAAGAAGATTGCGTGAGTGATTATTGTGAATAGAGGCATTTCTATCATACCAGATAATGTGGAGGAGCTCCGCCACGGTAAAAAGGAAGAGGTTTTTTATTTGAGGTGAGAGCTTGAGCTCCACACATTGCTTTAGTTGTAAAAGGATATTGTCAAAAGGAGGCCATCTACAATCAAATATGTCAAAAATAATATTCCACATAGAAAAAGCCCTAGCACAAGATAAAAATAGATGGATGATATCTTCTCATTCTTAGTGACATAGGGGGAATTTAGAACAGAGGTGAATGCCAAAGGATTGAAGACAAGTCTCAGTGGTGATACGCTTGTGCACCAGACGCCAAATAAGTTGAGTCTGGAAGGTTTAATCCATGGTTTTCTAAAAACATTTAGCTAGGAAAAATCAGATTAAGAGTCGGACAAATATTGTTTATAAAAATATTTAGAATCAAGCATACCATTTTGGGCCGGTTCCCAAACCAGAAAGTCATCATCGCTAGAGAATATGTAGCTATCAACCACTTGCATGATGGAGTCAGGTAGCTCTAAAGTTCTGGAATTCATCACATCCTTAATAGTGAAGTTAATGATATCAGGAGAAGAATAAGGAGGAAGCATGGAGATAAGAGGGGAGCATGTCCAGTTATCCAACCAAAAACGGATGGTGGAGTCTAGGCTGACCAACCATCTAGAGTAATTCATGATGCAGGCAAACGAGTTTCGTAGAGAGGTCCAGAGAGAAGATTGAACATAGCTTAAATTCCCATTCTTTAATCTTATAAGAAATTTATTTCTAAGAAAATCAAGGGATTCATAGGTGTTATTTAATATTCTACAAGTGAGCCTTACTTGGAGGGCCTCATTGAACAACTTGAGATTTTTAATATCCAAGCCACCCTTATCAATAGGGGTGGAACAGGTGGACCAGGGAATGGTAAAAAGTTTCCATTCAATGATGCTGCAAGACCAGACAAAATTTTTAATATAATTATTAATTTTCATGAGAAGTCCGAGAGGCCACTTATAGATCATGAGGGAATAAACCATCTTAGAGGTAATGGTAGATTTCACAAGGCAAATCCTGCCATCCATGGACAGTGATTTCCCCTATAGGAAGTGAGCTGATTAGTCACATGATCAACCACATTTTTAAAATAAATAGCTTTTGAACTGCCCTAAAAAATGGGGACTCCAAGATAAGTGAAAGGAAGAGAACCTTCCTTGATTCCAAGATTATCAATGATGTGGCCTTTTTGAGATAAGGGGAATGATTCCCAATGAAAATAAACGATTTTCTCCAACTGATGGATTTCCCCGAAACCTCTTCATAGTGGGATAAGGCTTCTTTATGGTTGATAATGTTACATTTGATTCCATTGTGAAAAAGAATAATGTCATCGGCATAGAGTAGATGGGTCGGAACTGATAGATTCCTAGAAGCCGAGATGGCTTTCAGTTTAACTTGAGAAACAAAGGAGTAAATCAATCTACTGAGTTAGTCTTCCGCAATAACAAAGAAAATGGAAAAGATAGGATCACCTTGTCGAACTACCTTAGAGAATTTGAAATAACCCTTAGGAGATCCATTCACTCGGATTGATATTGTGGCAGAGTTGATGATAGAGTGAATCCTACTCATGAAGACATCACTAAATCCAAAAGCTTGAAGAACCTTGTAGATAAAAGTTCAGTCAATAGTATCAACGGCTTTTCTAACATCGAGCTTTATAGAAATGTTTTCCCCTCGAGAGACTTTATTTAAGGAGTTGGTGCATTCCAAGGCAAGGAAAATGCAATCTTGAATGGATATCCCCTTGATAATGCTGAATTGGTCCCAGGAAATGATTTTATTACCTAGAAAAGAAATCCTATTGGCCAAAAGCTTGGTATTAATTTTATAAATGGTATTAATTCGAGAAATGGGCCTAAAGAAGTGAATTTAAAAGGCATTGGACACCTTAGGGATAAGGGTGATAAATTGAGCATTTATACCATGAGGAAGGAAACTAGTCTTAAAAAAATGTATAAAAAGTTTACAGACATCTGAGTGGACAACCTCACATTGATGTTGAATGAAACCATTGTTGAAACCATCAGGCCCAGGGGCACTGTCGGGATTCAGACTGAAGACAGTGGTTTTGATTTCATGATCTAGGGGAGGAGACAAGGAAAATAGATTGTCATCTTCATTGATCAATTTTGGAATGATCCTAGGAAGAATGTTCTTGTTAAGATGAGGACCATTGAAAATATTTTCAAAATAAGTGACAACATGATTGGAGATGTCAGCTTCAGAAGAAAGAAAGTTGTCATTATCTTTCAGGGAGGATAGAGGACGGTTGATTTTCCTAATCCTTTGAAGGGTATTATAAAATTTGGTGTTTATTTCTCCATCAGTGAGCTACTTCATTTTGAATATCTATTTTCTAAGGTTATCATTGAGGGATAGAAGGGAGTTGAGCTTGGCAGCAATGTTAAATTCAGATTGAGGGTCAGAGGTAAAGACAGAATTAGCAGAGGAAGTTTTAATTTGGTTAAGGTCAGTCTCAAGTCTGGAAATGACCTGATCAATCTGCTTAGATTTAGCACCACACCAACCTTTTAGGTAGAGTTTTAGCTGTTTGAGCATAGTGATGCAAGAAAAAACATCAGAGTGCTGACCCATAGAATTCCAACAACATTGAATGAGATGAGCACAATCTTGATCAGCGGACCAAGCGTTATTGAATTTAAAGGGTAGATTAGAGTTGGCTTTTTTTAAAAGAATGGATACCAGAATAGGATGGTGAATAATATAAAATTATTGAATCTTAATTGAATTGACATAGTCAATATGGAATGTTGAATGAATTAAAGAAGCACCATTAATAAACTGAGAATGAAACTTAATCCTTAGATTTTGTCATAGAGAAAACCTCATGGATAGTAATAACTAAAAATGAATAAAGATAATGCTTATTAATTGGAGGTAATTTATCATACACAGGATACCACTATAACCTTGAAATGGATTATTTCTGTGGGTAGATACATGCCTGATTTTTTTTGGAAACAAACTCGAAGGGTTTCTCATCAACTAACTTATCTCAGGAGACCTTTCAATGCAAAGAAGGGATATTGAGGAACCCAATCATAACTGAATGTGTGAATCATTATTTATACATAAACACAATACTTGTACTATATTCCATCTCAATATCTGTATAGACTATAGGAAACAAATTCATCTATATTTCCATAGTTAAAACAACATCCCAAATAAAACCCATATTTCAATGGCTATACGAATTATGAAAATAATCATATCCATGAAACAAGAACATGGATATATAAAATATATATGATTTCAAATGAATATTGATATAAATGGGGTAGTGGGTACACCACATAAAAATGATTAGGTGCACAATACCAAGTAAATCACAATGAAATGGAGACCGAAACATAGTCCCTTCGAACATTATAATAAATCAAGTTAATAATAAAAAAGGGAATAACTAAACACCCGAAATATAAAAAGAATAATGATATTATATATCAAATAGTATTAAAAATACACCACATGCAAGAAATAAGTGGTGATAAATGGAAATCTCACGCAAATAAAAGTGAGATGAGTAACACATTACCTTATGCCCAAATGTGTTCTTTGATTGATCTTAAAGAATTGAATAATCATATTTAGATTTATTAATTAAAAATTAATGAAACCTGTCTAAATTTATTTATTTTATTATATCCTTATTGGGTTCATTAATTTCCATTTTATGGGTTTAAGAGGATCAATTTTAGGGTTTTTGTATAATTTTCGTCCTTGGTTTTCATTATTGGTTTACTTGTATTCATGAATTTGATTTCATTTGAAATGAGGTTAAACATAAAATATTGTTTACATAAATTAATTGTGACATTTTAAATGACCTTATAATTATATTTGTTATATAACAAGAAGTTGACTCATTAAATAAAAGTTAATGATAAATGCCTGAACAAACATGGAGGTGTTGTGAATAATGACCTTGATTGTATTATTAATTTATATTATGAGTGTGCAAGGATTACATAAAATTACCTAATATGAAATAAATATATTTTTATTGGATTCATCCATAGAAATGGTTTCATGATATGAATTGAATGCTGTAATAGAAATTGAATACCCATCAACCTTTAATGTGATAAATTAACACATCTCGAGCGGTGTTTTCATTTTCAGTACAAGAGGAGGGGGAAAGAGAGGTGATGGTGAAATATTTCATTAACATTGTAACGCCCCGACCCCAGCTACCCAGAGTCGGTGCATTACTTCGTAACATTGGCATGATCACAAAAGATCAAGTCTCGAAAGACCGATTAGTTTAGTAGCCTTGGAAACACTAGATACATTCGTAAACGTTACATTACATCATAAAGTGAAAAACTACAATAACAAAGTCTCCATAGTCCACACTCATATCTTCTTCTGACAATCCCTGCAGGTCATTCATAAAATACTTCTTCACATCCTGGAAAATATTAAAACATTGAAAGGGGTGAGCTCAGATGCTCAGTAAGGATAATAATATTGCGGAAGCTTTCATAAATAAACATAAACATTTAAGGCAATGTATAACTAAAACAAAAGCCTTTTAAACTTGAACATCAACATAATATGGAAAAAGTAGAATGAGATAATGCCATATACTTCTTCACATGGATATTCTACTGGTCGAATAATCACATGCAATATCAATAACCACTTTCATAATGATGGAATGCATAATGCCAGACTATCATAACCACGTAGTCAAGGCCTCGTGCCAAGACCACAAATAAGATTTTGTCAAGGCCTTGTGCCAAGACACTAGTTTGTCTCATGAGACCTGCCGATGCATCGAGGAGCTATAGCGGGCTCCACCCGTCACTTATTAAGTCCAATGCATTCCTCATATGAATAGGTTTAAACATATCATAAACCATAACATAATCGTATCTCATAAAACAGGCATAAAGGAAACATAACATTTCCACATTTCAATCACAAGATATAAATACAACACATTGATATAATAAAAATGCTTTCAAAACCATTTTCAATACCAAAATAAAAGAGAGTTAAAACTTTGTATTTATTTTTCATTAAAAAAAATGATGGCTTGAAGAGGAAGCCGGATCTCAAATAATGGTCACGGCGGCGGAGAAGTCGTTGTCGCCGCATAAGTACGGAAAGAAAAACATTCCCTTTTGTCGTTTAGTAAAACGCTTCGTATAAAAAAGATTCCTTTTGAATAAATGCAAAAGTCAAAGGGTTTTATACACCGTATAAAAGGAAAGTTGTGTATAAAGCCAAAATATGCCTCAATGAAAGGGGATAGAGACGAAGTCCTTAAAAAGATCATTTTTAAAAATAAAATAGATCTATTATGTGTATTCACTATAGGTACACATAAAGAAAGTAAAAATAAAAAAATAGGATATAATATCATGACATAATTTGAAAGTAGGAGATTAACCCAAAGAATGGAAGTTGGGTTAAGAAGTTCCCTTACCTCGTGTCTGACTTGACTCAACCGTTCTTTAACCTCCTGAATAATAAACTAGAGTTAATATATACCTTATTAAGAACCATTTTCAATTTCATTATCCTTATTATATCACTTATTACAATGATATGAACATTATGTAATTATTTAAGTTAATAACGGTCGTTTTGTCGATCTTTGGTACTTGAGTCAAAAATAAACTTCTTATAATTACAAGTTGTTCATGTGGTGAAATATCCATTATATCCGGAATTATATTCATGATGTAGATATCATATATATCATATATACAGTATATACATTCATTCATAATGTCACGTAACATTTAGAGGTAAGAAATGAAATGCACCATTCATGGAGACGGTAAGCCGTACGTACGCATGAACGCTACTTTCATTTCAATTTCATATTTAATGGAAGTAAATCATAATGATATAAATGTATAATATAATTCCAGTATAATATAGTGTATAATACCATTTACTCCATCCTTTATACATCCCACATATGGCATTTACGATTCAAATCACTTTGAGGGGGCGGTAGTCCGCACTTCCTAAAATGAAATTATCGCGTTTTACCCATAATGGAAATCATAAAGTATGACATAAATGAGAAATACATAAGCATAAGTAAAACAAAAACATATTATATATCATATATAAAAATAGTGACATCTTAATGGCCACCTTTGAAGGTGTTATATGAGTGTTGAACAATCATCGCTTCGTGAGGCAGAAATTCGCCATCCACAGAAACCGTATGTTCTTTAACCATTAGATGTAGGTGTGTGTAAGTGTAGCTCGAATCCTTCTTATAACAACATCCTAGTATATTGAGGATACTGGTGTTGTTACAAAAGAAATGAATAAAAAGAGTTTAGGGGGTTGGAGAAGAAAAATAAAACAAAACAACATTATAAAAGACATTACCTCAAAATCGGGTAACTCTTTTTGATTTGAGCCAAAGGCTTCCTTGGGAAGAGTTCTGCCCAAAGTGAGGATTCTAGGAGTAAGAGAGGGATGTTGGGAGAGTATTTGGGCAGAGGTTGGCCGAGCCAAATGGCTTGAAGGTGTGAATAAGGTGGGAGAGGTGGGGGCCTTTTATAAGTGGAGAGGAGGGGCACTTTTGGAAAGTAATGAAATGTTACATTATTTCAAAATGCTTTTCGGATTCTAAAGGTCCCACATCTATATAATTCGAGGCTAAGGTGATAAGGTTTCGAAATATCTTCATCCAATAGGCTTTGGACAAGTGTAAGCCTCGGATTTTGCATTATCTTCTCATTTTATTTAAATCGTCAAATAATGATGTCATCGCTGCATCATTATTATGTCATAAATACTTTACTTTATTTAATGTCTAAAAATTATAAAACAAATACTATGATGTAGGAAATCTTTTTAGCTTTCAAATGACTATTTATAATCAAAATTTGGACTTGTATAACCCCAATTAAAAATTGTTTTAGTAGAACAATTTATGTTAGTGTCATTTTCACTTTAACATTAAATAAAAACTAATTTATGTCATTTCCCAACAAAAGTGGATCCATGGGGTCCCCAAGTTAGGCCATGGCTTGTCATGGTCGGCCATGACTCAACCAATGAGGTTGGGACATGTGTCTAGGTCATTTAATATTATTAAAGTATTATCTATACCTTAAACTACACTAATTACCACTAATCGCGATTAAGAACTTAATAAGTTACTATTCACCAAAAAATTATTATAATCTCATTGAACCACATTTTACTTCTTAATGACAACCATGTATGTCAGATTTTTGAAAATCAAATCACAGAAGTGGTAATATTTCATTTAAACGAAAAATCAGTTATTTAACTACCACTTAGTGGTTTCACTATTCATCAAAAATTGAAGTTTCTCAGAACAATGCCAAAATTTCATCCTAAGCTATAATTGATATTACGAATACAAAAATGAAGTCCATTTTGAAATATAAAATTTCTATAATTTTAAAAAGTGGTTATTACTATTCATAACGGCTAGTTTGATTTGTCGCGATGTTTTAGAACTCGAAGTTGCGTACAATGCAAGCTATTGTATTATTGAATGAGAAGCGTATCGTGGAAGCTCGGGGTGTTACATTCTCCCCTCCTTCAATAAATTGCGTCCTCGCAATTTGAAATTTTTCTTGGAAAATAAAAGGTTGAAAAGAGAAAATACCTTTGAGGAAAACCCACATCGGAAATAAGGTTAATAAATATATAACATTAAAAGAAAGCAGGATAAGTACAAAGGTCACCCGATATAGCCCATTATAGGATTATATGAAAATATGGATATGGAGGAGAAACAAACCATCAAGGTCTGATGGAGAGTTATAGAAAACAGGATTAGGAGAAAGTTTAACCACAAGAAAATCACAAACTTGTGATTGGTTAAACGGTCATTGAATCCCCAGTTGGAAAAGTTAACCGTCAACATTTTTGTTTTAAGTTACCTTTTATAATGTTGAGGAATTTATTTAAGAGATTTACTAAGAACGTAAGGGAATATACATACTTATTATGTATACTTTCATTCGTTAATAAATTTTTACCACAAACCCAACTTTTACTCCAAATGGTAACGGAACTCAAAAATATTCTATTTATCCTAATTGTATAAGGTTCAAAATGTTAACACATACCATTTAGATTAGTAAATCTATTTTGTAATAACCAGGGACTTCCTGTAGGCTAGTGGTAGGAAATAAAGGCCTGTCGCACTTTGATTGTGGGTTCGATTCTTACAGCTTTGTCCGACACGACGGGTTATGCCCCACCCTGCAGGTTGTCCTTTTCCTAAAAATATAGCACCATACTATTCCAAAAATAATATTCATAAATTTTTTAACCTTAAACAATACTATCCAAAGATCAACTTAATCCATTCCAACCTTTATAGTTATCCAAAATACTTATGTCCAACTCACAGTCCCAATTTTATAAGGAAGGTAAACATAATGAAGATCCTTTTTTCCATGTAACAACATGTGAACACCTTCATCATGTATTTTTTTAAACATACTGAATTACCATGATCCCTTATTCCTTATAGAATACTAGATATACTCCTTCTATCCAAAAATGTATACAAATCATCACTCAGTTTCAAGGAAGTTAAGAATATCAAATATAATTTATCCAAATCAATCACGTCTTATTCCAAAATCACTATCTCGGTATCAGAACCATATTATGGTTTATCTTTCTCTCAACCATATATTTTCCAAAATTTTAACCTACTGTGGAGTCACATTTCTTGGTTCCACACAATCTCAAGTCCTTGATGAAATAGTACTGCAGTACAATCCTTATATACTCCATAATTATTATAACCAGTACATCATTGATACAACACTCAAATTACAAAATTCTTTAATAACAACATAAGAACTCTAATCATTACTCCTCATCTGTGGTAGTATCATAACTTGATTATTATCCAATGACATCATTTGGGGCATACTCTGATGATTTGGACATTGGTTTGCGTAGTGTCCCCAATCCTTGTAGAAGAAGCATTGTAAATTTGAAACCATTTTCTTACCCTTACAGTCACGCACTTTGTGTCCTTTTTCTCTACACTTATAACAAACTCCCATTCCCTTTAGGCAAGTTCCATGATGTTTCTTCCCACAATTACCACATATTGGAAAATCCTTCTTTCCCTTCATCCCTTTATCCATCATTCTCTCTTCCATCCCTTTCGTCTCTTGCTTCGCTTCAAATCCATTGGACTCAGAGAATTCTTTACTTATCTTATTAACACATGATACTATTTCTTCATATGTTGAGAACACATGGGAGACTATTTCCCTTCGAAATGTTGGCTTAATATCGTAAAATATACGATCCTTCTTACTCTTTGGATCATACGTATTGCTAGAGTTCACATTCCTTCTACTGGGCACCATTTCTATACAATGACATAAACTAGGTTAGTTTATGAATTATAATGAATAATTCCAAACTTTTAAAATAATTAATGTAAATTGAACGGTTTATGGATATAATCCATAATCATAAGAATGTTTTCTTTGAATAAGCATATAATCATAAACCCTACATAATGGTTTGTAAAGAAAATGAGAATTATCCTAAGCAAATCCCTCGGGAGTGTCGTAACCAAGAGTGCAGCAAGGCCCGTTGTCGTGCACCAGTTCCCGTTTGAGTCTAGCTCAAAGCGGTGTTTTCGGGTTTTACCCCTAGGTACATCTGTGCCAGAGCCACCTCTACCTGCTCGTATCCAGACAGGGATGTATTGCTCGGAAAACTCACAACATCTCTACAATACTAAAATTCTAGGAAGTTCTTCTATACTAATCCTCAAAGTCTATCTTTGGGCTATGTGCTCTAATCAGAGTTTATCTAAATCTAGCTTCCAAGGTTAGTACTAAACTGCCTCTGATACCAACTGTAACGCCCCGACCCCAGCTACCCAGAGTCGGTGCATTACTTCGTAACATTGGCATGATCACAAAAGATCAAGTCTCGAAAGACCGATTAGTTTAGTAGCCTTGGAAACACTAGATACATTCGTAAACGTTACATTACATCATAAAGTGAAAAACTACAATAACAAAGTCTCCATAGTCCACACTCATATCTTCTTCTGACAATCCCTGCAGGTCATTCATAAAATACTTCTTCACATCCTGGAAAATATTAAAACATTGAAAGGGGTGAGCTCAGATGCTCAGTAAGGATAATAATATTGCGGAAGCTTTCATAAATAAACATAAACATTTAAGGCAATGTATAACTAAAACAAAAGCCTTTTAAACTTGAACATCAACATAATATGGCAAAAGTAGAATGAGATAATGCCATATACTTCTTCACATGGATATTCTACTGGTCGAATAATCACATGCAATATCAATAACCACTTTCATAATGATGGAATGCATAATGCCAGACTATCATAACCACGTAGTCAAGGCCTCGTGCCAAGACCACAAATAAGATTTTGTCAAGGCCTTGTGCCAAGACACTAGTTTGTCTCATGAGACCTGCCGATGCATCGAGGAGCTATAGCGGGCTCCACCCGTCACTTATTAAGTCCAATGCATTCCTCATATGAATAGGTTTAAACATATCATAAACCATAACATAATCGTATCTCATAAAACAGGCATAAAGGAAACATAACATTTCCACATTTCAATCACAAGATATAAATACAACACATTGATATAATAAAAATGCTTTCAAAACTATTTTCAATACCAAAATAAAAGAGAGTTAAAACTTTGTATTTATTTTTCATTAAAAAAAATGATGGCTTGAAGAGGAAGCCGGATCTCAAATAATGGTCACGGCGGCGGAGAAGTCGTTGTCGCCGCATAAGTACGGAAAGAAAAACATTCCCTTTTGTCGTTTAGTAAAACGCTTCGTATAAAAAAGATTCCTTTTGAATAAATGCAAAAGTCAAAGGGTTTTATACACCGTATAAAAGGAAAGTTGTGTATAAAGCCAAAATATGCCTCAATGAAAGGGGATAGAGACGAAGTCCTTAAAAAGATCATTTTTAAAAATAAAATAGATCTATTATGTGTATTCACTATAGGTACACATAAAGAAAGTAAAAATAAAAAAATAGGATATAATATCATGACATAATTTGAAAGTAGGAGATTAACCCAAAGAATGGAAGTTGGGTTAAGAAGTTCCCTTACCTCGTGTCTGACTTGACTCAACCGTTCTTTAACCTCCTGAATAATAAACTAGAGTTAATATATACCTTATTAAGAACCATTTTCAATTTCATTATCCTTATTATATCACTTATTACAATGATATGAACATTATGTAATTATTTAAGTTAATAACGGTCGTTTTGTCGATCTTTGGTACTTGAGTCAAAAATAAACTTCTTATAATTACAAGTTGTTCATGTGGTGAAATATCCATTATATCCGGAATTATATTCATGATGTAGATATCATATATATCATATATACAGTATATACATTCATTCATAATGTCACGTAACATTTAGAGGTAAGAAATGAAATGCACCATTCATGGAGACGGTAAGCCGTACGTACGCATGAACGCTACTTTCATTTCAATTTCATATTTAATGGAAGTAAATCATAATGATATAAATGTATAATATAATTCCAGTATAATATAGTGTATAATACCATTTACTCCATCCTTTATACATCCCACATATGGCATTTACGATTCAAATCACTTTGAGGGGGCGGTAGTCCGCACTTCCTAAAATGAAATTATCGCGTTTTACCCATAATGGAAATCATAAAGTATGACATAAATGAGAAATACAGAAGCATAAGTAAAACAAAAACATATTATATATCATATATAAAAATAGTGACATCTTAATGGCCACCTTTGAAGGTGTTATATGAGTGTTGAACAATCATCGCTTCGTGAGGCAGAAATTCGCCATCCACAGAAACCGTATGTTCTTTAACCATTAGATGTAGGTGTGTGTAAGTGTAGCTCGAATCCTTCTTATAACAACATCCTAGTATATTGAGGATACTGGTGTTGTTACAAAAGAAATGAATAAAAAGATTTTAGGGGGTTGGAGAAGAAAAATAAAACAAAACAACATTATAAAAGACATTACCTCAAAATCGGGTAACTCTTTTTGATTTGAGCCAAAGGCTTCCTTGGGAAGAGTTCTGCCCAAAGTGAGGATTCTAGGAGTAAGAGAGGGATGTTGGGAGAGTATTTGGGCAGAGTTTGGCCGAGCCAAATGGCTTGAAGGTGTGAATAAGGTGGGAGAGGTGGGGGCCTTTTATAAGTGGAGAGGAGGGGCACTTTTGGAAAGTAATGAAATGTTACATTATTTCAAAATGCTTTTCGGATTCTAAAGGTCCCACATCTATATAATTCGAGGCTAAGGTGATAAGGTTTCGAAATATCTTCATCCAATAGGCTTTGGACAAGTGTAAGCCTCGGATTTTGCATTATCTTCTCATTTTATTTAAATCGTCAAATAATGATGTCATCGCTGCATCATTATTATGTCATAAATACTTTAATTTATTTAATGTCTAAAAATTATAAAACAAATACTATGATGTAGTAAATCTTTTTATATTTCCAATGACTATTTATAATCAAAATTTGGACTTGTATAACCCCAATTAAAAATTGTTTTAGTAGAACAATTTATGTTAGTGTCATTTTCACTTTAACATTAAATAAAAACTAATTTATGTCATTTCCCAACAAAAGTGGATCCATGGGGTCCCCAAGTTAGGCCATGGCTTGTCTTGGTCGGCCATGACTCAACCAATGAGGTTGGGACCTGTGTCTAGGTCATTTAATATTATTAAAGTATTATCTATACCTTAAACTACACTAATTACCACTAATCGCGATTAAGAACTTAATAAGTTACTATTCACCAAAAAATTATTATAATCTCATTGAACCACATTTTACTTCTTAATGACAACCATGTATGTCAGATTTTTGAAAATCAAATCACAGAAGTGGTAATATTTCATTTAAACGAAAAATCAGTTATTTAACTACCACTTAGTGGTTTCACTATTCATCAAAAATTGAAGTTTCTCAGAACAATGCCAAAATTTCATCCTAAGCTATAATTGATATTCCGAATTCAAAAATGATGTCTATTTTACAAAATTCCAAACATATAAGTTGCATTAATTAATTTTATAATTAATTCCCGCTGTTACGACAAATAGCGTGTTTTCAAGAAACAATTTATATCAAAAGATTGGCAATTGTTTATGTCCAAATTCAATGTTAAATTAATTCTAATGACCACCATTGGATAAAATGGTAAAAATATATTCTAATTATACATTAAATCCACTCAATAGTATAACTTATCACTATAAATTATTTTGATTAAAAAAGTTGTTTTAAGTATTTTTCACTATTCATAAAAAATTAGAAGTTCTCAGAAAAATACCAAAAATTCAACATAGGCTAATTTCGATATTACGAATACAAAAATGAAGTCCATTTTGAAATATAAAATTTCTATAATTTTAAAAAGTGGTTATTACTATTCATAACGGCTAGTTTGATTTGTCGCGATGTTTTAGAACTCGAAGTTGCGTACAATGCAAGCTATTGTATTATTGAATGAGAAGCGTATCGTGGAAGCTCGGGGTGTTACAAACATAATAAAATTAATGTTCTTTTATTGTACTATAATTATCAAAGAAATTAGATGTGGTGAGATTAGGGGAGGGAAACAAAATAATTGAAGTTGTAAAAGAAGTTGAAATAAAAAGGAAGAGAGGATCACCTCTTGAGTACTCCTCCTTGAGAATAACATCAGGGATTTTTTTTGGAATATTCATGAGAATAGAAGGTCTTGGACATTGGTGAAGGTCTTGGGAATCATATTTGGAATACCATAGGTATTTATGAAAGATTTAGTGGTGTGGGAGGAAGATGGGGTGAGGGGAGGATTATATTTTGGTGGGAAGGAGGGTTTTTTAATATTATAATCAATAGTTTATGATTTTCCCCATGATAAGAAATAGCGATGTTTCAATAACCAAAAATAGTAATAAGCGCATGTGAGTATGAATAATGTTTGATTACCTCATATGGAAATCATCCATGAATAAATAAATATGTATTTAGTATTTATCATAATTTGTCGTATTTTACTATTAATAAAAATTCTAATATTTAAAAAAATTCCCAAAAATTCAGCCTAATTTTTTCTCAAAGTGTAGAATCTAAATATGAACCCCATTTTTCAAAAATATTTTTTTAAATATGATATATTTGTTTTTTAATTAAAATAATTAGTTAATAAAAAAATACCAACACTTAAAATATTGATATTCATTTTTATGGTGCATAAATTATATTTACACCTTCATGGGTAAGCTTACCATTTATAATATCCACATTAATATTAAAAATGATAGGTTAATATTCATAAGTGTAAGTTACAATTCATAAGGTTATGTTACTATTCACCAAAAATTAATGTGATTCAATTAGACTCCAATTATCACCCAGATCGGTACCGTGAATGTTGATTTTTTGAAATTCAAATCACAGAAGTCAAAAATTTAAGCTTACTGGCTGGGTTATTACTTTCTCAAATAAATAACCACGTTTTGATTCATAGAGACTCAAAGATTCATGAAATATAAGTTATCTAATGAATAGAAAGTAGTAAAGAGAAACATACCCTAAAATTTTTAGGGTGTTATATACATGTTTAACGCACAAGATATGGCCAAACCATGTGGATACCGAGTTATAACCAATGTTGTAAAGTGATCATTTGAATTTTTGGCACATGGTATGGTTAAATTATGAGATTTGATACTTGAGGTACATTAAGGCACTTAGTAGACACACATTTTTCCTAGTGACGCCACTAATAATGCATAGTTAAAAAGTGAGATTCTAAAAAAGAAGATATTACTCATGTTCACTTCTAATCCACTAAGTTGTTCTTGAATTTCATATATAGATCTATATTTATTCCCCCCAATGGATTTAGAGTATTTCATCATCAATAAAAATGTAATCTGAATTCTTGTGTTGTTGAGTTGAAGTCTGACTCCATAGGTAAGTATATGTTTTGTTGTAGTATTCCTTAGATCCTCTCATATTTCTTCTCTTGGATTCATAAATCAAGTCCACTATGGATTTATCTAGGATTTTTAATTCTAATATTATTAATATTTTGTTGTGTTGATGTTATGGAAAGATATCAAAGGCAGGTTTTTTGAGATTCAAATAGGTTGTGTTGTCATTTTGGGGTTGTTATTCGTTTTCATCATAATTCTTGAGGTAAGTTCCTTCACAAACAACTCCACTTATTATAATGTGATCACATGATTTAAATTTCATTTCTTTTCTTGAAATTTATTGGAAAATAGTTGTTTAGTGGTTGATGGAAACCCTATTTAGTAATGGTTTATGAAATTTTGAATATTTGGTGTTTCTGTGGAATGTGAATTTTTTAAAATTGTTTTAAAATGGTGGCATTGAAATGGTTATTTTGTTTTCATACATGGAAATGTGTTTTTCAATAAAATGGGTCTTTTCAAGAAATAGTTTGTGGCAATTGTTTTCAATAAAAGAGAAGTTTTATTCAAAATGTTGATTTTTCATGAGTTTTGGCACTAATGGTTGGTGTACGTACATATAGCATTTTGGGAATAGTTTAAATATGACATGGTACTTGGTGAAAATGGTGTAATGGAAAATGTGATATTGGTTTTCGTGGGAAGACTTGGTAAATCATTGAGATACTGATCATGAGTATGGATTGTCCACCAAGATTACATGTGGGGATATGTTGAATGGATTGTGTTATGCCAAAATGGGGTTTGATAATGTGTTTTTAAAGAGATGTTTTGTTGATTCCAGTGAAATATTTTTGGTTTGGAAATTATATTGATATGGAAACTATTTTTTATATAAAATGTTTCTCTTTGATATAAATATTATTAACCGATATTTTATGAAATATTTTATATAATTGGGGAAAATATTTTAATCCATGTGGTGTGAGTAGATATGTAAACATGGAATAAATTAACGAGTTTCATTACCCACCCATTCCTTAGAAATTTGGTGATTTTGTTGATATTTTCTATTGAGATAAAGGTATTGGTAATGGATCACAATTATTTTGTGGGGCTTCATGATTCATGGGAATGATATCGGAGTTAGAACATATAGAATATATAGATTTTATTTTTTAGTGCCTTAGGAGTCATTGATTCTTTGTGGGTTTCTCTTCCACAATAAAATTTATGTCAGATGTATTTGGTTGCAGAAATTGTTATCATGATTTATTTAGTGGTTATTTTATAATGGTGTATTTGGTTGGGTTGTTTTTTTCAAATGGATAATAAAATTCCATTCTTTAGAATCTCGGGGGGTTTATTTCTTATCCTTGGAACTTGTGAATTCATCTTAAGGGTAAGTAGTTGTTCGATATCAACTGAAGATAATAATGAGGGGATGTATCTTACATGTGGAATAATCTTATTCATTCTGTAACATGCATTAATTATGAGTTTTTATGATCCTTGGGTATCAGTTTTTATTCATCTAGTATTCGAGAATTCAGTTAGTTTTACAACTATTGTCCAGTTAGTAAAAAAAGGATTGACAGGACCTGAAATATAGAGATTAAAAACACATATCTAACATTTTTATGCTAAACATAATGTTAAATAGGGGATGGTTTCATATGTTATTTGGATAAACTTATTGGAATTTTAATATCATTTTCATGGGTTTATCCAAAGAGACATGCATGAAATGAAAATTTTAAAATAATTTTCAACAATGGTTTATTATTTCAATTTGAGTAATGATATTGGATTTGGTGGAAAACTATTTTTTAATAAGTGTTGAAATCGTTTTCAAATGTGAGTCTTTTAAAAAGGCATGATGTGGGTATTTTGAAAAAGGGATTATTTTCAATACTATAGTGAAATGATTAATTTTTGAAAGAAATATTTTGATATATGATTTGTTATAATTTGGAATTATTAATCCTTCAGTTTCTAGAGAGTGACACATATTTAATTGGATGTATTTTTTGAAAAAGGAAACTGGTAGGTATTGTAGAATTCAATAAATTAAGGTGCTAAGAATGCTGTTTCACCTGATGCACATGTGATCCAAAACTATTTAATAGTATTTTGAAAGATTTTATAGCCACGGATATAGGGAATGGAAGAGATGAACCAAGGCATGTTGGTTATTTAATCTAGTTTTGAAAGTAGAACCCGCTAATATTTTGTAGTGATCCCGAACCAGAAAAGGAGTAGGTGTAGAAGAATAAGATGAATCAAATGTTTTATTTCATTAGAATACTATCAGATATTAATTTAATGTTAGTGAAATATATGATGGATGATCATTCATGCGGTTTATGGGAATTAGTTTCTGATGATAAATTTTACCAAATCATAATAAGAGAGTATTTTGAATAATTGATCAAAAAAAAATCTTCCCTCACACATTATATATTTCATGAATGATATAAATTTTTATATTAAAGAAAATTTTCTTAACAGTGATACAATATGTGGACAATTTATGAATTTAGATCTCTTTTAACTGAATGTTTCTAAAATTGTGTCCTTGAAAATGCATATATTTTAATCAGGCCTAAGTAAAGATATTTACAAGAAAATTTACATGCACTATATAAATGATTATATGATGGTGGTCTATAGAGATATGGTGGCAGAAAGTAACATGTAGTGTTCTATGGGTGAAGGGAGCATGATGATACCATTGTAAAATATTGGGAACACTAATGTGAGGATAAAGCAGAAAATGGACACTTATTTCCAAGGCAGTGGGATGGTTCTGAATCAGATGGATAGATTGATGAATAATTCCCCATAAACCAAGTGAAATAGAAGATGTTTTGAATTTGTGTCACTAAACCACATGATGAGAGAGATTAATACATCACCTTGATATTTCCAAAAATGAAATTGGATGGGGAACCATCAGTGCTATTGCCAGTGTACTCTGAGGTTAGCTATTTAGGATAACTCTTACTTGATGTTTAAGTTGTATGCATTCATGGGGTGAGTAAAATAGAAAACCACTCAATAGTAGAGCTAAGATATCCATATTGTTTCCAAGAATTCCATGACTACTCAATAGGGGAAATCTCATCCAGGAAATAAAGAAAAAATTATAGAGAGTAAGAGATTATATATATCCATAAATTTTATTGTGTATAATATATCTAGATCATAAATGGTTAGAGGTATGATTATTTATTTCAACTATTATTCAAGATATGTTTGATATGGGTGTTTCAAATTCATTAATTTTTTTTTGTGCTGTTGAATTTCTAGTTTTACATGTTTAAAAGATGCCTTCTATTTTGAAAATTCTAACTCCACTTAGTTAATGATAATTTTATAACATTTTTGTGTTATGAATGTTCTATAAATATTAATGGATATAAGTTGATATAGGGTTTCTAAATTATTTAAATTGATGTTTATTACATAATCATGCCACTGGATTGGCTGAAGATGTTCAATGATCAGATAGATTAATATGCATGAATGGTTAGTTTCATGACTAATGATGGCATCATGCATCTATTTAAGGGTGTCCATAATGTAAACTTATGTGTAATAGGATTTTTGTTAGTAGAAGTATCAATGATCTCATTCGAGTTGGTAATTTTTACATTTTCATGAATGAAGGAGTTCAAGAAGACAATTTTTCTAGTGGTTGTTGAACACATTGTTGAGGTGTTTCCTTCATATATCTCTGGGATTGCACCAAAAAGAGAATTAGAGTTTATGATTAATATCCTTATAGAAACAAGTTCTATTTCCCATTCCTATTTCCTAATGGAACCAAAAGAAATAATGGAATTGAAATTATAGATGGGATATTTTCAATGAAAATGGTTAGTTTTGCGAATCATGTTTATGTTGGAAGCAGTCATCTTGTTTGTGATAAACAAAGATTTAAATATTTGGTTATGTATAGATTGTCATAATCTTAAACATGTTACACTAAATAAAATATGTTAACCACTATGATATTATTATCAATTCAGTGAATTGAGGGGATCTCAGTGGTTCTCAAAAATTGAATTCTTACTAGGATGTCACCAATTACGGATTCGAAAGGATAATATTTTGAAAATATATTTTTGAAGTAGATATGGACATTATGAGTATGTGGATAAGAAATTTATATCAAAAAAACTCACCCATATTATTTATGGAATTTATGAGTTAGATTATTCAAATATATCATGATTCATTTTTGCGTGTGTTTGAGGATGACATATTGGTGTATTCAAGGACAAAAGTGGCACATGAGAAACACATAGAGATAGTGTTATAAATTCTAAATGGTCCACATATCTATGAAAAATTATCAAAGATTTATTTTTTGATAAATTAATAATTTTTCCAAAGCCATTTTATGTCATAAAAATCATTTTTGTGGATCTAGTGAAGCTAATGGCTACCATATATTGGAAAAACCAAATAATATCTTCAAAACGCATATTCTCTAGGGTCAATCTAGTTATTAAAAAAGTTTTGTTCATACTTTTATGAAACTAGCATCACCTATGATATATTTGAACATGGATATTGTTTCATTTCAATGGGAAGAATAATTTCAAATTTCTTATCAAGATGTTAATGTTTAATTAAAATCAAAAATGTTCATGACTTTTAGGAATCATGACACGGGTATGTTGTGTATTGTGATGCATCTAGATCAGGGTTGGGATGTGTTATCTTGTATGGAGATCATGTACTTAATTATACCTCAAGTCAGTAATGATCTCATTTGAATAACTAAAACATAAAATATTTGGATTTAGTAGTTTTACTTCAGAATTTGATAACATGGAAACATTACTTATTTGGTGAGAAATCTAAAATGTTTACTGATAATATGAAAAAGATACGTATTTTCAAAAAACAAATATTTGAACCATAGATATAGAATATATATGTATTCAATATATATATATATATTTCATTGACATGATATAAATCAGGTAACGAAAATACAGTGGAAAAGAAATTAAGAAGAATGTCAAATGATCACTTGGAAAAAGAGGATTCAAATCAGTCACAGTTGATGTCCGTGATTGAAGAGATGGAGTTTTAATTTTAAGAACAAGGATATTTCCTGGTTTCTTTTCCAATTTATTTTATTTATGCTATGTCTATAAAGGTTAATGATGAATATATTTCAGATTCAAAATGTTCCTCAATACGGTCGTGAATCTTTGTTGGGGAGACTATTGAGGGATGGAAGTAAGAAGGGAGTTCAATTTTTTTTTCAATTGAGACCTGATGGATGTACCAATTGATTTTTTTTAAAATCATTATGGATACCTCCATTCAATAAGGGATATTAATACTATAATATAGAATATGTATAAGGTGTTGAAAGCATAGTTTTCGTGGGGTTTTATGAAAATAATTCTTGCATAGTTTATCACTACATGCATAAAATGTTTGTATGATAATGAAGAGAATATGTGGACAATAGGTATATTTTAGTATTTAAATATTCCTATTTTTTATATGGGAAAATATATCCACATAATTTTAAATAGTTATCCTAATGACAGTTCAAAAAATCATTTTGTTTGGGTGATAGTGGATCCAATCATAAAATCATCTCATTTAATCCCTATTCATGATTCAAATATGGTGTAAGACATGTCATAAATCTACATATGAGAAGTTTTAAAGAGGCATGGAATAACACATTTGATAGTATTAAACATATCCCTAAGGACTCGGTTGACTTTTAATATGACATATCCCCCTAAAATGGATAATTATTCTGAAAGGATGACCAATTATAGACGGAATTTTGTGGGCTTGTGTGATAGATTTTGGTGGCTCATGGGATGATAACATACCATTAGTGGAGTTTTCTTATAATAATAGTAATACGGACTTGAAACATATGGATCATTTTTAAGCATTTTATGGGAATCCTTGTAGTTATCCACTTTTTTTGTGGAAACAGGTGAGACTTCATTGGTCGGAATGAGCATTGTCCAAGAGACAAAAGAAAAGATTCAGTTGATCTGGAATTTGATGGAGATGGCATAGATTTGTGATGAATAATATGCAAATCATCATCAATGACCATCATTTTTCTAGGTAAACGACTTTGTGTACCTAAGGATGTATCCAAGTCTATTTCATCCTCATTTTGGAATATAGGGAATGCCATCTCCCATATACATTAGCCCAATAGAGATACCATAGAGGGTTGGAGAGGTGGAATATCAGTTGGCATTACCCACAAAATTCAGTGTAGTTCATAATACATTTGATGTATCTCAATTGAAAAAATATATTCATTATTATAAACATGGGATTCAATGCGATCATTTTGACCGAGTGCCTAATGATTCATTGTTTCAAGTTCTAATGTAGATTGTGGATATGAATGATAAATTCTTTCGTCATAAAAGAATCAGTCTAGTATAGGTTTTATGAAAAAATGGAAAAATTTTGGAAGTAAAATGAGAATAGAATAATTAAATGGTTAATAAATACTCTTATATCTTTTAGGATAACAGTGGTTTCCTACTATTTTTTAATAGAAAAATTAATGGTGGGGAGAATGTAACACCCCTATATTCAGGTATGTAACCCTTTATTTATGAATTTTAAGAATGTAATGTTTTTGGGTTGTTCTCGAGTAGGTTTAGAATTTTTTTCGTATTTTCTTTAGATTCATGGTATAGGGATGGTTAGTATAAACCGTGAAAATATTACAGGAATCCATGTGCAATGAGACTTGGGGCACTTGGTTGGGACACATATAAAGAGAATAGTTTTTCCAAACCATATGGCCACATATTTTTAACCATCCAAATTATGGATGAGATCAACTTCATTGTCGACACATGGTGTTTATAACCATTAAGGACATACATATGATGTGATCCTTGAGTTAGAGGTTTGCACATAGTTTTATGAACAGTGTGGAAAATAATTCATGGTTAAAAGGAGAGATCCCAAAAATATGATATCTATAATTATCACCTCTTATTCTCTTGTTTTTCATTCATTTAACTATAAATATATATTTCCTACTCTCAATAGAGATGGATTATTTCTCCATCGATCCAAAAGTTATACGAAGGATTTTCCTAGTGCGCTCATGCTTGAGGCCCATGGTAATTCTTCATTGGTGGTAGTTTTACTTAGATAATATCCGCGTTACACTCTAGGATTGTTAGATCTATAATACTATTGAAGGATGTAGGGTTGTTCATGATAATATTGAAATTTTGCGTATATTTTTATGTTAGGGAAAGATATTGGATGTGGGGTTTTGGATATTCAACCTAGTATTGTTATCCTTTTGGTGTCATTATTCATTTTCATCTTAAATCCTGAGTTAGGTGGCCCCACACTCGACTCATATTAGTAAAACATGATGTATTATTTTCAAATGGATTTTTTATTTTACTTTATTGGGAAATTTTATTTCAATGGTTGAAGGAAATTTACTTTAGTGACTATTTATTGAATTTTTATAATTGTGTGTTTTTTGGATGTGATTTTAGTATAATTATTTTTTAAAAATGATTTTAAAATGGTTGTTTTAATTTCGATTCATGGAAAAGTGATTTCAATAAAATATTTTTTTATTTGAATGGATTTTTGGAAATTATTTATATTAATGAAATTTTTTTATTGATATGGTTTAAATGGTTGACTTAGAATTTTTTTTGGAATAAATATTTTGTTAACGTTCATATCACATATGGGGTGTGGTTGAAATATGACTTGGTGCTCAATGACAAAGGAGTGAGTTGACATCAGATATTGGTCATATTTTCAATTTCTGGTATATATACAAGATACAACTCATTATTATGGATGTTCCACCTATCATTCATGTGTGAATTTGTGTAAAATAATGGCTTATGCTAAAATGTAATTTTAGAATTGGTTTTGAAATAGTTCTTTGGTGGAATCCTTTGAAGTGGTTATGGTTTGGAAATTGTTTTGATATGGAAACTTCATTTCATATAATTGGTTTTTATTTGATATAAAATATAATAATGTGTTTTTAAATAATTTTTTATATAATTTGGATAATTTTTTATATCATAGTGGTGAGAGTAGGGATGTAATTTGGGGAAACCAAGTATGTTTCATTACCAAACCCTGAATTGGCACATTGCTATATTTCTAGATATCTTCTATCAGAATATAGGTTAAGGTAAATCATCACAAATTATTATTGGTTTATCATGATACTTGGACATTGAATTTTATTTTCATCATTGAGAATGATTTGAGTTTATATGTTGGTGATCTTGTTTTCCTTTAGTCTTTCTGTTTTCTTCTTCCTGTGTAAAATCTTATGTTAAAATTCATCCACCATTGTACTTGATTATAATTGGATTAACATTAAACTCGTATAGATTGAGTTGAATACATTGTTATAATGCATCATTTAGTGGTTATTGTTTTATGGTGTGTTTTTTTTGAGTTTCATAATTTTGAAAGGTAAAATCATCCCCAAAATATTTTGAAGCTTTTAGAACTTATTTCTAGCCTGCAGCACCTTATGGATATCGCTTAAGGACATGTTGATATTCTGGATCAACTCTAGAAAATTAGGCGTTGTGGGTTATTACATATCATGAAAACAACCTACCCATTATCTTCCCAAATTTTGTATCCATGTTTTGGTTGTTATTTTCTTATGATAAGACAAATCATAGTTTCCCTAAGAAGATATCCAAAATAAGTTCAATGAAGAAGATGTAATCATCATTTCCTACTCAGTCATGTTTATTTCTTCTTATAAATCCTCTTCTTATGTTGGATTAATAATAAAATAAAATCTCAAGTATCATTAATATTCTATGAAATTATTATGATTATTAAAATACTATATTCCACCTTCTATCCATCTTTTGAAAAATGAAAGTACCACACATGTGTATGTACAACGTACCATTTGCACATAGAGGTGTAATTAGTTTTTTGAAAAAAAATATAAAAGTATGGTTATAATGATGGAAATAATGGATATATATGGTAATTATTACATGATATAGATTATATAAAACTAATTTATCACCCAACTCAAAACTGATTCAACCATTAATTGAATTATATTGTCGCTCATGCGTTTGTATGACATTACATCTCCATGATGCGATGAGATTAATTTCCTAGGATAAATACATAGTAATGAATCTTGAAATGTACATAATGAGTTATTATTATATCATTTACCTTAGTAACATCATCAAAATTATGGAACTATATCCTATAAGAAATAACTGATATTTACCTATCAAAACATGAATAGGAAAATGAATTTGTTAAAAGACGAAACTGGGGGAATAATAAAATATCATTCACCAGTGGGTGATATGGTTATTTAAGAGGATCATATTTGATATCATATATATGAGTATCGTTATGGTATATATTAATAACGTGATTTAAACTATTATACATGAGTCTAAATAATGTTCGATTAATGGGATGTTTAGTGTAAGAGATTTCTTAAATCAATTTTCATTCCCTAGTTTAACCATCGATTTCACTGATTATTTCATGATAAGGTTATGTGTGAAATGAATTTTTTTTATTATGTTTTATTTACAATTGTTTTATGTGGATTTATAATGGATACCCATAATTTATCAACTATATTAAATATATGATCTTAGTAAGGGACTTGGTCTCAATTTCCTTTCATTGAGGAACATTTTAATGATGTGCACCTATATTGTTTTTTGAGAAGTTTATAATGAAACATAGAAATATTTTATCATGAATTTGTTTTATTTTTTTGATTTTAAATTTTTTATAAATTTTATTTCTTCATGGTGAATAAGATTCAATTGATTACAAATTTTATAGTTTTTTTGAAATTTAAAATTTTTTTGAAATTAGTTTTCTTCCATAACAATTTCTTCTTAAAAAATTTAAAAATTTATTTCTATTTTCAAAAATATTTTCTAATGTTTTTATTCATTTTTTAGTTTTTCAAAAATGTTTAAATTTAATATTTCCATCAATTTCAAAAAATGTTATTTTGTGAGTTTTCAAAGAAAAATGCAAAGAGAATGTTTTTTAAATATATACAGTATGAACATAATTTATTATAATAATTTCACTATAATATTTAAAAGAATAATTTACTCTATTGTATGTTATTTTTCATAGGAAATGATTTTTGGTTCTGTACATAATTTTTATATTTCTAAAAACTATTTTCCCTGATAAAAAGGGAATTTTTTGATGAAATATTTGAGTATTGTAATTAAATTGTTTTCATATATTCCAACATACTTTGTTGAAGATTATGTTTATAATGTACACTAAGTATACCATTAATTAATTTTTTTGGATTTTATATGATCAATATTACTGGGAAAGTATTTATATTCTAATTGACTAGTTTTCTCGTATGTTCAGTTATATATTTTCTTAAGGAATGTTGGTTCAATTATATTTTTTATTCATGCCAGAAATGTATTAGAATTAGTATGTTATGGGAGTTCCCGTTGTATACCCTAGATGCATTAGTAGGTGTCATGAGACAAAATAGATCAATTTCCACCAAGGCCTTATCTATTTATTTTCAGATGTGTTTGCCACACCCTCAACATTAAATTTTAGATGTTTGACATGTTTCATTGCAACATTATGAATTCAGTTATTGATAATCATTGTGATAATTTTATTAGTATCACATCCATATTTATTTTAAATTCACATGTTAATATTTATATGGGGTTAGATTCTCATAATTTATGCCTTCCATAATACGCTATACATTTATAAAATGGAATCCCATATTGATTATTATTTTTGATTCATAATAGAATCTGCAGTATTTAAACCATGTTGACTATTTTAGATAACTTCTTCATTTTGATTTATTTTTCCTTAGGATACTAAGAAGTGTTTTATGATTGTTTATATAGGGATTTTCTAAGGGGCTAATGGTGTTATCAATGAAAATATTTTTTATATTTTATTTTTGAAATGTAATTTTAATTTCATTTACTTTTATAGTTCTCAAAAAATACTAAAAAATTCAATCCTTTGGGATGAGATTATTTGTATCTTATAAAAATTTATTAAATTATCCACCTACTATAGACATCTTGGGTAAATTTCATTATGAGGGACACTATGTAACATAGAATTGAATCCTGAGACCACATTGATGATACAAAAGGTGTTTATAAGTTTCAAAATATATTTATTATATTCTTTATAATGTGGTTTTTCAGTTTCAAATTTTTTATAATTTATATTTTATGATTGGTATATTGGATTTGATTAAATGCATGTCATATAAGGTGTTAGTGGAAATTATGATCTTGTAATCTTTTATTTTATTACCAATTGGAATTAAATTTTTTTATTATAATTATGTTTATTTTTTGTGTTAATACATTATACTTTATATATCTCCAAATGAGATACTCATAAACTCTTACCATGAGTCACTAGCATATGGTGTCTCATGAGAGAACATAAGGACATGTGACATTTCACCTCAATGATATGGTTAGGTTAGGTCAGTAAGTTATTTGTATGTTTCAAGAAACTATATTGAAAAAAATATTTTTAATTATATATGTGTCACCATGTCATTAATTATTGTATTTTCTTAGTTTTATTTTATATAATTAAATATTTTTTATAAAAATTATATTTAAATTTATTTTAGTATGATTTATGTTGTATCTTATGTAAAATATTATATGAAACATGGTGTTTAAAAGTGGTAAATATAAGGGGATAACATGTTATAAAATTATATTTTAGTGTTAGAATACTATATATGTGAATAATATATGGAATTACAAGGTATTATGTGTGTGTTTCGTGGTTAGTTTAATGGAAAAAGACCATGTTATCTAATCATCCATAATGTAAAAATATTATTTTTTTCAATCAATTCAAATTATTTCTTAAAACCATTAAATGTAATTAAAATATGTTTAATATTATATTAGTATTATATAATTATATATTTAGAATAATTATTTGATTTTCTATTGTTTCATATTATTTTTAAAATTCATTAATGTTTTTGGATATAATGTTATATTTTACAATTTTCATAGGGTCATTCCTTATAGAATGGAATAGAAGAATCCTAAAGAGGATCCCATAAATAAATACCCAAAAAATATTCCTTATGATGTTAAATCCTTCTGAATATTTTTATCTAAACCGTTATTTGGTAAAATTGACTTTAAGATGTTGATTTTTTTCTAGATGAGGCCATAGAAATATTTCCGCAAAATCATCCTACCTTTTATAGGTATAAATAAAAATAATATTTTGAATGGTATATAGAGTATGTTGAGATTTTTTATTAATTATTTTAATTCCTAGGACATTTAATTTGAAATTCACCAGCTATATAATGGATTTTCTATGACATATGTTGTTGGAGTCCCTAATATATGGTAATTACATTATGGACTTCTCTATAATGGCATTAATTTTATTTAAATCAACAGTATTATCCAAAATCCCTTAAAATTTCAATTTCCATATAATAACTCGATATGAAGTAGGCTTGAAGTTAATCTTTTTTGTACACTTCCTAGTTTGATAAGATGATGGAATTTTAAATATAGTTAGTCAAATATAACAACATGGAGGATTAATAATTTGAAATGGATCTATGATACGATATTTAACACAAGTTCTTCAGCCTTTTACATTATAAAAAAGTATTGTAGATAAATATGTTATGGAGATGAATAAAAATTAATGAATGAATTTTATGGGTGGTATAACTTCTTATCATGTGAAATCTTGACCAGATCCTTTGGTTGAAATATGAAGTGAAATCGAATTTGATGTGGAGTGGTTGGTGAGTTATATAGTAGATAAATACTAATTTCACCACTTCTGTTCTAAATATATAGAGGGAATATATCAATTGATTATGGTATAAATATATAAATCTAAAATATTAAGATGAATCGAATATTTTCCACTATTTTGATTGATTATAACATCATATGTGGTGTGTTAAGTTTACTAGTATATCAAGGAGAATAAATTGTTTGAATGTATTTTTTGAATCCATTCTAGTAAGAAACCTATAATGTATTCCAAACTGAATTCAAAGAGTATAGTGGAATGATTTAACCTACTTTGGGATTATATTTAATGCAGAGTTAACCTCACCTAGATGGGAAATCTCAATGCCAGCTAGAAAAATTGTGATTATTTATAGGATATCATGAACCCGTGGGGTCATATTCTCAACTATCCACTACTAGAGGTAATTTTATTTGAAAATTATCAAGGATTAGTGTGTTTTTTATATTACTCCATCACACTATGTATATCTAAATAGGTGAATGATACATTTAATTTACTATATAAAATTACTCCATATTCCATTGAGAGTACAAAACTAATATGAAATAGTATGAATAATAATAAGTGGAGTGGATATCATAATTTATTCATCCTGATCTCATGTGTTGATTTTTTTTCTAATTTTATGATTTTTGAAAAGTAAATCATTAATCTTATAATAGAATAGACCAAAAAATAGACAATGAATCCTAGATTATTTATCATGACAAAAGTGTGATTTTTTTAATTCTTCGTGAGGAAATAATATTATATTACAGTGTCTTTGGGATCCTCTTACTAGTAGATTGGATGTTTTATTATAATAATATAATAATATCCAATCAGATCACCTTGTTACTTTTAGGTTTTATATAAAATAATATTGAGTAAAAACATCATGAATATGTGAAAAAATCACGGAAATGTATCATGATTATTTTTTTGGTTTATGACTGGAGAGTGTTATATAAATTTGAAAAGAAATTTTTTTAATAATGAGCCTTAATTCAATACCCTCATATCATATAAATGTTATAATGTTTAAATAATTTTAAATTATATTTCATTAAATGAAAGGGATTTTTTTTAAAAATTGTGTCTCCCTTGACTTCATTAGTATTATTCTATAAGAAATATGATGGGGATTTATTCATATTAATTGATTACAAGAAATTTAATTTGTGAATGTGGAAAATAAATTTATGGTTAAATAGAATCAGTTTGAACAATTAATGTGAGATAAATGGTTTTGAAAAATTGATCTATGTTTATGTTATCATATTTTGAGGATAAAAAAGGATGATACCCTGCTGATTACCATCAAAAAAAGGTATGATATTTTCTATATGGGGGTTATATTAATCCATTGGTTTTTACAAAATATATGATCTATATGTTTGATCGTTATATCTATATATTAATTATTATATTTGTGGCTAATATCATGGTTTACCCAAATTCAATTTTATATTATGAATGATACATTGATATTTATTTATGATATATAATTGAACATTAGTTATATATTCTATTTTTTATGTGTTATTTTTAGAAACAAAAAAGATAAATTAGTAGTCCATATGATTTTGGAGAATGTAATAACATTTAATTTGGATAAATTACAATTAATAATATTATGGGAAACAACAAAGAATGTTTTTTAATAATATTTATTATGGGATTTCAAATATACTAAAACTAATATTTTTGCAACTTATATATATTGGAATCAACATTTGTGGATTAAAATGATAAATGGGAAAAAAAATTATAGAGTGATATGTATCAAATACTAAATTAGGAAATCAATAATGGATTACATTAGACCTTGTATTGATTTTAACTAAATAGGTAAAGACTAAACAATATATAATTATTATACAAGAATGGGTTTATGTTTTCTATATCATAATATAATTATTGGGGTCATATGAATCTCTTTAATTAAAAAATGATGGCAAAATTACCATGATCATATACTCAAACATCTGATTGTGGTTCACACTTAAAAGTTTTCAAAAGATTACTTGTTTAATGATAAATTTAATATTTATAATGATCAAAAACCTTTTTGTTAAAAAATTTCTAAACAATTCTAAAAACTTAGGTAGATATTATAAATAATTTAGTACAAAAATATTGTCTTTGATCTAGATTATAATAAACGGATAGTAACACTATTTCTAATGACATGAGTTATTGATTTTAAATTTACTAAATTAAGGATTAAACATATTAATGGAAAATGAAAATCCTCACTAGAATTTTTCACTTAGTGGTGAATAATCTAGTGGCTCATATGATTTTATCTAGATATATTATTTTACTTATTTCCTGATAGAATTTAATGTGAATATCAGCCAGACATTGAATGTGAACACATAAGAGAACTCCTAAACTATGGGGTTACATTGGGGAATATAATTAGAGGGCTGACCATGATATCTATGTAATTGAATAAATATTTCTTCAATAGGGGCGTTGGGGATGAATTTTATCTATTCTACATGGTTTTATATCAATAAAAAATAAGATATAAAAAGTGGTTAAATACTGATATATGTGCCCTAAAATAAATGTTGATATTTTTTTTATGTATTTGTCATTGTAAAACATATCCAAAACTAATGACATAGAAAATAAACATAATATCCAATTAAATCATTATTAAATTTTAATATGGATATGGGGTGTGGTATACTTAGATTTTATAATTAGATCACCTTGATGACCTCGTAGATGAAATGAGTTATTTTTTATTATACATAATTATTTCCAAATTATGTCTTTTACCTTCAATAAAATAATGATGCAGTGAAAATTATTTTAAATTTTTTGTATTCAGAGGTTTTTAAGATAGCATGGATTGAAAATAAATATTAAATTTGATTGATTTAGTCTCTTTAATTGTTATTTGATGATGGTTATTGATGAATAAATGGGAAATAAATAAATATTGACTAAATTGCATCATCCTAAAATAAATGGTCTAATATAGTGTGATATTAAAATATAGATATACATGTTTCGTGGAATTGTTTTGGATTTTGGAATATTATTATTGAATCATCTTACATTGAATGAGTTAGAATATTACAATATTAGTCATTATTCAATCAATGTGGATTCATTTTGAGTCTGTTATAGTTTATAATGTTATTCTACTTTGTATTGGTTAGAATTTATGGAAACATAATTTTTTATGATGTGTTCTTAACTATAAAGAATGCGATGTTGCGTAGAAATAGTTTATTATTTATTAAAATTCATAAATAATATATCCCTAATAATCATGTAAGGCCTCTATAAATAATTAGGTGTGACCATATATTTATTAATGTTTTAACTCTAATGGGAAACATATGGTTAGGTCCATAACGAAAGATTATGTGAATATATATGGGTCTATAAAAAATTTTAGAACATCCATCCATAATTAATTTAATTCTATGTTAATGCTTATCCATAACACAATCCAAGAATAATGATTATAGGGATAAAAAAATGACTTTGTGAATGTTCTTTACTAGAAAACATAGTTTTTTAATTTGATACATCTTATATGGAATAACATGTTTTCCTTACAAATTAGTGAGATAATGTGTGATGAGGGATGTCAATTTATTTTATTTTTGTATATTTGCATCATATTAGGAAATAACAAAGAATATTTTTTCTGATAAACATTAATGAAGTAGAAATGAATAAATAATTAAAATTATAGGAAATTATGTCAACATTATATCACAATAAAGTTGTGTGGAGGGTATAATTTTAACATCTACATTGTTCCAGGTAATTAATTATTTTGTTATGATTTCATTTTTAAATTATTTTTGGTATAAAATTATATTTTTTATGCATTAATATACTTCACGGTTAGCTTCTCGGAGTGGTATATTTTTTATAGTAATCTAAAAAAGCAAAATATCCTCCATTGAAAAATGAAAAATTTGAAAATATTGATTCAGTATTATTTATATGACATTTTAGTATCAATTTAATTCGTTTTTGTACCTCTTACTTATTTGATGATACCATCTCACCTAGATATCTTTTGGGTTGATATTTATCATCTCCAACTCTTCTTCTTTCAATTAATGAAAATATATTCAAATTATATTAAGGTAATGTGCTTATCTTATCTATAGTCTCTCCCTTATCATTTTTTATTTACTTTAAAACCCAAAAACATCAATGATAGGGTAATTTATTATGTTATAAATTCTATAATTTCTGATTTTTTTATTTATTAGGAACTACATATTCATTCTCAACACCATATGTTCTCTTTCCATGTGTTTATTTTCTAATAGTTCTTCAGAAGGAAGGTAACACTTTATTCATTCAATATATATGATATTATATAGTAATTATTTCTATCATATATTTATTTTATGGTATAGAAAAATCCATTTAAAATTAGTATTAATTTTATAAAATCAATTTCATGAAATGTTATAAAATGAATATTCTTTTTTTTATTTTATTTTTCGGAAGAAAATACATGTGACTTTTCTTAAAATGTGTTATTTTAAAATATAAATACAAATTTTTTTAATAGTTCTATAAAGGAATATGTTATATTTTAATCCAATGATATGATATATATATTTTAAATTGATGTTATATTGGATATTTTTTTGATCATTTTCAGAACTTGTTTTTGGATTATAACACGTGTAACAACATTAATAAGATAAATATCTCTATGAGTTTTTGGAAAAGATAAATATATTATTTATGACATAATTGGATTGAAATTTTTATGATGTACATCCATTTTTAGAAACATTTATCAAAACAAAATGATATAAACATGATAGTTTTTTCTAATGGGAGTTTTTATGTTTTTGAGGCTGTCGCCTCAAGGATTTACCTAAGAGTTTTATCGGGTAATGCGGAGCAAATATTTCGTCATTAATCATTTAGGGTTGATAAATCAGGGATATTATCAAGTGAGGAGGTAGAAAGGATGAATAATGCCTTAATATTGGGAATCTGTATATATAAAATATGGTTTTTATTGAAATACTTTTTATGATGAACTATATGGATTTGGGAACGTCACTCATTTCACTAATAACTAAAAGAACACTCAGTCTCTTTTTCTGTAAGAAAACCATTCCCTAATAATCCTTGATGGACATAATAGAATGGAAAAAATATTTCAGCAATCATATTTAGAAAAAATTAAAATTGTTATAAACTAAATATTGTCTTCTTTTTTATTGAAATCTATCTAGGTTGATTCCTTTTAATTATTCAAATAAATTTAATTTTAGTTTAAATATTATTAAAATAGTTATGGGTAATAGAATTAAATTAATAAAAAATATTATTTACAGTAATTTTTAAAAAATATTATCCTATTTTTATTTCATATATTTTGATTTTATAAAAAAATTTGGAGACATTAGACTAGGTTTCTTACTTACTCACCGGATACATATTTCAATATAGTTTTTAGATTTTGTTTTCTAGGATACAAGATCTGGTAAATCATCATTCTTTAGTATTACTAATTATTAGGTTATCATGGATATCTAAGGTCATTTATACAGGATCCTCATATTCCACTTTGAGGCAGTGTAATAGTTGTTTGTTTATAAGAGTCATGTTTTTCTAAATCATAATTTAAAATGTAGTATTATCCCATTATTATAAATTATTTAATTTTAATTGTATTTATATTTTCTGATTATTCATGTTCATTTTGGATTATATTTTTAAACATATTTACTATTGATGTAGGGGATATTTATTAGTTTGATGAAATTATAATTATGAATTCAATTTTCTGTTAAATAATACCCTATACATTATTTACATTGTGTTGGAAGTCTAACATATAGATACATTATGAAAAATTTATTGATGAGATACATTTATTTTGTTTTATTTTCATCATATAAAAAATAATCATTCACTATTTTATCTGATATCCGTGGAACAATTTCTTTCTTATAGTGATAGAGTGATTCCCAATATTCCATATGGAATGTTAACCTATGTATCACATTACAATTATTAGGTTATGGATTGAAAATACACAAAGAATCAAATAGAGTATTAAATTTTTAAGAAAATAATTATTTATTTATTGAGTTAATATTATCCCAATGATTGGTTCAGGTCCTCAATACTAGTTAGCCTCTAACATAAGGGGACGAGGGCATAGTGTATCAGGTCAATTCAACTGAATTTTTGATATAGGCAACTGATTTTAGGTGTTATAAAATAATATCAAATATAATATTACATTCACTAATTTTATAATATGTTTTATATTAAACTATTTTGATACATCTTATGTAATCTAAAAATATTCCTTGTTTACACATTTATAGTGAATTCATAATGTTTCTAAAGGAAATCTAATAAAGATACCTCATTTTAGATGTTCATAATGTTTTGTTGGATTTTCTTATCTGATGGAGATTTTTATGATCATGTCAATAATCATGGTTTGGAATATAATAAATAAATAATAATAATGTAGATCTGATAAATATACCTCAGCTTTAAGTTCTATTTTTGAATGGACTAGATATCATAAAATTACAAAGGTATATAATTTTTTTTAAAATATATTTTCAAAAATTCACATTTATTCTGATTAAAATATCTAAAAAATAATGTGTTTTCTGGTTATTGATTATGTTCAAATCAAAATGTAAGTTTTAAATTATTTAATTTTTGAAAATTTTTCATTAATTTATATCTGATATGGGTAATTATATAATTAAAATTAAATTTTCTTATTTAATGGGATTATTTTTATGAATTTGAAAATTATTTCCCAATATGTTTTTAAATTTAATGAAGATAAATAATGTTTTTTAAAATCGAGGTTAATGATATTTTAATGAATGTGTTTTGGAAAATTATGTGGTTGTTTATAAAAAACGCATTGATGAATATTAAAATTAATTTAATTTTAAAAGTAATATGTTTAATGAAATTGTAATTATACATTATTATAATTCAATTATGTGTTTTGATTAGTAAAAAATGATTTTGTTCATATTAATCGAGGAAAAGCAGATTATGCAATATTTCCATACCAATAGTGTCAATTAAATGTGATGTGATGTGATATCAGGGGAACCCTTAATTCATTATAATATGGTTATATTTTTTTAGTCATTCATTCTAGGACATTTATAATGTTGGACCATATCAATTTAGCTAAAAATTCCCCTTGATTCCTTAATATTGAACTATAAGGCTAACTAGTGATGATTATGTTGATGAGAAATTGGGAGGTATAATTTTAAATAAAAATTATATATTATTGATAAATTTGTTAATATTCATGCGTGTGATTCTGGATGATGATATAATTTATTCTTTTTTCTATCTGACAATCATGGGTATATGTATTTATGTTATGAAATCATATATGGTGATCAAGATGATTAGATATAAGATAGATCTATAGAACAATATATATAGCATGCCCTAGCAGTTTAGCACTATTATTATTGAAGGATAGTGCATTGAAAGTAAAATTTTTTCATTATTGTTAACACTTAGGGTTGTTAATTCATGAATATTAAAACATTTCTCAATATTTTCTTTGTATTTTTTAGATTTTTTACAGTATTTTTAGGAACCTTGTAATTTTTTGTTAGCTTATATGTGATTAATATCGATAATAGTTAATCATAAACTATTCCATAATAATTGTGGTCCCTTTTGAGACATTATGTTAAAAGATAAATAAAAAATAGTCCTGTGAGGGAATGTAATTGGCCATGGAGTGATGAGGGGAACTATTTTTGGACAATAAAATAGGAAACTCAACATTTTCAGGGTGAATTTCTAGTGGTGGAAACCATCAAATATCTCATAAACAAGTTTTAGTGGGGTTGTCATATCAGGTATCCTTTTTCTATTTTCATTAGACCATTATGGTTATGGTAGAGGCTCTGGTGGAGACCATGGTGATGGTCATATTTTCATTCAAATATCCAAAACATCTACCCTTCACAAAATCCCAAGAACCATTGAAAGGGGAAAATATATAAATCATTACTAGGGGGTTTTAATGTGAATTCAATATAGTTTTTTCTATATTAATCAATCCATACTATTTACCATTACCATTTTCTTGATCCATATTAATTATAGATATTTCTTATTAACTATGTTTCATACCACAAGTTATTTTATTCTTAAACCAATAGGCTAGTGTGATTTGTTCAATTAAGAGGATTCTTCATAATTATCTATATTTGTTGGAATATATAGTAACCTTATCTATTGGTTTTATTATTGATTTGGGTCTTCTCCATTTAAGGGAAGTAGATCTAAAAACATTTTTGTGTTCAAGAGGATTGTTTTTATATATTCAATAACATTTTTATTCCTTCTCAATTTTGTTTCTACAACACTTGTGACCTTTGTATAGAATCAGTTCTGGGTACCATTGATTTGTAAGTTTGATCTAGTGGTGCATGAATGATTCTTAAGAATTGATTCATAGTGAATATTTCAATTACTTCATAATGATTAAAGTTTCATTTTACATATAATTTAGTTCCCCTGCATTACATTATTCCATAGATATTATGGATATGTTTGTGTGATTTGAGTAACCATATTCAGTTCAGTTAAAATTTATATGTTTTTATAGCCTATGAGAGTCATATGTAATGCATTATTCATGAATTATTACATTTTCTATTGTTATATAATGTTTTATTCGGATCATATATTAATTTATACTATGACAATGTCTTATTATTTTATCTCATGTTTTCCCTATATATTATCTACTATATTTTGTGTGATTATCATATCCTTGGAGGTATTGGTACTAGTAAAAAAAGTGGAATATCATGATATGGTTATACATTATAGTATTAGTAAACATTATATGGAAAGATAATGGTTAAAGACTTCAATATTGGATATGTGCATAGTGAAAATGAAGTTAATTATGATGAATCATTAGTGGGGATCTTGGTTGTTTGTTAGGGGCCAAGGCATTCATGGGACACCATTATATTTTGGTATGACCAATCATGGGGACCATGTGTGAAGACAATGTGGTATGACTAGAGCCATTAATCATGAAATTTATTGTATATAATCTTTACCCTTGAGTATTACAATGATCATGAATTCAATTCAGATGACCCTTCCAGTGTTGTCTTAAATCATGTATAGTAGAGGCCCATGGTGGCTTGGTTTGCACCTGAGTTCATGGAATATAATATTTAATATGATTTTAAAATTTACATTTGTAATAAAATAATTATATTAAAATTAAAAACTCTTTTTAAAAATACATTGGTGGGGCACTAATGTGTTTTATTGTGCACAACCTGCAGAGTAAGCTCAAAGTGCATAAATACATTAGAACTAGGGATCTAGGTAATGGAAATGGGCCAATGGATAACATTTGATATATATAGGGTAAATATAATTATGGTGAAAGAGTGGACATTAGATGATTATATGGTGTTTCATTACTTCTTTTCTGACACATATTTGACACTATTTTAAAATTTTATAATTAGATCCTAGTTTTTTCATATGTATGCCAAGGGTTACTTTTGTTATGAAATTATATCTACATTATCTTCTATTGAGATATTATATGTTGTAATATTTTATTAATGTTTGTTTGTGTTGATATTATTACTAAGGTTTTATATTCTCCACTTAACCCTTAGACACTCACAATTAGTAAACAACCTCTTGTGCATGTGGAGGCATGCATGAGGAAAGGTAGAATTCCTAGTAAGATGTTTTTTGGGAAATTAAAGTTACAAAATTATAGAATGGTATCAAAGGCGGTACCCCATTTTTTATATCATCGTGAATATTGATAAAAAAAATATAAGAAAGTATTAATCATTTATAAGACTTAGGTATGGTATATAGATGTGTTCTTGGACAGTACCTGATTAACAAACCTCTGAGATAACATATTCTTGAATGTTGATATAGTTATAATGTTATGGCATCAAGTTGATCCAATGTATACTATGCCGTAAAAATTTTATGGTAATTGGGTATATTATTGTATATAAAACAAAAAATTTCATATATAAATGTTACTTATTTTTATATTATTATTCAAAACATAGAATCAAGATCCACCCCATAACTATAAAGATTTATTGTGATTAGATACTATGTATAATGACATCATTGTTAAGTACATTATTTATCATCATTCATAATATTCTTCTCACATTTACCATTCATGAAATATCATACAAAAAAAAATAATTTGTAACCTATTGAATGGAAATATATGAAAGAGAGAGCTTAATTACACAATAAGAGTAAACATGAGATATATCCATCGATGATTAGATAAAATAATTGGATAAGAATAATGGTTTTAGATCATGACCATAACATATAATGTTCAAGCCCAATCTATTATAGATCATAAACATGATTTTAGGACCCAAAGCAAAAAATTTCAAAAACAATGTAAAATAATAGTGATGAATTGTCATAAATAAAACATCACTGACATGTTTAAATCACTATCATAAGAACATACCCTAAAAATTATTTCACCTTTATAGGAATAGAAACTCTTTCATAAATAATGGGTAACTAATGATAACATCAAATCATAGATGATATGGCATCAAAAACTATTTCCCATATCATAACATATTAGGTATCACCACATGTTTCTTATATTTGATCTATCCCCCGAACATGTTTCCCATAGTGGACTGGAAATCGTTACCTATTTCACATTGTGGATCAAGTAGAAAAAATCAATTCCAATATTTTTTTCATTATATATAAGTATTTAATTAATGCGTTAGTGGGGAAAATAATTATAGTCCTACCATTCTCAAAATTAAATCCAAACATATTTTTACCACAAAATGGTAAAATTTTCATTATATCATCATAACATAACCCTGTGAAACGGAACACGATTCATTAACATTTCAACTTTTCATCATATCATAACCTATAAAAGATAAAAACATTTCATAAAAATATCATCATAATAATTATAATACACATAGTTAATAAATAGTAATTTAATAATTTGATCATAACCTTAGTAAATCATAATTATCATCAAATTTTGTTAACAAATATGGGAATTTATTTAGAATATCACATGAATATTTCAGGAAAAAATACCATTTTCATATTTAAATCACTTATTTTGAATAAAAATTATTCCAATTTTTTTTTGTAAAATTTTTCATTCAATCAATCATATAAGAGATATAAATAATTATTCAATGTATTTATATCTCATCACTTTTTTTTTCCAATTTTGAGTATGGTAAAAAACATTCCTTCCACATTTTGAAGGAAATTTAGGATGTACCTCACTAGGAATATGACAATAAAATTTTTCTTATTTATTAAGAATTAAATCATGTGTTAAAATTATGTATAAAAAGGAAAAAATAATATTAAAACATTTTTGGATATTTTTTTATAAAAACATCTACATTGAATAAATATTTTTCTGACTAAAGTGGAAATAATGATTAATTTTCCAACAGACATTTCCTAATAATTTTATGTTACAAATAGTGGAAAATGGTAGTATTACATGAAAAGTACATTTATAACCATTAGAAAATAAAATTATGTAGATTTTTCAGATAAGTACCATAGAATTTCCTCAACATCAATTCAAATATAATAAATCTCTTTTGAAATTGGATTGAAACATAAATCGCACACCACAAATCTTTTCCGTCTTCAGATTTATTAAGAACTCCATTATAAAATATTTTGATAAATTAATATATTATTATGGAACCCTGATCATATATATATATATATATCATACTTTATATTATTTACTTGTATAACATTATCACATTTTTATCAAAATATCATTATTAAAACATTATTCAATGAGATAACTAATTCATTTTACAAGCACTTTTTTCAAAGGTCTTGATCCATGTACATTTATCATAAATAAATAACCTAATAAAATTAAATAATAATATAAATTTCACTTAAATTCATTAAGTATATGTAAATTCATCAATAAATACTAGAAATTAAAAAAAAATTCAATAAAAGAGAAAGTTAGTCATACATACAAATGAATGTTTTTTCACATTTAAATAAGTGTATAAAAAGAAATTAAATAATATGTTTAACTTTAATGAATATTAATTATATATTATATATTATATATCATATATATCCATTTAATCTGTCCATTTTACCAACCCAGTAAATCGAAAATGAAAAATGGTTCGCAATTCGACATAGAGGTGGAAGTCCCCACATAAGCATGAGTGACATTATCATTCTCAAAATGAATAGAAGGTAAGATGGTAGTTATGATATCATAATTAAAAAATCCTAATTATATCATAGATATCAAATATAAACCTAAAAACCATCATAATAACAATCCATGAAATGTGGTGATGGAAAATTAATTATATCATTGCACGGAGGCGATATTCCACACGTACGCAAGAGTAATACTTCTTATTCCACTTTGAATGAATATATGGTAGGTAATAGTGATTTAATAATCATAATTACATTATATAACATTTTTTACACATATATTATTATTTTATTATAAAAATAATTATTTAGTTGTTGTAGAAGAATAAACAATTTGATAGAGGCTAGGTAAGTTTATTACCTATTATTTAGTAGGAATCCATTAGATCCATTCATAATGACACATGTAATGACGAATTATGAAGCAAAAAATAGAAGTCTTTGTAAAAATTATTTTTGAAGTGAAATGGTTAGGGTTTTGTTGATATACCTGGCTCAATGATTTATAAATAAGTGAGATATGTGGTTTCTTTTTAAAAGGGGGGATTATAAACATTGAATTACATATAATAAATAAATATAATTAATGAATTTTACATTAATAATGATATATTATAGATAGAAATTTAAATAAATAGTGGTTTTGGTTGAAATTAATTCATAAAATTATATTTGGTGAGTTTTTTTTATTTAACCTTATCATATGGTTTAACCACATCATAAACCAATTTTAACATTTACAATGAAAACCACTTTTAAATATTAATGGGTTATGATTTTACATATAAAATAATAATAGGATACTAAATAGGAAATTGATATTGTTTTATGAAATTTATCTTAAAATTGACCTGTTTTAATATTTTTATGATTTAGTAATACTTTAGTAAAATATTATTTTTCTTAAAATATCGTTAATTTAATTTTTACCATATTATCCTAACAGGAAATTAAATACATAAATATTGCAATGAAAATATAATATAAATATTTAAAAAATACCCAATATTTTTCATTCATATATATGATTTTGGTTAACAATAACATAACCAAAAAAATTACATATAGTTTTCTTGAAATCATATACATAATTTATCAACTGCTTGCATGCACACTATGTCGATGTTGAGTATGGATTTAAAGTAAATATTTGTTCACTAAAAATTAAAGAAATATTAACATGTTACAAAATAATAATTCATTATAAATAAATTACGAAAAAATATCCGTTTTAACCTTATATAATATTCATTCCAATAGAGTGAAAATTGGGAAAAAATTACTTAAAATTACATATTCTAATTACCAAGGAAAAATAGGTCCAAAAAATCAAATATTTGAATTTTTAAATATACGAACGACTATATCGCATCCAATAAAATAAAAAAAATTGATTTTGAGACCTTGTATCTTATTTTTAACCATTTTTGTCGAATTTTTCCCTTAATGAGGTCATAAATATTTTCTATAGATACTATTCATAATTGAAAAAATAAAAGGAAACAATTAAAAAAATGATCCTCATAATTCAAAATATAAAATCCATTTTCCATGATTCTATTTCGATTTTTGGATATAAATCATTTTTAAATTAGTGTACAAAACATGTCACAAACCTCTTTTATGAAAATATATTTTTATCATAAAATATGATTTAATATTTTATCATGACTGATAAGAACCGTTAGGGGAATGTTAAAACTTTTAATGAATATATAATCGTTAAATTTCCCTTAAATTATTCATCAATAGGGATTAATGTAATTTATTTTAATATAAGATGTTTTTTCACATTAAAATTAAATTTTAAAATATCATATATATTTCTCTTTAAATAATTTTATTCTTATTTTATACCATTTGATATCATATGAATTTTGTTTACGTAAACAAAATTTATTCCATAATCTAGTTATCCATATTCAAATATACCATTATACCGAATTGGATATAAATATGAAATTAAATAATAATATATCCATTTTGTAAAATGGTTAATTTAAAAATAGTTTTTTATATTAATAACCTTATGAAAGGAATTTTTTATAGAGAAGTATAAAATAAAATACTATGCCGATTCATTTGAATACTATGACAACCCTGATCTTTTATTGCATAATTAAATATATTTTATTACATAATCTTCACTTGATGAAAAATATAAGATCGAGAGGTCTAGTTTCTTTGGGTGTTAGGATCATTACATAACAACTTAAAACATAAAATACAACATCTTTATTGAAAACTTCCTTTACATGACCACTACATTACCTCGTACTTAGCATTGAATGGGATAACCTGAGGACGTGCATAAGAAAAGGGTGAGATATAAAGCTCAATAAGGGAATAATCATGGAATAACAAGAGGATTACAATACATGTTAGACAGTATTCATTTTGATAGATCACAATATAATCATAAAAATAGAGGCATGATAAACCATGATAATTATTACATGGAAATGTTGTAACAACACTTAACATGCAATTAGCATGAGCAAAGGCTCATTACACAAGGAGCTTGAGTAAATTCTCTTTGCATAGGAATCACGAGTAAAAACATGTTGCTCTTGAATTAGCATGAGTCAAAACCCATTCCTCATGACGTATCATGATATTATACTTTACCAAATGCATTGGAGTGCTATAATGGTGCACCCTTCTTAAACATTTAATTACATGCATAAGTGTGCCACATGGATCATATAACATGGATTCATAAAAAATAATTATTTATTCCATGATAAAGGAATATTTAATTCATAAATGAAACATTATTATCAATATGTAAATGTTCATAAAGGTTAATACCTTGATATAGAAATGGGCATGGTATTCACTACACAATGGCATTGGCTTAGAAATTTGGTGCAATTTCGGCAGCGTAACGATGTGACGTAAGAATTAATAAAAATGGTTGATGAAAGAGAAAGGGGTATCTCATCACATTTACATGACATGGACATTAAGGGTGTCATATAGATACATGTCCCAACATATTTAATGGAAATTAGATTTTTGATAAAAAATAATTGCTTGAATGGAAATGAGGAGAGAGAAATTTCTTTCGAAATTTCCGCATAGTAGCAGGTGTACATGGGAGGATTTTAATGAGAGATAATGGGGTACCCCATAATTCAAACATAAATAGTGATGTATAGGGGAGGTTAAAAACCATACCCCAAAATTTAAAATTTAAATTAAAATGGCACAACAACATTAAAAATATTGGACAAAAATGAGAAAGAAAGAAAAAAATCCTTACTTGGAAGTGTGCTTCCAAAAGCTTGAAAGAGGCTTGATAGAGGCTTCATGGGAGAATGGGGCACCGTGGTAGGATTATATATATATGAGGGCAGAGTTTGGATGAACTCCAAATGCTTTGAGTGAGGAGGAAGTGGGATCTTGGGTGGGTTTATATAAGAATGGTGAGGGGATTCTTTATTATTTAGGTTTGGGACACTAACATTAAACTAATCCAAACCACAATACACCCCATGGTTATTTTCCATGTTTTTTGGAAAAGGGAAGTTTAAAACAATATTTTATATGTTAAACTTCTGAGATTCTTAAAATAATGGGGTTGCATGTGTGGAGGTGAGTCACACTCCCATGGAAAATAATTTAAAAAGACAAGTCGTTTAATAAGTTTTGAAGGGTCCATTAATGATTTGTAAAATAATTCAGCAAACCTAAAATCACATTATTTTAATGTTAAAACACATATTGGCCGAACATAAGGCTTATAGTATTTTATTACATCACTATTCGGTTATTATGATGTCACAAAACACATTATATATTTAATCAGTATTTAATTTTTACCCAAAAAATTGACTGTCTCTGAAAAATTATGAAAAATTCACCATTGGATAATTTTGACGTCCTGATTCCAAAAATAATATTCATTTTATCTAAAAATTTGTCTATATATATTAATTTTCACATTTAAATTAAAACCCGACCTTTATTGAAAATTAATGGGTTTTAACAAAAAACGGCATTCAAACATTAATAAACATTATAATTGCATTCATAAAATTATAGGATCATTTATATTTAATAAAAATTAATTTAATAATAATAATATTTTATTATCCTATTATTTAATTAAAAAATCCATTAATTCATCAAAATAGCTTTCTTAGTTGAACACTATCAAAAAATACTATTTGTGATTTAAAAACTATTTACAAGGTAACAATAATAAAATGAAAGTATATTCATTATTATATAAAAAAATATTGTAAAAAACCATAGTACTAGTGATTTGTTACATAACCCCTTAAAACAGCCGCAGAATACATAAGGGTAAGGTGTGTGACGGTGACAAACTCTTGGGGTGGATCAGATAACATTGCACGTGTGTTGATCTCTACCAACTTCCACTTCTCCCATAGATGGTTCCGTTTGAGATTTTAAAGATGAAGACCATATTTTTCTTAGTCAAGAGAGAAGCCCAATGATGCCACCACTTTTCCGAGCTCTGACAAATGGGATTTGTTTGCAGAAATTCTACTGGATGAGGCCATCACTTCCTTTGTTTGTGTAAATTGGATTTGATAGAACCCTATATATATAATAATCATGTGATCATTGTTCAAATACTCTATTATCAAAGTGCAAAAATCACTACATAAAACCAAAGAAGCTGACATTTTATATAAAAAGTTTACATAAAGATACATTGAATTAGATCAAGAGGGATTTCCATTAATGAAATTTTGGGTCGTTACAATCTTCCCCCTTAAGAAATTTCACCCTCAAAATTCCTTTTTCCCGCACTAAAACAGATTTGGGTAACTCTACTTCATCATTTCCTCTAATTCCCATGTCACTTCTTCAAACTTGGGGTTTTTCCACAACTCCTTGACGAGGGTCATTATATTATTTCGTAGAACTTTTTCTCTACGATCTATGATATTCACTCATTTCTCCTAATAAGAAAGATCATCCTCTAACTGTACCACCTCTAAAGAGTGTACATGTGATGGGTCTGGTATATACTCTCTTAAGAGGGATACATGAAAAACATCATGTACTTTGGCCATGGTAGTTTGAAGTGCTAGTCGATAGGCCACAACCCCGACACGATCGAGAATCTCAAAGAGGTCGATGTACCTTGGACTTAACTTCCCTTTCTTTCCAAACCTCATGACCTTCTTCCACGGAGATATGTGTAAAAATACCACATCTCTAACTTTAAACTCAAGGTCTCATTGATGGTTATCTGCATAACTCTTCTCTCGAATCTGGGCTACCTTTATATGTTGCTGAATGGTTTTCACCATCTCCACCATTTCATTGACCATTACTGGTCCAAGAAGCTTACGCTCATAGACCTCATACAAACATGCTGGTGTTCTACACCTTTTCCCATAAAGGGCTTCATATGGTGCCACATGGATGCTAGAGTAGAAACTGTTATTATAAGAGAACTCAACGAGAGGAAGATGTTGATCCTATCCTTCTTTAAAGTCCATTGAGAACGCTCTCAAAATGTACCCATGCGTTTGGATAGTCTGCTCGGAATGGACATCAGTTTGAGGATGATAGGCCGTATTGAAGTTTAGTTCTGTATTCAAATCATGTTAAATACTTTTCCAAAACATAGAGGTGAATCTTGGATCTCGATCAGACACAATAGATAGTGGTACTCCATGAATCCTTACCACTTCCCTGATATATATATCTGTAGCAGTGGATCCAATGATAAATCCTCCCGAATTGCAATGAAGTGTCCAGCCTTTGTAAGACGATCCACAACACCCTAGATTGAATTATTGCCTTTGGATGTATTCGGAAGTCCGGTGACAAAGTCCGTGGTGATGTTCTCCCATTTCCATTATGGTATGGGAAATGGTTGCATCATCCCTTTAGACTACTTCCTATCTGCCTTCACTTACTAACACACTAGGCACATTGATGTATATTCAACGATCTCCTTCTTAATATTATCCCACCAATAACGCTCTTCGAGGTATCGATACATCTTTTTGTTTCCTGGGTGAATAGAGAAATTTTTACTTTGTGCATCATCCAAAAGTTCATTTTCAGCTTCAGAATTGATGGAACACATAGTCTTTTCCCAAATCTCACAATTCCTTCTTCATTAACATTAAATTCTGAGAATTTTCATTTTTCTATTGCATCCACTTATTCCTAAATTCCAACATCATCCTTTTTTTCATCCTTTAACATTTCCAAAAGTGACAGTTGAGAAATCATTTGTGAGAATATTGATGATGTTCCCTTCTTTATGATTCCCATGTCCATCTTCATAAAATATATGATGATTTGTTTCTATTGAATTCTCATCAATGATAGAATCACTAGGTCCTTTCTACTTTGGGAACTCTATAGCTTGTTCACTTTCCCATGGTGGTAATGTGTTGAGCAGTCATAGTCTTTGATCAGCTGTAACCATCTTCATTGGTGCATGATCAACTCTTTCTGTGTGAATATTTACTTGAGGCTTTTGGGGTTCGTATATATTTCACACTTCTCCACAGAGAGATAATGCCACCAAATTTTCAAAGAAAAGATCACTGCAGCCATCTCGAGGTCATGTGTGGGATAGTTCTATTCATGAACATTCAATTGCATTGAATCATAGGCAATGAATTTGTCATTTTTCATCAACACACATCCCAGGCCCTTCTTCGAAGCATCACTGAATACCACAAAAAGTTCTCCACTTGTGGGTAATGTGAGCACAGGCGTAGTGATAAGCCTCATTTTCAACTCCATGTAGTTTTCTTCACATTCATCACTCCATGAAAACTTTACTCCATTCCGAGTTAGTTTGTTAAGAGGGTTGAAAAATCGTGAGAAATTCCTCACAAATCGCTGATAATATCCAGCTATCCCTTAGAAGTTATGGATATATATTTTCGATGTTAACCTCGACCATACCTTAATTGCATCTTCTTTGGATGGATCCATATATATCCCATTTCTTGTGAGGATATGGCCCAAGAATGAGTCCTCCTTCAACAAGAACTCACACATTCTATACATTTCATAGATATTCTCCTTCCACAAGTTCTCTAGTATAATTCTTAGATATTACTAACGAACCTCCTTGGTTTTGGAGTATAACAGAATGTAATCTATAAAGTCTACCAAAAATTTATCAAGGTAAAATCTAAAGACACTATTAATCAAGTCCATATATATTTCTAGAGCATTAGTGAGTCCTAAAGACATTCCTATGAATACATAGTGCCCGTATCGTTTATGAAAAAGTAGTCTTGGGGATATCTTCTCTCTTCACCCTTACTTGATAATATCCTGACCACAAATCCACCATGGATAAGTATTGTGCCCCATGCATCTGATCAAAGAAGTCTTCTATTCTTGGGAGAGGATACTTGTTCTTTAACGTGAATTTTTAAGCTCATGAAAATCAATGCAAAGGGGCATTGTCCCATCTTTCTTCTTGATGAAGAGGACTGGTGCACCCCATGGTGAAGCACTTGGGCGTATAAACCCTTTATTGAGATTCTCCTATAGTTGTTTCTTCAGCTCATCCATGTCCACAACAGCCATTCTATATGGATTCTTGGATATTGTAAACACCCTAGGTATAAGATCAATTGAGAATTCAACATCCCTTCTAGGAGGAAGACCAAAAAATTCCTCGGGGAACACTTCAGCGAATTCCCTCACAATAGGCGCATCTTCAAGGATGGTTGCTTCCTTGGACTCAATCATCTGAGCCATATAAGCATGCTTATAGGGAAGTGATATCCATGCTTGAGATGATGGAGAAAAATAAGGCTCATCTACCTCCTTGCACTTGTAAGGATTCAGGGGTCGATTCTCTACATTGAGAGTGATTTCCCTCTCAAGGAAATTTATATTGGATTTATATGAGGAAAGCCAATCCATGACAAGAATTGCATCAAATTTCACCGTAGGTAGTATGAAGAGGTTCTCTAAGAAGTTCAATCCACATATTATAACATGGGAGGAGTTATATTTATGGGATGCAACAATTTCCCCATTTTCTGTACTCACCGACATCTTCACTTCAATGATTTGGGGTGATGCTGGGATTGTTTTAATAACCATTCGAGATATATAAGAATGTGTAGAACTCGAATCAAAATGTATATTCACTATTCATTAATGAATAACTAGCGCACTATTCACCACATCGTTTAGGGGGTTCACATTGCTAGTAGTGGTGGAAAAATTTCCCCCTTGCAACCTTGGAGGTTGTTGGTTGCCTCTTAAAATCCTTGTCTTAGGGCACTGATTTGAAATATTCCCTAGTTCATTGTAGTTGTAGCAATGAACCACACGTTGAGGTTTGAGTACAGCGTTCCTCTCCTATGTCGCAGCTATGGGACTCTCTTGCGGACAGTTTACAGCCAGGTGGCCTTCTCTTCTACACCTAATGAATTTACTCGTCCCCCTCAGGAAATTTTCAGGGTGCTTCTTTCAACACCTTTAGAATGTGGGGTGATGGATCTTCTTAGCACCATTGGATTTATCCATCAAACCTCCAGCATTGACTTCCACATTACGTTTCTTATCCCCATTATATCCCTGAGATTCTCTGATCTTCATTTCATCCTTGGGGGCCCATCAGACAATATCCTTATAGTTGTCAAAGTCACAGATCTCCAACCCTTTCCGCAGTCTAGGTTTCAGCCCACTAAATAATAGTTCATCCTTGAATTCGGGGGTAACGAAAAAGCTGGATGCATATCATGAAAGCCTTGTGATGTTTTCCTCGTAAGCTCAAACATATTCGTCATCTCTTTTGCTTGAGGGCAAGGAAGTACCTTTCAATGTTAAGCTAGAGGGTGCATGGAAAATATTTATTGAAAATCAACTTCCAAAAATATTTCCATTCCAATACCTCGATCTCCTCCTTAGGCTTTGTATTTTTGATTAACTTCAACCATTGATCAGCTTCACCCTCCATACGATAAGCAGCCCGGAGAACCTTCTCATGTTCAGAACATTGAGGGATGGAGAATATTTTTTCAATGGAGATTATCCATTGTTCAGTGATTGAGGGGCCAGATGATCCATAAAATGTAGTAGTCCTTTGTCTCATGAAGCTATCGATAGCGACATGTTCTTTCTTAGAGGGGGTTGAACGTTCATCTTGACCCACGTTTCTATTCAATGCATCAGTTAGCTGAGAGAGAGGCGTGAGAAACTTTGTGATTCCCACTCCCAATGGATTGCGAATGTCATTAGTACAGTCATCACATTGATCTTCATACCGGTTGTTAGCCCTAGTCCTCATATTACCATCCATTGGTTGGAATAAGACGAAATTTTGGGGTAACACATTAAGGGTAATACAAAGACAAAAGCTGATGAATTATAAATAACTTTTATTTATTTAACTTATGAATCTATATGGTTCAATCTATGTTATACATGATATACGTTCTAACATATATTCTTAGGGGAATTTTTTTAATTCCCTTAATAAGGGTTCATAATAAGCTTGTGAATTTTTCAAAGCATATCCCACGAGAGTGTCATAATCAAGAGTGCAGAAAGGCCCATTGTTATGTACCAGGATACCCTAGGTCAATCCCGAAACTCCTTGTCTGGGTTTTCACCCCTAAGTACATCTATGTCGGAGCCGCCTCTACCTATTCATATCCAGACGGGGATGTATTTGCATGATAAAACACTTACTCAATACTCACCAAAACTTCAGGATATTTTCATTATACTTAGTCTTTTCTCTAAGGTGTTATTAGGTTTTTCTAATTCTAATCCCTAAAATAATTAAACCAATCCATTGATACCAACTATGACAACCATGATCATTCATTAAACAATTAAACATAATTTATTACATAAACTTCACTTGATACAATATTAATGATCGAGAGTTCTAGTGTCCTTGGGTCTTAGGATCATTATATTGTAACTGAAAACATGAAATACAACATCTCTATAGAATACATCCTTTACATGACCACTACATTCCCTCATATGTAGCATTGCATGGGATAAACTTAGGACATGCATAAGAAAAGGGTGAGATATAAAGCCCAGTAAGGGAATAATCATGGAATAACATGAGGAATGCAATACATGTTAGACAATATGAATATAAACAGAGAAAAATAGAAGCATAAACATAAATTCATGATAATTCATGATAATAATAACATGGAAATGTGGAAACAACACTTAACATGGAATTAGCATGAGCTAAGGCTCATTGCACATGGAGCATGGGTAAATCCTCATTGATCATTAAAAACAAGTAAAAACTCATTGAACATGAATTATAATGATTCAACACACATTGAAAATGACATATCATGATACTATACTTTACCCAGTGCATTGGAGCACTATAAGGGCACACCCTTCGTAAACATTTCATTTCATGCATAAGTGTGCCACAAGGATCATATAACATGGATTCATAAAACATCATCATTTATTCCATGATAAAGGAATGTGGGATTCATACTTGAAACGTTATAATAAATAAACAAATGTGCATAAAGGTGAATATCCTTGATAGAGAAATGGGCATGGTATTAACTACACAATGGGATTGGCTTGGAAAATCGGTGCAATTTCGGCAGCATAACGGCGTGACGTAAAAATTAATAAAAATGGTTGATGAGAGAGAAAGGGATGTCTCATAATATTTACATGACATGAATAGTAAGGTGTCATATTGATACATGTCCCAAAAAATGTAATGTAAATTAGATTCTTGATACAAAAAAATTGCTTGAATGTAAATGTGGAGAGAGAATTTTCTTTTGAAATTTCAGCATATTAACGGCTGTACATGGGAGGCTTTTAATGAGATAGAATGGGGTCTCCCATAATTCCAAAATTAATAGGGCAGTATGGGGGAGTTGAAAAACCATACCCCAACATTTATAATTTAAATTATAAGGGAAAAAACATTAAAAAAATTGGACAAAAATGAGAAAGGAAGTAAAAAACCCTTACTTGGAAGTGTGCTTCCAAAGGCTTGAGAGAGGCTTGAGAGAGGCTTCTTGGGAGACTGGGGGACCATGGGAGGATTCCAGAGAGATGAGGGCAGATTTTGGAAGAACTCAAAAGGCTTTGAGTGAGGAGGAAGTGGGATCTTGGGTGGGTTTATATAGGAAAGGTGAGGGAATTCTTTATTATTTAGGTTTGGGACCATCACATTAAACTAATCCAAACCACAAACCAGCCCCTGGCTTTTGCCCATGTTTTTTGGAAAGGGGAAGTGTAAAACAATAATTTATAATGAAAAATTCCTAAATTCTTAAAATATTGGGGTTTCATAGGTGGAGGTGAGTAACACTCCTAAGGAAAACAATTTAAAAAGACAAGATGTTTAATAAATCATTAAGGGTCCATTAATGCTTTGTAAAATAAATAAAACAAACACCAAATCACATTATTTTAATGGTAAAACATATATTGGCCGATAATAAGGCTTATAGTATTTTATTAAATCACTATTCGGTCATTATGATGTCATAAAACACGTTATATATTTAATCACTATTTAATTTTCTCCCAAAAATTTGACAGTCTCAGAAAATTATGAAAAATTCACTGTTGGATAATTTCGACATCTTTATTACAGAAATAATATTCATTTCATCTAAATATTTTTCTCAATATGTTAATTTTCACTTATAAATTAAAAACCGACATTTATAGAAAATTCATTGGTTTTGACAAAAATGGCATTCAAACCATAATAAATATTACAATTTCATTCATAAAATTTTACGATCATTTATATTTAATAAAAGTTAATTTAATAATAATATTAATACATTATTAAAATATTATTTAATTAAAAAATACATTAAATCATAGAAATATCTTTCGTAGTTGAACACTAACTAAAAATACAATTTTTGATTTAAAACTATTTACAATGTAACAATAATAAAATGAAAGTATATTCATTATTATATAAAAAATAATGTACATAACCATAGTACTAGGGATTTGTGACATAACCCCTTAAAACAGCTGTATAAGACCTAAGGGTAAGGTGTGCGATGGTGACAGACTCTTGGGTGGCTCAGATAACATTACACATGTGGTGATCCCTACCAACATCCACATCTCCCGTAGATATTTCTGTTCGAGCTTAACATGATGAAGCTCCGCTTGGGCTTGGTCAAGAGCAAAGCCCAATGATGCCACCTCTTTTCCAAGCTCCGACCAATGAGATTTTTATGGAGCAATTCTATGGGATGAGGCCATAACTTCCTTTTTCTGAGTAAATTAGATTTGTTAAAACCCTATATTTATACTAATCATGTGATCATCTTTCAACAGCTATATTAGCAACGGTCACAATTCTTAACCTAAAACAAAAGAATTTGAAATTTAATATATAAATTATACATAAAGATATATTTAATTATATCAAGAGGGATTTCCATTAATGAAATTTTGGGTCGTTACAAATACCCTTATAAGAATGTCTACTTATTACTTTCATCACTACAATATAAACAAATGAGGATACTTCAGCCACATCACATCATTGGGTTCCCACACAACTTCATCTAATTAATGGTTTATCAATAAAACATTGACCATGTGAGTGGCCTTATATGGTAGAACTGTGTATCTATGATCTAGAATACCTACAAGTCGATAATCATTATTTTTTTTCTCTAATGGATAGACATCTGATTTTAGTCCCTGAAAAGAATCATGTCTGTATGTCCTCAAGAGGATACATGTAACATATAAAAAATATAAGAGATATTTTGTGGAAGTTCCAAATGATAATATACCATTGAAATATGTTCACGAATATCAGAATTCCTGACATATAATGTGTTAAATAGGACCTTCATTCCAAATCATTAAACAATATTCCAAGGAGATATTGAAAGGGATGCATTTTCACAATCAATAAACTCTAGAACACATCAAAAAAATGGAAACTAAACATTTTCAATGACATTGAGCTGATGCTAAAATGATATAACCTTATGTGAAATTTATATAGTCATATAATTTCCCAAAATCGTCCTTCCTCCATATTCCTTTATTTATGTTGGCTTTTCTCACTACCACCATATAGTTCATCATAAGGATTAATATTAGTTCTTGATTTATTGATTTTATTAAAAAAATTCCAATGGAATTTTGATGATTCAAACAACATTTAAAATATAAAGATAATGATGTCATTATTTTTTATTGAATATTAATATTATAATTAGAAAAAATATATGTATGAAAATTATATATTGTAATGAAACTAAAATTGGTAACAATATTCTTCTTAATTCTTACCCCAAAAATAGAGATAATCCTATGATCTTGATTTGATACAATGTAATGTTGTACGCAATGAAATATGACATGTTCTATAATTTAAACCCTGGAGGACTAGTCAATATTTAAATCCTATCTAATATAAATGAAATTTAATCATTTCATTAGTGATTGACTATATACAATATAACATTATTCACACGAGATGTTTTTGTGATTTTCATGATGAAATCCATGGTAATTGTTTCTTATTTAAATTTTGGTATGGGTAATGGTGGATATATCCCATACAATTTCTATCTCCCACCATTAACATTCTCACATACCTACATCGAGATACTTTTTTTATATCCCTTTTCATCTTTTCCCACCACAACATTTCATTTAGATCTATATACATCATGGTACATCCGTGATGAATTGAGAATGATGAAGTGTGAGCATAATACAATGATTCCTTCATGTAATTTGGTAAGGAATATAGTTACACATCCCACTGGGGATATCCTAGACTAAAAAATGAGGAGCATTCACAACCCTAAGACCTCCTCTAATAGGATACGGGCCGGTGATACGAATAAAGAATGTATACATTTAATGGGAGGCCTTTTCCAAATATACGTATATATGTACCCCCACACACACACAAACCAAATCATAACCATATAGTAGTGAAGAGGAATATAAATTAAACACTACAATTTATAGAGAGAACCCATTAATGTAATAAATTATAGGGAATAAATTAATGTAAACCATAATACAAATAGTCTGTGATGCAAAAAAAATACATGACCACCATGAAAAGAAGTCCCAACCAAAATAAAATTCAGAATTAATGGATGATAATAGATTAAATATCATCAAAAATAAGACTAACCACCATACATGGTTAATGAAACTAGGTATCACTATCCATTATTGGTATCGTTAAAAAACAAGAATATTTGGGGGCCGGTTTATTGCCCCAAAATTCCTGAGGATATTTATAAAAAACAGGGAAATTTATGAGAGGATAAAAAATAGAAATTTATTTCTATCCCAACATCAATTATTGGATGTTTAAAACATCCATTAATATATAAAAATAATTACAAGGTGTATAAAAATACTCTAATATAGTCATTTTTAGAAAATTTAGGGCTGGATTAAAATGGGTTTAAACCCCTTCAAAAGTAACCATCACAAATTTTGATCATTTTTTAACAGAAATTTCTAAAAACCACCCATAATAGAATTTGATAACCACATTAGAAGCGGATTAGAGAAATATCCGGTAAATCATTTAGTGGGGGTTATAATCCCTTCAAATTGAAACAAATAACCCCTTCCAACGATTGGCTTATTTAGTGTGATCTCCGAGATAGAACATCGTACATGGTCAATATACCCAAGTATCACTATGATTCACCATAATAATTGATGATTTATCCATCATCTACAGTAAAAATGACACATATTGAAAAATACAATGAGGGGTGAGTATATTCATATGCTATAGGATTCTATGGAAACAAAATGTGATAGTTAGAGAAATACGAAAATAGTAATCTCCAATGAAAGTATGGGGAAAATATACCCATCATATAAAAATATATACAAATAATGATGTTCCAAAAATGAGAATAAAAATTATAAAATGGATGAAATACCTGAAACATGGAAATTATTTTATCTATAACGAATAGGAAGAAAAGTTTTCCAAAACAATTGGTTCGTGTAAACCCCAAAAGTAATGACAATTTCATGACCATTTGGAGGTCCTCAAAACGGGTCATGTATAGTGACCAACCTAATTAGATAATGAGAATCCCCAAATAAAATCTTATTTTTTTGAAGAAATCCATGTAATTTGATTATTAGTGGGATAATGCGATGTGAACACCTCTACACTACACTACATGTCATTTAGTAGACCCCAAACCAACATAAATAATAATTGAAAAATGAATTTTTAAATATTAAAAGTTTAAAGCCTTTTTTGTTCATTGATGTTAATGAGGTGTGGAATATTGTTCTATAAGACACTTCATTGACTTAGTGACAAGCTCGCCTTTCTCTGAAAGAGCCTACAGAACTGTCACCATTATCATGTGAAGGGTTTCATAAATTTCTATTTTACTATTATTCAAAATGATTGGCCCCCAAAAAATAGAATTGTTTTCCATGAAAATTCACATCCATCACCACAATACCCTTTAATAGTCACATTATTCATAAATATCAAGTATAGTGACTGTATTTGAAAACAATAAAACAAATTGTTAAGATTCATGGACATTGTAAAATAAGGAATGAAATAAAAGGGGAATGGATAGAATGTTCGTGTGGAGATAGGATATACTAATTATCATGTGGATGTGGTTATGAACCCTGAAAGATCACCATTTATTTGATAGAGTTCCCCTCAGTATATCATCATGATTTAGAGGAATCCCTCTTGAAAAGAAATCTTTGTCTAAAAAATGAACAGAGACATGACCTCCTTGTTTCTTAGAGAACACAAATAATTGTCTATACTGATCATGAGAATTCCTTTACAATGGAATCCTAACATTATAGTGACAGTTAGACAAGTTATCATATCCATGTAACATCCCCTTCGAATATAAAAATGTTTAGATGAAATCCCTTTCATCATCATGTATATAATAAAACTGGGAGTGTTAGAAATTTTATATGGTTATTGATAATCATTTGATTACCCCCCGAATGACCCATTGTAGGATCATCTAAACCCTGTAACACCCATTCCATCAACCGATATGAGCATAAATCAGCAGGATACTTGCTGTACAGGGTAGCATATAACCGGGGATGCAAGGAAAACAAATCCTCCCCCTATTTAAGAAACAATTAGCCCAAAATATATATGGGGAACATTCTTCAAGGTAATTTAGGGTAGTAATTATCAGAGTTTCCAATCATGTGATCAAAAAGGTTTTTCCCATGTCAAAAAACTGGAAAAACATATGGGATCATTCTACATAAATAGACACATTTTGTGATAACTTGATATCATGTGAAGGTTTTTTATTGTGTTAGTAGGGTTATTCAAAAAAGGTCCCTCATATCAGATAAATCACATGAAACCTAAACAAGTTAACATTGGAAAAATCTATGACATATATATAATAAATGGATGGAGTGAAAACTAAATCATCAAATAATTATGAAGAAAAAATACACGATGATATCTATTATTTGTTCATGACTTACCCATGTCATGGAACTACATAGGGACATTTTTCACAAATCAAGAAATTCTCCTTAACATACTATGTGGATCACGATATTTCCCTTTATAATGAAAAATAAAGTAATATTAAATTCTATGGGCCTTCCAGCCATGTCTTCTGAATCTCTCCAGGCTCATCATCCATATACAGAGATTTCCTCCAAACCTGTCACCCAAATTTTTTTGTGAAACTAGTTTTTATCAGCTAAGTCAAACATATCCCTCAATGATTACTTGCAATATTTTTAGGGAACCCTATGAACATGTCCTCCTTGATCATGTTGGTGTATTAAAACATCCATTTCCAAGACTTGAGACACACTCCAGGCATGTAAACCTTCAACTGTTGATTTCCCCTAGTAATTACATCTATCTCATGCAATATATTTTAGACATATTATTATTGAAATGTCTATAAATCTTATGTAATTCTTGGAAGAAAACCATAAAAATTCAGATCAATATGCAAATTCCCTATGAATGAACCATCCTTGACATGCAATAGACTTCCGAAATGTCTTCAAATATTTTGACGCCCTGTGAAAAGGTCAATAGAATCATGTGATTGAATTTTCACATGTAATGTATAAATCTAGATGATTTAAAATAAAACATAGGGAAGATTAGTAGACTGTCAAGTAGTTCAGGAACCCACTAGGCCATGTCATGTATATTTCACATGACAACCACTTTCGGAGGACATATCATGTTAGCCTCATTGAGTAAGGTCAAATCAATGGATTGATATAACATCCACCATATAAGTGAAACCTCAGTGAGTAAGCCTCTATCAGTGGAATGAAATGAGTGCCCACATATAAGGGAAACATCAATGTATAAGCCTCAATAAGTGGCATGATATGATTTCCCACATATAAGAGAAACTAAGAATGTAATCCCCAATAAGTGGAATGTTATGAGTGCCCACATATAATGGAATCCTTATTGTGTTTTTCCAGATTAGTGGCATGATATGGGTTCCAAAATATAAGGGAAATGACACTGTGTAATCCCTTATGAGTGGCCTAATAATATAATTCCTCATATTAGGGATTCCATAGTGTGTATTCCCCAATCAGGGTCATTGTAGTATATTTCCCCCGTATTAGGGAATCCTTGTTGCATAATCCTTGATTAGATACATAAAATCATATGTACCCCAAAAAAGGGAATCCATAGAATTTAATCCCCAATTAGTGGCATGAAATAACTACCACCATATTAGGCGATCCTCAATATATAATCCCTAATTAGTTTCATGATATAACAAACCCCATGTAAGGTAATCCATTGTAGGTAAGCCTCAATCAATGTCCTGATACGATTTCCCACATATATGGGAATCCTTTTTGTGCAAGCCTTGATATATGGAATAATATGATATGTATCCCATCTTAGGGAAGCAAAAAATTGTATTCCCATATTAGTGACATAATATGATATTCCACCATTATTAGGAAAATATCACAGTTTAATCCCTGTTTAGTGGATTGATAAGATTTACCCATAATAGGGAAGGGCTAGTGTGTAATCACCAATCAACTGAAATAAAATTCCTTTGATTACATAAATAACGATGATACATAGGACATATTTATACGTCCCAAGCTCAAATGAAAATCCACCTTAGTAGAAATAAATCCATTCGTCCAAAATTTCAACTATCAGGAACTAATCTCTCTCATGGGATGATCATTGAACCTCATCCACTAGTTGATTGATAAGGAAACTAAACTATGAGAACTCTAATTCCTTCTATAATAAGGATAGGTAGGATTCCATCATATGTCTAAATATCTCTATTCAGAATTCTAAAGGATATCTTATTATACATGTAATTAATCCATATGAAATATAACTGGTCAATATCTATCCATTTTCCTCACACTGAGTACGGCTCAAGTGGGATTTGATGTTGAAATGATCATATAATTAACATCATGAAACAACATAATCTAGGGAAACCTAATTAATTAATTCATATTTGGTGGTATGATTTGATTCCCCCCAATAATAGGAATTTTCCTGAGGGAAATTTCCAAGCGTGTAATTGAACTATGGTGACTCTAATTCATACCATAACCAGTATATGTAGGATACCTCCCTGAGGATCTATATTAATACCTAGTTCCAAATTACAATCATATATTTCATTTACTTACAACATTAATCTATAAATTCTTAATTAACATTGTTGTTTTTGATTCATGTTTTAAACAGGGTACATATGATGCCTCATAACAGATAAATCCCATCCTCAAGATATTAATCCGCTCATTGGATGGTAGTAAACTCTGTATTTCATGGTTCAATGGATTCCAAATATAAATATCTACTCAATAAAGAGTGATAATTTAATAAACACAGATACATATAGATGGACTCATTTATAGATTCACTACTACACATATAAAGATTCGGTACTTTATCATTTTGATACGATAACTGGTCCCGTATTGGGAATAGGAATATATTATTGAACATATCATAACTCTATATGAGTTACCTAAAGTAGGCAAAAATCACCCCCAAAGGTTTTGATGATCTCAAACTCTCACTCTCTTGACAAAAGTGAGTTCTTATGTGTCGTTGGGTTAGAAACCCCAATAGATCGTTTGCCATTAGAAAGTAGTTATATACCTAGTAAGGGACATGAGATTACATGGTAGATTATAAGGAAATTAAAAATGATGATGAAACTTTGGTATAATCATTTATCAATGGATAATAATTCACAATATTAAATGGATATAATTCCATGTTCTCATCAGACTATTTTGTTGCATCAATATGGGTGATCATCTGAATGTATTTTCTTGATGAAAAAATATTAAACCATCCTTGAAATATTTAATCTATAGTTTCTTATGTTGCAACTGAACATATTTCATGATGATAATGGTTCTTATTTTGTGTTTTTTTAATCCACCTTAGCCTGATCAATGTTTTTGCAAGACAAGTTGTCTTCCAGTTCAGGCTTATAATTGTGTTAAAGGTGGTGTTTTTTTCCAATGTTTTCCAATTTTCTGGGCCTCAAATTTGGGATATTGATTTCTAGAAAGTATATTTTTCCACCAAAAAATTGTTAAAGGACCAAAAATTAATTTCATGGAATGTATAAGGAAAATACTAAAAGAAGGGATTTCTGTATAGTATCACTATACAAACCACTTAAGGTGGTACACAGACAATGTACAGAAAAAGGTTCACGATATGATCGTAGTTTTAATAATACTAAAATTTTTTTGAATGGATATATTTCATAAGAATAGAGGAATAAATTTAAAGAGATTCAAAGGCTTTTTTTTCTTGGGACACATTGGCCACTGCGATAGAGCAAAGGCATTATGCAGACTACGGAGGGGAAATTGTTTACAGGAGGCGAATAAAACATTGTAAAGGATGTAAAACCTCGAAACATTGTGGAAATTTGATTAGTGGAAAATTTGAATATATTTTCTTTTATAAGGACTTATTATCTCATAATTACAAGGACAAATTATCATTAGACATCATCATTTCTCCCAAAGAATTCAATGAAGTTTGATGTGGTTCATGGGAAGATAATCCACGAAAGAAGAGGTTCGTGAGGGAGGATTCCATTAATGTATAAGTGTTCCATATAGATAGTTCATGTAAGGGGTATCTAGAGGCATTGAATCCCACAATGGGAGAAGAATCCATGGAGGATAGGCAGACCGCATGGCATTAGCAGTCTGCAGAGGAGAGATGATGTAAAGAAGATGAATATATTCGCAAAGCAAGGATAGCCTGCAGAGTAGAGGTGGTTAACAGAAGAATTATCCATTCATGAATTAGGGAAAGACCATGGGAGAAGAAATGGTATATAAAGAATATACACCATGAATTGAATAGTAGTTCATGGAGAAATTACAACATTTCATTATGAAATAGTTCACAAAAGTAATTTTTCACAGGTGAAAAAGGGACATCAAAAGTGAATATATATATAGTTGAGGATGTGTGACTACATGTAATTTTGGGACCTACAAGTCCATAAACTGTGTGTGGATCCATATTAGGGCAGAGAGCTAGGGGAGTCAATGCAAGTGTTCTAAGGGATGCAGTGATCCATACCTAAAATCTTGAAATGTCAGTGTGCCTGAAACATAGATACTATTTCCAATATTTTTCACTCCACAGCTAGTAATAATTAGTGCATATGAATATGACTAAAAAATTTCAATGTATTCCACTTGGACTAGCCCTTAGTGGTTAACCAAGTAAAATAGCTATGTTTTCCTTCATGGGCGATTGTTTTAATTCCAACACATTACCAATATACATGTTTGACTAGTTACTACAAATGTAGGAACAACATTCATAACTTTTGAATAAAAAATGACACCCTGATTCTCCCCTCCTCTCTCAGGGTATTCTGTGGACCTTCATTTTCATTACAAGATAAAAATAGTTGAAATCTGAGTTCTCATTAGATCATGTTTTCTCATATAATGTGATATAATGATTTCTTTTCATAATGAAAAAATGATGAACATGATTTTAATTATTGTACATACATTAATCCTCCAATAATGAAACCATTGGATGATTTTCCCCAATCATGTGTGTGCTCTATTTTGTGAACAAAATATAGTTAAGCTGATGTAGAATCATTTAACTAAGTAATCTCATTCACAATATAAAATGGATATACAATATAGTTTTCATCAAATGATGTTTTCCCACAATATAGTTGATAAACAAAATGACTTTTCTTAACTAAAAATAAATTTATAACCAAACATGAAATCATTTACATTCAGTATATCATGACAAGAATAAAATTATAGAATTAAATTTTCAAATTAGGCCAATTTATTTCTCAACACATGGGAAATCAGAACTTATTTTCCAGAAAATAATTGGAGAACCCGAAATGAATTTCTCAAATTAAAAAATGGTCGGTTTTCTATGCATCATGCCATATTGTTTTTCATATCCTATGAAAACCAAAATGATGAAAACTACATGAATCATTAAATTGAAAAAAATAATTGGATGAATCTATATATCTATTTTTTATCATAAAATAAGTCAATCCTCTCATATACAAGTCCATTAGGGTAACTTGGATGAACCAAGAATAAGAAAGGATAATTGTCTTCCCCATGAATTTATGATTGTGCACATTTCAGTGCTATAAGGATGCAATGATCAGTGACCTTTTTCCTTGTTTTAATTATGACTATTGATACTATTATCATAAAAATAACCATGACCCAAGATAATATATTAATCTACTTATTATATTCAAAAATCAGCATGAGCTACAACACCTATGGGTCTCAGAATAACCTTATCCACACAACACCTTCAACGTAGGTGGAGGGTTCAACGCATTGGGAGCATCATTGACATAGTATGATCATGAAACCTGAGGCTTCCTATGTGGGTATCCAAATGATGAAACCAACAATTCTGAATCATTGATAGTAAGATTCAGTAAATCCACTGGACATATTTCAAAAACCAACTTCTTCAAATGAATATCCTCAGAGCACGAAAACTAACACTTTCAGTATCTTATGATGATAGATCAAGGAGTCCACTATGGTTCTCTTTCGGTTCAAGATCCATAAAAGAGGTATCATGTTAACTGTATTTCCCAAAACCATCCCACTAGTACCTTTCAGTAACCTACTAAGGGAACCGACTATCAAATTTCCACCATTGATACAAATGAATTAAGAACAAGAAAGAATCATCGACCATAAAAATAATTGGAAAGAATTAGTGAGATCGTATCCTTTCTCCAACTAATGAATCCAACACAAATATTCTAGTAGTACCCAACAAGTAGGATCATATCCATGGTAACTTAGAATATGTCTAGGTGAATATTCTTATAACATGAATGGGGGAGGTGAAAATCCCAAACCCATGCATGATGTCCTTCATAATATTCTAGCAGAACAAGGAGGAATAATGTGAGCTCATATACCAAAAACAATTGAAGGTATCTGTCATCATATAGATGATATGGATAATGTATCGGGTTACATAAATTCTCACACTTTTCTAATGATCTATTTTATATTATAAACAACTGATGAACATCATTTGAATATTTTGACACTGGTACATATACAATGATAGGATCATATTCTTTTCCCTATAGCCAGGGTAGCATAACACTCTAATCAGAATGAACATGTTATTTCACCAATAAAAGAACAAATTTATTCTCTATTCCAAGAATATTATCAAAATATTCATGTAAAGGGTGAGCCATCATACTAAGTACATATTCCAATTCCAATATGGGATTATAATGTGATCGGTGCACATCCATTGGGAAATGGGAAAATTCATGTCAAAAATGACCAATGAAATATTCCAAATCCCAGGATCAGGCTCATAGTCCCTTTAGGTCCAGGTCTCACCAAGTTGGAGTGGCACATGACTCAAGAAATTCTAATATTCCATTCAAAAAAGACTGGATACATACCCCCAAAAGGCTTATGATCAGGCTCAAATCCCTTTAATTCCATGTCACACTAGGAGAGGGTGGAAGACACCTCTGGGCCTGCCCATATTCTAATCATTGAAGATTTTATGAATATTTTAGTAGTTTATGGAGGCCAGGATCATATCCCTACTTCCACTAAAAAATGACTAAACCTGAATCTATCCAAGGATATAAATTTGGAGGATCATATTCCTTTTCCCATTATGGAGGTCTATCGACATATTCTAAAAGAGAATTCATAAATGGACTAGGATCATATTATAATTCTAGAATTGGATCACCAATATATTATGATACATTCCTCATTACATGCTAATATTCCTATCAAAAAATACCAACAACATACACAAAAGTTTGAAGATCAATATTATATCCATGTTCAAATGGAGTCTCACCATGAAATAGAATAAGATTCCTTGAGACAGAATCATATTCCTACTATAGATTTCTGTCTCTATATTCAAGTAAATTTCCCTCATTGGGATCATACATTGACTGCACAAAACAATTTTCAATATATTCTAATAGACATAATACTATAGGGTCATATATTTTAAATATTCCAAATGTAGGTCGTTATATACTAGCAATGACATAGAATGAGACTCATTTTTCTAATATCTCCATTCTAGTGTCCTTGTTGTAGATTGAGACACATTCTCAAGAACCCAAGGGTCTACCGACTCATCAACGAAAGAAAAAGGTGATCGTTACCATGATAGTCTTCCTCATGGTAATGTAGTGATTGATCTAAAGGTGTTTAATCCTAATATCCACCATTTTTAATATACCCTTATTGATTTTTCCCATAGACAATGAAGCCTTCTCACTGGCCTTACACCTCCTTATAGAGATGTGCAAAAAAATAATATTCACTTTTATAGAGAGTTTCTTGAAACAATGGGTTTTTATACATACAATTCCCCATTGATTACTAGAAACAATCCACTCCAGTCATTGGGAAACATCTATGGCTTGACCATATGGACTTGTATAATTTTGATGAAGTGGACGATGAAATTGTCATATAGAGATATTTTTTCAAAAACAAAATCCCCACCATGTTCTATTACATATACAATTCATACTAATATATCCTACAAATCTAGAGATTTATTAAATTCTTATACTGTGCAATCATATATGGGAAAATCATCTCCAATTGAACGTTAGATGACTCCCTTTTATGGTATATGAGGGTCACATTATGACCAAAAAAATATACTACTGTTATCTTGGCCTTGATACTATATTCAGGACATGGGATCTAAAACTGGAAAAGAACATCACAAATATAAAAGACACTTTCCTCTATTCCATCACGACTATTTGATAACTAATCACTGAATCCACATCATTTATTTATATTTGATGATGTGTAATATGGATAATTTCACTTCCATATGTCACTTGAATAGAGGAACTCTCTAAATATGGATTTCAAAAATATCAAAGAATTCATATATATTAGGGAAAAGGGTAATGTGTGAGCCATCTAGTCACTATAATGGATTTCTCCAACATCAATGGTTCTATTAAATCATGAATGGAGGTAGAGAATAACCAATAGGTTTTTGAAATAGGCCACTCAAAAAAAACGGAATGCATTACAGATACAGTATCCAAATATGCGATCATCCCAAAAGAATAAGGTAAAAATGACTCCTGTCATGGGGTTCTATGTCACCCATATCATAGACAAAAACACCTACACCATATCAAACAGGTTTCAATAGCATCATCCATAGTAGACACAAAGGAGAGAACCTTGTCCTCCAGGCTAGGGGAATATTTATCACCACTACCACCCCTCAGATCATCAATTCTAGAGAGGATTAAGGACACATCTACAGTGTTAGAAAACAAACCCCATCAAGTTGGTATGATTGAATTTAAATTTCTATCTTCATCATCAGGTTTATCATCCCCTGAGATAATTATAGTGAAATTAACAACATTTCCAGATCAACTCTAGCTCACTAGGTTGGGGGTATCAATATCTCAATGTTCATTCCTATAATCAGCTAAACCTCAACTGCAATATTTGAATCCTTAATAAAAGGATCAAAAAATTCCATTTACATCCCTGAATAGTTAATAGCTAATATGGTTAGGAAAATTTACATTACCTTCCTCACTGTAGAGGTAATCAATATTTTCTAGGTTTGGAGGTAAATATCAATAGTCAACATCCAATATGTATCTCCCACAATATGAAAAACCTCTTATATTCAAGACCCATTAGGAAAACTTGTCAGAAAACTAACTAAAAGTCATTGTTTGTATAACGATATTGGAGGATTTCATGATGAATAAAATAAAACCCCATCAGGGATGTAAGACAAAAACATCCTAATATGTGCAAGGGATTGAGAAATGACCCCAATGTTGGTAGTGACGAATTGTCCTGTTGCATTGAGATTAATGTTACAACTACCATTTCTTTATATACTCATATGAATATCATCACTGTCAACATAATTGATAATATGGATCAATATGAAAATGTAAAGTGATGTATATCGAAAACATACCCCGAGAAGTGGAACTAGATGCACCCACTGATGATTCAAGTACCCGATACTGTGGGAGTATGCAAAAATTAGAACCACTAAATATAAAGAGTCAACCTCTATAGAGAGAAACTACCATGGGAAAATGGAAATGTTCTACAACACTAGAATCACCACAAAATGTACTAAAATACATTTTATGGACGAATTGATAAACAATATGATAATGATATTAAAAATTCCATACTTTGTTATGAGGTTCTACTTAGGGGAAGCATTCCCAATATGTATCATCTCAAGAAACATGTAAATATTCCTACACCCACATATCGAGAATGATCATATTCAGCTAAAAAGTGGAATAAGATAATAATACTAGATCCATATCTAGACAGATAATGTACATAAATGAGGTAGTAAAAAATGATGAAGGCATCCCTCCATTAAAGCGAATACATATCCCTCATTAGGGCTTTCATTCAGTCAAATCATGAATTGAGAATCAACATGAAATGATAACCTGAAAACCTCATCAAACCCTTCCCACTCCCTATAGAAGAAAGGAATCTTAGATAATGTTACCACTAGAACCACTCAACAATATCGAGTACCAAGAAACATGAATGGATTCCATGTAAGGGTGATGCACGCCTATGCTGCCCAATAAAAATACATATCCCAAAATGGTGGATGAAACCCCCACCCAATTTTAGTATTCCTACCTTCTCCACCTTCAATGTTGAGGGATAACCTAAACAGAATAATAAAAACCTCAAATACCAATGTGGTCCAATGATGATACCACAATATCTATAGGAGTTGACGAAAATATGATGTTTTGTACCAAATATAATAATTCTTGTGTTTTTTTGTAAATTATTCTTATATAAGGATTAGTTATAGAATAAGAAGACCTTCATAGTTAATTCCATTTTTATTTAGGCGCATCAATGAAGAAAACGTCAATTTTTTATCTAAATAATTATAAGAAACCTAAAAATGAGAGGTTTTATGACTTGATAAAAAGATGGAGTTGTTTAAATATTAACTTAGCATCCCCTCCCACATGAATAATTGCGAGTTCTCTATGAAGAAAGATATAGGATGAGATACATAGACCTCTAACCCCAATTAAATATCCTAGAGGATTCTGTGATTTCTCACAATATTTTCGATTTTTACTAGAATAACTACAGGAAACATGAAAATGATTTGTTTTATGACTTCATACCTAGATGGAAGAGTTTAAACTATTCACTCAACATCCCTCACTCACATGATTAATTGTGAGTTCTCTATGTAGAAATATCTAGGTTTAGATACCAAAACCTCTCCCCCAGTTAATTATCCATGAGGATTCTATGATTTCTAATAAATTGTAAAATATTTATAACATTTCATTCATTAGAGATGAGCTATATCTTGACTCATTCACTTAGAATTGGTGAAATTTCTTGTAAAGGGATTCACTACAGTGGTTTCCCATATGATAGTAGAACCACCCATTTGAGAATGTATATAGTTCTTGAATGTCCCAAAACCTCATGTTGAGTGGAAGAATCCAAAAAATCTCCATTGGCCCAAAGCCATAAAATTTCTATTCCAACTTGGTAATGAGGAACAGATGAATAAAAAATTAAATATTGGAATCAAGAAAGTACATGGATAATTACTTACATCTTTGGATAATAACCTAATCAAGATACACGATACTAGGATTTATAATGAGTTCAACCTCACTGATCAACCCAACTACTACCTTTTCATAGATGTTTGTGCCACAATATCTAAGTTTTCTTTATCTTCAAAGGCATCCTACAAATCATGGTTAATTCTAGTTTGGTGATTTAAGATAAATATTCAATATACTTATCCATAATAACTATTTCCCATTAAGACGAATACGATGATTGGTATAAATTTCTTCATAGGAATGGAAGAAGATCCACAACTCGATGACTCGAATGACTATTGGCCCAGCTCATGCTACCATGAGAGTGTAGCTTTGTAGACTCATAAAAATTCCCCAAACTCTGGATTAGAAACCAACTATACCTTCCATAGGTGGAAATGATCATCATACATAGGATTAGAGAGAATAGGAAGAGTGATATTCAACTCCTATGTAAATTGAGGGGCTTGATAATTTCTTCCTCTAATCATCCGCAGCATGAGATCCACCCCACCAAACAGAACCCTCGTCAGATGAGGACCTTTTAATTTGTTTTGATAATAAAATAAACCCGGATTTTCCCATCTTTAATGATGAATATTCCTCTAGGTTCTAGTTCCCCATACCTGACTAGGGAGATGTTGAAATCTGCACTTGGGCCTAAGAAATAGGGAACAACACAGTTGTGTTCAGACCCAATATCATGGTCACAAAAACAAAAGGATATATATATATATATATATAGAAGAAACCATTGTTAAAGAAATATAAAAATCACAAAAAATGATGGTTCCCCTGAGCCCTTCGACGGCCAGCCCATTCCATTCTACCTACATGAGCATCAAGCGGGGATTTGATTGTCTAGTCACCCCAGACAATGTGAAAGGCCCAAAATACTTGCACCACTGGTAGAAGATGCATCATCTACCTTTACATAATTACCATTCCAATATACCTCAAATTCCTCGTCTCCAGAAAAAGATAATAAGGAGCAACCCCATCATGGGAAGCACCATACTAAGGCACAAAAGTACAATATTCAAAAATCATGCATTAGACCTAACCAAGGTCTTAACCCTATATTAAATCCATCTTTTATGTAACACCCCAATATTTCATAGTACGTTATTTCTTCAATGTAATGCAATAACTTGTACTATACGCAACACTGAGTTCAAACGCATCACGACTTACCAAACTAGCCATTCAAAAGCAGTTATAAATAGTATTAACTAAATTTTGAACATTATATAATCCTTATAATTTTATAATCCATATTATGAGTTTCTTAGACATAATGTAAGAACAAGTTCATTTTTTTCAGATAAAAGAATTATTTTTCAAATAATGCAAATTTAAAGCCTTTTAATGGTGAACCCTTTTTAAATCCAATATTTGAAACTTTTATATACTAAATTTGACAAAATAAACTTCTTCTTTAGAATCGGGACATACGAATTTAGTTTCATTAATTTTTTTTTGTTTTTCTGATAACTTTCATATTTGGGTGAAGATGCATCATCTACCTTTTAACTGAAAACAAATTTTTTAATCAAAATAATTTATAGTGTTGAATTATAAAATTTAATGTTCTAGAAGTATAATTAGATTATATTTTTACTCTTTAATCTAATTTTGGTTCGTGGAATTAATTTCACATTGAAATTATACATAAACAGGTGTCAATCTTTTGATAGTTATTGTTTCATGAAAACACTATTTGTTTTGACAACAAGAATTAATTTTAAATTAATGAATTCACATTATATGGTTTGAGTGTGTTAAAATAGACATCATTTTTGTATTTGGAATATCAAAATTATCTTAGGGTGAATTTTTGGTATTCTTCTGAAAACATTCAATTTTTGATGAATAGTGAAAAACACTGAGTTATTGGTAAAAACCGTCATTTTATTTAATTAATTAATTATTTTATTTTAAATTATTTTAGGTAAAAATAGATACATAATTCCTATACATGTTCAATGTAATTCATTGGAGTCAGTTTATAACAATTTTAGATATATAAAATTTTTATTGAACTTTTCACTGTCTTTTACCTATCTCCTAGGAGAATTTGCAAATCCACATACAACTTAATTTTACGGCTTCTGTGGGTGGAATTTTGAAAATCTGAGACACAAAGTTATTATCAAGGAGTAAAATGTGGTGCAATAAGATAAAAAAAATTTCTGCTGAATAGTAACTTTTTACTTTTATTTACCACGGTTAAAAGTAAATAGGTTAACCAAGGGTAAAATGATATTAATATTACCCTAACACATGTCCTAATTCTATTGGAAAAGTATATCTCGACCAGACACAACCATAGGAATAAAATATTATCATTTAGGAACACTTGAATTAGATTAGGACATTTATTATTATTTAATTCAAAGAAGAGTTAAAATAGATAAAATCAAAGTTGAATAAATAAAACATTTTTAATATAGGGTTATACATAAGATAAATTCTATTATAAATATTTATTAGAAATATAAAAATATTCCCTACATAATGGTATTTTATTTGTAATTTTTAGATTTTAAATAATTTAATTTATTTATGACACAATGATGATGCAGTAATTACAGTATTAATGAAAGATTAAGATAATTGATATTATAAATACCCAAATAAATGTAATTTAGACTTTCTATGAACACCAATAATTATCTAGGTTAATATGACATATTATGATTGGTTATATGAATTGTGTTCGAAGTAATAATGCTGTTATGAATTTATCAAAAACAAAATACCCAATTATGTCAAAATTGACAAAAAAGAGTTTTTAAAATAAATATTATATTATTAATTGATATTCTATTCTTAAAAATATATGGTTTGGCCAAAGGACTTATATAATGATAGGGGTATCATTAATGGACCACTTGGGGGTCTATTGGAAGTTTATAGTACGTTTATTAACCATATAATATAAAAATATAAAGAGACAAGGTAAATGTCAAACTAATTAACTAAGAGTTAAAACTAAAAGACAAGGTTAATAAAGTGACCCAAACCTGTCTAAAACCTATTGGTTGAGTGGATTGAGACCCATATCCACGTAATTCTTGAAATAAATCAATTTTTAGCCATTATAAACCGAATATGAATTTATTATAAAATAATATTTTAGGTTTTTCCTAAGGTACCCCTCACCCCTCTTATAAAAGGGCAGTCCCCCTTCACCCTATTTCACACATTCAAAGCCAATTGGCATAGCCAAAACCTGCCAAAATATCCTCTCAAATTCCCTCACTTCATCCCAGAGGCCCTACATTGGTCAGAAAGCCTACATAAGGATCCCTTTTGATCAAATCAAAAGGATGAACCCGAATAAGAGGTAATAATTTCACCACCCTCTTTCAAGTTCTCATATTCTTCCACTTCTTCATTCTTTGTAGTTTAAATTATAAAATAATAACTCCAGTATCTTATATATACTATGATGTTATGATAAATATGGAACAACTATATTCATTCTCATATCAAACTTATGAATGATAATGTCACCATGCGTGCGTACGTACAGTTTACCGTCTCCACGCCGTGGTGTAAATTGTTATTCAACACTATGTTATTTGGATGGATATAATGATGAGTAATATGTATATAAATAATTAAAATAAAATTATAATATCTCTTTAAAATTAATATTCCATCCAATTCCACACATTTACGGAAATTATATTGTCATTCGTGCCTACGTACGGATTACCGTCTCCACGACACGATGAGATTCACTTCCACATTCACCATTCATTGACGATTATAAAAATATATATTACTAATAAGTATGTAACATATGACATAATAATTCTACTGGATATATATATATATACATGTACTTACATATATCTTATTCACTTAGTTCCGTTCAATACGATATGGAAAAGGAAACAATGTTTATACGTACGCACGGACTACCGTCTCCATAAACTGTGTTTTTATTTAATATATATGTCTATTATACATATTCATATTCTAAATATATATGATATATAAATCATTTTTTATATTATGGATGTACTTAAATCTTGATATATGTGATACAATCATGAGTAACATGTTAAAATACGTACGATAAAGAAAGCGATTATTACCCAAAATGTTAATTTAACATGTAAATTATTATTAAATGGGGAGTATAAAGTTATAAATGAATAATGTATGAAATCATAAATATTAATATAGTTCTGGTATACCTTAATAACATACTACTATATTCATACAGTTGGTTAAATTTACCCTCGACTAAAGGAAAGTGCAAGGTAAGGGGTTTCTTATCTCACTTTTAATTCCTTGAGATTTCCATTGTTCACCACTTATTTATTTCATGTGGTGTGTGTACTTCCCATGATTGTATCCATTGTCTAATATACATTAATTTATGGATATTTACACCATCATTGTGTGATCCTTCTTTCATGGGTATATGTTTCATAAGTTACCAAATTGGTAAGGGGTTTTCATCTCACTCTTTATTTCCGTGAGATTCGTACCATCTTGCCACTATTACCTTTTGTTTGGTGAATGTTCTACCCATAATTGTATTCTTTGTGTAATACAGTTTAATTTATGTGTATTTACATATTTATTGTATGATACATCTTTCATGGGGTATATGTTTCGTAAGTTAGCAATTTGGTAAGGGTTAATTCCTCAATCTCATTATTATTCGAGATTGTTTATGTGTAAGTATCTACTGAGACATTTTTATCATCCATGTCCATTTTTCATAAAAAAGATTTCAAAATGAATATTTTAAGGATTTGTTAAAGGTTCTCTTTATCAAGATCAGAAATTTAAATGTTTTAAAGATTTATATTTCTAAATATTTTTAATTAATTTCCATGTTTTCAAAATGATTTTAAGGATATATTTATATTGACATGACTATTTTGAAATGATATTTTTATTCAAAAGTTTCAAAGTGCTATGGGAGAATTTGATTCAAAAATATATTTTAAATTACTTCCTTTATAAATGTGTGACTTTTCAATGATTTTAAAAAAGAGATATTTCCCTCAAATAGTTTCGATTTCATCTATGTCAACATCCTTTGATGGATTTTATGTTTATTTGATGTTGATTTCTTATGATACAAAACATTCATATTGTATTGAAGGTTTTTTGATATGTTTGACTGTGGATGTGTTATTTTTATACCATTCATGGTTTATGGAGAATGTATTGACATTTCATATGCTAGTTTTAATAAGGATGTTTATGTTATGTTTAAACATGTTCATATGAGGAATGCATTGGACTTAATAAGTGACTGGTGGAGCCTGCTATAGCTCCTTGATGAATCAGTAGGTCTCATGAGACAAAATAGTGTCTTGGCACAAGGCCTTGACAAATTTTATTTGTAGTCTTGGCACAAGGCCTTGACTATGGGGTCATGATAGTCTGGAATTACGCATTCCATCAATATGAAAGTGGTTAGTGATATTGCATGTGATTATTGGACTAGTATAATATCCATATGAAGAAGTAAATGGAATTATTTCATTTTACTTTTTCCATATTTTTCTGAAGTTCAAGTTTAATAGGCTTTTGTTTTAGTTATACGTTTCCTTAAATGTTTATGCTTATTTATGAATGTTTCCGCCGTATTGATTACCCTTACTAAGCATTTGAGCTCACCCCTTTCTATGTTTTATTTTTCCTAGGATTCCAAAAAGTTTATTTTGATTGATATGCAGGGTTAATCCAAGGGAATCATGGCGTTCATAATGGATTATTTATGTTGTTTTGCATGTCCTAAAGTGTAATGTAACATTCATGTATGTAATCTATTTTCCAATACTGCTAAACCAATCAGTTCTTCGTGACTTGATTCCTTGTAATCATGCTAATGTATTAAAATAATGCACTGACTCTAGGTAATTGGGGCCAGGGCTTTACAGTTGGTATAAAAGGAAGTTTAGAAATAACCATGGAAACTAGAATTAGATAGACTCTGATTAGAGAACATTACCTTAAGATAGACCTTGAGGATTAGTATAGAAAAACTTTCTATAATTTTGGTAATGTAGTGATTTTGTGAGTTTTCCATGAAAATACATCCCTGTATGGATACGAGTAGGTGGAGGCGGCTCTGACACAGATGTACCTAGGGGTAAAAACCAAAAACACCACTTTGAGCTATACTCAAATGGGAACTGGGGCACAACAATGGGCCTTATTGCACTCTTGGTTATGACACTCCCGGGGGATATACTTAGGAAAATTCTCATTTTCTTTACAAATCACTATGAAGGGTTTATGAGTACATACCTCCTCAAAGAAAACAATTTTGTGATTATAGATTATATCCATAAAATTTTCAATTTACATTAGGTATTTTACATGTTTTTAATTATGAATTGTGATTCATAAACTAACCTAGAGTATTCCATTGTATAGAAATGGCACCCAATAGAATGAATGTGAACTCCGTTAATACGTATGATACAAAAAGTAAGAAGGATCATATCTTTCATAGTATTAAGCAAACATTTAGAAGGGAAATAGTCTCCCATGTATTATCAATATATGAAGAAATAATAACATGTATTAATAAGATCAGTAAATAATTCTCTGAATCATGTGTCTTTGAAGGGAAGCAAGAGAAGAAAAGGATGGTAGAAAGAAATATGGATAAAGGGAATAAGGGAAAGAAGGATTTTCCAATATGTGATAAATGTGGAATAAATCACCTTGGTAAATGCTTGAAGGGAATGGGAGTTGTTATAAATGTAGAGAAAAAGGACACCAAGTACATGATTTCAAGGGTAAGAAAATGTTTTCAAATGTAAAATGCTTCATCTACAAGGCATTTAGACACTACGTAATTCAATATCTCATTCATATGAGTATACCAAAAATGATGTTATTGGATAATAATCATGTTATGATACTAACTTAGATGAAGAAGAAAGACTAGTGTTCTTATGTTGTTTTTATATAATTATTTCATTTGAGTGTTGTATTAATAGTATACTGGTTACATGAATTATGGAGATAAATAAGGATTGTACTACATTACTATTTCATTAGGAATTTGAGATTATATGGTTCTGATACTAAGGTAGTAATTTTCGAATAAGTTATGGTTGGTTTTGGAAATTCAGAATGTTGCGGTGTTGTAAAATAATACATGATTAAGGAATTCACATGTTATTACCTTGAAAAAATGATCCTCATTATGTTTAACTTCATTAGAAATTTTGGACTGAGAGTTTGGATGTAAGTATTTTGGATAATTCTAAAGGTTGGAATGAATTAAGTATGAAATTGGATACTATTTTTAAGGTTATATTTGGATTTCCATAAAAAGGACAACCCTGAGGTCGGGCGGCAACCCGTCGCATCTGGAAAAGTCGCGAGACTAGAACCCAAAACTGAAGAGCGACATACATGCATAATCTTTGACTAGACTACGTGATGTACTAGTTTGTATAATTTTGTTTTTTAATCATTTGGATTGAAATATGAGCTTTTAGTAATAATTAGTTGAAGGATGAAACTCAACTTGTCAAGTATATATATATATTTTTTTTCTTCTCTTATTTTATGAAGAAATTTTTTTATAAACTTTAGGTAAGGCATCTTAAAATCAAAAATTTGTTATCCTAATACCTTATGATGGTATTTCAAATCATCATAGATTGGTGGCTTTGAGGCCCACAATTATACAATTGTTTATGATTGATGACCTCAATAACAACCTATAAATATTTTCGTTTCTCCTCCAATTATGTGTCTATAATTTCCACCAATGTTCTCCTATCTGAAACACAAATTTGGTGGTGACATTTTCATTCCACATTTTCCTCTTATTAAGACTTTATTTTATTAACCCAATTTCCGTTGTGGGTTTTCACATAAAGGAATTTTCTATTTTCAACCTTTTATTTTCGAAGATGAATTTAAAATTGCGAGGATGAAATTTACTGAAGGAGGGGAGAATGTAACACCCCAGTATTTCATTGTAAGTTATTTCTTCAATGTAATGCAATAACTTGCACTACACGCAACATTGAGTTCAAGCGCATCACGACTTAGCAAACTAGCCATTCAAAAGCGCTTAGTAATAGTAATAACTTAAATTTGATCATTATATAATCCTAATAATTTTAGAACATATATTATGAGTTTCTTAGATGTAATATAAGAAGAAATTCAATTTTTTCAGAAAAAAGTGTTATTTTTCAAATAATGAAATTTTAAAGCCTTTTAATGGCAAACCCTTTTTAAAATTTTTTTTTGAAACTTTTATATATTCAATTTTGACAAAATAAACTTCTTCTTTATATTCAGGAAATAAGAATTTAGTTTCAATAAATATTTGGTGTTTTTATAATAACTTTCATATTTGGGTGAATAGTGAAAAATATTATATTTTAACTAAAAACAATTTTTTTAATCAAAATAATTTGTAGTGTTGAGTTATAAATTTTAATGTTTTGGAAGTAAATTTAGATTATATTTTTACCCTTTCATCCAATGTTGGTCATTGGAATTAATTTCACATTGAAATTATACATAAACAAGTGTAAATATTTTGATAGTGATTGTTTCTTAAAAACACGATATTTGTTTTGACAACGAGAATTAATTTTAAATTTATTAATACAACTTCTATGATTTTAATTTGGTAAAATATAAATCATTTTTGGATTCAGAATATCAAAATTATCTTAGGGTGAATTTTTGGTATTTTTCTGAAAACTTCCAATTTTTTCTAAATAGTGAAAAACATTGAGTTATTGGTTAAAACCGAATTTTTTTTATTTAAATATTTATTTTTTTGAAATTTATTTTATATAAAAATATATACATAATACCTGTATAAGTTCAATGTAATTCATTGGAGTCAGTTTATAATAATCTTAGATATATAAAATTTTTATTGTACTTTTCACCGTCTTTTACCTATCTCCTAGGAAAATTTCCAAATTCACATAAAACATAATTTTACCACTTCTATGAGTGGAATTTCGAAAATCCGAGAGACACGGTTAATATCAAGGAGTAAAATGTGGTTCAATATGATAAAAATGATTTTTTGGTGAATAGTAACTTTTTACTTTTATTTACCACAGTTAAAAGTAAATAGGGTAATTAAGGGTAAAAATGATAATAATATTACCGAAACACATGTCCTATTAATATTGGACAAGTTTATCTTGACCAAAAACAACCTTAGGAATAAAATATTATCATTTAGGTCCACTTGGATTAGATTAGGACATTTATTATTGTGTAATTCAAAGAAGAGTTAAAAGAGTTAAAATCAATGTTTAATAACTAAAACATTTTTAATATTGGGATATACATAAGATACATTCGATTATAAATATTATTTAGAAATATAAAACGATTTCCTACATAATGGTTTTTTATTTATAATTCTTAGACAATAAATATTTTAATTTATTTATGACACAATGTTGATGCGGTAATTACCCTATTAATGATAGATTAAGATAATTTATATTATAAATACCCAAATAAATGTAATTTGATAATTTTTATGAATTACAATAATTTTATAGGTTAATATGACATATTATGATTGGTTATATGAATTTTTTTGGAAGTAATAATGCTGTTATGAATTTATCAAAAACAAAATACCCAATAGTGTCAAAAATGACATAAAAGTGTTTTTAAAAGAAATATTATATTATGAATTGATATTATATTCCTAAAAATATATGATTTGGCCAATGTACTTATATCTTTATAGGTGTATCATTAATGGAAATCTGGAGGGTCGATTGAATGTTTATAGTAAGTTTATTAACAATATAATATAAAAATACAAAGAGACATGGTAAATGTCGAACTAATTAACTATGAGTTAAAATTGAAAGACAAGGTTAATAAAGTGACCCAAACCTGTCTAAAACCAATTGGTTGAGTGGATTGCAACCAATCGCTACCTTATTGTTGAAATAAATCAATTTGGATCCATTATAACCCGAATATTAATTTACTATAAAATAATATTTTAAGTTTTTCATAAGGAACCCCTCACCCCTCTTATAAAAGGGCACTCCCCCTGCACTCTATTTCACACCTTCTAAGCCATTTGGATCAGCCAAACCCTACCAATATATCCTATAAACATCCCTCACTTAATCCTAGAGGCCCTCCTTTGCTCAGAAATCCAATATAAGGATCCATTTTGATCAAATCAATAGGAATAACCCGAAGAAGCGGTAATGATTTCACCACCCTCTTTCAAGTTCTCGTATTCTTGCACTTACTCTTTCTTTGTTGTTTAAATTATAAAATAATAACTCCAGTATATTCTATATTCTGTGAAGTTATTATAAATATGGCACAACTATATTTATTATCTTATCCATCTTATGAATGATAATGTCACCATGCGTGCGTACGTACATCTTACCGTATCCACGCCATGGTGTAATTTGTTATTCAACCCTATATTATTTGGATGGATATAATGATGAGTAATATGTATATAAATAATTAAAATAACATTATAATATCTCTGAAAATTTTATATTCCATCCAATTCCACAACTTTAAGGAAATGATATTGTCGCTCGTGCGTACGTACGGATTACCGTCTCCACGACGCGATGAGATTCATTTCCACGTTCACCATTCATCGATGATTATATATATATATATATATATCAATAATAAGTATGTAATATATGAAATAATAATGATACTTGTGATATATATATATATTTACATACATATATCTTATTCACTTAGTTTCGTTCAATACGAAATGAAAATGGAAACAACATTTATCCGTACGTACAGACTACCATATCCATAAACGGTGTTTTTACTTCATATATATGTCTATTATACATATCTATATTCTAAATATATATGATATATAAATCATGTTTTATATTATGGAAGTACATAAATCTTGATCTAAGTTATACAATCAATAGTAACAAGTTAAAACGTGTATGATAAAGAAAGCGATTATTACCCGAAATGTTAATTTAACATGTAAATTATTATTAAATGGGTAGTATAAAGTAATAAATGAATCATTTATGATATCAAAAATATTAATATAGTTCTAGTATACCTTAATAACATACTAAGATCTTCATATAGTAGGATAAATGTACCCTCGACTAAAGGAAAGTGCAAGTTAATGGGTTTCTTATCTCACTTTTAATTCCGTGAGATTTCCATTGTTCACCACTTATTTATTGCATGTGATGTGTGTAATTCCCATGATTGTATTCATTGTGTAATATAATTTAATTTATGGAGATTTACATCATCATTGTATGATCTTTCTTTCATGGGTATATATTTCCTATGTTACCAAATTGGTAAGGGGTTTTCTTCTCAATCCTTATTTTCGTGAGATTCGAACAATATTGCCACTATTACCTTTTATGTGGTGTATGTATAGCCCATAATTATATTCTTTGTGTAATGCACTTTAATTTATGTGTATTTACATATTCATTGAATGATACCTCTTTCATGGGGTGTATGTTTCATAGGTTACCAATTTGGTAAGGGTTAATTCCCCAATCTCATTATTATCCGAGATTGTTTATGTGTAAGTACCTACTGGGACATTTTTATCATCAATGTCCATATTTCATAAAAATGATTTCAAAATTAATATTTTAAGAATTTGTGAAAGGTACTCTTTATCAAGAGCATAATATTAAATATTTTAAGGATTTATCTTTCTAAAACTTTTTAATTAATATACATTTTTTCCAAATTATTTTAAGGATTTATTTATATGGACATTAATGTTTTGAAATGATATTTATTTTCAAAAGTTTTAATGTTGTATGGGACAATTTGATTCAAAATATCTTTTAAATTTCTTCATTTATAAATGTGTGACTTTTCAATGATTTCAAAAAAGAGATATTTCCCACAAATAGTTTTGATTTCATCTATGTCAACATCCTTTGATGGATTTTAAGTTTATTTAAAGTTGATTTGTTATGATAAAAAACATCAATATTGTATTTATGGTTTTATGATATGTTTGAATGTGGATGTGTTATTTTAATAACATTCATGGTTTAGGGAGAATGTATTGACATTTCGTATGCTAGTTTTAATACGAATGTTTATGTTATGTTGAAACTTGTTTATATGAGGAATGCATTGGACTTAATAAGTGATGGGTGGAGCCTACTATAGCTCCTCGATGCATCGATAGGTCTCATGAGGCAAACTAGTGTCTTGGCCCAAGGCCCTAACAAAATCTTATTTTTAGTCTTGGCACATGGCCTTGACTATGTTGTTATGATAGTCTTGAATTATGCATTCCATCATTATGAAAGTGGTTAGTGATATTTCATGTGATTATTCGACTAGTAGAATATCAATTTGAATAAGTAAATGGAATTATTTCATTTTAATTGTTAAATATTATGCTGAAGTTTAAGTTTAAAAGGCTTTTGTTTTATTTATACATTGCCTTAAATAATTATGCTTATTTATGAAAGTTTCTGTTGTATTGCTTACCCTTACTAAGTGTTGGAGCTCACCCCTTTCTATGTTTTATTTTTTCTAGGATTCCAAGAAGTGTATTGTGATTGATATACAGGGTAAAGCCAAGGGAATAATGGTGTTCATAAAGGATTATTTATGTTGTTTTTATGTCTTAAAGTGTAATCTAACATTCATGTATGTAATCTTTTTTCCATGACTTCTAAACAGATCAGTCCTTTCAGACATGATTTCTTGTAATCATGCTAATGTATTAAAATAATGCACCAACTATGGGTAACTAGGGTTGGGGTGTTCCATTTTATATGATATTATTGAGGCACTCGTTGACTCCCTCTAGATCACATATTTGTTTGAGGAATGATTTTTTTTCAGTTGAGGTATATAAAGGGTAGACCATGCCATTAAAATGATAATCCATCATCTCGTTAACAGAGTCAGGTCAAAAATAGGTCATCCAGGGACACATAGAACCTGATATTTTTTACATTAATCGATAATGTTGAAATAAAATGGTCATTCATTGTTAATGGTTCTGATATCAAACTCAATCCAATTTAAAACCATCACGATCTAGGATATAGAAAGTGGTATTTGTCTCCCAAAATGCACACCATTCAAGGATTTGATAAGATTTAGAAAATACCTCTTTGTATGATCATGCTAAATATTGTTTTCGGGATCTCACATCCAATGTTTATTATATGGTTATCCAAAAAGACACAACATAAAATGTGTTTTCTGGAATCCCTAGCTCTACTACCATGTGGAGGTACCTTCAACATTTTATCAGTGATTTAAAAACCCCATTTATGGAAAATTCATTAGTTTACATGGTTATAGTCCCCCTTAGAGACTGGAAAATACACATATAGTGAGGTATTATTCATTTAATGGGAAGGAATGAAACCAATGGAAGATGGAACTATGTGGGTTGTAGGCCCAAATGGAATGCGAACCACCCCTTAAAATCCCTAGACTATGATTGATAGGGATTCTATGCTCCCCATAAATGTAATTGATGTAATAAAACTAATTATAGTTTTCCAAGACCCTTTTGTTTCTAGTGACAATTTAACAAAAAATTAGCTTCAAAATCCCTTAGCAAAAAATCTGGAGTATGTGATGATAATGAATTTTCTCATGGAATCTCTACCCCAATAGTGATAGCGATTCCTTCATATTTCATACTGCATTAGAAAATTCCTCCATAGTCTCAGAAGTGGATGAATATCAAGTAGACCTTAGGAATGACCCTCCCATATTTGAGGAAAGTGTCTCCACCACCATGGACAATCTCATGAATAATAATATGGTAATAGAAGAATACATGAGACTAGAATTTATTTCTATGACCATGCCTCTCAAGGAGAAAGAGAATTATATTTAATTTCTTACAAAAAACTGTTATGATTTCGCTATGGACTATATATTTTTTATATAATAAAGATGTGTCTACGATCCTTCTCGGTCTTCCTAATGTCCCTCGAGGTTTTAAATAGGTAGACAAAGGGATACACCACTCTTATTCAACTAATGTAATTCTAGATGTTGAAAAATTGATTAAATATAATGTTTTCAATGAAGGTAAATATGTAATATGGAATGACTATATCGTCCATGTCATGTTAAATAATACGAATATCAGAGTATGTGATTATTTCAGGGACCATAAGTGAAAAATCGCAAAGGATGTATTCCCACTAAAGAACAAATACATCATCATCAATTCAAATACTAGATTCTTACCCATTTCCTTCTTGGAAGGGATCATAGGGTATAATCACCTAATTATGTCCCCTAAAGTTGAATGGTACAACAACTTCAAAGCACTCTATGGGATCTTTCTCTACTAGGTGATTCCATTTGGATTAAATAATGATGGTGATACATAACAATGAGACAAACATAATATCATTAATAAATTCGTGGGAAGGATAACATAATGATATTATGACAACCTGGTTGTAAATTCTTGGTATCTTTGTGATAACTTTATAGACCATCAAACAATATTCATCATGTTGTGACAATATATTCTAAAGATTAAATTTCTAAAATTTTCTTTTGAGGTAACATCTAGGAATTTATTTTCCTTTATGGTACTCCACCATATCATTGAGGTCAACCCTAAAAACAACATCATAATAGTGAAAATTTCACCCCCTCAAAAAATTAATGAACAATGGGAGATCTAGGGGAAATTCCACTAAAAATATAGTTTCATACACAATCTTCCTAGAAAATATCTCTTGTTCACTAACACAATGAATTTTGGAATCACATATTGATGGAATATGGAATAAAAATAATCCATTGAGATCCAAATTCATTTCTTACTACAACCACCAGTCATGATGCCATCAGTAGAGGAAAGACAGTAAACATATATGTGGCTGCCATGGAATGATCACATAGCACTCTTCTCACACATAGGATTACTGTAGGGAAAAATAATAGACTCTAATACCTTAGCCAATGTTTTCTGGGTACTGAGACCAAATATTATGATATCAATAAGAAATTTCTCACAATAATCTTTGTAGTTCTAAAACTGAGGCATTACATGAAGCATCATGAAGTACACTTTGTCTCTCATATTGATTTTCTAAATTATATCATTGATTTTACCCTAATGATAGGGAGTTTGACCTAATTAAAATTCATTATGAAACAATATAACATTCATTTAATGTCAAATAAGTATGTGAAATGGGTTTAATTTGATTATTGACACATAGAACATCCCATCCTAGAAAGTACAGTAGTGGGAACCAAATATAATAATGAGGTTTTTTTCGATGTAATTAACTATCCCCAAACCTGAGGGGTGAAATTTTATAAGACCCTACAATGTCCAGTATCTAAGAGAATGGTAAATCTAAAACTCCATCATATTGTCATATAGATTTTATTTTTATCCCAAGAAAAATAAATTTATCCTCACCCTTTCTCTATATATAAAGTGTGCATGAAAAATGAGGTCGAATACCGAGCCCCTACCGATGGCTTAGATGTATCCCTATCGCTAAAAATTTCTTACAAGAAAATAAAAGATAATTCATACCTAGTGATAAAGCAGATCAATAATGAATATTCCAATAAAAAGGTATAACTGGACACTCTAACAAGATAATTCATAGTACCGATAGGTGTGTTCTATCTTGAGACCTTTTAGCATCATGTTCCCCAATAACATAATGAGTGTGCTGAAATATTGGCCAATACAGCCACAAAATTGGCCAAACCTGATGAGAAGGAAGTAACCCTTCTTATCATACAATGATGTCCTGTTTGATAGATCACTATCTCTGACATGGATGAAATAAATCAGGTCAACACCACCTCAGTTCATGATGAACCAATATCCAACACTGGATGGATGGGGCCCAAAACAGATTATATACCAAATGAGAGTCTCTTAATAGATTGGGTAGGAAGTGAATAAATTCAATGTTGAGTAGTGATATTTAACCTCTGTGATGGGCCAAATGAGATAAAACCATCAATATAGGAGGTTTAGATTTGATTTTCCTCTGATTCATTGAAGAACGATAGATTCCCTATATAATAGATGATGTATATGAGGGGTCCTCTTGAACCCATCAGTCTAGGGCTAGGCTCACCCAGAAAATTAGAAGGATGGCTTTATTGAGTAAAACATGATGCATTACTATGTTTAATTCACCAGTAAATTACATGCCTTATAGATTTTTTAAAACATCATCAATCAATCCAAGGAATTTTTACACACGGCTAAATATTCAAATCCCTTTTTCATATGGGGAATGGATGTTCTGTGGCGATATCCCCCATGAACTACTAATCAGTTTAAGTATATCATTACTCATACCATCTTTGTTTATATATGGGATGAGTAAATACCTATCAAGGATGTTAGGATGAGAAATATAATTAAATTCATGAATTCCCAAATCATCACCTAGTTTGCAGTCCGAAATGAAATATTGATGTATAACGACACAAACATTTTTTATGCTGAGTCGAAGAAATTATTCCAGGTGTACAACATCATGACCAGTCATTCATCTAACTCTCATGATGTATAAAAAGGAAAAAAAGAGGCCTTAATTTGAATCTAGAAAATAAACTCCAAAATATAGAGAATAAGGACCAGAAGTCCTAGCAAATCCAGGTCCATAATTTTTATGGCCCTACCAAACCACCAGACTTACTACTACACATAAAACACTATATTCAATAGTTTATGGAATATAGGAGTGTAACCCATGGAAATAAGGTTTCCTTCACTTCAAATATCCATATGTGGAAAAATAATAGATGAGTAATAATCAATAAAGTGGTGGATGAGTTTGAGTGGCTCGATGAGAACATGTTATATACATTTTATAATCACAATGTCCATCAAAATACAATCACAGAAGCCTTTAATAAAAAGCATTCTCTCCCCTATTTCCTCTAGGAGAACGTGTATTGGATCCCATAACCCCAATGACACCATGAATGAAGATTCTTGATATTGATCCCATATGGGAAGGAACATATATAACACATAAAATCCATCATAATTGAGCTTAATTATTATCCACAATGGGTGGGGAATATATCACACCACTCACAAATTCACGGTTCTTTAAGAAATAAGTTTCATAGCTGTAATAAAGTGACACATGTCATGGAAGTATTCCATTAAATTCTACCACATAATCCCATTTAGTAAGACCATAATCTACACATCCTCTCTCATAATGGAAGAAATACGTTAGACTAGATTTCATCTCACATCTAGACCTCATGACCATAATCGCTATGGAACATGTCCTGTCCACATTATGTTAAAATGCACAGTAGATTTACTTAACAAATGTTGTTAATCAATACATAATGATTCCTTAACAAATGATGTTTAACATCATTGGAGGCATATTGTCACCATTGATTCTCTACACACGAGATAGATATATAACAAAAAAATGGTTATCCATTGTCCCTGTATGATAGTCATATCGACATAATGAATTAATTCATCCAATAAAAATACGTGGAATGATTCCTACCATCACATGATATAGTTAAACCTAGACCTCTATTCATGGTTCCATCCACAACATTCATTTTCATTCACATTGGGGGACACTCATATATACCAAATGACATTAAACTACTTGGATTATGTTCTCACCACATGATGTAGAATGTCATGGATCCCCAATAATCCACCCCATTCAGGTCATGTAACCCACATCTTTATAGCATGATGATAAACTACAAAGACGATATACTCATCACATGACACTAAGATGAAAAGTTTTTTAGAAGTATATATGAATTTATACTCATTATAATGAAGTAATTAAGGAAACATAAATTTTTATATACTACACTGTCCACCACATGATGAAACATTCCCCTATCCATTATATAAGCTCCATACTAATATGAAAGGAACATCTTCCATTACATGTTTCTCACACTGAAGATATATCACATGAGATTCAATAATTTTTTATGGGATCCCACCAAAATCACTATGAAAAATCAATTCCTGATATGGTAAGCATGATCCTAGATGAAACATCATAAAAACAATTATGTCCACTCCACGTGATGTTGAATTAAATGGTTACAATCACTATATGGACACAAAACTAAATATTAATATTGACCATCCTAGGAGGATCACTTCCATTGGTTTTGGTATCCCACCACACCTCCCTTAATGAACTACATGTTTCCTAATACCTATCAACACATAATATATATTGACTCTAGAATATCTGATCTAGTGTCTATATACAACAATAAAATTGAATAATTCCCCCTTAATGTATGGGTCTGGACGTTATATAATGTTTTCCATTCAAGAATATTATTGGGATTGACTCCTTCCCTCAAAAGACATGTAGTGATTCCTGGATATCCAATTATTAGGTCCATATATGATAAAAAATAATATATTCCCCCATCCCTTTGTATGGGTCATACCTATTTAGGGAACATCTATGTAATAACTATGAATGGATTGATTTATGTAATCAAATGATAAGTAGAGACACCAAAATCATCTATCTTGGGATCATATGTAAAATATAAATGATAAAAATTCATCCTTAAATACATATAGGCTAGTCCTATATAGTGAAATTCCATACTATATGATGTTAAACTACGTGGAAATGAGAATGTTCTTATAACATGACATTAATGTATATGTAAATTTCACTTGTAACTTGATAATAAAAATTCACTAAAATATGTACCAACTACATGTTGTTTAAATGTCCAGGTGATCACCTATCATAATTCCTTATATAAGGGCCACATGATCCTTACCATGGTTAACCAGAGTATAGGGTTCTTCCGTCATATTTCAATTCCCCCCTCCTAGGATTAAAAAATCCTATCTTTAACAGCAAATTTTTCTGAAAACCTTCCTTAGTACATGTAACAGAATAGAGAACTCTATCATTGACCATGATATCGATGAAAAATGTTTCTAAACATCAAACCGAATACACCTTGGAACTGTAATAAGGGCCTTATGAAACTTGTGATACTGACTTCACCATTGAAGAAGATAGAACCTAACTATTTTCTAGTCTATCCCATGTATGATTGTAGTATATCATTACTCATGACCTGATAACATCGATCTATAGCATACAACATTTTTGTCTCAGGATCAGAAAGATGTTGGTGTACTCTTCACCCTCAATAACCAAATTAAGATCTTGTGTGACATTCAACCAAAATAAGGTCCACGTGATTCATGACCTTTAACATCATACACCTTGGAAATAAATTTACAACCTGATATTATATCCTTGGATGGTATGTATCACAATACCCTAAAATACAAGTGAAATAGACACACAAAATTCAGGATGAAAACCCAAAAGGGATACTTGAGTAATATTGAATCCTTTTCATGATAAACTCTTCATCTATAGAGCTTTGGAAAAAGTTATTACATAAATGAGTGAGGAATAAAACACATAGTTCCTTATTTGTACCCGTAGTACAAGATCAACCATGCTCATATAAACACAGGTTCAATGGTAAATCAAGAGAATGGGTTTTTACATATCATCTTCATGATAAAATTTTCAGTAGGCAGAGATACTAGTTTTATGTTTTTCAAACACTTCTTGAATATTATAATTTTTCATAAAATATAAATCATGATTTGAGTGCCTCATATTGCAGAAAAAAATCCATCTTCCATTGTAAAAGATGCCCAACATCAAATGACACATTGTTTATTTATGTATGTATTTCCAAATATCCATCATATGCACCTATGGACATCTAAAAAAAGTGTAATTTCCCTTAAAATATGGCTATAAATCCTTGCGAGACCTGATGTAACCATGGTAAAACCCAACACAATAGGGTGTTTGGACCATTCCTAGTACGATTGTCCCATATCGTCCGTATGACCTGAGAACTTTAAAACATGATTTACAAACACCATAATTGAACTATTCAAGTGGATTTTACATCCATGATGTTAAATAACAATTTTTTGTATCCCTTCTAAAATAAATAATGCGACAATCCATTCACAATACATTTTTTAGGCTCATTCTTCATTGCTATAAAACCAAGGGCTCTAGGACAATGAATAAAAATTCAAGATATAAATTTTCCTAGGGACATTGTACCCTTTCTTGATATATTTTCTTATATACCCAACTATATTTAAAATAAATTGGAGTCTTTATAATTCATTCATAGACCATTGAAAAGGGTGAGAAAACCTATGTTTTACCAAGAAATCAATGTATCAATGATTTGACCCATCAACCACTGGCATCTCCTCCTTGCCGAGAAGAATACCCTATCATTGTGAGCCCTAGAAACACCATGGAAAAAACCATAACCTCAATGTATTATGGGTCATTAATAGAATTTATAAACCATTCCATATGTACTAACACAGACTTTAAGGATTTGAATTACATGACCTATAAACCAACAATCCATGTGGACTCATTTCCCAGGTATGTCTCCCTCAACTAATATTACCCAGATAAATCATCCATGACCCTTATAAAACAGTGGATATAAATATATTTGAAAATTATACAAAAGAATAAGGGAATATACCTATAAACCAAAGGAATAACCTCTTTATAAAAAGGAAATTCAATCCTTGTGATCCCTAGCAGCACTACAATAGAACTCAGAACCTTAGGGTGTTTTGGTCATCCTCAACATGATTAACCCATATTTCATATTCATCACACATAGTCTGAGCTAAAAAGAACGTAAACTATTACAATATAATGTATGAGAAAAAAATTCCCAAAATGAAAACAATATAAAGTCCGATCTAATAGACCATAACCTACAATAATAGAAGGTATGAGCTAAAGCAGCCTAGACTAAACTAATAGAAGGTCTGAGATACAATACCCTAAACTATAGAGACCTATGGTACTAGATTAAAGAACCTAAAATATTATAAAATAATATCCTAGATAAAATACCCTAAACTAAAAAAGGCATTATCTAAAATACCTTTAACTACAAAAAAAACATGGAATGAGCTAGAAGATCCTAAACTGTTGTTATAGAATTGAAAATACAAAAGAACCTAAAATACAACAAGATAAACCCTAATATAAAATACCCAATACAAAAATAAAAATATTTTCCAAGCTAAATGTCCTTAAAATACAATAATATAAGTTCTGAGCTAAATTACCCTATTCTTTTGAAACACAAGGTCTAATACAATAGAGCCTAAACTATAGAAATAGAAGATCTAATTTGAAGGAACCATAAATCTCAACAATAGAAGGTATGATCTAAAATAACAAAAAATAAAGTTGTAAATGGTCTGAGATAAAATAACATTTACTAAAACCTAATAATGATTTAGTTTAAACTACCAAAAAAGGAACAAAACCTGTTAGGCTAAAATCCAGTAAGAGGGTTGTCTAATAAAAAGAAAATTCAATGCTCACTAATCCATATCCTATATAATGGTTAGGAAATAATTATTGAAATATAAAATTAAAAGTTAAAAAGATTTTGGGGCCCACAATATAGCCTTAGAAAAAATAAATCCACTCTTGGTTAGTCAATTACATCAAAAAAAGATAAGGCATTATCCCTCATGGGCATATATTTCACCAAATTTATCATTTTGTGAATTAGGTAAGCTCATGATAACTAGACCATATACAACAATGATGAATAAAATGTTTTTGGGAATTCATGATAATTTATTAAGAAAAATATGTTAGGATTTAAACATTAAAATCTTGACATTCATGTTTACCATATTATTATGAAAAGGATGAGTATCGTTAATGATTGATACTACATCATATTAATAAAATGTCATGAACATCATGAATGAAAGAATATTGGAAAAAATAATATCATGTTTTGTTTATTTATTAATTGATATATTCTAAATGGTGAGATATACTCATGTTAGAGCCTCTCCCATTACTCAAAAAATTTATCAATGATTAACATACAATAAAATTTTTATTATTTGGGTTTTCCAGGATGGAAAAGATCTAACAAGAATCATTGATTGAGCATGTAAGTGCTTCCTTCCACACATATTCCAATATTTTCCTAGGAATAAGGGTTTAATTAATAGTAGATATATTTTCTATGCTTTTATGAGTGTATTCTAGTTTGGATTATGATGTTGAGATGTTAGAATTTGAGTGATATTAGATCTCTTAATCTCTCTCTCTATATGTGTTCATGGTATCCATTTAGGAATGTATCTCTATTCCAACTCCTCTAAAGATACCTTTATTTGTTCATCTTAGGGAGCCTCATCGTCATGTTCTTGGATTCCCCTATCACTGGTAGCCACTTATTTCCACATCAAGTTGAATTGTCACATAATTTCATATAATGGTTGTGGGTAAAAGACACCCACCACCAAATCAATAACGATATGGGAAATACATTCTTCTTAGACATGGAACATCCCCAACGGTGTCTCGGTAAATAGGGTTGGAATCTTCTTTATATCTAAACTACCAATTCCCGATACTCTCTAGCTTATAGAGTTTGTGTATCAGAATGTAGAACGATTGGTTAATCTGAGGAACGAGTAGGAGAAGAGGACTCATATATTATTCTCTCAGAAAATTCATCTTCTATTACTATTATAAAATGTATATTTAAATTAATACATTCTACTCTAGTAATGGTATGGTCATCAATAGGCTGAGAAAACTTCATTGAATACTCATCGGATTCTTGAATCAACTCCAACATTGTCACAACAAGGTAGTTAGTGAAGAAAATTGGTCTCCCACTTGACAGAACAATCTATTCAGTACACCACCCAAGTGGGATTCTACCCAGGACTAGTCATTGTCATGATCAAGGAAGGTGGTCCTGACAAAAGGGAGAAGGATAAAATTAGAATTGATGTCCTCATGATCCACTATAAGGTAGAACATGAAAATAATTATTGGATGGAATTGTCCCCACATGCTAGTCGAGTGGAGTCGAGAAACCCTTTGGATGTTGCCAAACTAGAGAGAAAAAAATAGTGTGGGGATTAGCTCCCATAAAATATCACCTAATAAATGTTGTCCACAAAAAAAAACCATCTTGAATTGAGTTATTGAATGACAATTCATCAAGATAAAAAATTGTAATTATCAATAATTACCTCGAAAGATGCATGCTTAGGCCAGAAAATGAATTGTTTAGATAAGATAAACATATCATCTACCACATAAGGGCCTAACCACATGGGGTCTACCCTGGAGATGTCTAGTAACCTAGGATGAAACAATGTACCCAATATTGTGGTTCTGTTTTTGTATTTGTAGCAATGAATATTCTCTACTATCCAGCTAAATGAAAATATATTAGACCAAAGATTATATATAGTATGTTCCCTATTGAATATGAGATAGTTCAATGGTGTGTAAGAGTGGGTACAATGAGATTAAAAGGTCAACATTCAAAAAACCGAGCTACCATCACCAATTCACCAACCTAGATTCTGGGGCATCAATCCCCATCTAGTTAAATCAACCATTCCACACTATTTATATAAAACCCACTAGCCTATAGCTTAGGGATATCTATTTCCTCCAAAAATATTCCCATTATATATAATCTCTTTATTCTGTGATTTCCAAATATGAAACGATACATTCAAGGAATTCTGAGAGGGACACTGGTGAGGGTGTATAATGGTCATCCAAAACCACCTATGATGGGTGAAATTATTGATACAATACTTAAAATTGATGAGAGAGTGGATATTTAGATCATATCATAACATTTCATTCATTATGATGAGGATAACCCTCTTCCAGACATGTGTTTTTGCTGGGTCATCACAGATATCTTTGGAAGGAATGAATTCAACATAAATCTCCCTAATGTGGGGTATCCCACCCATTTCATAGATATCATAGAGGATAATGCCGACATCGATATGTGACATATGGAGTGAATAGGTACCAAATTATAAATAGACAATAAGATCTATGAGAAGGTCAAACTACCAATAGGCGATGAATTGCGAATCCCATACGGCCTCATAATGACAAAAAACTTGTTGCTGGTTGTAAAACATCAAATTCATCGGTCTAACCTAGAATGGCCACACCCATTCAGAAGTGTAAATTTTAAAAGGGAAAGTGTCTTATTTCTATCCCCTTTTGACTCTATAATTGTCTAATTAAGTGGTGAATATTCTCGAATAACATTGAGGAATGGGATGGTGGGGGAACTCACAAATATATGGACCCATAGGGGAATTAAACAGCATATAAAAAACCATTGGACTATGGAAAAAGAATTTTTCCATCTTCATAATCTAATACTTGAATGCAGTAATGGGATATTGAAAATTATAAAGATGGAATATTATAGTGAAGAGAAGAAATGGAAACATCATCCAAATGGTAAAATACATACTTTGGAAACAAATAATACCCCATGATTTTATGAGACATATAATTTTAAATTTTAAGTGTATATCATGTTGTACACAACACCAAGAGTTTCTTATGCTATACACAACACCATATTAGCATGTAGTATACATAACACTAGTCATGGAATGTGTTTCACGCAATTTCTAGTTCTTTTGATAGAATTAATTTTACAAAAGAATGTGTTTAAGAGATAACAAAATATTATAACCTAGTCATTATAATGGTGGGTATGAATATTTTTAACTTCTTTCTAAAAAACCATTTAAAAGAAAATAAATGAGACTATAAAATAATAGAATATATAATTATTGATATTTTCAGTGAAATATATATATGTAATATATTCAATATAATCTTTAAAATTCAACTTTTACATTTTCATGACATGATATAAGAACCAATTCAATTTTACAAATAAAATGAGTGTTTTTCTATAAATGTAGTTTTACAGACTATTGATGGAAAAAAATTAATTCTTTTTTTTAACTTTTATAATTTATTTTTGAAAAAATAAACATATTTTTTATATGAATTTTTTTTACCTTCAATGGATTTTAGGCGCTTTTCTGATAATATTCATTTTTTAATAAATAATGTAAAATGATGCATCTTATTTTAAAATTTCCCTTTCATATGATTTATTTATGTACAAAAAAATTATCCTTTTAATTGGTTTTAAAGAATAATTAAATTATATTTTTATAATTTAATACAATTTTGGTCATTGGATGTAATTTCATAGTAAAATTTAATATAAATTCATATCAATCTTGTGATGGTTTCTACTTAAAAAACCTAGTTTTTTCTTTGACAAAGGAAATAAATTTAAAATAAATTACTACAACTTCAATGATTTAAATTTGAAACAAAAATAATTCCATATTTAGAATATGTGGGTCCAAATTATTTTAATATTTTACTTTTTTTGTATAATATGAATAGTTACTATGATAATTTTTATTTAACACAGTTAAAGATAAATATGGTAAATTAAGTTAACAAACAATGTTATAAAGATATTAAAATCACCCTAACACTTGAAAAAATAAAATTGGATGAATTAAAGTCTACCCATGTAACCAAATAGTCAAAATTTATTCATTTAAGGGACTTTTTCTTGGAATGTGATTTAATTATAATTAAAACAAATCAATGTGACTTCTTTTCATTATCTTATCTCACATAAGTCTAACAATTTATTATAGTGATAAACATGATAAAAATTCAAAAATAAATAGTCTAAAGAAGGATAATGATATTATTTATGTCATGTAAATTCCATTTTATTTCATGGATAATAAATAGTTACCATAAATATAAACAAAATAGTGATGCAATAATTATTTTAATAAGAGAAATATCAAACAAATCATATTATAAATAGTAAAATAAATATTGCTTGAAATAATTTATGTCATGCACTATTTTTATTGGTTAATATGTCATTTTATAAGACTATAAAATTATATGTTGCGAAGTTATATATATGTTTGGGTGATATTTAAATTCAATTAAATTAATTGTGTAAACATTGACACTACATATATTTTATAAAAATAATATATTATTAAATTATTTAAAAATCATAAAAATATTTTAAAAATAAAAAGTGGATTTTATATGTTCTAAAAGTTATTTAATTTTCTATTTATGGAAAATTTACACCTTATGGGTTAACATAATGTCATTTTATTAATTATAATGTTTTACCTTAATTAAAATTAAAAGAGAGTAATTATGGGTAAACTGAAATGATATGGATTGAAATAAAGAAAATAAATGTATAAAAATTATTGGATGGAATTATTTTGAACTATTATTATCTAATCTTAATAATATATCTCTTTGGAGCTTTTTTAATTCGAATGTAAATTTATAATAAAATAACATTTCAATACATTCCTAAAGTGTCCCTCCTCGCTCTTATAAAAGGCCACCACAACTAACCACTCACTCACACCTATCATGAACTATGTTTCATCCATATTCTAAAAAAATAATCTATTGTAATCTATCCATTCCTCCTAGAGACCACACATTGGGAATAAATGAATCCTATGGAGACCTTTTGTCCAAATCAATAGGTGATACTCAAAAATGAGGTTATTGTTTTATTACCTATTTCAAAATTCATTTATTTTGTACATCTTATTCGTATGTTTTTTCATACATTAGTAATAAATAATGTGTCTTTTACATAATTATATGTTATTAAAACAATGGTACAACCTTACACCTCTTTTGTTCCAACCTCCAAAAAAAATATCAGTGTGCGTGAATACATACGACTTACCGCCTCCACACCATGGTGTAATTTTAATATTCAAAAATACTTAATTTGGGTACGTATAATGATGATTATAATGGATTTATATAATTAATATAACATTATAATTATCCTTCATAATCAATATGCCATCAAAATCCATACTATTTAACAATTAAGTGAAGGATGTTGTCGGTCGTGCGTACGTACAACCAACCGTCTCCACGATGCGATGTGATTCATTGTATATAGTATTCAATAAAACATGATTATATACATGAATGGAATGAATAAATATGATAAATACTATACTAAAATCATTATATAAATGAAATAACTATAACCTATGAATTGGAACATGATCTTATCGGACAAAATATCCATAAAAACCAAAAGTAGTTAATTTCAAAATAACGAGTGACAATAAAATATTACAAACAAACAGATAATCCTATAAATATATATGATACAATAAAATTGATTTATTATTTTCTAATAAGTTAATATTGTTATTTAAATTATTATATAGGATATTCAGATACATATAATGGATATAGGACCTATGGTAGGGGATCAATTTTCAATCTCACTATCATCCAATATTGTTAATATGTAATTATTTACTAGGGTATATTTATCATACCAATCCATGTTCCCTAAAAATGTAATACTAGTTATATTCTTATAATAATGTTTAAATTCAATTTTACCCATGATTTATTTTTTATTAAATTGTATGTTTTTAATATTTTATCATTACTTGACATGAGGTATGTTTTTGAAATTTCCAACAAAAGTATGAGGGGAATGTTTTTTCACCTTATACGGAATGAATGAAAAATTATTTTTTCATAACTCCTTATAACCATGAAGATACAATTACAATATTTCATGTTTTTTTTCAATTAAATTATTTTCTTTTAAAATAGTGTGGCATTTTGAGAAAATAAATCGTTTTTAGAGAATAAAGGATATTTTCCTCAAGAATTACTTTCAAGTATATTAAAAAATTATTTTCCATCGAAGATGACATAGGGATATGTTTCTATCCTTATTATTACATTGATCTTATTTTGATTATGATGGAATCATTTATATGAAATACTTTCATTATATATTTATTAAGATGGAATGATATTTAATAATCCCATTTTTGGTCTTTAGGTTATGTTAGGATTAATAGTTTTTTGTTTTTATGAAACATGTATGAATGATTTAATTATGAGATGGGTGGGTACTATATCTCCCTCCTATTAATTGTATAATGATTTATATCTAATGAGATAGACATAAATAGAATGGAATGTAAATTTGGATCAATAATATAGGGTTGGAACGACAATCAAACCTGGTGCGATAATTGACTTTGTCCTCTATGATGATCTTGTCTATGTGCCTTGGATAAAATGGAAAATATTTTATATTCTTATGTATTTTCCAGAAGATCGTGTTTCATTCCAATTATAGGTCATCATGGTTAGTGTTCCATTATGAATTAAGCCTTTCAAACTACTAAGATTTATTTCATGACTCACGATTTCGATATTCAAAAGTTTTGTTCATGTTTTTTTACATTCATATGTTCATATAATATTTTCTTACCCTTACTGATCATTTAATCTCACCCTTTCGCATGATTCCATTCCTCAGGTAAAAAATAAATTATTTAATTAGGATTAATAATGTAAAGATCCTTAGGGGAGATATTGAATATCATTAATAAGTTAGAAGAACGTATTCCATGTTTCCAAAGGTACTTAACTATAATTATCATCAGGAGTGAATTTGTAAAATATAATGAATATTCTTCTAAAATGATTAAATATTCATATATGTCATTATTGGCTTGTAATAGTTTGTATGAAAGGAATATTTTCGTCACCTATTGCACTCTAGGATTTAAAAACATTAGTGACATCCCTAGAGATATATCTAAGGGATTTCCAAAGGATGTGTACAATTATAGGTTACAATATTAGAATTATGGTAACAATCATGAATAAAGAAGGATTAAACCTAGGATTTTAGATATTTAAAATAAACCCACTTGATTATATTGTTTTTCTATTATGACTTTTACCTGTCACAATATTCAATATTGGGTATTAGAAAATGGATGGAACCTGAATGAACCATGTTAATGATCAATGCTATATGAAATGTATTGATTGTACTCTTTAAAAAAATGTTATGGGAGATGGAATGAAAAATATTTTCTCCACACATAAATAAGGTATGAATGACTTAGGACTTAAAAATTACAAGAGAAGGGAATGACAATATATTACGTCATTCATGAGGAAACATCAACATTATTTCACTGGGTATTATGAGCCACTTGTTGATAAACAATGGATCAGTACCATTGAATGGATTATCTTATATCCTTCTCTATTTTTAACATGAAATGTCACTTTAACTGTTTATTATATTGAAGGAAAAATGGACCAATGGTGAACTCTATGGAAGACTACAAGGCAACAAGATGAAATTAAATCCCTCGAATTGGATGGATTTAAGAACTTATTTTTCACTACGTTCTTTTATCATATTCATAAAATTAAGATAGAAAAGTATTTCCTTGAGATAATGAAAAAGGATAAAGAATCCATTAGAACTTATGAGGAAAATATTATAGGACTTTCAAGGTATAATTTTGTCTTTATCATCCAACCTAAAGGTAATGTTGATTGATTACATAGTGGCTTAAAACCAAGTCTTCAAAGGAAATTAGCTATAAGAGTCTTTAGTTTCTATGAAGATATTGTGTGTTATTCTATCAATGTAGAAATGGAAGTTGGTGATATAACGACCCATACTTTACATACATTTTTAATACTTAAAAAATTGAAGCACACTTATTACAACATATGATAAAACTACAAAGGACCGTTTAGGTATAGTGCCTTTAGAAACTGGGAAACATAAACAACTGGTTCATAAATCTTCTACAGTGTCTCCCATTTATTTCATAATATCTAGGGTCCCTTTTAGCATATTCTACTTAATATCCATCTTCCTGACCTGGGGAAAAGAAAACATAAAAGGGTGAGCACAAATGCTCAGCAAGGCAAATAAAGGAAATAAAAATCATATCATATCTTTTTGAAAATCATAACCTGCAAAAGAGATCATAATATCTTAACATGGAACAAATCATAGGAGTGAAAATGAGATCCCCATAATCATAACATAAAACATGAAACTTTGTGGCATGCACATATAATCATGGAAAATCATTTCTTGTTAGTCATGACTCATCGCCAAGACTATCTTAGTGGACAAAGTCCCTTTCGGAACCGAGTTCACTCCTCGTTTAAGTCCTGTATCACTGAACCGAAATAACCTTCCGTTCCAGCCATGTCTATCTCATGAGATATAAAATCTTTACCCAATGCATTGGAGGGAGATATAGGTCCCACCCATCTTATAATGAATCCTTTCTTATGTGTGCCACATAATCATAAAACATACATCATCGCATAACACATGAAACAAAAATGGGATTCTTGAAACATCATGACATCATAAATCAATTCATATAAGATAAAGGAATTCATAAAAATAATTTCATCACAACATGATCAAATCAATGTAATAATAGGGATAAAAACAGAACCCTTTATTATCTTAGATGGAAAATAATTTTGAAAATCACTTGAACTCCATTCTTGAGGAAAATATCCTTTCTTCTTCAAAAACATTTTTCCTTTCATAACATGTCATAAAACTTTAAAATAAAAGAAGTTGATTAAAAATAAACTTGAAAACTTGTAAAGGAAGCTTCTTGGAAACAATGTTTTAAAAATCCATTCATGCCGTATAAGTTAAAAAAAACATTCTTCGTACTTTTGTCGGAAAAGTCAAAAAGTACCTCGTACGGAAAAACGACAAAAGATTCCTTTCATATTCTTTACTAAAAACTCACCTAAGGGTAAAATTGGATTTAAACTACTGCAAGTGGATGGAAATAATATTTCATATTTAGGGAACATGGATGTGGATGATAAAATACACCCCAGTAAATACTTACGAATAAACAATCTCGGATAAAAATGAGATTGTGATATTTCCCTTACCTTAGGTCCGATTAGCTTTGTACATGTCCGAAGCTCCTGTATAATGGTTTAAATAATTTTATTGACTTATTCCAGAATCATACATATTTATATGATATCATATATGGTCATATTATTAGCTTCTTGTTAGTAAGATTTCATTGTTACTTGTTACTCGGGTCTTTATAACTTTTTGTTCTTATGCGTGTTTTGTCGAATAAATTCTTATTCATATATTTAGGTTATAGATAATTCATTTCCAGAATGTTATTAGTGTATTATATACCATATTCATTCATTCAATTCATTTATATAATCATTATGAAATGAAGATCATGTAGAACGAGTCGCATCACATCGTGGAGACGGTATTCCGTACGTACGCACGAGTGATGATATCATTCCTATGATCGTGGAATTGTATTGGAGTATATATATATTATTTCAGTATCAATATTAATTCATAATAATCATATTTAGTTACTCATTACACCATTATAACCATCCTTGTAAGGTGATGGTGGAAAATAGATTACACCACGGCATGGAGACGGTATTCTGTACGTACGCACGCGTGGTGATTTCATTTTTCCGTAGGATGGATAGAAGGTGAAATAGGGTTGTTTCATATTTATAATAACATATCTATATGTAAGTAATACTGATGTTATTACTTTATCAGGAAACAACTAAAGAAGAAGAAGTTGAAGAAGAAAGAAATTGAAAAGATCGGTAATGGATATTACCTCTTCTTTGGAACGCCTCTTTGAATCCTCCACTTAATGAACTAAGATTAGTCTTTGGAGAAGACCAGGACCTCTAGGATTATTCTAGGGAAGTGGAGAGGAGAAAATGGCAGGGGTTGGCCTAGCTTGAGTGCTCAATTTGGTGTGAGGAGGAGGGGGAGGAGGTGCCCTTTTATAAGGGAGGAGAGGGGCACCTTAGGAATATCTCAAAATATTATTTTATATTAAAGTCAAAATCGGTTTATAATGGTTCAAAAGGGTCTTATTTCGAAGATAAAGTGGGGAAGGGTCGAAATCCTATCAACAAATAGGATTTAGACAAGTTTAGGGTTTTATTTTAACCTTATCAATTAGATTTAACTCTAAGTTAAATAATTTAACTTTTACCATGTCTTTTTGTTTTCTTTCACTATATGGTTAATACACTCACTATAACATGCCAAACGAACCCCAAATTGTTTATTATTAAAATATATATCCTTATATAAGTCATTTGGCCGAACCTTAGATTTTTAGGAATAAAATAACAATTAATAATATAATATTTGATTTAAAAACTATTTTGTGTCAATTTTGACACTATTTGATATATGATTTTTGTGAAAGTCATAAAAGAAGTATATGTTCGAACCAAGTTGATTAAATCAACATTAATATATCATAGTAACCTATAAAATTAGTTGAATTCATAAAAAGTCTCAAATTACATTTATTTTGGTGTTTATAACATCAATTATGTCAATATTTCATTAATAAGATAATTACTGCATCATCTTTGTGTCATAAATAAATTACATTATTTGATGTCTAAAAATTACAAATAAAATATCATCATGTAGGAAATCTTTTTAGCGTTCTAATGAATATTTAAAATTGAATTTATCTTATGTATAACCCCATATTAAAAATTATTTACTTATTAAACTTTGATTTTAACTATTTTAACCCTTCTTTAAAAAAATTAATAATAAATGTCCTAATCTAATCCAAGTGGGCCTAAATGGTCATATTTTATTCCTAAGTTTGTTTTTGGTCGAATTACACTTGTCCAATATAATTAGGACATGTGTTAGGGTAATATTAATATCATATTTACCCTTAGTTACCCTATTTACTATTAACCGCGGTAAAAAAAGTAAAAAGTTACTATTCACCAAAAAATTATTTTCATCTCATTGAACCACATTTTAGTCCTTGATATTAACCGTGTCTCTAGGATTTTCGAAATTCCAATCACAGAAGCGGTAAAATTATGTTTTATGCAAAATTCAGTTTTTAACCTACCACTTAGTGGTTTCACTATTCATCAAAAATTGAAAGTTTTCAGAAAAATACCAAAATTTCACCCTAGGCTAATTTCGATATTCTGAGTCCAAAAATGAAGTCCATTTTGAAAAATAAAATTTATAAAATTCCAAAAAGTGGTTATTACTATTCATAACGGCTAGTTTTAATAGCATAATGTTGTTTAGTGAAACTCGGTATTGCGTACGACGCAAGCTATCGAGGAAGGTCGCGATTGCGTGTAAAGCAAGCCAAGCAAGTGTTGTATAGAAAAAGATTCCTTTGATGATTTATATAACATAAAAGTCTCAGGTGTTACATTCTACCCCCCTTAAAAAGAATTTCGCCCTCGAAATTCGTCACTTTGCAACAAACAGATGAGGATACTTCTCCCTCATCATATCCTCAAGCTCCCATGTAGCTTCTTCAAGTTGGTGGTTTCTCCATAAAACTTTCACCAAGCGAGTGGTCTTGTTTCGTAGGACTTTTTCGCTACGATCCAGAATCTCTATCGGCTGTTCTTCATAAGAAAGATCTTGCTCCAGCGGTTCAACTTCTGAGCTGAGTACATGTGAAGGATCTTGTATGTACTTTCTCAGGAGAGATACATGGAACACATCGTGAACTTGAGAGAGATTCGGTGGAAGCGCCAATCGGTAAGCTACCTTCCCAACACGATCCAATATTTCGAAAGGACCGATATATCTAGGGCTCAACTTCCCCTTCTTTCCAAATCTCATAACCCTCTTCCAGGGAGATATTCGTAAGAACACTTTATCACCCACTTCAAACTCTAGGTCTTTTCTTCGGTTGTCGGCATAGCTTTTCTGTCGACTCTGAGCTGCTCTTATGTGTTGTTGAATAGATCTGACCTTTTCTGCCATTTCATCAACGAGATCAGGTCCTAATAGCTTTCTTTCCCCAACTTCATCCCAGCAAGTTGGAGTCCTGCATTTCTTTCCATAGAGAGCTTCATAAGGAGCCATTTGAATACTGGAGTGAAAGCTATTATTATAAGAAAATTCCACCAAAGGTAGGTGTTGATCCCAACCTCCTTTGAAATCCATAGAGCAAGCTCTCAACATATCTTCTAGGGTTTGAATTGTTCTCTCAGACTGACCGTCTGTCTGGGGATGATAAGCAGTGCTGAAACTCAACTCTGTATTCAGAGTATGCTGAAGACTTCGCCAGAACTTCGAGGTAAATCTTGGATCTCGATAAGATATAATAGAAAGTGGTACTCCATGCAATCTTACCACTTCCTTTACATATATCCTGGCAAGCTGATCTAGAGAGAAATCCTCTCTAATAGGAATGAAGTGTGCAGACTTTGTGAGACGATCAACTATGACCCAGATAGCATTATTGCCTTTGGATGTTTTAGGAAGTCCTGTGACAAAGTCCATAGTGATGTTTTCCCATTTCCATTCGGGTATGGGTAATGGTTGTAACATCCCCTTAGACTTCTGTCTCTCAGCTTTAACTTGTTGACAAACCAAGCATCGAGAGACATATTCAGCAACATCTCTTTTCATGCCATCCCACCAGAAGTACTCTTTCAGGTCCCTATACATCTTCGTGCTTCCAGGATGAATAGAGAATGAAGAACTATGAGCCTCATCCAGCAGCTCTTTCTTTAATTCGGGGATGGGAGGAACACAAACCCGATTCCTGAACTTTATTATCCCATCACAATCAAGGTTGAATTCAGGAACATTTCTCACCTTCTTTTGTAACTCGACATCTTCTTTCTGTGCCTCTTTAATCTTCACATGTATAGATGGTTGAACATTCATTTGAGAAAGATAAGATTTTTCCCCTTCCATTATAATTCCAAGATCCATCCTTTGTAAATCCATAAATATTGGATCTTTTGTGATCCTCATCATGGATAAACTAGCATGGTCTTGTCGACTTAATGCATCTGCCACCTTGTTTGCTTTCCCAGGGTGGTAATGGATTGAGCAGTCATAATCCTTAATCAGCTCCAACCATCTTCTTTGACGCATATTCAACTCCTTTTGTGTGAAAATATACTTTAAACTTTTATGATCAGTATAAATATCACACCTTTCACCATAAAGGTAATGCCTCCAAATCGTTAATGCAAAGATTACCGCAGCCAACTCCAAATCATGTGTTGGGTAATTTTGTTCATGGATTTTCAACTGTCGTGAGGCATAAGCTATCACCATATCATTTTGCATAAGAACACACCCCAATCCCTTCTTGGATGCATCACTGTAGATCACAACCCTTTCTCCACTACAAGGCAGTGTGAGCACAGGTGCACTGGATAACCTTCTTTTCAACTCCTTGAAATTCTCTTCACATTCCTCTGTCCAGACAAACTTAACTCCTTTCCGAGTCAACTTGGTGAGTGGATTAGATAATCGTGAAAAATCTTTTACAAAATGTCGATAATATCCAGCCAAACCAAGAAAACTTCGGATCTCAGTTACTGTTGTTGGTCTCGACCATCTTTCGATAACCTCTATTTTTGCTGGATCCACAGATATCCCCTCTTTTGAGATTATGTGACCCAAAAATGCAACTTTTTGAAGCCAAAATTCACACTTGGTAAATTTGGCATAAAGCTTCTCATTTCTCAGGGTCTTCAATATAATTCTCAAGTGATCTTCATGTTCTTCCTTGCTCTTTGAATAGACAAGAATATCGTCTATAAAGACTACCACAAATTGATCAAGATAGTCTCTAAAGACTCTATTCATTAGATCCATGAAGATAGCAGGGGCATTAGTAAGACCAAATGGCATCACAATAAATTCATAGTGTCCATACCTTGTACGGAAAGCCGTCTTTGGTATATCCTCCCTTTTGACCCTTAATTGATGATACCCTGAACGAAGATCAATCTTGGAAAAGTATTGAGCTCCGCGTAGTTGGTCAAATAAGTCATCAATGCGTGGGAGAGGATATTTGTTCTTGATAGTGATCTTGTTAAGTTCTCGATAATCAATGCAGAGTCTCATTGATCCATCTTTCTTCTTAACAAATAGAACAGGTGCTCCCCAAGGTGACGCACTAGGGCGTATGAATCCCTTATCAAGATTCTCTTGGAGTTGCTTCTTCAATTCCTGCAACTCAATTGGGGCCATTCTATAAGGTGTCTTTGAAATAGGCAAAGCACCTGGTACGAGTTCTATTGAAAACTCAACTTCACGATTTGGTGGAAGACCCGGTAATTCCTCCGGAAAGACATCATCAAACTCCCTTACAATGGGCATATTCTTAATCGTGAGTTTCTCACCAACCATTTGAGATAAATAACCTTCATTTAGTGGGATCAATACCCATAAGATGGAAGAAATTTCCACTGGAAGGTTATGTTCATCCTTGCATTGGTATACGATCGTAGATTGATCTGGAGTATGAAATGTGACTTCCCTTCTTTGGCAATTGATATGAGCTCCATGTAGAGAAAGCCAATCCATGCCAAGAATCACATCAAATTCCACAAAAGAAGGATCACAAGATTTGCAGGAAGCACTTTCCCACAAACTTCGATCGGAGAAGAATTATAAACTTTTGATGCGATTGATGTGCCATTAGGTGTTGTCACAGCAAACTCAACATCTAATTGTTGAGGTAGTACGGTGATACCCTTAGAAAAGTCTTCAGAAATAAAAGAGTGGGTGGATCCAGAATCAAATAAAACATTTGCTACTTTAGAGTGGATGGTAAGTGTACCTTTCACCACATCGTTATCGTACTCCACATCGCTGATAGAAATTGCATGTGACTTTCCTTTGTCTTTAGCTTTAAGAGTTTGTTGATGTCGACCATCATCATCAACCCTTGGATTTGGGCATAGATTGGCATTATGCCCCATCTCCTTGCACTTGAAACATTGAAGTGTTGTAGGTTCATTCTGTGTATCCCTTCCTTTGTTTGCGTCATTAGACATCTTCTTCCCATTATCACGGCATTCAAATGCCCGATGACCTTCTTTTCCACATTTAAAACATTTACTTGTCCCTTTAAGACAACTCCCTCCATGTTTCTTTCCACACTTTGAGCATAAGGAAAATCTCATCTTCTTTTCTGTGTGCTCTTTAGATTTTTCTTTGAATTCCATCTTCCTCTTCTTATCAAACCCATGTGACTGATGGGTTACTCCAATCTCCATCTCGACTTTGAGAGCACATCGAACGATTTCCTCGTAGCTATTGAAGTCTCTTATGGCTAACGCCCTTCGAAGACTTGGTTTTAAGCCACTAAAGAATCGATCGATCTTACTCTCAGGTTGGATAATAATACCAGAAGCGTAACTTGCCAGTCTTGTAAAATTTGCTTCATAGGTACCAAAAGATTCATCATCCCTTTGCTTCAGTTCAAGAAACTCTTTCTCCATCTTTGTTCGGAGAATACGAGGGAAGTACTTATTGAAAAATAAGTTCATGAACTCGTCCCATTCCATAGACTCAATTTCATCCCTTTGCCTCGTATTCTTAACAAGATTCCACCATTGATCAGAATCTCCTTCCAAATGATACACTGCTAGGATGACTTTATCATGTTCAGAACATTGAAGAACTGAAAATATCTTTTCAGTAGTACTAATCCATTGTTCAGCAACTAATGGATCAGTAGACCCGCTGAAAGAAGGTGGACGCTGCCTCATGAAGGATTCAACAGAATGTTGCTCCCTCCTTTGCTCGTTTGGAAATCCTGCATGATTCATAGCTTGAGAAAGTTGTGTGAGCATGGCTACAAGATTTTGCATTCCAGCTCCCATATCGTTTGGTTGCTCAGGGGGACAATCATTGCATTGCCCATCGCATTCCGCATTAACACGGTTCCTTCGGGTTCCAGCCATTGACTAAAACCAAGAAGAATAGTGTGAGCAACACTAATTATAATAGGAAACCACATAATTCAAGAATAAAATTTTCATGCTTATGGTCTTATCCTAGGTTATTCAAGGCCATTTCTAAAACACTAAGATTGTGTACTATGCTTAGACTTATCCTTTGGGTTCTTACTAAGGCTTTCACATCCTAGTTTCCAAAGGTTGACTATACCTTTGCCTCTGATACCGACTATAACGACCCATACTTTACATACATTTTTAATACTTCAAAAATTGAAGCACACTTATTACAACATATGATAAAACTAGAAAGGACCGTATAGGTATAGTGCCTTTAGAAACTGGGAAACATAAACAACTGGTTCATAAATCTTCTACAGTGTCTACCATTTATTTCATCATATCTAGGGTCCCTTTTAGCATATTCTACTTAATATCCATCTTCCTGACCTGGGGAAAAGAAAACATAAAAGGGTGAGCTCAAATGCTCAGCAAGGCAAATAAAGGAAATAAAAATCATATCATATCTTTTTGAAAATCATAACCTGCAAAAGAGATCATAATATCTTAACATGGAACAAATCATAGGAGTGAAAATGAGATCCCCATAATCATAACATAAAACTTGAAACTTTGTGGCATGCACACATAATCATGGAAAATCATTTCTTGTTAGTCATGACTCATCGCCAAGACTATCTTAGTGGACAAAGTCCCTTTCTGAACCGAGTTCACTCCTCGTTTCAGTCCTGTATCACTGAACCGAAATAACCTTCTGTTCCAGCCATGTCTATCTCATGAGATATAAAATCTTTACCCAATGCATTGGAGGGAGATATAGGTCCCACCCATCTTATAATGAATCCTTTCTTATGTTTGCCACATAATCATAAAACATACATCATCGCATAACACATGAAACAAAAATGGGATTCTTGAAACATCATGACATCATAAATCAATTCATATAAGATAAAGGAATTCATAAAAATAATTTCATCACAACATGATCAAATCAATGTAATAATAGGGATAAAAACAGAACCCTTTATTATCTTAGATGGAAAATAATTTTGAAAATCACTTGAACTCCATTCTTGAGGAAAATATCCTTTCTTCTTCAAAAACATTTTTCCTTTCATAACATGTCATACAACTTTAAAATAAAAGAAGTTGATTAAAAATAAACTTGAAAACTTGTAAAGGAAGCTTCTTGGAAACAATGTTTTAAAAATCCATTCATGCCGTATAAGTTAAAAAAAACATTCTTCATACTTTTGTCGGAAAAGTCAAAAAGTACCTCGTACGGAAAAACGACAAAAGATTCCTTTCATATTCTTTACTAAAAACTCACCTAAGGGTAAAATTGGATTTAAACTATTGCAAGTGGATGGAAACAATATTTCATATTGAGGGAACATGGATGTGGATGATAAAATACACCCCAGTAAATACTTACGAATAAACAATCTCGGATAAAAATGAGATTGTGATATTTCCCTTACCTTAGGTCCGATTAGCTTTGTACGTGTCCAAAGCTCCTGTATAATGGTTTAAATAATGTTATTGACTTATTCCAGAATCATACATATTTATATGATATCATATATGGTCATATTATTAGCTTCTTGTTAGTAATATTTCATTGTTACTTGTTACTCGGGTCTTTATAACTTTTTGTTCTTCTGCGTGTTTTGTCGAATAAATTCTTATTCATATCTTTAGGTTATAGATAATTCATTTCCAGAATGGTATTAGTGTATTATATACCATATTCATTCATTCAATTCATTTATATAATCATTATGAAATGAAGATCATGTAGAACGAGTCGCATCACATCGTGGAGACGGTATTCCGTACGTACGCACGAGTGATGATATCATTCCTATGATCGTGGAATTGTATTGGAGTATATATATATTATTTCAGTATCAATATTACTTCATAATAATCATATTTAGTTACTCATTACACCATTATAACCATCCTTGTAAGGTGATGGTGGAAAATAGATTACACCACGGCGTGGAGACGGTATTCCGTACGTACGCACGCGTGGTGATTTCATTTTTCCGTAGGATGGATAGAAGGTGAAATAGGGTTGTTTCATATTTATAATAACATATCAGTATGTAAGTAATACTGATGTTATTACTTTATCATGAAACAACTAAAGAAGAAGAAGTTGAAGAAGAATGAAATTGAAAAGATCGGTAATGGATATTACCTCTTCTTTGGAACGCCTCTTTGAATCCTCCACTTAAGGAACTAAGATTGGTCTTTGGAGAAGACCAGGACCTCTAGGATTATTCTAGGGAAGTGTAGAGGAGAAAATGGCAGGGGTTGGCCGAGCTTGAGTGCTCAATTTGGTGTGAGGAGGAGGGGGAGGAGGTGCCCTTTTATAAGGGAGGAGAGGGGCACCTTAGGAATATCTCAAAATATTATTTTATATTAAAGTCAAAATCGGTTTATAATGGTTCCAAAGGGTCTTATTTCGAAGATAAAGTGGGGAAGGGTCGAAATCCTATCAACCAACAGGATTTAGACAAGTTTAGGGTATTATTTTAACCTTATCAATTAGATTTAACTCTAAGTTAAATAATTTAACTTTTACCATGTCTTTTTGTTTTCTTTAACTATATGGTTAATACACTTACTATAACATGCCAAAAGAACCCCAAATTGTTTATTATTAAAATATATATCCTTATCTATGTCATTTGGCCGAACCTTAGATTTTTAGGAATAAAATAACAATTAATAATATAATATTTGATTTAAAAACCATTTTGTGTCAATTTTGACACTATTTGATATATGATTTTTGTGAAAGTCATAAAAGAATTATATGTTCGAACCAAGTTGATTAAATCAACATTAATATATCATAGTAACCTATAAAATTAGTTGAATTCATAAAAAGTCTCAAATTACATTTATGTTGGTGTTTATAACATCAATTATGTCAATATTTCATTAATAAGATAATTACTGCATCACCTTTGTGTCATAAATAAATTACATTATTTGATGTCTAAAAATTACAAATAAAATATCATAATGTAGGAAATCTTTTTACCTTTCTAATGAATAATTACAATTGAATTTATCTTATGTATAACCCCATATTAAAAATGATTTACTTATTAAACTTTGATTTTAACTATTTTAACCCTTCTTTAAATAAATTAATAATAAATGTCCTAATCTAATCCAAGTGGGCCTAAATGGTCATATTTTATTCCTAAGTTTTTTTTTGGTCGAATTACACTTGTCCAATAGAATTAGGACATGTGTTAGGGTAATATTAATATCATATTTACCCTTAGTTACACTATTTACTATTAACCGCGGTAAAAAAAGTAAAAAGTTACTATTCACCAAAAAATTATTTTCATCTCATTGAACCACATTTTAGTCCTTGATATTAACCGTGTCTCTCGTATTTTAGAAATTCCAATCATAGAAGCGGTAAAATTAAGTTTTATGCAAAATTCAGTTTTTAACCTACCACTTAGTGGTTTCACTATTCATCAAAAATTGAAAGTTTTCAGAAAAATACCAAAATTTCACCCTAGGCTAATTTCGATTTTCTGAGTCCAAAAATGAAGTCCATTTTGAAAAATAAAATTTATAAAATTTCAAAAAGTGGTTATTACTATTCATAACGGCTAGTTTTAATAGCATAATGTTGTTTAGTGAAACTCGGTATTGCGTACGACGCAAGCTATCGAGGAAGGTCGCGATTGCGTGTAAAGCAAGCCAAGCAAGTGTTGTATAGAAAAAGATTCCTTTGATGATTTATATAACATAAAAGTTTCGGGTGTTACAGGTGATACATATCAATCTCATGGTATTGATAAGAAACAAAATATGGAGTTAAAAAGAAATCTCAAAACAATGGTGAAACAAATATGACTATTTCCGTATTCTCAATGTGTAGAAATAATAATGGTGGAGACTATCATAAGAGGTCCAGAAAGATTTTTAATTGTTGAAATTAATGTATTCAATTAGTTGAGTGCTGATTTATTTTGAAAATGGTAACTCATGATTTGAATAGAGAAATGGCTAAAGAGAATTCACCTCCCACACTTCAATGCTACATGTGCAAGGAAATAGTGCATTATGCTAACCAATTCAATAACAAAAGGGAGATAAATTATGATCAACATCAATAATATCATAAGGTCAAAGACAAAGGAAAATCACATGTGCTTAGTATTGATGATGTTGAGTATGAAAATTAAGTGGTGGAGTAATTGAGTGCTTTTATAATGTGATTCCAGAATAATGTTGTAGAATCAATTTTATAGTATTATGGAATAATGAATATCTATGTAGGGGTACACTATGGTTTTCCACAAGTATTTGAAAGTATATGTTCAGTGGTAATAGTAACCATGAAATGTGATTGAGGTAATAAGGTGATGTTTTTTTTGGAAAACACGTGATTTAGGGAAGGAAACCCCTTAATAAGAAGTTTATTTTTAGATAACAATATTTGAATAATGGTTTGTTGGACATGAATAAGTAAATTTTATGATATTATATACCTTGTAACTAGTATTAATTTATTAACATATGGGTTATGCTATCTTTGCGGAAGATTATAGATTTTTGAACATAAGAATAAGAAAACATGCATGTTTTCAATAATAATATCTGATAGTTCAGGTTGTGGCTATGACTCAAGAGAATACATGATTAATGTATTCGCATGTCTGTAATTTTATGAAAAGGAAATAAATTATAATATATAAGAGATAAATATTAATACAATTTTGTACATCACTTTTTAAATTTTTATATTTTCAATTTTGGAAGGATTGTAATGTTATTCACTTATGGATAGTATATGTTATACGCCAGTTAAAGTTTTTTAGATTGATTTTTTATCATTATATAGGTGGAATTATGAATATTTTATAATTTTTATTAACCTTTTTGTTGAGACAGTTGGAATGAAGTATCATTCTATTTATGCATAAACTGATCTACTAAATATTTAGAAATGGAAAATTCAACTTCATTTCTATGAATAAGAGATGAAGTGGAAATTGTTTAGTGAATGAACAATGGTGAGATTGTATAGAAATCAAGTATGTATTTATTTTCATGTACTTAATAATTAGGTAAAGGATACTGAAAACCAAAAATGTTATTTTAGAACCTTCTTATCTGATGAATCATATTGTCCGTTAAATTATCGAAGATTTATTGGTTTCTATATGTTAACATTCTCCAAACATTGTTCATTATAAATATCCATTAGAACATGTCTGTTATATTTTTCTTCCATATCCATGTTTTAACTTTCCACCTATATCATCCTATGTGGAAACCCACTGATGAGTGACATTTGGTAACCGTTATTTTTCTAACATTCCTTTTTAAAATGAAGTTTTAGTATTTCTAATAATAAAGTGGGTTTCAATGAATGAAATTGTTAACTAATAAACCATTTAAAACCCTGATGAATTTTGAGTGAGAAATTCATTTTTAGGGGTTATAATGTGACACCCAGTGATTTTATGAGATATATTATTTTTTAATTTCATTGATGTCTTCTGTGGTATGCTACACAATGATTGGAATTCACTATACGAAACACCATATTATCATGGAGAATGCACAACACTATTATTTTTTTGTGTTGCACAAAATTTCATGTGCTTTTGATAGATATAATTTCACTTAAGACTGATTTTAATTGATTACTAAATATTATATCCTAGTCATTGTAATGGTGGGTATGAATAGTAATAACTTCCTTATAGTAAAAAACAATTTACGTGAAAATAAGTGAGTCTATAAGATAATAAAATCACTTTTTATGGGTTTTATTAGTGAAATATATATGTAATATATAAAAGGTAATGTCTAAAACTCATATTATATGTTATATAGATAATAGACATGAACCAATTCAATTTTACATATAAAATGAAAAATATTCTGAAGATGTAGTTTTACCACCTTTTGATGGTGAAACCATTATATATTTAGTTTCACACACTTTTATAAGTACCTTTTTGACAAAATAATCATCTTATTCGGAAGTAGGTAATAAAAAATTACTTCTGTTGATTTTTTTTGTTTTTTTATGATTATATTCTTTTTTTTAATGCATTGTGAAAAATAATGTATGTTAATTTAAGAGTAATTTTTCATCTAATTTATTTATATAGAAAGGTTATCCTGGTAATTGGTTTTAAAGTATAATAACATTAGGTTTTTATCATTTAATCAAATCTTAGTAACTAGATGTAATTTTAAATTAAATTTATATATAAAAACATATCATTCTTTTGATGATTTTTACTTAAAAAATTGGTTTCTCACCTTAAAAATAGAAATTGAATTTAAATTAATTATTGTAACTTCTTTGTTTTAACTTTATAAAAATAGATTCCATATTTGGAATCTATGAGTCCAAATTATATTAATAGGTTATTTTTTGGATATTATAAATTGTAACTATGATCATGTTTATTTACCACAGTCAATGACAAATATGGTAATTTAGGGTAACAAACAATATGATAAAGATAATCAAATTACCCTAACACCTGAAAAAATCATATTAAATTAATAAGTGTAGGCCAATGTAACCTAAGGGTTAGAATTGATTCATTTAATGGACTTTTTTCCATGAATGTTGTGTAATTATAATTAATACAAAATAATGTGGCAACATGTCACTCTCTTGTCTTTTATAAAGATAGTAATATTAATATAGTGATAAATTTACAAAAACTTATTAAATAAATAGTATCGTGAAAATATAATGAAATTATATATATCATGTGGATTTATTTATAATTTTATGATATTAAATAATTTATATAAATTTTGACACAAAAGTGGTACAATAGTTATTTTATTAAGAGAGATATCAAATAAATGATATTATAAATAGTAAAATAAATATTATTTGAAATAATATTTGTCATAAATTATTTATATGTGGGAATATGACATGTTAGAATACTATTAAATTATTTGGATTGATTTTATATTTCTGTTTGTATTTTATTTAAATTCAATTAAATGAATAGGGTAAAAATTGAATCAATTGATATTTTATTAAAATACTATTTTATTAAATTATTTAATAATCATAAACATGTTTTAAAATTACAAATTAGAATTTATATAGTAGAAATATTAATTAATTTTCCAATTATAGAGAATTTACCCCATATATATAAACATAATAGTCACTTAATAATTAAAATGTAGTTACCTAAATTAAAATTGAAAGAGATAATTTAAGGGTAAAATGAAACATTAGGGTTTAAAACAAAATAAATACATCTATAAAAATATTTGGATGAAGTTATCATAACCGATAAATATATTATACTTGAAATATATCACTTTGGAGTTATTAGAATTCAAAAATAAATTTCTAATAAAATAATATTTCAGGACATTCTAATGTGCCCCTCCTCTCTCTTATAAAATTCCACCACATAACCCACTTACTCACACCTCTCAATCCCCTTGGATCAACTAAAATCATCTAAAATAATCTCCCAACATAACTTACTCTTTCCTAGAGAGCACACATTGGGCATAAGTCAATCATATGGTGACTTTTAGGGTAAATGAGAAGGAGATAATAAAAAAGTAGTAATTGTTTTATCACCACATTCAAAAATCACTTCTTCCTACACATCCTATTCTTATGTTGTTTCCTTAATAAATTAATAAATACAGAATATTATACATTATTATATTTTATAATAATTATGGTACAACGTTATACCTCCTTTAATTTATCCTATAAATAAAAATAGGTTCGTGTGTGCGTACGTACTACTTACCGTCTCCATGCCATGGTGTAATTTTTTATTCAAAAATACTTAATTCGGATGGTTATAATGATGTGTATAATGGTTTTAAATAAATAATATAATTTTATAATTATTATTTATGATTAATATACCATCTAATTCCATACTTTTTAACCATTACGTGAATGATATCGTCGCTCATGCGTACGTACGACCTATTGTCTCCACGATGCGATACGATTAATTCTACATTATCATCCATAAAACAATATTATATACATGAATGGAATGAATATATATGATATATATTAAAAAAATATAAATTTTTAAATGATATAACTATAACCTAATAAGTTGAACATGAAATTATCAAACCAAACATGCATAAGAACCAAAATCAGTTAATATCCGAATAACAAGTGATAATAAATTGTTACAGACAAAATGATGATAATATAACCATATATTATATAAAATAGATTATGATTTTTAAATAAGTTAATAACATTATATATATCATTATACAAGATATTAGGATACATATGAGGGATATAAGTCCTAAGGTAAGGGAAAATTTTTCAATCTCATTATTATCCCAAATTGTTTATACATTATTATTTACTGGGGAAAATTTATCATCTAAATCCATGTTCCCTAAAAATGTAATAATTTTTATTTTCATCTAGAATATATTAAATTCAATTTTACCCATTGGTAAATTTTTATTAAACATTATGAAAGGAATATTTTATCATTTTCCGATATGAGTTACTTTATTGACTTTTCCAACAGAAGTATGCAGGGAATGTTTTTTAACTTATATGGAATGAATGGATTCTTTATCATTCATAAAAAAACATTTTTCAATGAAACAAATTTTATAATATTTCATTTTATTTTTCTATTAAATTTTTTAAAAAAAAATTCATGGAATTTTTAGAAAAGAATTTTTTTTGAATTAGGATGGATATTTTCCACAAGGATCAATTTCAAGTATTTTATCACATTTATTTTCCATCATATATAAAATAGGAAAATGTTTATATCACTATTATTACTTTTATTTGATTGTGTTTATGATGGAATTATATTTATGAAATCCATTTAATTTATAGGAAATTTGATGGAATGATATTTAATAAACCCATTATTTGATCCTCAGGTTATGCTATGATGAATGGTATATGATTTTGTGTAACATGTAATTATGATGTAATTATGAGATGGGAAAGACCAATATCTTCCTCAAATGCATTGGGTAATGATTTATAGTTCCTGAAATTGGCATGATTGTTACAAAATTTAAATCAGTTTCAGTAAGATAAGGATTCAATGACAACTAAACCCAATTCAGTAGTCGAATTTACCTACTATGATGGTATTGGATATTGTCCTTTGATGATATGGAAATGATTTTATATTATTATGTGTCTTCCAAATGAAAAGTTTTGTATCAAATTTCTATGTTTTCATGTTTTATGTTCTTTTCTGATTTATGCCTTACAAATTAAAAAGATTTATTTAATGACTCAATTTTTCGATATTCAAAACTTATGTTCATGTTTTTTTACATTTATATGTAACATTCTAATTATGTTAACCTTACTGAGTATCTAAGATCACCCTTTCTTATATTTCGACCCATTATGTTATAAAGAATTAATATAAGTGGGAGTACGAAAGGAGAAGATCATTATAGTGGATTTTGTAGATCTTTCACATATTAGAATAATATATTTCATGTTTTCAAATGAACTAAATGATTATGGTCCATAGGACTTCATTTGTAAAATTTAATGAATATTTATCTAAAAATATGTAATATCTATATACATAATTCTTGGGTCATTATAAAAAACATCATGATAAAGGATAGTTCTGGATTTCAGTCAGAAAAATACTTTTTATAACCCCATATTTAGAGTTCGTAGGATATTGGAGGTCTGAGTTATGTTTCCAAAAAATAATGTCCCTTTGGTTACCTATGGTGGAAGAACTGTGGTTTCATATCAAATCCATCTACCAAAAGTCAATAAGTATTTGTCCGTTGAGCAAGAAACCCAATCAAAAGTCATATATCCTGTAAGGGAATTCATAGATTCATGATATAATATTGGTCTCATGGACCACATGACCTACGGTGATATCATGGACCAAATAATCCCAGAAAAACATGTGAATGCCCAACTAGTCATGAGACTCATGATTTCATGACCGTGATGTAACGGCCCATGTTTTGAAGCTACGGTTTAATTCCAATGGAATTTGAATTTTTGAATTTAGTTAATGGTCCATTATTTGACCCAATATTAAGAAAATAATTATGATATTTGGAAAAATAAAATGTTTTTTCATACATGGTTAATTTCCCAATGGGTCCCTTATGACTGTCATTGAGGTTCAGAAGCACTAGGCCCCAAAAATCCTATTTTTTGGTGGTCTGAATAGGGAATATTGTTTTTCTAAAACCATGCAGCCCCATATAGTAATATGTACAGCCTGATCCATAGGTGAAAAAAGTGTCACAAAGTCTTCGTAGAGTATACCATAACCATGAACCTATCCAACACACATAGTTCCAAATAGGTATTATGCTCACACTCTTCATCGCATGGTTTGGTAATGGATAAGGAAAGCTGTGTGGGACAACTATAAGTGGTGTGGTTCCTATACAGTGGGAGAATCATGGTTAGTGAACAACATGGAAATCTATGTGAAAAAATGATACAAAACCTTTTAAGTATAAAATTACATTTTTCCATTAATGATGTTAAAAAATATCTGAATTTTTATTTTACCCTACGTTTTATCTAGTCAGTGTGGATTCCTCATTTGTGGGTTCCTCCATTTCCTATATTAGGATTTTATAGATTTCCTAATTCCAATGTCTGATATGATAACCATTATTTTCTTGGGATATACATCTATAATATCTCATTTCCTTTTGAATCTATCTTCATTTAACTTTCACATGAACAATTTATCATAGTGTGAGATCATTTTCCCTATTTTTAGGGAAAATATCATTTTTCTCAATTTATTCCTATCTTGACCAAATTAGAAATTAACACAGGAAGAGTAGAGAATACTACGAATAAGTTAGTTTTGTGATATATATTCCATAATATTTGAATGAATTATTAGTTTTGATGTTGTTTCACATGCTAGCCTTTACCACACATTGTCCTATAATTTCATTCATAATATTTAATTGGTCTACAAATAATGTATTACTACTAATAAACCTTGTTTAATAAACTGAGGACCCCAACCTCAATCACTAATACCCCATGGTTGTGAGGGCTTGAATTTTGACATTTTAATTAAATTAATAAATTCCTGAAATTCTTTATAGAAATTTGTATTCGATTAATAATTGAATTTCCCCTTGTAAGAAACAACCCAATAGGAAATAGAACCTCCTATGATCCATGTTTTATTGTAGTGTTGTTTTGTTATGATAAACAAATTCTTAAATTCTTCCATGGGTGAAGTATGTTATAATTCATAATTTTAATACTCAATCATGCTAGGTGAATTGGATGATAAAAATTGACATGTTTTATTATAAAACCACTCAAATGAATTTCAAAATCATCAAAAATTACCAACTTGTATTTAGTATTTTTTATCTTTCTTGGATTTATGCAGTGGAAGTTCAATTTGGATATTTTTTTCTGTTGTTTGTGTTATGTCATGCATAGCATATGGACTATATAGATATTATGAAATGGATTTACCCTAGATTCATATAATTTTTTGAACCAATTAACCTTCCATTTTCCTGAAATGACCCACATTTATCTCAATAACTAATGATCCATGATCCTCCATTTTGCATTCCCTGGTTCATAAACGAATTTCCCAGGTAGGTAAATTCAAAATTATTCAAGGTTCATTATAAGTGTCTTCTTAGACATTTTTTAATTAAATTTCCTTGTCTTTTTATAATAAATGAAATGTTTAAAATAGAATGTATTTTCATGATCATTATCTTAAAAAGAAAGAATTAAATATTTTAATTAATTTAAATTTTTTTGAGTGGTAAGACCATAATAATATATATACATAAATACGAATGGATTATGTGAATTGTTATAATTGTGATGACTTTACTTATGATTTTCCCTTAATAAATTATTAGAATGAGAGGTAATTAAACATGGAAATTAATTATGAACATGATTATGAATTGATATTGGATCTGGAATAGTAGTAAGGGTTTTGTTGAGTATAGAGGTATAATTACCCTTATATGAGGTGTTGATAATGACATATCTCACTAGAGATACTATATGGATTGTGGGAATGAAGCACCACATAACTTATTGAGGGTTTACATGAGGACACACTAATTATTGTTTGAGTGTTCACATGATGGAACACTCACCATATCGAGTGATGAGTATGAAATATCCCACTCATATAGATATTTACAATATGAATCCTTTTTCATTAACATAATGGATAATTTTGACTGGTTATGGAGGGCTGCATTATTCCCTAGTCGAACCAGCAACCAGAATTCCATGTATATGGCCACTTAAGTTGGAACATATGTGTTTAAAAAAGGAGAAAGTAGTATATAACCATATTATGTATATACATTTACTATATATGAATTGTTAATGATCTGACACTCATAGTGGTCATGAACTAAAGTAGGTGAAATTTTCTAGGTTTCTTATTGGAACCAGTGCCGACTGATATTTATTTATTTATTTTTCACATCTTATTATTATGTTACATTCACACAAATTTTCCTTATATCCACGATCCTGTTTTAGCTATAGAAACTAGGGGTGGAAAAATACTGGGATTTATTCCTCATACACTAATTTTTCAACCATTTTATTAGGGTACCAAAGTAGATATCATGTTCGTTGGACCATGGATTTTTTCAGAATCGGATTGGATTGTACCTTGGAGTTAAGAGCACATGACTGGGATGAAGTTTAGTATTCTTATGGATATAGCCCTTGGGGATTTGACTAATTTTTATTCATAATTCTTCTACTACCTTGTATTATATTTCCTGTTGTATATATATTGTTTTAGTTATTTATAAAAATATAGAAATGCATTCATATTTGTATATTGATATTTGGAATATTTTTGTTAGGGTTTTGTTACTATTATTTGTATTCTCATTATTTTATCTATTATTTGTTCAATTTAATTCTATTTTTATTGTTTTATACACCATTGTGACACATTGATCTGGAGTGTATAGTCTCTCCAATATCACCTCATTATACTATCACTACTAGTCATTAGCCTCTAGCATAGGGGGTCGGGGCTTGGGTGTGTGTCTCATGTAACCCACCATTCTGGCTATCAGTTAGTGTTCAATCGGGGCATGAAGTTACAATGTGGTATCACATCCTTATTCAAACATTTTTTAATATTATGGGATCATATATATGAGACTATGAATGTGTCAACACTTAGAAAATAGGCATGTATGGGAGTGATCACCCCAATCATAGGGAAAATTCCAAGAGGACAATGTTGGGATTACAATTATAGTTATATTCAATTATTAATGATCATGATTTCACCTTCAGTGAATAGGGTACTTTCCACTACTAATTTATATATGTAATTTATGGTTTTGTTCATTTATAATAGTATTAAATGAATGTTTAATTACATGCATCATTATAGAAACATATAAATTCACATTTCATACATATGTCATGCCATGAAGTAGAATATCTTGGTTTCATGTAGATTCTGAATGTGTACCATGAGTTTTATGATATAATTTTTTATTTGGAAATAAATGTTTGTATGACGTGATTAAATTTTTAATATTCGATGATCTATAATAAATTTGAATTTTTGTTTATGTTTGCTTCATGTGCTAACATGCCTAAATATGAGTTTAAAATGTTATTGGTTTCAGAGGTAGAATTTACTTGTTTCAATTAATCATGAACCATTTTATAGTTGTAAGGTGAATAAATTCCTTATAATTGGGAAAAGTTAACTTGTGTATTCATTCCATATTTTGATATTTATATACATATATATATATTGGATTCATAAAATATAAAAAGTTTTTAATGTTAAAATTTCAAACTGGATTGGTTTCAATTAAATGAGATATAGTTTTCAATCTATAATGATCATGGGTGCTTCATTAATTGGATATTTAAACCCATAGAATAATAAATTTAGTTCGATATGACCATGATATATTTGGAAACTATTAAAAGAGTAAAATATGATTAATTTTATATGTAATTAATTGGTTAATATTTCACAAATACACAAATGCCAATGACCTTGTACCCAAGTTGTACAGGCTCGTGCTTGGCATCCAAAAGACCTGGGTTCAAATTCGGGCAGAGATGAATTTCTGGGTTACTGTAGTAGGGTACTGTAGTGGGTGCACTGTAGCATGTACTGTAGCAGTGGTGGAACCGGAGTGGCGGCAGCACTATTGAAGTGGAGGAACTGTTGCAGGATACTGTAGCGGTGGCAGGTACTGTGGCACCTACTGTAGCTGTGTGGGATACTGTAGCAGTACTGTAAATAGAGGGTCCTTTGGGCCAAAATATGGGATTTTAAGCCGTGTATTCCGGCCACTTGGCCTTGGGCCTTCAGGATAGGTATTGGGTCTCCCACTACCATCTAAAGAGGTCTTTGCTTTACTAATAAATTGAGGCTTCAGCCCCAACCTTTAAAAAAATTCACAAATACACAAATAGACATATGTAGGTCATTTAGGGAATATTTCATATTAGATAACCCACTATGGTTGTTTTGAACATTTATAAATTTAGAAGCAAGTTTTGGGATTCATTATGAAGAACCCAGGTTGGCTTAGTGAGACACTTATAGTTCTCCTAATCTATTACCATGTACTTGATTTTTTAATTGGTACATGATGTTCTGTTTTAAATCATTTAAACGATGAAATATTGAATTTAATTCAAATTAATTACTGGAAAATGGAAACATGGTTTCTATCCTTTTATTAAAACCTTATGTTATGGTAGTTTATAATTGTCTTTGATTTTACATGGAATAGAAACATGAGTGTTTTCCATAGGCCTTTCGACAGTTTTTAATTTTCTAAATGATAGGAGTAGGTAATAATAAAATATGTTCTTAGTGAATTTGAGACAGGGTAAACACTTTTCACTCTTAAAGGGTTAGTCTAGGTAGGCAGAACCACTAGAACATAAATTCCTTTCTATG